>CM077095.1:35481565-36197669 GCA_039513925.1 Platanthera zijinensis | reverse complement strand
ATCCATTACTAATCCAAATGCCCTAAACTATTTACTGGAGACTTATCTTGGTATAAATAACCTAATCCAGAAAATGGGAATTTTCCTAATTTATTTGGCATTTAATTAAATTCCTCAAAAATCCAAGGACTACCGGTTTGAACATGAACTACCCTAACTATTCATGCAAGATGTCCAGCAAATTTATGATAATTAAAAGGTTATCTCAGAAGGCTAAATCCTCAGAATCACAATTTTTCTATCTTCAAAATGACATGAAAACTATTTTGGAAAAATCTCTAATTTCTATAGTTTATGAATCAAGTACAGAAAATATTCTTCCAAAAATTCTAAATAAAATTTATGACATGATGAATAAGGCCTAAAATTTGCACTGGCTAAGTTTCATAATTTTCCCAGCAAGCATTTTATCCATAATAATTTTTTTTTAAACATAAAAGCCCTTTCTATCATTTGTGAATAAAGTATTAGATTTACTCAACATAAAATTCTATAAAAATTCAGGGATCACTGTTCTACAAGTCAAGATCTAAATCCAGAATTTTTAACTGATTATAATTAATGTAAAGCCTCAAATTAATTGAAACAACAAATTGGGCTAATAATCCTTTAACACATGAAGTATAATATATATTAATCATAAAATTCAGAAAAATTACCATGAGTCTAAAACATCCTAAAACCCCCTCCTCCCGAGTTTCATAATTTTTGGATTTGCTTTAGTGCTTAAAATAGCTAAATTACATTTCTATCCTAATCCGACATCTCGACTTTTGAGGTACCTAACTACCTCCAAATCCATCACTATTTCAACCAGAGGGTTTTCATCATATCATCCCCCTCTCCTCCAAATTTCAAGGGCATACAAGAGCTTTTGCTCCTATGTCCTTCACAAACCTCAAACTCCCACCCGTTGGAGTTGAGCCAATCTCTTAGGTAAATCCACCCTAAGCCACACCATATTACCCAAGAGGGTGGACATAGACTCAACAAGTCAGTGGCCAACAACTTCAGCCTCTTTTGAGGAGACTTGTCCACTCCATCTCCAATCGTACTTTTCCCCAAAGTACCCCTCACCAAGACCTATGTAGGACTTGATAATTCCCTATTCAAAACTCGACCAATCGAGTTGAAATTTTGTACAGATCTTAATATTGATGCCAGGGACCACCACCAAAATTTGGGGAGTTTGGGCTTAATTTCATCTCCTAATTAACTTTATATTGTTTATTAAATTTTTACAAAAACTTTAGGCAAAAGTTCTCCAAAAATTCTCATTTTTGGACAGCCTCTCAATATACATATTATAGACCTCCAGTCCAAATTTCAAGTCATTTGGACATGTTATGAACCGTGGGCAACCAATTCAATTTCTGGTTAGCCTAGGTCTTGATCCCATCAAAATGAGTGCTGTGGTCAAACCACTCGCCCAAATTGAATAAAATCAATTTTAAATTAAAGTAGACCCCGAGGGCTACAACTTTTGTGACTGGTCATTTTTCCTAATTCGGCCTCTAAGTGCCTCGTTTACAGCCCCAAAAATATGTTCAAATAATCTACTTTCCATTATGTACTATATAATAATCTATGTATTATATATTAAATCTACTGTTCATCTTCTTCAGAACCCGAAACCAGAACCAGGAAGCCATTTTTCCTGTAACGTTTCCGTGATCCGTTGCCGGCCGTCCGGTCACTTCCCTGGCCAGCCACCACCACCACCACCTCCGTTGAGGTGATGGCTAGCGGTCGGCGGTGGTTTGGCCGCCGGAGGTGGCGGTTTCCGGCGAACTCAAAATACCTTTTTCATGGTTTTTCCATGAAAAACGAGAGATGGATCCGGCTCCGTTGAGCGCGGACCTATTTTCTAAGAATCCTACGATCTACCCATGAAAGAGAAGGAGTAGAGGAGGACCTTGTTCGCGGTTTGGAGGCGAGAAGAGCGACGAGGGTGCCATGCGCGGTGGTGGCGTTGCTGAACTCCTCTTTACAGCAAGAACAAGGATCTGCTTCGTTTGCTTGAGCGTGTAAACCTCTCCTCTTTCCCTAAGTGGGCTTTTATAACTCAGGAAGTGGGAAGATGAAATGGTAACCGCCATTATGTCTTAACGTTTCGGTTACGGTGAAGGGATAAGAAACGGTGAAAAACTGAACCGGTGTATCCAGCTGGCGGTTTCTATTGGACCACCCTTTCCTTATTTATTATTTATTTACAGAAGGAAAACGGCCTTAAATTACTCCTGGTGTAACTTCCCAAGCCAACATTTATTTCCACGCGCGTTAGAATTATTTCGGGCCTGAACTGTCGTTTCGGCCAATGTCACGGGCGTGACACATAGGTCACGGGCGTGACAGGCCCGGGTAGCCCATTCTGGGTTCGACGATCGTCGAACTGAGATCGACGATCGTCGATGGATGGTCACGGGCGTGACAGGCCCGAACAGCAGATTTCGAGGTCGACGATCGTCGAATTGAGATCGACGATCGTCGATGGGGTCACGCCCTAGGTCACGGGCGTGACACTCATGTCACGGGCGTGACATGCCCGGGGCGCAAGCTCGACGATCGTCTCACAGCGATCGACGGTCGTCGATGGGGTCACGCCCCTAGTCACGGGCGTGACACCTTGGTCACGGGCGTGACATGCCCCGTCAGCACGATCGACGATCGTCTCGTGGAGATCGACGATCGTCGAAGTAGTCACGCCCAGGTCACGGGCGTGACGGGTCGGTCACGGGCGTGACCAACCCGTGACCCGAAAAATTGATCGCTCTATTTTCACTTTTTGTGCTCCCCGGGGTTCTGACTCGACCAACCGACTCCTAGGGGGTCTAGCCGGAAATGGGATGTTACACTCTTTACCACAGCTCTCATCACCAACTGAGCTGCAGCTCAATTGGTGATGAGAGTTGAAAGAACTCCATAGTTAAGCGTGCTCGGGCTGGAGTAGTACTGGGATGGGTGACCTCCTGGGAAGTCCCCGTAGTGCGGGCTTGACTATCGAGTTTGACTCATCTAAGGGGGCTATGGCCACCAACAACCCGCCTGGATGGAGAGGGGTTGGGGTGCATTGGCCTGCAGGCTTGAATGTGATAGGCTTACTGCCAGTAGTGGGCCCGGGTCTGGACTACTGGTGGGCCGGCGGTGCCAGCTGGGTCCCGCGGGTTGGCGGGCCTGGACCGTTACAAAAAGTGCACTTTTTATAACGGTCCAGGCCCGCCAACCCGCGGGACCCAGCTGGCACCGCCGACCCACCAGTAGTCCAGACACGGGCCCACTACTGGCAGTAAGCCTATCACATTCAAGCCTGCAGGCCGTACACCCCAACCCCTCTCCACGCCTGTTTTTCAGCGCGGCGGGTTGTTGCCACTGGGGATCGAACCCAGGACCTTGATAAGAGACTCTTTACCACAGCTCTCATCACCAACTGAGCTGCAGCTCAGTTGGTGATGAGAGTTGTGGTAAAGAGTCTCTTATCAAGGTCCTGGGTTCGATCCCAAGTGGCAACAACCCGCCGCGCTGAAAAACAGGCGTGGAGAGGGGTTGGGGTGTACGGCCTGCAGGCTTGAATGTGATAGGCTTACTGCCAGTAGGGGCCCGTGTCTGGACTACTGGTGGGCCGGCGGTGCCAGCTGGGTCCCGCGGGTTGGTGGAAACCAGTAACGGTCCAGGCCCCGCCAACCCTTACTGGGGATCGTCGCTGGGGATCGTCGTTGGTGGAAAAGCATTTAAGACCCCCTTTTTTTTTCTTTTTCAACCACCGGGGTCTTAGGCCCAGAACCGCCGCTTTGCGGTGACTCCTTCACGTCCTGAAGGATCATCACCACAAGGCGCCGATTCTGCCGGCCAATTCGATCACAGAAAAGTAGCACAATATAACAGTAAGAGTAATGCAGTCCACAATAGTAATATCACATATATATATAATAAAGCTCCACGAAGGGAGTGTCCACAGAAATCATCAGAGTACTAAAAATATGTGCTTATGCCCGGTACAAAATGTCCTCACTACAAGTCTCTCATGCGGAAGCGAAAACAGAAGCTACTCAAGGTCGAGATTCACGGTCCCGGCTGTGTGAACTCCGGAGCTAGACTGCCCCATCTCTAGGCGCACCGATCTCTGGGGCTGCTCCTCCATGCTGGGCTCCACGATCCCCTAAATGATGCGGTTCGAAAACCGTTAGTCATAAAGACTAAGCCCTATCATCCCCTACCCCTTCCCCCATGGCTCCTAGGTACCGAGCGGGAGGAAGAAAGGGAAGGACATGATGGTAGAGATTAAACATGAAACAGATGGCAGCGGAAACTAATCTAGCAAGTTGTATTAGGTGAGCAGTTAATAAATTGTTATAATAGGTCTAGCAGTAAGAAAAGCAATTATAAGAATTTAAACCTTCACTTATGCGAGAACACATAAGCAAAAGGGATCTTTTGCAAGGCTCCCATCATATAGAGTGTCCCATACCACTATACGTTGGGGTGTCGGTTATCAAATAGCAATGGTTGTTATATATCTAAATTAACCTTTGATTTATAAACTTGCCCACACAAGCTTATAGACCAAGGGGTCATTTTGCAGGTCCTAATGTATAAGCGTCCCATACCACTTATACTTTAGGTGTCAGGGTTAAATGAATCGATTATGCTATGACATGCTAGTGGGTATGATGAAACATGCAGTGCAACTCACACACCCGACTCTGTGCACACAGACCTTTAGTTCCCCCTTTCGGAGCCGTTACCTCCCAGGATACCTCCGTAGTGGCAAACGGAAGCGGTGGGTTGGGCCTCGCCCACCTCCAAAACCAGTAAAAGCACCACTGGTCTGACCTATCGTACGCCTCAACGCTTGGTGCACAAAGCGGACGCCTGCGTACTCTTGCCGGCTGGCGCACCGAACTTTAGTTGGCGAAGTGCTAACCACCTCGCCGAGTCAACGATATCGGTGTCGGTGCAATCGAACTCCCCGATATCGAAAGACCCACCACCTTAACCTTTCCTATCTTATGCACATGCAAGTTTAATCACAAACACACAGAACCGAGCTGAAGCTCCCCGGACCAAACGTCCGTCTCCAACCAACCGAGCCGAAGCTCCCCGGACCATCCCGTCCGTCTCCAGAACAACCGAGCCGAAGCTCCCCGGACCAACCCGTCCATCTCCAGACCAACCGAGCCGAAGCTCTCATCAATCTTCCTGTACCAACAGTGTTTGTGAAAAGTGCAAACCTAGTTACTAAGTTACTCTTGCCAGTTTATTATTACAGTTTACGTTAGCCCAGGACTGCCCCCGGTATACCCCGTGAAGGGCTCTCAAGGGGCACTAGGAACCAAGACGGCGGCATTACGGCCCGAAGTTCCCTTTCGCAAGGCACTTATTGTTATTGGTTGTTTTCCCTTACCCGATTCCCTTCTCATATTACGATTGACTATCCTAGGGTGATTTTTAAACCTTCCATTCTTCGGGAAAAGCGATCTTTCGCCAAACCCGAGCACCTCTTAACTCTAACTATCACCACTACCCCCTACTCTTAATATCTTCATCAGATCATGTTCTATTGCATTTCACAATTTACTAAATGCAGACCGACCTAGGCTACACGTCGAACCGGTTATGAAATGATCCATTACTCATCCAAATGCCCTAAATTATTTACTGGAGACTTACCATGACCTAAATGACCTAAATCCAAAAAATGGAAATTTTCCTAATTTATTTGGCATTTAATTAAATTCCTCGAAAATCCAAGGACTACCGGTTTGAACATGAACTACCCTAAGTTCTCATGCAAGATGTCCAGCAATTTTATGATAAATACTAGGTTATCTCAATAGGTTAAATCCTAGTATCATAATTTTTCAATCATCAAAGTGGCATGAAAGCTATTTTAGAAATAATCTCTAACTTCTATTGTTTATGAAGCAAGTACAGAAAATATTCTTCCAAAAATTATAAATAATTCATGACATGCAGATAAAGGCCTAAAATTAGCACTGGCCAAGTTTCATAATTTTCCAGCAAGTATTTTATCCATAATTAATTTTTAAACATAAAAGCCCCTTTCTATCATCAGTGAATAAGGTACTAGATTTACTCAACATAAAATTCTATAAAAATCCAGGGGTCATTGTGCTACTAACAAAGATCTAAATCCAGAATTTCAACTGATTATAATTAATTTTAAATGTCCAAATAATTGAAATAATAATTCCGGCAATTAATCCTTTAACACATGAAGTATAATATTTAATAATCTTAAAATTCCAGAAGATTTACTATAAGTCTAAAACATCCTAAAACCCCCTCTTCCCGAGTTTCATAATTTTTGGATTAGATTTAGTACTTAAAATAACTAAATTACATTTCTATCCTATTCCGACATCTCAACTTTCGAGGTACCTAACTACCTCCAATTCCTTCACTATTTCAACCAGAGGGTTTTCATTATATCATCCCCCTCTCCTCCAAATTTCAAGGGCATACAAGAGCTTTTGCTCCTATGTCCTTCACAAACCTCAAACTCCCACCCGTTGGATTTGAGCCAATCTCTTAGGGTAAAATCCACCCTAAGCCACACCATGTTACCCAAGAGGGTAGACATAGACCCAACAAATCAGTGGCCAACAACTTCAGCCTCTTTTGAGGAGATTTGTCCACTCCATCTCCAATCGTACTTTTCCCCAAAGTACCCCTCACCAAGACCTATCTAGGACTTGATACTTCCCTATTCAAAACTCGACCAATCGAGTTGAAATTTTGTACAGATCTTAATATTGATGCCAGGGACCACCACCCAAAATTTGGGGGAGTTTGGACTTAATTTCATCTCCTAATTAATTTTATATTGTTTATTAAATTCTTACAAAAACTTTAGGCAAAAGTTCTCCAAAAATTCTCATTTTTGGACAGCCTCTCGATATACATATTATAGACCTCCAGTCCAAATTTCAAATCATTTGGACATGATATGAACCGTGGGCAACCATTTCAATTTCTGGTTAGCCTAGGTCTTGATCCCACCAAAATGAGTGCTGTGGCCAAACCACTCACCCAAATTGAATAAAATCAATTTTAAATTAAAGTAGACCACGAGGGCTACAACTTTTGTGACTGGTCATTTTTCCTAAATCGGCCTCTAAGTGCTTCGTTTTGCAGCCTCAAAAATACATTCAAATAACATATTTTTCCATTATGCACTATATAATAATCTATGTATTATATATTAAATCCACTGTTCATCTTCTTCATGAACCCGAACAGACGCAGGAAAACATTTTTCCTGTAAGCATTCCGTGGTCCGTCGCCGGCCGTTCGGTCACTTCCCTGGCCAGCCACCACCACCACCACCTCCGTTGAGGCGATGGCTATCGGTCGGCGGTGGTTTGGCCGCCGGAGGTGGCGGTTTCCGGCGAACTCAAAATACCCTTTTTCATGGTTTTTCCATGAAAACGAGAGACGGGTCCGGCTCCGTTGAGCGCGAACCTCCTTTCTAAGAATCCTAAGATCTACCCATGAAAGAGAAGGAGCAGAGGAGGACCTTGTTCGCGGTTTGAAGGCGAGAAGAACGTCGGGGTGCCATGGCGCGGTGGTGGCGTTTGCTGAACTTCTCCTACAGCAAGAACAAAGGTCTGTTCTGATTACTTGAGCGTGTAACCTTCTCCTCTTTCCCCAAGTGGGCTTTTATAAGTCAGATAGTGGGAAGATGAATGGGTAAAGCCATTATGGCCATGAAGCTTCCCCCCCCCCTTGACGTTTCGGTTACAGTGAAGGGATAAGAAACGGTGGAAACTGAACAGGTGTGTCCAGCTGGCGGTTTTCTATTGGACCACCTTTTCCTCATTTATTATATAATTATAGAAGGAAAACGGCCGGAAGTTACTCCTGGCGTAACTTCCCACACCAGCATTTATTACCACGCGTGTTGGAATAATTTCGGGCCTGAACCGTCGTTTCGGCCAATGTCACGGGCGTGACACATAGGTCACGGGCGTGACAGGCCCGGATAGCCAATTCTGGGTTCGACGATCGTCGAACTGAGATCGACGATCGTCGATGGATGGTCACGGGCGTGACACCTCGGGTCACGGGCGTGACAGGCCCGAACGGCAGATTGTGGTTCGACGATCGTCGAATTGAGATCGACGATCGTCGAAGGCTGGTCACGCCCTAGGTCACGGGCGTGACCTCTAGGTCACGGGCGTGACACGCCCGAACGGCAAATTTCGAGGTCGACGATCGTCGAATTGAGATCGACGATCGTCGAAGGCTGGTCACGCTCTAGGTCACGGGCGTGACATGCCCGGGCCGCAAGCTCGACGATCGTCTCACGGCGATCGACGATCGTCGATGGGGTCACGCCCCTAGTCACGGGCGTGACACCTTGGTCACGGGCGTGACATGCCCAGACAGCACGTTCGACGATCGTCTCGTGGAGATCGACGATCGTCGAAGTAGTCACGCCCAAGTCACGGGCGTGACGGGTCGGTCACGGGCGTGACCAACCCTTGACCCGAAACACTCGGTCGATTTATTTTCACTTTTCGTGCTCCCTGGGGTTCTGACTCGACCAACCGACTCCTAGGGGTCTAGCCGGAAATGGGATGTTACAAATCCCAATAAACAAAACAAAAATTTCGTCCCCGAAATTGAGGTTGAGCCTATGGGGATTTCTATCGGAATAAATTAAACTTGTAACATCCCATACGATCTTTCTATTGGGTTCAGGCGACTGTTCGTCTGATAACTAAGACAATCTCCCCAATAAACAAAAGATTAGCCCCTACCTTTCTGATTAAGTGCGCATGCCTAGGTCCTGGATTTTCCGTATCTAGTCTTAACATTCCAAAACAAGAAGGCAATCTATAGTATACCGAGAGGTGGTGAGATGTACCTGACTGAACAACTCCGGGTATCTTTGCCTCATCAGATCCTGCGGTTCCCAGGTGTGCTCCTCCTGACCGTGGTTTTTCCACATTACCTTGACTAAGGGGATCTTCTTGCGGCGCAAGATCCGCACTCCTTTGTCGTCGATCTGAACCGGCTCCAAGTGAACAGATCGGTCTGAAGCTACCGGCCCTTCGGTGGTCAAAATCCGCTGCTCCGGGCGTAGTAGAGCCCTTCTCAGCGAAGAGATGTGGAAGACGTCGTGTAGAGCTGCCAGCTCCGGTGGCAACTCTAGCCTGTAGGCTAGGGGTCCGATCCGCTCCAGGATCCGGTAAGGGCCCATATACTGGGGCTGAGTTTCTTCTCCGACCGCGCACCCGTGAGACTCCGTGCATGGGTCGGATCTTCAAGAACACTCGATCCCCTACCCGAAACTCCACCTGACGATGCCGGGCGTCATTGTATTTGGCCTGTCTGCTCTGCGCCTCCAACATCCTATCTCTGATCAGTCTCACCTGAGCCTCGGTATCTTCCACAAATCCGATCCCAACAGCTTCGGATCCTCGTCTTGAACCCAAGAAAGCGGGGTCCTACATTTTCTTCCATACAGGGCTTCATAAGGCGCCATCCTGATGCTGGACTGGTAGCTATTATTGTAGGAGAACTCGACCAACGGTAACATCTTCTCCCACGGCTCCCCTCGGTCCAGTATACACAATCGTAGTAGATCCTCCAAGGTCCTGTTGGTGCGCTCTGTCTGCCCGTCCGTCTGAGGGTGGAAGGCCGTGCTAAAAGTCAACCGGGTGCCCAAATATGCCTGCACTGACCGCCACTCCCTGGATGTAAACCGTCCATCGCGGTCTGATACTATCGTCCGGGGCACGCCATGATACCGGACATACTGCTCCACAAACTTCCGTACCAGCACACCCACCGAGTCATCCTTCCTGATCGGTACAAAGCGGGCCACCTTCGTCAACCGATCGACAATCACCCAAATCGAGTCGTTCCCCGTCCGAGACCGGGGAAGACCATGTATAAAATCCATCGCTATATCGTCAAACTTCCACTCCGGCACCGGGAGTGGCTGTAACAATCCTGCGGGGTTCCTGCATTCTGCCTTCACCAACTGACACGCCTCGCAATGGGTCACGAAGTACGTAATGTCCTTCTTCATGCCCGGCCAAAACATCGTCCTCTTCAAATCAGCAGTCATCTTTGTGATCCCCGGGTGCACTGAGTACCGGCTGCAATGCGCCTCCATCATAATATCCTCTCGGATCGGCCTCCTGCGGGTATATATACTCTGCCTCTGAAGTGGAGCAAACCATCTCTCAGGAAATAATCTCCTGTCGAACCTTCCTCCACAGCTCGGAACATCGGCTCCGCCCACGCATCTGTCCTCTGTCCGTCCCGAATGCGATCCCGAATATCGTCAATGGCCACTATCGATGCCAGATACTCCCTATACAGATCTGGGTCATCCTCGGACACTAGGGATATCTGCATATCTCTGAATGACTGGACTAGCTCCATGGACATAACCTGGGGCCCAGCTTCGGAAGTGGCAGCTCTCCGGCTCAACGCGTCGGCCACCACGTTTGCCTTCCCTGGATGGTAATGCATCTCATACTGATAATCTGCTAAGAACTCCACCCAACGCCTCTGCCTGATATTCAGCTCCTTCTGCGTGTCCACGTATTTCAGGTTCTTGTGATCGGAGAAGATATCGCAGTGGACTCCATAAAGATAATGGTGCCAGACCTTCAGAGCAAAAACAACCGCTCCCATCTCGAGGTCGTGCACCGGGTAGTTCCTCTCATGGATCTTCAGCTGGCGGGAGGCATATGCTATGACATGTCCGTGCTGCATCAGCACCGCTCCCATCCCTTGGTATGATGCGTCGGTATACACCTGGAATCCCTCCTTTCCAGATGGAAGGGCCAGAATAGGGGCTGAGATGAGTCGATCCTTCAGCTCCTGGAAAGCCGCCTGGCACTGCGGGGTCCAAACAAAAGGTGCCTCCTTCTTTGTCAAAGATGTGAGGGGGAGGGCAATCCGAGAGAACCCCTCCACGAACTTCCGGTAGTTACCGGCAAGCCCCAAGAAACTTCGCACATCGGTGGCTGTCCTCAATTGCGGCCAATCTCGAACTGCTCGAATCTTTGCCGGATCAACTGCCAACCCGGCTCCGCTGATAATGTGGCCCAGGAAGGCCACCTCCTTCAACCAGAACTGACACTTGCTGAATTTGGCATAAAGGCGATGCTCCCGCAACCTCTCCAAGGTCAGTGCCAGATGCCGAGTGTGCTCCTCCTCCGTCCTAGAATAGATCAGGATGTCGTCTATGAATACTATGACGAACACATCCAAGTAGGCCTCGAAAACCCGGTTCATGAGACTCATGAATGCCGACGGAGCATTCGTGAGCCCAAAGGGCATCACGGTGAACTCATACAGGCCATATCTAATACTAAAGGCCGTCTTCGCGATATCCTCCTCCTGGATCCGCAGCTGGTAGTATCCTGATCTCAAGTCCAGCTTCGAGAAATAATGGGCCCCCTCCAGCTGGTCAAATAATTCGTCTATCCGTGGGAGCGGATAGGTATTCCGGACGGTCAGCCTGTTTAGTGCTCGGTAATCGATGCACAGGCGGAGGGTCCCATCCTTCTTCTTCACGAACAGGACCGGTGCTCCCCATGGCGAGGAACTCGGTCTAACAAAACCTGCCTCAACTAATTCCTGCAACTGAGTCCGAAACTCTGCCAACTCCTTTGGGGCCATCCGATAAGGGGCCCTAGACGCCGGCTTGGCTCCCGGCACAAGCTGTATCTGAAAATCCTGCTCTCGGTGTGGAGGTAGTCCTGGCAGTTTCTCTGGAAAGATGTCAGCGAAATCTCGCACCACCGGGATGTCTGTCACCGACTCCTTAACCTCCGCCATCTCAAATAGAATCTGATAGACCTCCTCTCCCTGCAGATGGGCCTTAACGGCCTGTACCGAAGATAAGAGTATACGAGAGACAGGTCTTATACCTTCGATGGTAATGAAAGAGTCCCCGTGTCTCACGGTGATCCTCTTTGCCTGGCAGTCGATCTGGGCATAGTTCCAGTGCAGCCATGCCATGCCCAGGATCAGGTCGTAGTCCGTCAGCTTCAAAATCGTCGCTGGAGCCTCGAACGCTTTTCCACCAATTTCTGCCTCCATATTACAGTGATCCGTGGTAAGGAGCTCAGATCCATCCGGTAGTCGCACCCTCATCCTCGAGCCTGTGAACCGCTCCACACCTTCCAGTCCTTCCACGAACGACTCCGACACAAAGGAGTGAGTAGCTCCAGTATCAAAAAGCGTGCGGGCAGGCTTGCCGCTGATGAAGACTATACCTGGGGTGATTAAATATCTCAGGGTTCTATAAAGAGTTTTCTTTCCTTGTTAATCTATCTAGTGCGGTTCTGAGTTTTAACAACTTAAAGGGAGATTCTATGAAAATAAAGAAACATTGCAGCGTACCTGCAATGACCTGCTCCGGATTTCGAGGCTGCGCAAGGTCCAAAGCATATACTTGCTCTCTTCCTGTCTACGATCTCCCCACTGGTATCCACGACCACGGCCGCGTCCTCGGCCTCCATAATGCTGAGTTGGTGGGCCGCCTTGATGTGCTGGAGGTGGTGCCCCCCTCATGGGGCAGTTCCTCCGAATGTGCCCAATCTGATGACAAAGAAAACACTCTGGTGGGGGATACGCCATTCCCCCGGGTCTCGGCATCTCCTGCATCCGAAGAGGGGGAGGGGCTAATACCACCTGTTCCCTCGGCTCCGGCCTCACGTCCTGACGAGGCTGGTCCTCTGTCCTCCTCCCCTCTGGTACAGCACCCCGCCGCTGGTCATTCCTACCTCTCCGTCCCTGATCCTCTGCTGGCCGCTTCCGGCCCCGGGTGGCGTGCCAATCTGCCTCAATCCTTTTGGCCATCTCCAAGATCCGGGAGATGGGCCCGTCAGATACGAACAACAGAGCCTCCCTCAAGTCCTCCCGCAGGCCCTTATAGAACCTCCTGATATACCCTGCCTCATCCAGCTGGTAGGAATCTGCGTATCTAGCTAGATGGTCAAACTTTCGATGGTACTCCACCACGGTCCGAGTACCCTGCTTCAGCTGTAAGAACCGCTCCTCCAAATCATCCCTAGCCGACTGCGGAACGAAATGCTCCAGCAGTGCGGCCCTGAACTCCTCCCAAGTAATCTCCGCAACCTCCCTATCAGCAAAGGTCGTGTCCAACAGCGTCTTCCACCACCTCTTTGCATGGGACTCCAGGCAGGAGACAACCAGAGCCACCCTCTCCTCCCAGGGACATCGTATCCCGGTCAGCATCTCGTACATGATATCTAGCCACTCTTCCGTCCGGACAGCCGACTCTGTCCCCAAATAGGACGGGGGAGCCAGTCCTCGGAAGATGCTTAGCCAGTTGGCCCCCGGATTTGGCTGCGGGGCCGGAACCTGCTGGGCCCTGAAGGCCTCCAGAATGGCAGTCAGGGTCTGTCCCATGTCTGACTGAAGGAAAGGAGTGGGGGCCGGTGGGGGTGGTGCAACATCCTGAGCCTGTTGAACTCCACCTTGCGGCGTAGTCCGTGCTGGAGGCTGCGTAACAAAAACACACGCTGAGAAAACGTTCAAATATTACATAAAGGCGGACAAATTATATGTGATCCCAATATGGGCACACTACTGCTTCCGCTGCTTAGTTTGTCCCCAAACTAAACTCGAGCGGGGGGTGACCTAGGGTTTGTGGACTGCTACTTCCTTCTGATCGATGTTTCGCTCTGATACCACTTGTAAGACCCCTTTTTTTTTCTTTTTCAACCACCGGGGTCTTAGGCCCAGAACCGCCGCTTTGCGGTGACTCCTTCACGTCCTGAAGGATCATCACCACAAGGCGCCGATTCTGCCGGCCAATTCGATCACAGAAAAGTAGCACAATATAACAGTAAGAGTAATGCAGTCCACAATAGTAATATCACATATATATATAATAAAGCTCCACGAAGGGAGTGTCCACAGAAATCATCAGAGTACTAAAAATACGGGCTTATGCCCGGTACAAAATGTCCTCACTACAAGTCTCTCATGCGGAAGCGAAAACAGAAGCTACTCAAGGTCGAGACTCACGGTCCCGGCTGTGTGAACTCCGGAGCTAGACTGCCCCATCTCTAGGCGCACCGATCTCTGGGGCTGCTCCTCCATGCTGGGCTCCACGATCCCCTAAATGATGCTGTTCGAAAACCGTTAGTCATAAAAACTAAGCCCTATCATCCCCTACCCCTTCCCCCATAGCTCCTAGGTACCGAGCGGGGAGGAAGAAAGGGAAGGACATGATGGTAGAGATTAAACATGAAACAGATGGCAGCGGAAACTAATCTAGCAAGTTGTATTAGGTGAGCAATTAATAAATTGTTATAATAGGTCTAGCAGTAAGAAAAGCAATTATAAGAATTTAAACCTTCACTTATGCGAGAACACATAAGCAAAAGGGATCTTTTGCAAGGCTCCCATCGTATAGAGTGTCCCATACCACTTATACGTTGGGGTGTCGGTTATCAAACAGCAATGGTTATTATATATTGAAATTAACCTTTGATTTATAAACTTGCCCACACAAGCTTATAGACCAAGGGGTCGTTTTGCAGGTCCTAATGTATAAGCGTCCCATACCACTTATACTTTAGGTGTCAGGGTTAAATGAATCGATTATGCTATGACATGCTAGTGGGTATGATGAAACATGCAGTGCAACTCACACACCCGACTCTGTGCACACAGACCTTTAGTTCCCCCTTTCAGAGCCGTTACCTCCCAGGATACCTCCGTAGTGGCAAACGGAAGCGGTGGGTTGGGCCTCGCCCACCTCCAAAACCAGTAAAAGCACCACTGGTCTGACCTATCGTACGCCTCAACGCTTGGTGCACAAAGCGGACGCCTGCGTACTGTTGCCGGCTGGCGCACCGGACTTTAGTTGGCGAAGTGCTAACCACCTCGCCGAGTCAACGATATCGGTGTCGGTGCAATCGAACTCCCCGATATCGAAAGACCCACCACCTTAACCTTTCCTATCTTATGCACATGCAAGTTTAATCACAAACACACAGAACCGAGCCGAAGCTCCCCGGACCAAACGTCCGTCTCCAACCAACCGAGCCGAAGCTCCCCGGACCATCCCGTCCGTCTCCAGAACAACCGAGCCGAAGCTCCCCGGACCAACCCGTCCGTCTCCAGACCAACCGAGCCGAAGCTCTCATCAATCTTCCTGTGCCAACAGTTTTTGTGAAAAGTGCAAACCTAGTTACTAAGTTACTCTTGCCAGTTTATTATTACAGTTTACGTTAGCCCAGGACTGCCCCCGGTATACCCCGTGAAGGGCTCTCAAGGGGCACTAGGAACCAAGACGGCGGCATTACGGCCCGAAGTTCCCTTTCGCAAGGCACTTATTGTTATTGGTTGTTTTCCCTTAACCCGATTCCCTTCTCATATTACGATTGACTATCCTAGGGTGATTTTTAAACCTTCCACTCTTCGGGAAAAGCGATCTTTTGCCAAACCCGAGCACCTCTTAACTCTAACTATCACCACTACCCCCTACTCTTAATATCTTCATCAGATCATGTTCTATTGCATTTCACAATTTACTAAATGCAGACCGACCTAGGCTACACGTCGAACCGGTTATGAAATGATCCATTACTCATCCAAATGCCCTAAATTATTTACTGGAGACTTACCATGACCTAAATGACCTAAATCCAAAAAATGGAAATTTTCCTAATTTATTTGCCATTTAATTAAATTCCTCGAAAATCCAAGGACTACCGGTTTGAACATGAACTACCCTAAGTTCTCATGCAAGATGTCCAGCAATTTTATGATAAATACTAGGTTATCTCAATAGGTTAAATCCTATGTATCATAATTTTTCAATCATCAAAGTGGCATGAAAGCTATTTTAGAAATAATCTCTAACTTCTATTGTTTATGAAGCAAGTACAGAAAATATTCTTCCAAAAATTATAAATAATTCATGACATGCAGATAAAGGCCTAAAATTAGCACTGGCCAAGTTTCATAATTTTCCAGCAAGTATTTTATCCATAATTAATTTTTAAACATAAAAGCCCCTTTCTATCATCTGTGAATAAGGTACTAGATTTACTCAACATAAAATTCTATAAAAATCCAGGGGTCATTGTGCTACTAACAAAGATCTAAATCCAGAATTTCAACTGATTATAATTAATTTTAAATGTCCAAATAATTGAAATAATAATTCCGGCAATTAATCCTTTAACGCATGAAGTATAATATTTAATAATCATAAAATTCCAGAAGATTTACTATAAGTCTAAAACATCCTAAAACCCCCTCCTCCCGAGTTTCATAATTTTTGGATTAGATTTAGTGCTTAAAATAACTAAATTACATTTCTATCCTATTCCGACATCTCAACTTTCGAGGTACCTAACTACCTCCAATTCCTTCACTATTTCAACCAGAGGGTTTTCATTATATCATCCCCCTCTCCTCCAAATTTCAAGGGCATACAAGAGCTTTTGCTCCTATGTCCTTCACAAACCTCAAACTCCCACCCGTTGGATTTGAGCCAATCTCTTAGGGTAAAATCCACCCTAAGCCACACCATGTTACCCAAGAGGGTAGACATAGACCCAACAAATCAGTGGCCAACAACTTCAGCCTTTTTTGAGGAGATTTGTCCACTCCATCTCCAATCGTACTTTTCCCCAAAGTACCCCTCACCAAGACCTATCTAGGACTTGATACTTCCCTATTCAAAACTCGACCAATCGAGTTGAAATTTTGTACAGATCTTAATATTGATGCCAGGGACCACCACCCAAAATTTGGGGGAGTTTGGACTTAATTTCATCTCCTAATTAATTTTATATTGTTTATTAAATTCTTACAAAAACTTTAGGCAAAAGTTCTCCAAAAATTCTCATTTTTGGACAGCCTCTCGATATACATATTATAGACCTCCAGTCCAAATTTCAAATCATTTGGACATGATATGAACCGTGGGCAACCATTTCAATTTCTGGTTAGCCTAGGTCTTGATCCCACCAAAATGAGTGATGTGGTCAAACCACTCACCCAAATTGAATAAAATCAATTTTAAATTAAAGTAGACCCCGAGGGCTACAACTTTTGTGACTGATCATTTTTCCTAAATCGGCCTCTAAGTGCTTCGTTTTGCAGCCTCAAAAATACATTCAAATAACCTATTTTTCCATTATGCACTATATAATAATCTATGTATTATATATTAAATCCACTGTTCATCTTCTTCATGAACCCGAACAGACGCAGGAAAACATTTTTCCTGTAAGCATTCCGTGGTCCGTCGCCGGCCGTTCGGTCACTTCCCTGGCCAGCCACCACCACCACCACCTCCGTTGAGGCGATGGCTATCGGTCGGCGGTGGTTTGGCCGCCGGAGGTGGCGGTTTCCGGCGAACTCAAATACCCTTTTTCATGGTTTTTCCATGAAAACGAGAGACGGGTCCGGCTCCGTTGAGCGCGAACCTCCTTTCTAAGAATCCTAAGATCTACCCATGAAAGAGAAGGAGCAGAGGAGGACCTTGTTCGCGGTTTGAAGGCGAGAAGAACGTCGGGGTGCCATGGCGCGGTGGTGGCGTTTGCTGAACTTCTCCTACAGCAAGAACAAAGGTCTGTTCTGATTACTTGAGCGTGTAACCTTCTCCTCTTTCCCCAAGTGGGCTTTTATAAGTCAGATAGTGGGAAGATGAATGGGTAAAGCCATTATGGCCATGAAGCTTCCCCCCCCCTTGACGTTTCAGTTACAGTGAAGGGATAAGAAACGGTGGAAACTGAACAGGTGTGTCCAGCTGGCGGTTTTCTATTGGACCACCTTTTCCTCATTTATTATATAATTATAGAAGGAAAACGGCCGGAAGTTACTCCTGGCGTAACTTCCCACACCAGCATTTATTACCACGCGTGTTGGAATAATTTCGGGCCTGAACCGTCGTTTCGGCCAATGTCACGGGCGTGACACATAGGTCACGGGCGTGACAGGCCCGGATAGCCAATTCTGGGTTCGACGATCGTCGAACTGAGATCGACGATCGTCGATGGATGGTCACGGGCGTGACACCTCGGGTCACGGGCGTGACCGGCTCGAATGGCAGATTGTGGTTCGACGATCGTCGAATTGAGATCGACGATCGTCGAAGGCTGGTCACGCCCTAGGTCACGGGCGTGACCTCTAGGTCACGGGCGTGACACGCCCGAACGGCAAATTTCGAGGTCGACGATCGTCGAATTGAGATCGACGATCGTCGAAGGCTGGTCACGCTCTAGGTCACGGGCGTGACACTTATGTCACGGGCGTGACATGCCCGGGCCGCAAGCTCGACGATCGTCTCATGGCGATCGACGATCGTCGATGGGGTCACGCCCCTAGTCACGGGCGTGACACCTTGGTCACGGGCGTGACATGCCCAGACAGCACGTTCGACGATCGTCTCGTGGAGATCGATGATCGTCGAAGTAGTCACGCCCAAGTCACGGGCGTGACGGGTCGGTCACGGGAATGACCAACCCTTGACCCGAAAAACTCGGTCGATTTATTTTCACTTTTCGTGCTCCCTGGGGTTCTGACTCGACCAACCGACTCCTAGGGGTCTAACCAGAAATGGGATGTTACACTGTCAGTATGATCTTTTGATCACTTGACCTCTTGATATGACATCCATCTTTAACAAATGAAATGTCATATCCTAAATCACTTAGCTGGCTTATGCTTATTAGATTATGTTTCAAACCTTTTACATAAGCCACTTGAGTGATAGTAATTAGGTTAGAAGAAATGTTACCAAACCCTTTGATGACTCCTTTTCAGATCCACCAAAGATCACTTTAGGTCCATCTTTGACAGATGAATACTCCTTCAGCAGCCCCTTTGTTCCAGTCATGTGCCTGGAACAACCACTATCCAAGTACCATATTGGGGCATGGTTACTTGGATTCACCTGCAACACAGAATTACTTACCCTTAGAACCCAAGTAAGTCTTGGGTCCTTGGTTCAGGTTAGCATTAATAAAGCTACCATAACCTCTTCTAACAGGTAGACTATTGTTCTTTATAACACTTGGGTTATACCAACAGTCTAGTGCAAAATGGCCTCTCTTGCCACAGCACCAACATTCAAACTTATTGTATCTAGATCTAGATACATCCTTGTCAGAAGAATTTCTGTTCATTGCTGGTGCTGCAGCAACTTCACCTACTGATTTCTTAAAACCATTGGGTTTATGACTATAGGTAGGCCTGCTTGCATTTACACCCTTGTTCTTCAGAACATTAGTCTTAATATGACCTTGAATATCTTCATGATCATATTTGTTAGAAGGCACTTTCACCTTACTAAACTTTATGGGGACTGAAAGGTTTAGTGGCTGAACAGGAGCTTTGCCTTTCCTCTTGAATCTGCCAGCCCTGAAGTTACCTTTGAATCCTAATCCAGCCTTACCCTTTTGAGTGACAAATTCATCTATCAAGGGTAAGACAGATTTTGGCTTAGAGTAACTAGCCACTAAATCCCTTTCAATTCTAAGTCTGGCCTCCAGACTCTTCACTTGATCATTAGTATAATTAATTGTGCCCATCTGAATAATAGTTATATTCTTCAGCTTGGCAATTTCATTTAATTTTTGATCAATAATTTTCTCTAACTCAGTTGTAGCAACCCTTAGTTCAGCAATTTCCTGAGCCTGAGATTTAACCAAGTACTTGCTTTTCTTAAGGGCCTACAACAAGTCCCCATACTTGTCTATCAATTGATGGACATCTCCTTCAGATTCAGATGCATCTACATCACTTGATGCAGATGTAGCTGATTCTTCACTGGTACAACAATCAGATGTAATAGAAGGACATTGGACCTTATTAGGACCAGACTGATTCTGGCATATATCCTCTTCTGATCCTGCCATCAGCCCCATACACTGATGATTCTTTTGTTCATTGATGGAGTCTAGCAACTGCAGAAACTCCTCTTCTTCAGATACAGCATATAGTCCAATATATGCTTCAGCTTCAGATTCTGACTCTGAAGTTGACTGGTCTGTTAGACTCTTATCTTTCTTTGCAACAAAAGATTTCTCCTTCTTGCCTTTCTAATGAGTCTTCTTCTTGTCTGAAGACTCCTTTCTCTTATCAGGACAGTCAGCCACTACATGTCCAGGCCTATTGCAACAATAGCAGACAATCTTTGAAGTAGAGGCTTTGCTGGGCTTTGATCTGCTCTTCTCTTTCCTTGATGACCTTTTTCTTCTGATAATAGTCATCAACTTGCTGTGATGTGGAAGGCCTAGACTTCCATTGCTTCTTTTTCAAGAACCTCTGGAATTGCCTTGTGAATGCAGGAAAGTCTGCATCTGAATCACAGCTTTCTGAACCCTTATCTGAACTTTTAGAACTATCTTCTGCAACTTCCTTAGGAGGAGATGGTGATTTCCTCCTATTCTTTCTAGTGGCTTCTGCATTGAATGCCACAGTCTTTTCTCTATGCTCTCCTCTTGAATTCTATTCCTCCTCCTTCCTCACCATAAGTTGCATTTCATAGGATAGCAACTTTCCAAACAAGGTGGGAGGAGATATCTCTGCCAATTTAGCCACTTCTCTTATGGCACAGATCTTTGTGTCCCAATCCTTTGTTAAGGATCTCAAGAATTTGTCATTCAGTTCATAAGTACTGAAGACTCTTCCATAGGACATAAGCTCATTCACAATTCTATAGAATTTCTTGTAGCACTCAGTTATGCTATCAGATTTTCCTTGTCTAAAACTTTCATACTCCTGATTGAGCATAGATTTCCTGTCCTGCCTTACTTCTTCAGATCCCTCCATGTAGACAATCAATGTGTCCCACATCTCTTTGGAGGTCTTGCAGTGAATCAGATTCTGAAATGTTGAATCATCTATGGCACTAACAATAATGTTCTGAGCTCTTTTGTCCATGGTTGCCAAGATGATTTCATCCTTGGTCATTTCTGAATAACTCTTTGGAGTTTGGATATTTGCATCAAGAACTGATACCTTCATTGGAATGAAGGGGCCTTTCTGTACAGTGATGTAAATCCTTGGGTCAGATGCCTCCATAAACAGTCTGACTCTTTCTTTCCAAATTCCAAAAAAACTCTTTCTTGCATATGGGTAATTTCATAGACCCTAGCTCCTTATGATTCTCACCAGAACCCATCTTTTTGAATCTTGATTCTGCCTTTCAGATCTACCTCAGACTGTTAAGTCCTTTTTGAGGAACCTCCCTCTGATACCACTTGATAGTTTTACTTTCAAGACAACCTAAACACCTAGAGGGGGGGTGAATAGGTTCTAATTTCTTGCTTATACTTCTAGGCAGAATTCAATTACAAATTAAAACATCTAGCACAGCATTCACAGATAACTAAGCATCACAGATTGCACAATATTTTATAGTGGTTCCCCAAGGTCTGGGTACATCCACTTTCCCCCTTCACCTATCTAGCAGTATGCTAGATTCGGCCAAACTTCCACTATTCTCAGATCCTCAAATCCTACAGCTCAGAACCTGAATAGGTTCCTATAACTCAGGCTCAACAGCCCTACCTCAGCCTTGCCTCAAGGCCTACCACTCAGAGAATAACCTTCTCCTATACTCAGGCAAATAGCCCTACCACTCAGAGATCACCTCTCCTACACTCAGCCTTTATAACACAGGCTTACAACTCAGATCTGTGTAAACAGATCCTATAGAAATTTAGAAAAAATATTTTAATGTCTTGCCTTTGTTGAGAGAGAAGAGGACAAGACACTTCTTGATCAGCTGATGAAATCAACTGAATCTGAGCTTTCTTCAAAGCTTCTTGAATCTGAACTTAGCTGAGTTGATTTCCAAACAGCTTCTTGAGAAACCACTGATGGCTTCCTTCTTCTTATTCAAGATGACTGGATCCCTCTCTATCCAACACCTTTTCTGATACTTCAGACTTCTTCTTCTTAGATCAACTGATGAAGATCTTCTTTAGAGCTTAGCACTTTCTTGAATTGAAACTACACCAGGATCGTAATCCTTCTGTTTCTTCTTCTTAGATCTTCTTCAGTTATTTTTCTTAGTTGTTAATTTCCTTCTGAATGTGTCTATTTATAGACTTTCTTCATGGAAATCGGCTGATCCTGTTTCTAACTGTTTTCTGACAGGTCTGACAGCTTCAGTTAAACGGTGGCAACCCACAGCTGTCAAGTCTTCAAACAGTTCCTGTACCTTAGCCTTGGACAGCAAAATGTCGAGACAGTCTGTTAGAAAGTGTCGAGACCAATCTGTCTATCTGTGTCGATACAAGTGACTTTGGTGTCGACACAGTCTTTGATGATGTCGACTAAGTTGCCTTTAAGTCGACACAGCTTCTTCAGAAAATAACTTGGTCTAGAATCTGCAGTGTGTCGACACAAGTCCTGTGTGTCGACACAGTTGTTGTAGATTCAGAACTCAGTATGTGTCGACTCAGCCTTCAGGTGTCGACACAACAATCTTCAACTCTGCCAAAATGTGTCGACTCAGTCTTCTGCTGTCGACACAAGCATAGTCGACTTCTGCCAATATCTGTCGACTCAATCTTCTGGTGTCGACACATCCACCCAATGTCGATACAGTTGAGGTCGACTATCTTCTTTTGTGAGTCGACACTCTTTCTCTGGTCGACTATCTTTCACTAGTCGACTATCTTCCACTAGTCGACTATTTTTCGCTGGTCGACTATCTTTCACTAGTCGACAAACTTTCTCTGGGTGTCGACTATCTTTCACTGTGTCGACACTGCTTCCCAGTGCTGAGGTCGACGATTTTCTTTATGTGTCGACACTGCTTCCCAGTGTCGACATAAGTGTGGTCGACTATCTTTCTCTGTGTCGACACTGATATTCTGAAGTGTCGACACAAATATTCTGAAGTGTCGACACAATTTCTTCAGGTGTCGACATGTGGACTTAGAATATTTTTCTGCATTCTTTAATACTTCTTCACCTGCACATGTCAACTCAAAACAACATCAAATACACCTTGATGTATATCATTGAGCTAAGTTGGGCTTCTTCAAATCAGGTACACATTTTCCAATGTACCCAACACTTTTGTTTACCACCATTGCGATGAATTGTGCTTGCAAGTGCTGCGAAGCCTAGTGGCAAATAGCGGGCCAAAGCCCATGTTGTTGAGCCGGCCCTCGAAGGCCATGTGATGTTTACTTGTTTTATTCATGTATGACCGGCCTACGTGCCGATGTTTGGAAAACACTATTAAATTAAGTAAACTCCTGTAAGGCCATAAGGACAGTACTTTGTGTATTTTGTACGTTCATTCCTGTTTGGGTTTGTTAGTGGACATTCGTGCTTTTGGCTGGGTTCTTTCTTTGCAACTTATTAATTTGCTTCTAATAGAATGTACTCTGCGTAGAACGTCAGTTATTAGTTAAATGGTTTCATTTAGTAACCCACCGGTCTGTCCATGGTATATGGCGTCGAGCCCCGGCCGGACCTACTGCTATAAGCAATATGAGGGATAGGGGTGTTAGAGAAGTGCTCTAAGGAGGGAATTTGCTCAGCTTGCCAAAAGGGTGAGCAGACAAAAGTCTCCTTTAAGGGTATTGGGACCAAAGACTCTGTGAGGTGCTTATACCTCATGCACTTGGACCTATTTGATCTTATGCCAGTTCATAGTGTTGGTAGGAAAGTCTAAACCCTTGTAGTAGTTAATGATTATTATAAGTTTAATTGGGTGTTCTTTCTTAAAAAGAAGGATGAAACCCTTGATGTCTTCATGAGGTTTGTCAAGCAAATTAAGAATGAGCTAGGCAGTTCTGTGGCCAAAATCAAAAGTCACCATATGACTGATTTCTAGTCTGATAGTATGATAAAGTTCTGTGAAGAGCATGAGATTCATCGAGAATTCTCTTTACCTAGAACACCCCAGCAAAATGGGATTGTTGAGATGAAAATTAGGACTCTCATAGAGGATGGTAGTACTCTGTTGAGTGACACATCTCTCACAGAATATTTTTGGGTTGAGGAAGTAAATACAACATGTCATGTCCTCAATAGAGCCTCCATCACCAAAGGCCACAATAAGACTCCATATTAAATCTTGAAGGGCAGAAACCAAATCTGGGCTATCTTAGAATCTTTGGTAGTAAATGATTTGTGCTTCACAATGGAAAGTCCTATGTGACTAAGTTTGCTTCCAAATCCTATGATGGAATATTTGTTTGGTACTACAGTCATACCAAAGCCTATAGGATCTACAACTTGAAAAGCCAAGTTGTAGAAGAATCAGTTTATATAGTTTTTGATGAGTTTACCATGATTAACAATGGACTGCCTAGTTCCTCTTATAGTACTGCAAGTACAGAACAGATTATGGAAAAGCTGACCATCAGGGAAGCATCACCAGTGATCCAATATGATGTGGATACTCCAGAAGATCTACTTGGCACACTGTGAGTGGATGAATATCAACAAGAAGATACCTCTGTTGCTGAAAGAAGACTGCTACCTACAGTCAGACATATGAGAGATCATCCAGCACACCAGATCATTAGTGAGGAAAGTCATGGAGTAATGACAAGGAGCAGATGTCAGAACACAGCCATGTATTCAAGCTTTCTGTCCCAAGTGTAGCCGTAGAAATTTGAAGAAGACAACATAGATCAACATTGGAGCTATGCAGCAGGAATTGAACTAGTTTAAGAGTTACAGGGTCTAGAAGGTGGTTCCTAGACCTCATGGTCATTATGTCATTGGAGTCAAGTGGATCTACAGAAACAAGCTTGATGAAAATGGCATTATAATTAAGAACAAGGCCAGACTCGTAGCTAAGGGGTACAAGCAAGAAGAAGGTATTGATTTTGATCAAACCTTTGCCCATGTAGAAAGATTGGAGGCCATCAGATTATTCCTTGCATATGCAGCACACAAGGGATTCATGGTCTACCGAATAGATATTAAGTCATCCTTCCTAAATGGTGACTTAAAAGAAGAATTCTGTAGTGAGCAGCCTCCAGGTTTTGTAGTTCCTAACTCACCTAACTTGGTTTACAAACTTAGGAAAGCTGTATATGGGCTGAAGCAAGCCCCTAGGGCATGGTATGAGACATTGTCTAATTTCTCCATTGAGAACAAATTCTCAAGGGGGAAAATAGACAAGACCCTATTCCTGAGAGAATCTAAGGATAAGATCATCCTAGCCCAGATCTATGTAGATGACATCATCTTTAGATCTACTGTTGGCAACCTCTGTAAAAAGTTTGCTAAACTTATGCAGGGGAAGTTTGAGATGAGCAGTATGGGTGAACTTAAGTTCTTTTTGGGCCTCCAAGTAACACAGACTGATGATGGCTTATCCATATCCCAGTCTAAGTTAACTAGGGTGTTAATCAAGTAATTTGGCATGGAGAATTCCTCCACCATGAGAACTCCCATGGGGTCAAGTATGCCTATAGGAAAAGATGAAGCAGGGAAACCTGTTGATGAAACTTTATATAGAGGGATAATTGGCTCCCTTCTATATTTGACTGTAAGTAGGACAGACATCACGTATGCTACATGTTTTTGTGCTGGGTATCAGACTTGCCCTAAAGAATCTCATTACACTGCAACTAAGAGAATTTTGAGGTATCTTAAGGGCACTCCAAGTCTTGGCCTTTTGTGCCCTAGGAATGGGGAGTTTGAACTAACTGGCTATTCAGACGCAGATTTTGCAGGCTGCAAAGAGCATAGGAAGAGCACATCTGGCACCTATCTGTTCTTGGGAGGGAGATTGGTATCTTGGAGCAGCAAGAAACAAACTAGTGTGGCAATATAAACTAGAGAGTCAGAGTACATCTCAACAGGATGCTGCTGCGCTCAATTGCTGTGGATCCAGCACCAGCTTTAAGACTAGAACCTCCAAATAATTAGAACTTCTTTATTCTATGACTCTACTAGTCCAATCCATTACTAGGAATCCGGTCTCCTATAGCAAGACTAAGCACATAGAGATTAGATATCATTTCATTAGGGAGCATGTGGAATGCGAAGACATTACCCTTGAGTTTGTCCCAACAGACAAGCAAGTGGCTGACATATTCACTAAGCCACTAGATGAAGCCAAGTTTAACACCTTCAAATTTGAGTTGGGTATGTTAAACTTTGTATAGCTTTAGTTGCCCCTTATCTGTTTGCAAACTATTTAGCAGTATGCAGATAGGATGGTCCTGTGAAGAAATGAAGATTCTCCAATTGAGGGGGAGAAAGTCCAGCATAATTCCAACATTTCACTACTGCCTAATTGAGAGGGAGCAAGTGATAAGATGATCAGTTGATCAGGATCATCCTACCAGCTATTTTCTACAGTCAAAAAAGTGGAGAGGATAAGATGATCAATTGATCAGATAAGCAAGGCAGCAATAATTCAGGGGAAGCAGACGGCAGATGCAGTAATGTTCCATTCTACAAGCAGGGATGTGTGGTAACTATAGATCACCTCTCAATTATTTAGTTTTATTTTATTATGCCTTGTGCTGCATGGTTTTGTGAATGTCATTGACTCATGTGCTTAAGAGTTTTGACTTCCTCAAATAGGAGGAGAATGTTGGGTCCATTGCCCACAATGTTCTGGATTTGAGTGAAGTCAAACTTATCAATGATATACACATATCAGTAGATGACTATGATAGGTCAAGTAGCCTAAGTGGCTAAGTCAGCTAAGTTCTTAGCTAAGTGGTGGTAAGACAGATAACTGTCTAAGTCCACATGCATTGAGTGAAGATCAGTCACTCAACGCTAGATGAATTATAGTTCAGAGTGAAGCCTATACAATCAAAGCCAACGCAATGGCAAGCTGAGAAAATGGCTAAGTACACAAGCGTTGAGTGAAGTCAACTCACTCAATGCAATACAGCAAAAAACTGTGAGATAGGCTAAAGTAATAAAAGCCTAAAGTGAGAATGAGCTAAAATATGGCTAAGTTCACAGGCGTTGAGTGAAGTCAACTCACTCAACCCCATGCTACTAAAGAGAAAGTTAGCTAAGTGTTTTGGTGTTTACTGATGAAGACACACTCAACGCCATTCAGCAAAAAGGCTATAAGTTGAACTAGTTGAACTAAGTTCAGAATTCGTCGACCTGAGTTCAAAGTTCGTTGAGTTAAGCTCACCTTTCGTTGAGCTAAGTTCAGATCTTGAGATTCTGAGTTTGTCGAGCTCAGTTGGGAGTTTGTCTGACTGATTTCAAAGTTCGTCGAGCTCAATTCACCATTCGTCGAACTCACTTCAAAGTAAGACAGTCTAAGCCTAGTCGCTTTAAGCACAGAAAATTGGCTAAGGAAAAAATTGTTGAGTGAGGCCTACTCACTCAATGCTCTCAATGCTTAAGTTGATGAAGAAGCATAAATTTGGCAAAGGAAAAAAGCGTTGAGTGGAGGTTACTGAATCAATGCTATCAATGCTTAGTATAGACAGAATTTTGTTTAAGGGGTTAGTCGTTGAGTGATGCTTACTCACTCAACTACAAGCAGCAGAAAGTTGATAAAGCAAGTTTGCTATTGAGTGAAGCTTAATCATTAAACGCCTAGAAGCAGAATTATATTCTAAGTAGTTTGGTGTTGAGTGAAGATTACTCACTAAACGCCAAGAGACAGTAAATCTGTCTAAGTGTTTTGCCATTTAGTGATTCTTACTCACTCAACGCCTATTCTTTGATGCTCGATTTTGTCTAAGTCCAAAGGTGCTGACGTCAGCAAAATTGACAAAATCAACTAAGGTCTATTCAGACACGGGGAAGATACACTACACGACAACACTTGCCGTGAAGCTACTGTGCGTCTTCTTCCGTTAAAGCATGGGGCAGCTAGAAGCGGTAGGTGGGGCCCATCGATCTCTATGAGCCGTTGATTGGCGAAGTACAAAAGGAAGAGATAGGGCCAAGAAAAAGTTAACTTTTAGTGCATACAATATTCAAAAAGGAGAGCAACCGTCTTCATCTTCTTCGCCATTGCTGCATGTGAAAAGTTTGAAGCTTTCCAGCAAGAAAAGTTCAGTTAGCTGTGCAATTCTCCATCTGCTACAGTATATTCAAAATCTTTTCTGAAGAAAGAAGAACCTTCATCTTTAGCAGGTTTAGTGAGCTGAGTGAGCTGTTTGAAGACTCAAGATCAAAAGATCTTTAGCCTTCAGCAGCAAGTTCAGAAGTTATCTTTTAAGTTCCTCCAGCAAATTCTTTCCCTACTGTGAGGAGAGTTGGAGTAGAAATTTCCTCTGCTCAAGTTGTATACATAGAGAAATTTCTCTGTGTCAAAATAAATTAAACTATTTTTGTTTGTAGGATCCTTCTAGATTTGAGCTATAGGACCTTTGGGTCTACGGTAGGGAAAATTTATCTGAGCTGTAGGAGAGTGTTGCACTCTGAGGTAGGTTAGTTTTACTCACTGAGTAGTAGGGCAGTTTTTCTTGAACTATAGGAGAGTTCATCTCTCTGAGTTATAGGAGCAAGCTTGCTCTGAGGTAGGGCTATCCTCCATAGCCTGAGTGGTAGGGCTTAAGTGTCTAAGGTAGGTGATAATTATATCACTGAGTGTAGGCCTCTGTGGCTGAGATGTAAGTCTTGGAGGAGACTGAGATCCTGAGGGTTCTGAGGTGTAATCTCTTTGGAGCATGGTTTAGAGAAGTGTCTTAACTAACAGGAAGTAGCAAGGTTGGAGGAGAGTGGATGTACCCTTAATTTTAGGTAACCACTATAAAATACGTGTGTGCCTTTTTGTTTTTTCTTTTATCTTCTTAATTGCAGGTGCTAAGGATAAGCTATAGATCACTCTAAGTTGAAAGCTAAAGAAATAAACAAGTGATTTTAAAAGACTATCAAAAGACCTAGGCAAACCTATTCACCCCTCTAGGTTACTAGCTACCTTGAAAACAAGATCTTTCAGAATTGTTGTAAGTTACTCTAAGACAAGTACTGTGTTGCCCTTGATTGACTCTTTCTCCTCTCAAAATGGTAAGACGGGATTAGGATTTAAGGGAAAAACTAGTGCTGCCCCTTTCAATGGAAAGGGAAAAGCTCCAATTCAGCCTCTCATCACCTTTGAAAGGGTAATGCTCCCTTCTAATAGGTTTGACCATGACAGCATGTTTGGTCACAGGATGAATGTGAATTCTTCCTGGAAGAATACAAATGTACCTTCCAAAGGAAGGAGAAAGGGAATGGGATTGAGTGCCTTTAAGACTCCCCATGAATAAATTAAAATAGCCCTTCATAGACCATTAGTATTTGGTACACCAGAACCTACTTTCAAGAATAAGGCGGTGGCTTTTTCTCAGGATCTCCCACCACACACTCAGACCAAGGGCAAGTGTGTTAGCAAGCAAGACTTGGGAATTTATGAGGCTATCAATAGTATGTCTTCTGCAAAGAAGCCCACTATTGGTAGATCTCAAGAAAAACCAAGTTCTTCTACAAGCAGACTCACCTTCAGTCAGATTGTGGCTGAGAAAAATAAGAAGAAGGTTGTTGTTCTTTCTTTTGTGTAGTCAGCATCTTTCCAAACTGCCAGACCTGATCAGAAAAAAAGATACAACATCCATGAGTATTGGTGATGTGGCAAAGTGGGGCATTTTGCCTTAGATTGCTGGAACAATCCAACTATGCCCAGAGCTACTATTAGTCTGCCTATCAGAAAATCTACAGGATGACAGATTCTTTTTTAGGCTAATCAGAACCTAGGACCTAATAAATTTTGGGGTCCTAAGGTAAAATAAATTTGTTACTCTAGGACAGTCCAAGTGCCCATACCCTTATATGGTACTTGGACTGTGTTTGTTTCAAGCACATGATTGGTACAAGGAGTAATCTAAAGGAGTACACTCATGTGAAGGTTTGACCCGAAGTAATCATTGGTGATTCAGATAAAGAAATGACAAGAAGCTATGGTAAGATTACCAATGGCATAGCCACCATCTCAAAAGTTTCTAATATTGAAGGGTTGCAACACAACCTGATAAGGATAATCCAACTCTGTGATCTTGGCTATGTCATTGCATTCCACAAGGATGAGTGCCAAATTAAGAGGTCAAGTGACCAAGAAGACATCTTGACAGACACTACTTGTTGAAATGTTTATTGCTTAAACTTTCTATGTCTAAATAAAGACTCCCTTGTATGTCTAGTTGCAAATGAGAAAGTCTCATACTATGTACAATGACACAAGAGGCTATCTCATTTGAACTATAAGACCATTGGTAGGCACTTTAGTGAAGAGCTAGTTAGGAATGGTTGCAATATGAAATGCACCAAGGAAGGCATTTACTTAGCATATCAAAAGGGCAAGCAGAGCAAAGCTTCCTTCAAAAGCATTGGGACCAAATACTCTTTGAGGTGTTTATACCTCTTGCATAAGGAATTGTTTTGTCAAAATCAGAAGTGACTATGGGACTGAATTTCAGTCTGAAAGCATAATAATATTCTGTGAATAAAAGGGATCATCAAGAATTTTCTTCTCCAAGAACACCCCAGAAAAATAGGATTATTGAGAGGAAGAATAGAACTCTCATAGAGGCTTGCAGGACCGTGTTATGGGACACACCTCTCCTAGAATATTTATGAGCTGAGGTAGTAAACACTGCATGTCATGTCCTAAATAGAGCTTCTATCACCAAGATTCACAAGAAGACTCCCTATGAGATTATAAAGGGTAGAAAACCAAATTTGGATCATCTCAAGATCTTTAGCAGCAAATGCTATGTGCTAAGTAATGGGAAGTCCTATGTGACTAAGTTTGCTATCAAGTCCTATGATGGGATTTTTGTTTGGTAACAATCATAGTAAGGCTTATAGGATCTACAACTTGAAAAGTCAAGTTGTAGAAAAGTCTATTAATGTAGTATTTGATGAATCAACTATAATTAATAGTGAGCTACCAAGCACCTCAACTAGACCTGCAGCTATAGAGCTGATGATGGACAAGCTAACCATCAAGGAAGTTACTCCAAATGCCCAAGATAAAGATGAAGGAGTGTTCATTCTAAAAGAAGGTCAAAGCTCACATGATGTGGATGAAGATCAGTAAGATGCAACCACTGAAGCTCAAGATGCTAAAGGAAAATTGCCTCTAGCTGTCAGGCATCTAAGGGATCATCTAAGACACCAAATAATTGGTGATGCCAACCAAGGAGTGATAACCAGGAGCAGAAGTCTCAACACAGCTTTATACTCAAGCTTTCTGTCACAAGTTGAGCCCAAAAGATTTGAAGAGGCCAACATAGACAAGTTCTGGATTGTGGCAGTGCAAGAGGTACTGAATTAGTTCAAGAAGTGTAAGTTCTTGAACCTGATTCCCAGACCACAAGGGAATAATATCATTAGAACCAAGTGGATCTTCAGGAACAAGCTTGATGAAAATGGCATTATAATCATGAACAAAGCTACGCTAGTTGCTAAGATGTAAAGACAAGAATAAGGTATTGACATTGATCAAACCTTTACCCCTATAGCCAGATTGGAAGCCATCGGACTAATCCTTGCATATGATACACACAAAGTATTTAAAGTCTACCAGATGGATGTGAAGTCATTCTTCCTGAATGTCGACTTAAGATAAGAAGTCTATGTTGAACAGCCTTAAGGTTTTGTTGATTATAACACTCCTGATTTGATTTATAGACTTAGGAAAGCTCTATATGGGTTGAAGTAATCGAATAGAGAATGGTATGAGACCCTGTCTAGCTTTCCCATTGAGAAAAAATTCTTAATAGGAAGATACACAAGTATCTATTCCAAAGGGAATCTAAGGGCAAGATCATCATTGTCCAAATTTATGTAGTTGATATAATTTTTGGGTCTACTGATGACAACCTTTGCAAGAAGTTTGCCAAACTTATGCAAGAGAAGTTTGAGATGAGCAGTATGGGTGAGCTTGAGTTCTTCTTGGGCCTCAAAGTAAGGCAAACAGAAGATGGATTGTCCTTACACTAGAATAAAATTGACATTTTGTGACAAAATTTTAGTGACAAAATATATTTCATAGCTAAAAACACTTCTTTAGTGACAAAGTAAAAGTTTCGTCACTAAAGACACATTTTTAGTGACGAAGTAAAAGTTTAGTTACTAAAGACAAATCTTTAGAGATGAAATAAAAGTTTTGTAACTAAAGATAAATCTTCAATGACAAAATAAAGGTTTTTTCACTAATGACAAAACTTTAGTGATGAAAAGTTAGTGACAAAATATATTTCGTCACTAATGACACATCTTTACTGGCGAAGAAAACTTTAGTCACTAAAGACACATTTTAGTGACAAAGTAAAAATGTAGTCACTAAAGACAAATCCTTAGTGATGAAGTAAAAGTTGTCACTAAATACAAATCTTTAGTGGCAATAAAAGTTTGGTCACTAAATACAGAACTTTAGAGAAGAAATTTTAGTGATCAATTATATTTTGTCACTAACGACACATCTTTGATGGCGAAGTAAAAGTTTATTCACTAAAGACAAATTTTTTGTGATGAAGTAAACGTCTAATCATCCTAAATTTTTGGTTAATTTATGTTGGTTTCTAATTACAAATTATTTTAAGCATATATGCATGTTAAAATTGAAATACATATCCTACTAATGATTATTTTAGTAAGTTCAAATTTAAGTTTAAATATTAATCATAATAATTAATTACTTGTTGATTCCAAAGTCAGTATTTAATTACTAATTAAAATCTAAACCTAAACTGTTGCGATCAAACTCGATGTTCCAGTCGGACTGGAATAACCGGGACCGCCTTAGCTCTCGGTACGGTCGAGCGCGCATACATTCAATGAAGTAGATCGATCGTATACACGAAGTTTTAACGTGGAAAAACCCCTCAACTGGATAAAAAACCACTTGACTGGATCTGTGCCGATCAAAGTGTAACGACCCAAGCCGATACAACGTGACAGTGTCACGACTCCGCTGTAGGCGATGCTACCGGGCTACAGCCCAAGCACCCCAACCCTTCTCCAGCCCAATTTGTGATGAGAAGTGAAAGAAATTCATAGTTAAGCGTGCTTGGGCGAGAGTAGTACTGGGATGGGTGATCTCCTGGGAAGTCCTCACACAGCCCAACTTAACTGTCGAGTTCGCTCATCAAAAGGAGGTTGTAGCCACCAACAACCCGTCTGTGGGCTGGAGAAGGGTTAAGGTGCTTGAGCTGCAGCCCGGTAGCGTCTCCTAGAGCTGAGCCATGACATTGTTACGTTGTATCGTCTAGGGTCGTTACAATAAAATTGCACTTTTTTATTATAACACCTCTCCACTACACCAGAGTGGTTTCTCAGAGAGCATATTACCGGGCTGCAGCCCAAGCACCCCAACCCCTCTCCCTCTACAGGCGGGTTATTGGTGGCCACAGCCTCCCTTTGATGAGGGAAACACTCCGGTTAAGCGTGCACTACAGGGACTTCCCAGGAGGTCACCCATCCCAGTACTACTCCAGCCCGAGCACGCTTAACTATGGAGTTTTTCCAACTCTCATCACCAATTGAGCTGCAGCTCAATTGGTGATGAGAGTTGAATGAACTCCATAGTTAAGCGTGCTCGGGCTAGAGTAGTACTTAGATGGGTGACCTCCTGGGAGGTCACCGTGGTGCGCACTAGACTATCAAGTTTGCCTCATCAAAGGGAGGTTGTGGCCACCAACAACACGCCTGTTGATGGAGAGGGGTTGGGGTGCTAGGGCTGCAGCCCGGTAACATCGTCTAGAGCGGAGCCGTGAAGTTATCACATTGTATCGGCTAGGGTCATTACATAAAAAAAGTGCACTTTTATGTAATGACCCAAGACGATACAACATGACAGTGTCACGGCTCCGCTCTAGACGACGTTCCGGGCTGCAGCCCAAGTACCCCAACCCATCTCCAGCCTACAGGCGGGTTGTTGGTCTCCACAACCTCCCTTTTATGAGTCAACTCGATAGTCAAGAGCGCACCACAGGGACTTCCCAGGAGGTCACCCATCCTAGTACTACTACAGCCCGAGCACGCTTACTTATGGAGTTTTTCCAACACTATTCATCAGCTGGGCTGCTACCCGGTAATGTCGCCTAGAGCAGAGCCGTGACACTGTCACATTGTATCGACTAGGGTCGTTACACAAAGTTCACTATTTCCTTGTTGTTATAACTTGTACGTCGAATCGAGGGTGACATGCCGTCTCTCGTTACAATTTGGGGTGAGAGAACACTTTGCATGTAACATTCTATTTCCAACTAGACCCCTAAGAGTGGTTTTTCCATGAATAGGTCATGATAAAACCCTAGGAAGCCCAAGAAGACCAAGTGAGCTTAGACATAAAGGTGGAAACCACATGGTCTGCAAATAGTAGAATTCCAATTACTAGCTCAGGGTTGACCTTAGGGCTTCACCATGACTCCATGACCCCACCACAACATCACAAACCTATTGGAAGGTCCATTAGAGCACTAAGGGTCCATTGGAGTCAACCTAGGGTGACCAAGTTGACCTAGGATCATCCTAGGCCTAAATTGCGCAAGGTGCCCTAACTATGGGTAATGTGCCCCTAATGTGCCCAACCAACCCTACCAAGGTCTTCCCATACCTAGGGTGAAGTCAATGGGTCACCAAAGACTAGTTGGGGTCAACTTTAGACGCTTAGTTGACCGAAGTCAACCCTAGCCCTAAAGTGGTCAAAGTGCACTAACTAAGGGGGAAGTGACAACCAAGGTGCCAAGTCAACCCTATACAAGCCTTTATAGACTTTAGGGGAGGCCAATGGGTCACCAAGGATCCATTGGGGTAAACCCAAATGGTCAATTTGACCAAGATCAACTCAACCCTTGAAATAGGTCAAATTAGCCCAAATGGGCCAACCAAAGCTCAAACACATTTCCACCACTTAGGCTATCTTTATTTTAATTAATAATATGAGTTAGCGGGGTGCCAATTGGCTGGAGGAGAAATCAAAATTTGTCCATGGTTAGTAGGAGAGAGAAAGATCCATTTTTCCCTTTAAAGGAGGAGAGAGAAAGTGTCAAAAGAGGTCATTCATGGCCAAGGGAGATGAGGGTCTCTCTAATTGATGGATACATTCTCCCTCATCTGTTTTAAGGAGTTGAATAACCATAACCAGCCAACAAAGTGGCTGAATTTAATTTCTCCCATAAGGAAGAGAGAGAAAGAGGAGAGAGAAAGCCATTAATGGGCATGGGAGAGCAAGAGTCGCTCTTTAATTGATTCCAAAGTCTTGATTAATCTTCCCCTCATAATTTAGGGGAGACCAGAGGTTTTTCTAAGCCTTTAGGTGGCTGAATTAAGAGAACCACCTTGCCCGAAATGAGAGTTTAGTGGCCATTAATGGCCATTGCATGTTAGACCCTTCCCCTCCCCCCTTTTGGCTCTTTTAGAAGATTCCCCATGGTTAGAGGAGATGTTTCCACCCTTTACCTAAAGAAACCGATCAAGTTGGCTATGTAGTTGTAGAGCACTGAAATGATCCCCCACCGGCCAAGGCGCACCATCACCACACTCGTCGGCAAGCTCGCTTAAAGGTCCTCCTCTACTCCTCTCTTCGTGGGCTAGATCTTTAAATATTTTAGGAGTGAAATCGGACTCTATTGAGTAGGATCGGGTGAGAGAAATTTCAGAAACTTCATGGATTATATACCATGTGAGTTCGCTAGAAACCTCCCCTCCGGCGGCCGTGCCGCCGCCCGACGATAGCCCCCACCTCAACAAAGGTGGTGGCGGTGATGGCCGACTAGGGTGGTTGTTGGGTGGCTTGGAAAAAGGGTCAGAATAGGCTACAAGTTCGGGAAATCCCAGCCCTTGGCCGGAGGAAGAAGATGACCAGGAGGCATTGGATCTACTTCAAGACTCGTGCATGGATCTGAATTTATTAATTCTTGTTTTATTAATTTTTATCCCATTACTTGGCTGTTATTAAATAAAATATTAAAAATAGCTAGAGTCCTCTACAAAAAAAGTCGTCTGCATGAAAGTTGTAGCCCTAAGAGTCAAGTTTAATTAAAAATTTGTTTGAACCAATTTGGAGTTGAGGTTAGACCATAACACGCATTTTGGTAAGGTCTATACCTAGGCTAGGTCAGAGATTGTTTTGAGTGCCCCCATCAATCCAGCCTTCCAAATGACTTGAAATTTTGGATGGGGGTAATTCTTACCTATACCTAGAACATATCCAGAAATGGGAATTTGTGGAAAATAGTTTTCTATAGTTTTTGTAATTATTTAATAAATATTGTATTATTTAATTAGAGGGCCTACAGTCCTCTAAATTCTCCAAAATTTGGATGAGAGGTTCTTGGGGTCAGTATAGGTCTCTATACAAAATTTCACCTCATTTGAATATGATTTGGTTGGAATTTGTATACCCTATCCTTGGCCTAATGGGGGGTATTTAGGTCAAAGTGTTCTTTGTGGTTTGAGTGGGCAAATCACCTCAACAGAGGCTGAAACTTGGGCCACTTGTTTGATATGATGCTAGACACCCTCACATAGAATTTGGGGGGGATTGGGGGTATATTTTCCCTAGGACCCAAGTTCAAACCCTAAGGTTGAACTTTGGGGATTTGTGAAGGGCATAGGATGATATGCCCTTGTATGGACTTGGTGTTTAGTCCATGTGATCCTAGGGTGGAGATAAGCCCTAGGGCGGGATATGGTGGGATTTGGACGCATGCACACAAATTAAACAACTAGGTAAGTCTTTGGGTCCATACACCTTAGGAAATGTCTAGTGGATCATATGACTTTGGAATTGCATGACATTTTGGTAGAGGTCATTTTCATAACCTTACTATCCACTGAAATATACCACACATTGTTTGGATGAGTTTACAAGTGAGTTCCTTTGAAAAGTGCACTTGCATGAGTTGTCTTGAAGAATTTAATTATGTTACTCCCTAACCTTGGGTTTGGATGATACTTAGTCAAGCTATGTTTTAGGACTATAACAAGCTCTAGAAATTTTTGTATGAATTTTAGATCATTAATTTGAGTACTTTACTCACAATCCATGAAGTTGTATTATCCACTTAGGAATTTCTTATGAACTAACCGCTAATTGAAAACTTATGAAATTTAGTCAGAGGACCTTTTATGACAACTTAAATCTCTGTGAATTTTTGTGCAATTTTTGGAAGCATGTTTATAGGGGTTGCTTCACAAGGTGCAAGTTTTTAATTACATTTAATTGATTTTATTCTAATACCTAATTAGAATGATAAATTGTGATTTTTTGTCAGAGGCTCTTTCTGGTCATCCTTGAGATTTAGTAATTTTTATACAATTTTCTGATGATTAACTTTAGTACTTTCTTCTTTACCCATAGTTATTGGCTTGTTATTGGATTAATTAATTAGAGGCCAAATAGTTTTTAGAAAATCATGAAATTTTGTATTTTCTGTTATTCCTCTGTTATCTAGTGTTCATAATTTTGCGTGGTCATTACTTGAGAAAATATTATACTTCATGTTCAAATTACCCATGGCCTAACTGGTGGAAAAATTAATTAAATACCAAATTAATTAGGAAAATTATAAGTTTATGGATTTAGGCTAATCATGTCATGATAGACCTCATTAAATATTTTAGGACATTTGGATTAAAATTTGAAGCACCTCCTATCATTTACGACATATAGTATAGGTTGGTCTGCATATAGTAAAACTGCAGGAAATGTGATTGCATGAATTGGGCATATGGCTTGGGTTTAATAGTTTGCTAGTTTGAGTACAATGAGATTGAGTTCATCATTGAAAGTTAGGATGAGTAGAATGTTGGGTTGACTAGGATGAGGCGGTGCTCGGGATCGATGAAAGATCGTCTTTCCCATGGAAGGAGAGAGAAGGTTAAAACGCACTAGGGTTAGATCCATTGCAATATTAAAAGGGATCGGGAATCAGGTATTAACCAATAACAGTAAGTTCCTTGCGAAAGGGAGCTTTGGGCTTCAACCCATCATAGTTCCTAGTGCCCTCGAGAGCCCTTCACGGGAAATGCCCAGGGCAATCCAAGGTTAACGTAAGCCATAAGAATAATCAATGCTTAGGAGTAACTAGTATAACTAGGGGTTCACTTTCACATACCCCGGAGTCTCGGGAAGTTAGGTTGGGTCATACGGGCAGTAGGCTCGGTGGATGTGGAGATGGGCAGGTTAGCCCGCTGAGCCGATGGCTCGGTAGATAATATGACGGACAGGATAGACCGGGAGATTTGGCTCGATTATTGGTTGTGATGGACGGGATAGTCCGGGGAGGTTTGGCTCGGTGGATAATAAATTAATATTGCATGTGCATAAGATATAAGGTGGTGGGTCTTCGGTATTGGAGAGTCATCGCACTGACACTAGTACGTTAACTCGGCGGGTGTGGCTTTACACTTAGCCAAATTAAGTTTGGTGGTCCTGCCACCAAAGAGTACGCAGGAGCACTGCTTAGTGCACCAGCATTGAGGCGTATGATAGGTATGACTGGTAGTGCTGATACCGATTTAGAGGTGGGCGAGCCCCAACCCACCGATTTCGTTTTCCACTACGGAGGTATCCTAGGAGGTTAGGCTCCAGAAAGGGGGAACTAAAGGTCTGTATGAATAGAGTCGAGTGTGTGTGTTGAACTTGCATGTTCAGATCATAGCATACTAGCATGACATAGCCTCATCATTGCATATAACCCTTGACACCTATTGTATAAATTGGTATGGGACTTTTTATACAATAGGCCCTAAAAAACGACCCCTTAGTTTATAGGTTTGCGTGAGCATGCTTATAAGTTATGGTTACTTTCCTATAAAAAATATTGCTTGCTTGTAAAACAGACACCCAATCATATAAATTGGTATGAGACTTTTTATACGATGGGAGCCCTAAAGAAGATCACTTAGCTTATAAGTCTGTATGGACATTCTTATAATTTAAGGTTACATGTTTCATATTTTGCTTTTGTATACTTATGCTTACTCTACATACTTTTGTTACTACTACATGTTTACATAGAACTACTAGATTAATTCCGCCTGCACCTGCTTACATTTATTACTCTCCACCTTCATTATCTTCCCTTTCCTTCTCCTCGCTTGGTTCCTAGGAGCCATGGGGGAGGGGTGGGGGATGATAGGACTTAGTCTTTTAGAATAACGATTTTCGGACCAAATCGTTTTAGGGGGTCGTGAAGCCGAACTTGGAGATGCAGCCCCGGAGGTCGGTACGCTGGGAGACGGGACAGTCTAGTTCTAGAGTTCAGACAGCTGGGACAGTGAGTCCCGATCGTTAGTTGTTGTTTTAGTTTTGCTTCCGCGATGAGTGAATTGTAGTGAGGATTGTAATGTATCGGGCATGAGCCCTATTTTCTAGTACTTCTTTTATTGTTGTTGTGGACTCTCCCTTCGTGGAGATTTATTTTATATACATGTGATTCTGGTGGACTATTTTTGAGTTCATTCTTACTCTTATACTTTATTCTACACTTCTGCGATCGATATGGCCGGCAGAATCGGCATTTTGTATTGACGACCTTCCCGGGCGTGTTGTTGTCACCACAAAGCGGTGGTTCTGGGTCTAAGACCCTGTGGTTTAAAAAGAAAAAAAATGGGGTCTTACAAGTGATATCAGAGGTCACCGACCTTATATATGTAAGAAGCTCAGTCCGAGGAATATGGGTTCCAACAAGATCCTAGGTTGGATCGGCTCATTTGCATACAGACAAGAGCTACCACAGTAGTTAGCGGGTTTGCATGACGTCTTCCATGTCTCCTAACTTAAGAAGGCTCTACTACAGCAGGAGCAGCAGTTTACTTGTATAGATGGCTGGGCAGCTTCTGAGCGATCGGTTCGCTTAGAGTCGGTCAGGATAGATGGTACGACAGCGCGAGTCTTGCGGCACGAGAAGGTTCTGATGGTCAAGATCATGTGAGAAAATCATGGATAGGAGGAGCACACCTGGGAGCCACTAGATCTGATGTAACAGAAGTACCTAGGGCTCTTTTAATCAGGTATAACTTCAATTTCCGAGGGATGTTACATGCAGTTACTCTCAGTAGAAACCCCGCAGGCCTAACCTCAATTTTGGGGACGAAATTAATATTTTTGTTAAATGGAATTTGTAACATCCGTCAAATAACTAGACCCCTAAGAGTGGTTTTGTCATGACAAGGTCATGACAAAACCCTATGAAGCCCAAGAAGATCAAGTGAATCTAGGAATGAAGGTGCGATCACCATGGCCTGCAAATAACACATTCCAATTATCTATCCTAGGGTTTGACTTTAGGGTCTCACCTTGACTTTTTGACCCCACCATGACATCCCTAGCCCTTTAGAATGTTCATTGGGTCACAATGGACCCATTGTGGTCAACTAAAGTGGTCAAGTTGACCAAAGTCAACCCTAACCCTAAAATGGTCAAAATGCCTTATCTAGGGCCAGTGGACCTCCAACTTGCCAAAATGACCCCAACCAAGTCTCCCTAGTCCTAAAAAGGGCTCATTGGGTCACTAAGAACCCATTGGTGTCAACTAAAGAGGTCAAGTTGACCAAAGTCAACCCTAACTATTAAGTGGTCAAAGTCCCTTATTTAGGATCAAGTGGCCTACAAGGTGTCAAACCAACCCTACCCAAGTCTCCCTAGACCTTAGGAGAAGCCAATGGGTCACTAAGAATCCATTGAGGTCAACTAAAATGGTCAAATTGACCAAAGTCATTTCAACCCTAAAATAGGTCAAACTAGCCTAAATGACATAACCAAGCCCAAGCCACATGGGCTAAGCCCAATTTGAGTGGCCCATTAACTTTAGGAGGCTGACATTTATGTGGGATGCGACCTAAATTTCAGTGGGGTTACTAGGAGAGAGAAAATGAGAGTTTTCTCCTTAATGGAGGAAAGAGAAAGAGGAAAAGAGAGAGAGGAGTTATGGAGGGAGGCCATAGGTCACTCCATTCGTCTCCCCATTGCCCCCATTCATCTCCCTTGCCTCTTGGGATGATGATGTTATCAATTCCAGCCAGCCAACACTAATGCGGGGAGCCCAACCACCATGGCCAACAAACCATTCACCTCCCCTCCCATGAAAAATAAAAATCCCCCTATGCAGCCCCCCATTCCAATTTCTGACCATCCCATCACCTTCAAAACATCCTTGGCAGTCAAAATAATGTATTGGATCAAAGTTTTTGGTGGAGGATCGAGGAATCGGGCAAGCTTATTGGAGAGGAAAAATGCTATGGTCGACCGCCGTCGTCGAACCCCAAACAACGTTCGCTTCTCCTCCTCTCCCCTTATGCTAGTATATTGATCAAATTAGGCTGAAAAATTGGGCTCAAACGAGACGATCTGGGGAGAAAAAATTGGATTTTTTCCGTAAAATAATGGTGGCGGGTTCGCCGAAAACCACCACCTCCGGCGGCTAAACCACTATCGGGCGTTAGCCACCACCTCGACGAAGGTGGTGGTGGTTGGCCAGGAAGGTGATCAGGTGGCCGGCGTTAGGATTTGTAAAAGCTATAGGCGGCATTTTTTCTTGTTCTGCTCGGGTTCGGTTGAGAAAGGAAGACGAACAGTGTCATCACTAATTTATTATATTTATTAAATAGTGGTTTTTACCCTTTAACTTTCACACTTTGATGTCGTTAAATGAGCCACTTAGAGGCCGTTTTAGGAAAAATAGTGGGTAACAAAAGTTGTGGGTCTTTGTGTCTACTGAATTTTAAAATTAAGTGCGACCTATTTGGGTAAGTGGTTTGACCAAAACTCTTAAAATGGTGTAGCCTATACATAGTCTTGATCAAAGACAAAATTGAGTGCCCCCATCAATCCAGCCACTGAAATGACTTGAAATTTGGGATGGGGTTCACTCTTACCTATAACTATAATATATCCAAAAATGGGAGTTTTTGGAAAACATTTTCCTAAAGTTTTTGTAGAAATTTTATAAACCTTGTATGAAGTATTTAAGGGGTCTAATGACCTCTACACCCATAAAACATTTGGTGACAATTTCTTATGGTCATGGAAAGACTGTGGTAAAAATTTCAACCCAATTGGGTTTTATTTGAATAGGTATTGGTGAGACCAAAGTATGGCCCTTAAGGGATTAATTTAGGGAAAAGAGTGTTTGGGGCATGGAGGGGCCAATTCTCACCCAAAGGGGGTGGGAATCTAGCTAGAGCCCCATGGTTAGAAAAAAAACCCTCTCATGGAATTTGAGATTGATTGGTGTGGGTTTGCCCTAGGACCCTAGATCAAACCCTAAGGATGAACTTTGGGGGTTTGTGAAGGACATCAGGTGATATGTCCTTTTATGAACTTGGAGTTTTGTCCATGATGTCATAGGGTGGTAAATAGCCCTAGGAAGGAATTTGGTGACATTTACACCTAGGCACACAACTTAAACTAATTATGGTTAGTTTAGTCTTATATCTTTTATGAAAATATTGATGTGGCATATGATCTTGGATCCTTATGAAATTTTGGTAAAAGTGTTTTTATAATAATATGAGCATTTCAAAATTATTGTAAGATGTTTGGAATACATTAGCTCATACTTGTAGTTATAATCTTTATGTTGCCTCTAAGAATGATTTTGATAAAATCATGGTTAAACCAATGTAGAATGTTATGAAACTTTGTCAGTGATGATTTATGATCATATTAAAGTCCTGGTAATTTTTGAGAAATTATTTGATAATATTTTGAGGTATTTCCCTCTTTAATTCTATTTATTGTATTTATATTGAATTAATTATTCAGGGCCTGATTATTTTATGATAGTTTGTCAAATTTAGTATTCTTTGTTATTTTGGAATCATATAGTGATAATAATTTTTAGGTGGCCATAACTTAAGGAAATCTAGTACTTCATGTTCAAAATTACTCATGGCCTAACTTTTGGAAAATTTAATAAATGCCAAATTAATTAGGAAAATAATAAGTTTCTGGATTTGGGCTAAATGTGTTTTGGTAGACCCACAATAAATATATTAGGGCATTTGGATGAAAATTTGGAGTACCTCCTATCATGTACATCATATAGCTTAGGTTGGTCTCCATATAGTAAAACTGCAAAAATTATGATAGAATGTGAATTAAGCTAATTGAGTTGGGGTTTAATATTTTACTGATTTTTGGGAAGTGAAAATGAGTTCATTGTTAGGAATCATCATGGGGAGAAGTGACGGGTTGACTAGTGTTAGTGGTGCTCAGGATCGACAAAGGATCGTCATTCATGTGGAGAAAGAAAGAGTCAAAATACACTAGGGTTAGATCCAGAATAAAATTAAAAGGAATCGGGAATTGAGTAATAACAAATAATAGTAAGTACCTTGCGATAGGGAGCTTTGTGCTTCAGTCCATCGTAGTTTCTAGTGCCCCCGAGAGCCCTTCACAGGGAATTCCCTGGGCAGTCTAAGATTAACGTAAACCATAAGAATAATCAATGTTTGCGAGTAACTAGTATAACTAGGATTACATATATCCTCACACTCCTTGGTATTGTGGGAGTTAGGTTGGTCACACGAGCAGTAGGATCGGTGGTTATAGTGATGGGCAGGTTAACCAGCGAGTCGATGGCTCGGTAGATAGTTATGATGGACGGGATAGTCGGGAGAGCTTTGCCTTGGTGGAAAATCATGGTAATATTGCATGTGCATAAGATAATTGTGGAGGGTCTTCGGTATTCGAGAATAGTGGCACCGACACCAATACGTGACTCGACAAGTGTGGTTTAGCACATGGCAAAATAAAGTCTGGTGCATCAGCCGGCAAGAGTATGTAGGAGCTCCGCTTAGTGCACCAGAGTTGAGGCATACGATAGGTCTGACTGGTAGTGCTGATACCGGTTTAGATGTGGGTGAGGCCTAATGCACCGCTTTCGTTTGCCAATATGGAGGTATCCGAGGAGGTTAGGCTCCAGAAAGGGGGAACTAAAGGTCTGTGTGCACAGAGTTGAGTGTTTGTATTGCACTTGCATGTTCACATCATAGCATAATTGTAAGACCCCCTTTTTTTTCTTTTTAAACCACCGGGGTCTTAGCCCAGAACTGCCGCTTTGCGGTGGCACCGACTCACGGGAAGGCCGCCACTACAAAACGCCAATTCTGCCGGCCCTTTTCGATCGCAGAATAGTAGCATAATGAAGTAAAAGCAAGTCCACATAACCACATGTATAGAAATAAATCTCCACAAAGGGAGTGTCCACAATAATAATATATCAGAGTACAAAAGGAGGGCTTATGCCCAGTACATCATATCCTCACTACAAGTCACTCGCGGAAGCAAAACTAAAACTAAGCATCACCGTAACTGTCACTAAACCGAGAGCACCCAAGCTAGACTGGCCCATCTCCACCGACTCCGTGCTCTGCTGGTGCTGCATCTCTGGGTGCTTCTTCCTTTTTGGCCTGCCGTCGCCGCCTCGCAATCTACGTCTACGTCTATGTCTTCGGCCTCCTGGCTGCTGAGCTGGTGGTATCCTACCCATCAAGGGGCATTTGACCCGTGTATGTCCCGACTGGTGACAATGGTAACACGGTCGCGGGGTCAACTCTGACAGAAATTGCAATACCTATGACCCTTCCATATGGTATACCTAAAATGTTGTGGTTCGAAAACCGTTAGTCATAAAGACTAAGCCCTATCATCCCCTACCCCTTCCCCCATGGCTCCTAGGTACCGAGCGGAGAGGAAGAAAGGGAAGGATATGAAGGTGGAGAGTAAGTCAAAAGCAGGTGACAGCGGACCTATGCTAGCAATTCCATAATAAACATGATAGAAGCAGAAAGTAGAAAATATAACCTTAACTTATGCGCGAAAGCGCATAAGCCAAGGGATCTTTTGCAGGGCTCCCATCGTATAAAGTGTCTCATACCACTTATACGTTGGGGTGTCGGTTGTCAAACAATTAAGAGTAGCAAGTAAGTGAAAGCACAAGAAATATAACCATTGATTTATAGGGATTACCCCTATAGACCAAGGGGTCGTTTTGCATGGCCTATCGTATAAAACGTCCCATACCATCTTATACGATAGGTGGCAATGTTTATGCTATGACACGCAAATATGCTATGAAATGCATAAGCAAGTGCAACACACCCACCGACTCTATGCGCACAGACCTTTAGTTCCCCCTGTTCGGGCGGCTAGCTTCACCCCCAGGAACCTCTGTTGTGGCAAACGGAGACAGTGAGTCGGGCCCCCCACTCCTAAGCGGGTAACCACACTACCACTCCTAGGCGGATTTTCCTATTTATCGGGCATTTAATTTATTTATTCTAAGAATCCAAGTGCCCTAGTATGAACATGAAGTGCACTAATGAGCCAACAATAAATCATCATAAAATCAGTAAAAATCCTATAAGGCATTTAAACAGTAATTCCAAATTTTGAGAAACTTCAGAGGTGTTTAGGCCTACATTTCCTAATTTACCATTTTAGGCCACTTTTACTATATTATGAAGGAAGTACTGTAAATATATATGCAAAAATTCCACGAAAATTACAGAAGCTATATAGTGACCTAAAACCATCAGAAACCAAGTACCATTATTTTTCTCCAACATTTGAACTCTAAATTTATTTTAAAGCAAGGTACTAATTTTCTTAACTTAATGAAGGAGGCACTGTTTTTAGTCATCTAAAATTCAAGAGAAAATTACAGGGTGACTATCATAATTTGAAACACCCACTGACCAAATTTCATTATTTTTCAAATAATAAATGGGCATCATTTGTATTTTTGACTACATATCATAATCAGTACATTAAAGAATAAAGTATCCAAAATAATCAGATAAAATTTCCAAGAAAATTACAGAAGGTATAACATGCTATAAGATGCCCTAATCCAAGGTTTCATAATATTCAAGTGAACAGAAATTCCATAATCATCAAAATAAATATCTAGGGCACAATTAGAGTTGAAAATGAAGTACTGTATAAATTAATCCAAAAATCTCACCCAAATTATATCATGGCTATTTTGACCAGAAAATCCCGTTGCCCAAATTTTACTTGATTTGAAGTTCATTAGATAGCGTAATAATTCAAATTAAAGTTTGTGACCTAAACTAGGGTTAGGATTTGAGGTGGGCTAAAGGTCTCCAAAACCATAATATTTTCACCAGAGTACTTTAATAGCCCTATGGTCCTCTCCACCAAATTTCAAGTCAGTCCAAGGTCATTTGACCCCATGACCTTCACAACCCTACAAATCCCCAATAAGGTACCTACCCTAGGGTTCTACGGCTACCCTACACCAAACCACCCCAAACTCGCTTGGAGGGAGTGTCATTCCCTAAACAGTCTATGGACAAAGTATCAACCTCTGTTGAGGTGATATGGCCACTCAAATACCAAGGGGGTGTTTGATCCTAAATTATCCTATAAGGATCATCCTAGGGTTGGACACAACCCTATTCAGAACATCTCCAAATGAGATGAAATTTTTACCAGAACCCTATGTTACACCCAGGGACCACTCACCAAAATTTGGGAGGGTTTGGAAGTAATTTAGCCATCTAATTAAATTATGCTAGGATTATTAAATTTTTCTAAAAACTATAGAAAAACGTTCTCCAAAAATTCTCATTTTTGGATAGCACCTAGATATAGGTAATATTAGGCCGCAACCCAAATTTCAAGTCATTTTGATGACTGGATTGGAGTGGGGAATTTTTCTAAGGTCAAGATAGCCCTATGGATAGACCTCACCAAAAAGGGTGTTGTGGTCTAACCAGGACTCCAAATCGAGTGAAATCAACTTTGAATTAAACTAGACCTTAAGGGCTACATTTTCTATGTTGACAACTTTTTATGTTTCAGCCCGTACGGGCTATAATTTTCAGTTTACATCTAGTGCACAGTAAATGGAATTAATTCCTAATTATACAATATATAATATAATAAAATAACACTGTTCATCTTCTTCTTTACCCGAACCCGAACAGAACCAGAAAAACAACTATTCTGTAGCTTTTATGAAGCTATTTCCCGGCCACCCAACCATCTCCCTGGTCGGACACCACCACCTCAGTTGAGGCAAGGGCTACCGTCGGGCGGCGGCACGGCCGCCGGAGAGGCGGTTTCCGGCGAACCCGCCACCATGAAATTTTTGGAAAACCGTGGAAACGCTCACCCGATCTGTCTCTTTTGAGCCCGATATCTCTCCTAACGATTTCTAAGATCTATCCATAGAAGAAGTTGGAGGGGAGGACCTTATTCGCGGTTCGGAGTCGAGCCGATCGTCGGGATGCTATGTGCGCGGCGGTGGCGTCGTCGGAATTCTTCTACATCATAGTAGGAGGCTCGAAACTTCAGGTAAGGGCTGGGAAACTTCATCCTTGAACCTAAGGGGCCTTTTTAAAGCAGTAAAAAGGAGGGATGGGAAAGGTCTAACGCTTGTGGCCATTAATGTTTCGCTTAATAACGTTTCGGTTATGATGTTGGGAAGAGGAAAAGGTGGAAGATGAATTGGCTTATCCAGGTGGCGATTTCCTATTGGACCTCACTCTCTCATTCTATTAACTAATTAGGGATGGAAACGGCCCATAAATATTCCTGCTGTTCATTCCATAATCAGAATTGATTAAGACGTCGGTTATCGAGATTTAAAGTCTGGCTGACGTTTCAGCCTTGGTCACAGGCGTGACACATAGGTCATGGGCGTGACAGGCCCGGGTGGCCAATTCTGGGTTCGACGATCGTCGAACTGAGATCGACGATCGTCGAAGGGTGGTCACGCCTTAGGTCACGGGCATGACAGGCCCGGGTGACCAAATTATGGGTTCGACGACGTCGAACTGAGGTCGACGATCGTCGAAGGGTGGTCACGCCCTAGGTCACGGGCGTGACGCATGGGTCACGGGCGTGACAGGCCCGGGTGACCAAATTCTTGGTTCGACGACCGTCGAACTAAGGTCGACGATCGTCGAAGGGTGGTCACGCCCTAGGTCACGGGCGTGACACATGGGTCACGGGCGTGACAGGGTCATGAGGCAAATTCCGCGCTCGGCGATCGTCGCGCTGAGATCGACGATCACCGAAGGGGTCACGCCCTTGGTCACGGGCGTGACACCTGGGTCACGAGCGTGACAGGGCCGGGTTGAAAATTCTGCGCCCGACAATCATCCACCTAAGGTCGACTATCGTCGAAGGAGTCACGCCCTAGGTCACGGGCGTGACGGGCCGGTCACGGGCGTGACCAACCCATGACCCGAAATCTCGGTCGATTTAATTTAAATTTTTGGGATTCCTAGGGTTCTGTCACGACCAACCGACTCTTAGGGGTCTAGCCGGAAATGTGATGTTATAATAATTATATGACATAGCATAATCATTGCATATAACCCATGACACCTATTGTATAAATTTGTATGGGACACTTTATACAATAGGCCTTGCAAAATGACCCCTTGGTCTATTGGTTTGTATGGGCATTCCTATAGGTCATGGTTACTTATTTCATTATTTATTTTACATCTTCTTACTGTTTTACTTTACTTGTTTACATTAATTCTTCTTCATTATAGAACTGCTAGCCTGCTTTTCCTTTTATAGTTTTTGTGCATACACCTGCTAGGGTAGTTGTCACCTTCATGTTCCACTCTACTTTGTTTTCCTCCGCTTTCATCCTCCCCGCACGGTGCCTAGGAGTCGCGGGGGTAAGACGAGGATGATAGTGGCTTAGTCTTTATTACTAACGGTCGGTGGACCACATCATTTTAGGGGAATGAAGAGCTGGAGCATTAGCACTGACAGGACAAGGAGGTAGGACATAAGGATCAGTTGCTGCACGCTACCACTACTACAAGGCGACAGGTCGAAGATGGTTTTCAGATGCTTTTGCCAGATGTGTTAGTTATGAGAGAGAGATTATTGTATTAGAAATGTACTGGGCCTAATCCCTTTTCTTTTCTACCATGTTTCATACTTTGTACTCATTATGGACTATAACACTTATATATATATATATATATATATATATATATATATATATATATATATATATATATATATATATATATATATTTGTGCTGATTTTGTGGACTTGTCTTGTTTGTACTTCTACGTCTTTGGTGATCGTCAATACTGGCAGGATTGACATTTTGTAGTGACGACCTTCACGAGCATGATTGTGTCATCGCAAAGCGGCATTTCTGGGCTTAAGACCCCGGTGGTTTAAAAGAAAAAAAAGGGTCTTACAAAATGGTATCAGAGTAAACATCGATCGAAATAGATGCAGTCAACAGATAATGGGTCACCCCGCGCGAGCTTTAGTTTGAGGACAAACTAGCAGCGGAAGAAGTGGTGTGCCAATAAGAGAAATCACTTGTAATAGTTCACTTCTTCATTAATTGGAATTCTTCTTTGTATCCTACGGCAAAACCTGCCCCAGTAAGGAGAACCTCCAGCTGCGAAGATCTCATCTTATAGTTCTCTAGCCAACGAGTTAGACTCAACTCATTATGAATCATGACTATCCACAACAACTTATAGTATGCCCTAGTCAGAAATAGACCTTTGGTATGAACTTGGTTAAGGTAAGGAGATACCCAAAGACAATAAAGGAGATGTTTATCACGAGAATGGCAACCTAAGACATAAACTCAGGTGACCCTAGTATCCATATCAAAGATTACTCAAACCAGTAGGACTGTCATAAGAATAATAGAGGCCAATAATCTAATAGTAGAATGGTAGAGGACACTTAGTCTCAACCCTCGTACCAGTAATAAGATTACCTTGAGACAACCACTAAGACAAACACCGAGGGTCATATCGGAATTCAAGTTCGGAAGATACCAATTTGGGATTGGGAACATTTTGACCCCGATAATGTTGTCATAAATGTGACTCATAGAGTTTAAAGTATGGAGTATATCGTCGAGTTTCAGGGTGGAACCCCAAGTCGAAGATTGATGCCCTAGGGAGCACCCAGATAGGGCGGATATAACAGGGTAATATCAAAGATACTAATCCCAAGCTACGTAGGGGCATATCTTTTGTTTATTGGGGGCTTACCTTTTTTTATTGGGGACTTTTCCTTTGTTTATTGGGTAAATTAGTATTGACTTGGGTTTCCTTAGACCTAATTTAGAGAATGTGGCATAACAAACATAGTGAGATTGAAGTCGATATAATTTTACATTATTCGGGCGATGATAAGATTTTGTAAAAACATGTTTGGAATGATGAACTGTATCATTTTCAAGACAATGATACGGTAATAAGACGTAATAGTTACGAGGATTAACTACGATGACATAAAATTAGATGATGGGTAACAAGATTTAAGATACTTGAGAAGGTAAATTTAATCGCTATGTTGTATCACCGGAAGTATTGTGTATCTCAGAATATGTATCTCCCCAGAGTGAAGAAGGATGTCATGGATTTTGTGATGCACGATGGGGACTGTCATTTGATGAAGGCTAAGCGCAAGGTTTTTTTTGGGAAACTATTACAGCCACTGCCCGAGTTAGAGTGGAAGTTTGAGGGTATAATTAGGGATTTTCATACACAGGATTCCTCATCCCCACTTCGGGCACAATTATAAAGGGAACATCGAGGATAAACTGACCGAGGTAGATTGGGTCACCCCGACCCTGAAGAAAACTCCCGTGGGTGTTTCATAGGATTTATGAGTAGTTGTCCGTTATCACAGTGTGCTCAAGATGATCATGTCGAATCAGGATGGATAGTGTACGTCCAAGGAGAGAAGATCAGTCCAGGCTTATCTGGACTCTCGACTAACTTTCAACACAACTCTCCACCCTTGTATGGACGTGCAAGTTTCCACTTTCGTGGATCTTGGACGAGGATCCAAAGGCACTCAACTCAAAATTTGTGGAGAACCTAGATACCCAGGTATGACTAATTCGAGATAGGATGCTGGAGGCCCAAGGAAGACCAGCCAAATATTACGATGCACGACATTGCTAAGTAGAGTTTCAGGATGGAGAGTAGGTATTCCTGAAGATACGTCTGGTGCATGGAGTCTCACGGGTATACGGGCAAAAGATGCTCAGTCTAAGGAATATGGGGTGCTACAGGATCCTTGAGCGCATCGGTCCATTAGCTTAACGACTGGAGCTACGGCCAGAGTAAGCGAGTTTGCATGACGTCTTCCACGTATACTCTCTTAGGAAGACTATACTTTGGCTGGAACAGCAGGTTCTTGGTATAGATGGCTCAGTATCTTTTGATCATTCGGTCCGCTGTGAGCCGATCTGGATAGATGATACAGCGGTGTGGGTCATATAAGAAGATCACGCTTGTCAAAGTCCTATAAAGGAACCATGGGCAGGAGGAGCATACCTGGGAGCCACAAGATCTGATGCAGCAAAAGTACCCGGATCTCTACGGGAAAGGTATACATTTAACTTCCTATGGGATGTTACACTAAGTTACTTTCAGGAGAAACCCTGTAGGCCTAACCTGAATTTCGGGGATGAAATTTTTATTTTGTTTATTAGGATTTGTAACATCACATTTCCAACTAGACCCCTAAGAGTGGTTTTTCAATGACTTGGTCATGATAAAACCCTAGGAAGCCCAAGAAGACGAAATGAGCTTAGATATAAAGGTGGAAACCACTATGGTCTGCAAATTGTAGAATTCTAATTACTAGCTCAGGGTTGACCGTAGTGCTTCACCATGACTCCATGACCCCATCACCACATCACTAACCTATTGGAAGGTCCATTTGAGCCCTAAGGGTCTGTTGGAGTCAACTCAGGGTGGCCAAGTTGACTTAGGATCATCCTAGGCCTAAATTGGGCAAGGTGCCCTATTTATGGGCAATGTGTCCCTAATGTGCCCAACCAACCCTACCTAGGTCTTCCTAGACCTAGGGTGAATTCAATGGGTCACCAAAGACCCATTGGGGTCAACTTTAGAGGCTGAGTTGACCCAAGTCAACCCTAGCCCTAAAGCGGTAACAGTGACCTAGACTTTAGGGGCAAGTGACCACCAAGGTGACAAGTAAACCATGCCCAAGCCTTTATAGACTTTAAGGGAGACCAATGGGTCACCAAGGACCCATTGGGGTCAACCCAAATGGTCAATTTGACCAAGGTCAACTCAACCCTTGAAATAGGTAAAATTAGCCCAAATGGGCAAACCCAAGCTCAAACACATTTCCCCCACTTGAGCTAACTTTATTTTAATTAATAATATGAGTTAGTGGGGTGCCAATTGGCTGGAGGAGAAATCAAAATTTTTCCATGGTGATTAGGAGAGAGAAAACTCCATTTTCCCTTTAATGGAGGAGAGAGAAAGTGAGAATAGAGGCCATTCATAGCCATGGGAGACAAAGGTCCTCTCCAATTGATGGATACATTCTCCCTCATCAATTTTGAGGAGTTGAATAACCATAACCAGCCACCAAAGTGGCTGAATTTAATTTATCCCATAAGGAAGAGAGAGAAAGAGGAGAGAGAAAGCCATTAATGGTCATGGGAGAGCAAGAGTCCCTCTTCAATTGATTCCAAAGTCTTGATTCATCTTCCCCTCATCATTTAGAGGAGACAAGAGGTTTTTCTCAGCCTTTAGGTGGCTGAATTCAGAGAACCACCTTGGCCGAAATGAGAGTTTAGTGTCCATTAATGGCCATTGCATGCTAGACTTTTAATAATTGAAAGTTTTATTATCCAAAAAGATAAGATGTGCAAAGGTATTGTCTCCCTTTTATAGAATGGAGGAGAGTGGAGAGAGTACAAATAAACAAAGTGGGACAAAAAAATTAACAGAGTTGAGCAGCTACATATAAACAAACCGATCAGGTCACGCGGTTAGACAAAGGGGCTAACCGCTTGGCAACACCAGAAGGAAGAGAACAAGCCGCGGTGGGATACCGCTAGACCGCTCGGAGAGCAAACAACAACAGTCTGGACATAAAACTGTTGGAGAGAGACTGTCAGACCGCTCGAAATACAACCCACCAAGCATAGACCGCCATACCGCTTGGTCTCCTACTTTAACACTCCCCCTCAAGCTAGAGCATAAATATCAATCATGCCCAGTTTGTCACAAATGTGGAAGAAGAAAGTATAAATCGGTTTGGTGAAGATATCCGTCAACTCTTTGTCGGAGATGACGAACATAGTACAAATTTGTTTCTTCGCGACCTCTTCCCGAATGAAATGGAAATCGAATTCTATATGTTTTGTTCTCTCATGGAAGACCAGATTTCTAGATATATATATGGCGGCCTTGTTGTCGCAGAACATAGGAAGAGGATAGTCATAGACCTCTCCTAATTTAAGCATGAGAGCACGCAACCATTTTAACTCATAGGTGGTTGACGCCATACTCCGATATTCGGCTTCTACACTAGATCTTGAGACAACAGACTGTTTCTTGCTCTTCCAGCTCACAAGATTTCCTCCAACAAATGTGCAAAAACCAGATGTAGATTTGCGGTCGCCTTTATCATCTACATAGCTTGAATTTGAGTAGGCTTCAACCCTTAGATGACCATTCTTCTGAAAAAGTAGCCCTTTTCCTGGTGTGGCTTTAACATACTCTAATATCCTCAAGGAAGACTGAAGATGGCATTCCCTAGGAGCTTGCATGACTTTACTAACCTCTCCTACAGCATAGTAAATTTCGGGTCTGGTCACCGTGAGATAAATGAGTTTGCCCACCAGACGTTTGTACCTCATGACATCAGATAGAAGAGGCAAGTCATCTGTCCATGCTTTGTCTTTTCTAGTATCCATGGGACACTGGGCCGGTTTGGCACCAGTCAATCCTGCTTCTTGTATAATATCAAGAGCATACTTTCGTTGGGAAAGAACCAACGAGTCGGGCTTCCGAGAGATTTCTATCTCCAAAAAGTATTTCGGGGAGCCCATATCCTTCGTGACCAGGTGTTGACAGAGGTGTTTTTTTGTCAAGTTCACCCCATCCTGGTTGTTGGAACCAACAAGTTCGATTCCTCCTAAAGCTCGGAACTACTGGGGAAGCTCACGCTTACTCCCTTAGGATCACACTCGAGGCGAAGAACTAGATCGGAGGCTCCAGCGAGGAGGTCCCACCTCGTACCTGGAAGAGACTAAATCTCTTCCCCTCCCTAGACAATGCTGAGCTAGGTGACTTAGAAGAAGTGGAAGGAGTCAAGAAAGCTTGCCCTTCTAAGGCACCTTACCGGTCTATTTATAGGCCACTGAACTGGGAATGCAAATAACCAATTTACACCACCCTGAAATTACCAGTACATTCCTGGCTAGGTCTATGACTATCCTCTTCCTCCTATAAATAAGATCGAGGACAACCTGGGCGACCCTAAGGACCCCATAGAGATGAAGCGTAAGGTGGCTGAGATGCTGCGGAAGCACGCGCGCATCATTCAAGCACTGGAAAAAGGGAAGCAAGTCGCAGACCACTGGATTGACTGGCTTGAGGTGGAATGCGCTCTCCTATCTTCGTAGATAGACTCCGACATTGAGGTGGACCAGACGAACCGTCAGGCAATCTTGGAAGACGTCGAGAACCAGCTCTGTCTCGCCTGCAGTGGTGTTGAGGCGGCTCGCGCCTTTCACCTCCCCAGTCGTCTCGCGCTCCGGCCCCTCACCCTTCCTCTTTACTGTTCTTCATGTCTTCTCGCTGGTTCTCCGCTCGACAACTTCCCCTTTATCTCGCGCACTCATTGGAAAAAGGAGGCCAAAGGATGGTGAGGGTCGTAGCCGTTGTGGGAAGAGATTCTCCGACCACGATTTCCCTCCCGGTCGCCTCTCTGCCGATGAATATGAGGCCTTCCGGAGCGACTTCTTGCCGGAGGGCTACGAGTCATGCCCTCCCAAGGTTGGCGAGAGCGTGAATACATTCTACCCAGGCGAGCTCGCCTTCCCCGTCTCGCACTTAGAGGCGGGGCTCTGGCTTCCCCTCTGTCCCGAGCTGAAGCAAGTTCTCAAGTACTTCGGCGTCGTGCCTGCCCAGTTGAACCCCAACGCGATCTCGGTTATCATCGCGTTCGCGTTCTATATGCGGCGAGAGAGAACAGAATTCAGTCTCAATGTCTTCCGGAAGATGTTCGTCTACCACGCCAATCAAGACGGGGTCTCCTTCTTCACCGGGCTGAATCTGAAACTCTGCGAGACACCAAACAAGAATCATCACTGGCTAACCTGCTTCATCTTCATCCGCGGGAACCTGGGAGGCATCCCTCTCGCGCCCATCTCGCCCGCGGAAATCTTCTATGTTACTCCGCAGGTTGGCGGCACGGACAAGCTTCTTTGCGAGTACCTCGCTGGGAAGAACTTCGAGGTAAGGTTTTTGAGACGGGGGCTCGCCTCACTGCTCCTCGTGCTCCCTGGAGAAGGTATGCTCGACCCCCTCATCTTTTTCTTGCCTTCAGTACTTTCCTTTCGCTGAGCCTTTTCCCTGACTCTGTCTCGCTTCTCCCTGGAGAGAGGAACGTGTCGGTGCACCCTCCCTACAGAAGTAATATCAAGCCATCTAAAGATGTGACTCTCGCCAATATGGAGGCCGAGGTGGCCAAAGATTCGTTGGCCCCTCCTCACTGAAAGATGGCGGCTGAGGACTCGGCCCCCTCTCGCCTCAGCCCCTCAAAGAAACTGAAGATCGAGTTGAAGAATGTAGTCTCCTTCCCTTCCGAGAAGGGCAAGGTCCCTGCGAACACAGCGGCGACGTCGGGATTCTCGAGCCCCATATCCCTGGGATCTGAATATCCCCACTCGCCTCCCTTGACCTCTCCGCACAGGTCTGTCTCACTTCCTGAAGACGCGGCCCCTCTCGCACCGCCCGCGAGCTCTTCTCACCAACCTCCCTGGTCCCCTTCTTGCGGGGAGGCTCCTCTCCAGTATCCTGCTCCATCCGCCCACCAGAACTTCAACATGGGCCCGTCTATCCCCGACAGTGCCAATGAGCCTTCGCTCATCTGGGATAAGGGGTCACATCGGATCTCTATCTCTACCCTTCTCCCCTCATGGAGAGAGCAAGCCGAGTCTTCTGCCCACGCCTTATCCTTGGGCTTCGGCCTCAATGGGGGTCTCGCCCCTGACGCGCTCGACGTGGCCACCATGCGAGATCTCATCTTCAGGACGGCCCACTCGCAGCTGTGTACCCTCGAGCTCTCTCATCATCTCTCGCGCCGCCTAATTTTCAACACTCGAAGCTGGAAGGAGATAGACACCAAACTCGCTGCCGAGCGCAAGAAGTCTGGGGATCTCACCAAGCCACTGGAAGTGGCCGAGAGCCTTCTCGCCAAGGCCAGTGGCGGAGTGGTGAGTTGATACTTAGTCGGCCTTCTCAAGTACTCTCCCGCTAGATTTAACGGTTGTTCTTTTTGCAGGATGCTGAGACGGCTGAAAGGCTGCGCTCGTTAGTGGAGGAGCTGGAGACGGAGGTGATGGAGCTGAAAACAGAGAATGCCCAGCTCAAAGAGGCCTCCACCTCTCGCTCGCAGGTCCCTCCACCTCCTCCCGAGCATTATACGTATGACGAGGTCGAAGTCTTTTGCCGGGATGCCAACATACGGACCGCCGAGCTCATCCTGAAGATGATGCGAGAGATGGGTGTAGTTAAAGATGATTGCGAGGACATCACTGCCCGGGACCTCGTGCCCGAGATTTATGGAGAGGACGAGGAATCTTCGGCGAGCGAGAAGGACTAGGGCTCCTTGAGAACATCGGCCTTTTTCTTTCCTTTTTGCTATGATTACAATGCCTCTCCTGATTTGGGAATGTACTGTATTAAAACACGAATATGTTTCATGTGTATATATATATATATTTTCGCTCGCGCCTGAAGATAGCCTTTTTCTTTTCTTTCTCCTCTCTTTTTTTCTTTTTCTCTCGCTTGGACAGCTCGAGAGATCCTCGAGATCTTTGGCGGCGAGAGGGGGTGGTCTTTCCCCTCGTCGGCTGTTACCACCAGACCTGGCCCAGGGGGCGAGCTGGCCGGCGAACCTCTGCCACTCTCGCGAGCGTGGGGACACGTTCTCCTTCCTCTCGCATTGCCTACCGGCTCCTCTCGGTGCGAGTGGACCTGGGGGGTCAATTATCCCCCCCTCTCTTCTTTTTCTTTATGTAGGAAGTCATCTTGAAGTATCCTCCCCTTTTTGTTAGTAGCCAAGGTCAGTGTTTCCCTGATTAATCAGATTCTATGTCAAGACCTCAGTTACCTGCCTCCAGAAAACACCCAACCCAAATTACAGCCGTAAGACATTTATGCTCTCCAACTGCAGCTTCTATGCACCTATCCAGTATTGAAATGGAAACAAGTCCTTGCTCATGAAAACTGTAGCACGGTAGAGTAAGAAGGTAAGTGGGGTTTGGGAGGAGGTAACCACTCCGTAGAAGGGGCCTGATCCACCTTTTGTTATTGTTTCCAACCACCGAGTGAGCCTACAGCCCTGCCAGCTTGATGAGAGCCTGGTCAGCAGGTCTGCTTGGGGTCTCCTCTCCTCTTTCTCCTCCAACCATCGAGTGAGCCTACAGCCCTGCCAGCTTGATGAGAGCCTTGTCAGCGTGTCTGCTCGGGGTATCCTCTCCTTTCTCCTCCAACCACCGAGTGAGCCTACAACCCTGCCAGTTTAATGAGAGCCTGGTCAGCGGGTCTGCTCGGGGTCTCCTCTCCTCTTTCTCCTCCAACCGCCGAGTGAGCCTACAACCCTGCCAGCTTGATGAGAGCCTGGTCAGCGGGTCTGCTCGGGGCCTCCTCTCCTCTTTCTCCTCAAACCGCCGAGTGAGCCTACAGCCCTGCCAGCTTTATGAGAGCCTGGTCAGCGGGTCTGCTCGGGGTCTTCTCTCCTCTTTCTCCTCCAACCGCCGAGTGAGCCTACAACCCTGCCAGCTTGATGAGAGCCTGGTCAGTGGGTCTGCTCAGGGTCTCTTCTCCTCTTTCTCCTCCAACCGCCGTGTGAGCCTACAGCCCTGCCAGCTTGATGAGAGCCTGGTCAGCGGGTCTACTCGGGGTCTCCTCTCCTCTCTCCTCCAACCATCGAGTGTGCCTACATACCTGCCAGCTTGATGAGAGCCTGGTCAACAGGTCTGCTCGGGGTCTCCTCTCCTCTTTCTCCTCCAACCGCCGAGTGAGCCTACAGCCCTTCCCGCTTGATGAGAGCCTTGTCAGCGGGTCTGCTCGGGGTCTCCTCTCCTCTCTCCTCTAACCGCCGAGTGAGCCTATAGCCCTGCCAGCTTGATGAGAGCATGGTCAGCGGGTCTGCTCGGGGTCTCCTCTCCTCTTTCTCCTCCAACCGCCGAGTGAGCCTACATCCCTACCAGCTTGATGAGAGCCTGGTCAGCGGGTCTGCTCGGGGTCTCCTCTCCTCTCTCCTCCAACCGCCGAGTGAGCCTACAGCCCTGCCAGCTTGATAAGAGCCTGGTCAGTGGGTCTGCTCGGGGTCTCCTCTACTCTTTCTCCTCCAACCGCCGAGTGAGCCTACAGCCCTGCCAGCATGATGAGAGCCTTGTCAGCGGGTCTGCTCGGGGTCTCCTCTCCTCTTTCTCCTCCAACCTCCGAGTGAGCCTACAACCCTGCCAGCTTGATGAGAGCCTAGTCAGCGGGTCTGCTCGGGGTCTCCTCTCCTCTTTCTCTCCCAACCACCATCTTTTAAGAAGAACGCCCTGAGGTGCATTGTGCTAGGAAATCATGACACATCCAAAAAATAAGATCATTAAAGTCATACTCAAGCATATTCAGAGGAAAATTATCATTATGGATAAAAACGCTTCAGATCATCATCGTTGCGGGTGCGATCCAGGGGTACTCCGTCCACATCTTGGAGGTGATATCCCCCTTGACTTCAAAACTTCTTTTATAATGAAGGGACCCTCCCAATTGGGGTTGAGCTTTCCTACCGAGGCCCCCTACTCGCAGCATCCACCTTCTTGAGGACCAAGTCCCCCTTTTGAAATTGCTTGATCCGGATGTGCTTATCAAAGTACCTGGACATCCGGCGCTTGACCTCCTCCTGTCGGATTAATGCTAGCTCCCAGAGCTCCTCCACGAGGTCGAGTGAAAGCATCTGCTCCTCTCCATTATCGACCTGCCACCTTTCATCTCCCTCCCTTGCTGCTGTTACCCTGGTAGATTCAACCTCAAACTCCACAGGTATGACGGCCTTCGAGCCATGGGAGAGCTTGAAAGGCGTCTCTCCTATGGCCGTATTCGGAGTAGTTCGCAGAGCCCACAGGACGGAGGGGAGTTGTTCCACCCAGCTCCCCCTAAAGTTCTCCACTTTCTTCTTTAAGAGATTCACAATGATCTTATTTACTGCTTCCACCTGTCCGTTGCTTCGAGGGTGATGAACTGAGGCAAACCGAAGGTTTATACTAAGCTGCACACAAAAGTCCACAAACTCCCTGCTGGCGAATTGTGGCTCATTGTCGGTGACTATGGCCAAAGGGAGCCCGTGCCGGCAAATAATCTCTCCCCACACAAAGTTCTTGACCACTTACGATGTCACCTTCGCCAAAGCCTTCACCTCCAGCCATTTCGAAAAGTAAGCCACCATGACCAGTAGGAACCTCCTCTGACCGCTAGCTTGAGGAAATGGCCCCACTAGGTCCAGTCCCCATATGGCGAAGGGCCATGGAGAGGTGATCGTTCGCAGCCTCTGTGCTGGGAGGAGCTGCAAGGGAGCTAACTCCTAACACTTTCTACACCTCTTAGCAAGCTCCTCCGCATTCTTTCCGGAGGGTAGGCCAGAAATAGCCTTGCCTTAGTACCCTCCCTTCCAAAGTCCGACTCCCTGAGTGGCTTCCGCATTCCCCCGAATGGACCTCCTCAAATACCTTTGATTCTTCCTTCTCAGATACACACCGGGCGAGCTATCCAGACAATGTTTTTCGGTAAAGTACTCCTTCCATCAACAGATAATAAACTGACTTGTACCTAATCCGCTTCCTCTCGAGATCCCCCTCAGGTAGATGTCCCGACGCCAAGAAGGTCACAAAAGGATCCATCCAAGACACCTCCTGGTCGACCTCCATTATCTCCCCTTCTTCTATGGAAGGCCTGAAGAGTTCGGTCATAGTCCCTCCGGCTTGAGGACCATGCTTTGCAAGCAAGTCTACCTTAGCACTCTCTTCCCGAGGAACGTGCTGGATGAAGAAGCTATGAAACTGCCCAACGATACCCTTTATCTTTACTAGGTACAATTGGAGGGTCGGTTCCCTCACCTCGAACTCTCCGTTGATGTGTCTTGCCACCACTAAGGAGTCCGTAAAGACCCTGATATCCTGTATGCCCAACTCCCTAGCCAGCCGAAGTCCGGCGATGATTGCTTCGTACTCGGCTTGATTGTTCATGAGGGTGAAGTGTATCTTCAAGGCTTGCTCGATCCTATTCCCCTCGGGACTCGTCAAGATGACCCCTCCCCCAAAAGAATTCTTACCAGAAGCTCCATCCACCAACATCTCCCAAGCTGCCCCAGGAGATACCTCAACCTCCTCGGCCTCTACCGCATAATCTGCCAAGAAATCTGCCACTACCTGTGCTTTAATAGCCTCTCGAGAGACGTAGGAGAGGTCGAATTTGCTGAGTTAGATCGACCACTTGGCCAATCTTCCCGAGTGCTAGACACCCTCGAGGATGCGGCGAAGAGGGTGATCTGTCATAACCTGAATGGCATGAGCTTGGAAGTATGGTCTGAGCTTCTGGGCCGACACAATGAGAGCGAAGGCCAGCTTTTCTAGGATGGGATATTTCAGCTCTGCCTTTTTGAGGACCCTGCTTACATAATAAATGGGGAATTACTTCTTTCCTTCCTCTCGGACGAGGACCGAGCTAATCTCCCCCATCCCTACCCCCAAATAGAGGAACAAACTCTCCCCTTCCCTCGGCCCTTGAAGTAGCGGTATCTGGGTAAGCTGCTGTTTTAGAGCCGCAAAGGCCTTTTCGCATTCTAAGGTCCACTCGAACTCCCTTCCTCCCATTAGAGTTCGAAAGAAGGAGGAGCATCTCTCTCCTGCCCTAGAGAGGAACCTGCTCAACCCTGCTAGCTTGCTAGTAAGATGCTGGACCTCCTTGACATTCTTTGGAGATCCCAGCTCTAGTATCGCTTTTACCTTGTCAGGATTGGGTTCAACCCCTGCAAGAGTAAGGAGATGTCCCAAAAACTTCCACCTGTCAGCCCCGAATACACATTTCAAATGGTTAAGCCTCATCTTATACTTCCTTACAGTTGTAAACGTCTCCTGCAAGTCTAAGACATGGGACCCGAGGTCCCGACTCTTAACCATCAAGTCATCCACAGAGACCTCGAGTTTCCGCCCCTTCTGCTCTCGAAAAATCCGGTCCATCATCCTTTGATACGTTGCTCCCGCATTTTTTAGCCCAAAGGGCATCATGTTATAACTGAAGCACCCATCCTCCATGACGAAGCTGACGTCCTTGACGTACGGAGGGTGCATGCGAATCTGATGGTACCCTGAAAAAGCATTTAAAAAACTCATTAGTGAGAAGACGACGGCTGTGTCAACCAGCGCGTCGATTCGAGGCAGGGGGTAACAATCCTTAGGGCAGGCTTTATTTAAAAGAGAGAAATCAATACACATCCTCCATTTCCCCTCCCCCTTTTTTACCATTACAACATTGCTCACCCACCCCGGATACCTGTTGGCAGATATGAATCCCGCCTGGAGAAGCTTCTCCACCTCTCCTCTGATAGGTCTAGCCATCTTGGAGGCGATGGCCCTCTTTTTCTGTTGGATGGGACGGACCTTGGGGTCAAGGTTGAGACGGTGGCATGCCACGTCCGCGTCGATCCCTGGCATGTCTGCTGCGCTCCAGGCGAAGATGTCGATGTTCTCTTGCACGTACCTCCGGATCTCCTCCTGGTCTTTGGGAGTGAGCTCTCCGCTGATCTTTATCTTTTCCTTCCTTCCGTCCTTTTTGAGGATCTCCACCTCCAGAACTTACACAGCCGCCCTCAACCTTGAAGGTTCTTCTTCCTCTTGCTCCCTCAGATCCTCCTCCAGATACTTTTCCCCGTACTCTACTCCCAAGCCTTCCACGGCAGCTACCCTCTCCTGGGACCTCCCTTTCTCTCTTCCAAGGTCCCCCTCTAGTGATGCCCTCTTTCTCTTCTTTTCCCCAATACTTCCTTCATTCCCCCTATGCTCCCACTCCCCAGCCACTTGCTCTCCTGCCATTACTGGCTCCCCCGCAATGCCTCTTTAACCTCCTCCTTCACTCTCCAACTCCTCTCCTCCAGCCATCTCCACCTCTGCTACAAGACTTCCCTCCACCCTTGCATCATCTCTCACCAGCCCCTCTCCTCTGGCCACCTGCTCTCCTGTCATTGCTGGCTCCCCCTCAATGTCTCTTTCACCTCCTCCTTCACTCTCCAACTCCTCTCCTCCAGTCATCTTTTTCTTCAGCTCCTCTGCATCCCCCTTCCATGAGATGGTGTTGACCGCCGTCACGTAGCACTCCCGAGCCGCCCTTGGATCCCCCCTTACCCTGATCTTGGTTCCTCCCGAATTAAGCTTCAAGCACTGATGGAACGAGGATGGTACACACCTAAAGGCGTTGATCAAAGGGCGCCTGAAGATCGCATTATAGCTTCTGGGGGCTTCCACTATCACGAAACGACAGTTCCTGGACAGCCCCCCCAGCGTCACCTGAAGTCCTACTCCTCCATCGACCTCCTTCCTCTCCCCCGAGAATCCAAACAATGGCCCATCCGCCGCCAACACCCTTCAGGCCTCCACCCTCATCTCATTGAATGCCTTCTTGAAGATCACATTGACGGAACTCCCGTTGTACACCAAAATTTGGGACACCGTGAAGTTCTCAATGGCGGTCCGGATTACCAGCCTGTCGCAGAAAGGGTCCTCGTGATCTGGTAGGTCCCTTCTGGAAAAGGTGATTTTCTCATCCGGGGGTGGGGATTGCGACATCGAGGCAACGCTCCGACGATACATGGTGTGAAGACTGGCCTTACGGGTGGCCTCGATCCCCACCCCCCCATGAATCACCCCAATCCCTCCTCGATCTCCTGTGTCTGACCAATCCACACATCGATCCTCCTCTGCGGCTCCTGGCATCTCCACTGGTGGCCATTGGTCTTCTCCTCCTCTACCGCTCTTCAACTCCAAGAACTCCGGGCACGTAGCCGTCGCATGGCCCTCCTCCTCATGGAAGTCGCAATATGGCAGAACTCCTCCCCCACATCTCCCTTATTAGGTGTTCCTCCTCCTCCCCACAATCGCTCTCCCACGCTCTCTTCCTCTTCCTCTCCCTCGGCCAATGGCCATAGCTTGCTGAGGCGGAGGTGGGAGCGGCCTTGGGCCATGCCCCCACCCTAGCGGATGAAATCTCCCTGGTCCCGGATAAAAGTTCCTTCCCCCCTACGGAGGACCCCTTCCTGGTCCTTGAATTGGGCCTCCCGGTTGCCTCCAGCCCAACTCTGGGTGCACGGGCCCCCTTGGCTCCTCCCTTCTCCTTCCCTCTTGCTGCCTTGTTCCTCCTGACTCTCTCTGCTCCCCCTCCGTCAACCTTGCTAACTTCCTCGCAAATGCCAGGTTTGCCTCCTCCATGGCTATCTCATTTGCTGTCTTCTCCATCAATCCCTCAAAGGTCAATGGTGTCTTCCGGGTTAGGCTCATGTTGAAGAAGCCTTCCCTCAACCCCATAGTGAAGGCCATCTGGAGGGCGAAACCAGGCACCTCCTGGATGTCTAGGATCTCCTCTTGGAAACGATCCACGTACTGAGCCAAAGACTCGTCCACCTTCTGCTTGATCAGGAAGATGGACTCCGGGTTCTTCTTCCTCTTCTTCGAGGTCGAGAAGTGCAGCTGGAAGCTCCTGCTCAGGTCTTCGAAGCAATAAATAGAACCCGCCGGGAGTTGATGGAACCAGTCCTTGGCCTTATCCTTCAAAGTGATGGCGAAGAGGCGGCACTTGAAGGCGTCTGTCATAGGTCTGATGGAGACCGCATCTTCAAACCATTGCAGGTGTTGGAGGGGATCATCCTTCCCCACGTAGTAGGTCATCTCGGGCTCGCGGAAACCTTCTGCAATGGGTGCCGAGAGGACCAAATCGCAGAAGGGAGATCCTCTCGCCGGTGGTCTTGCCATGTCTACTCGCGCGACTAGCCCCGCGGGCGCGACGACACTCGCCTGGCTGGGGAAGAGCTCCCATCCTTCCACCTCTCTCCGGCTTCCTTCCGCTGCAACTTCCTTTCCCGGTCATCTCCCGGGTGCGTCCTCACCTATCCGTGCTAGCTCGACCCCCTCGCGGAGCGCGTGGTCCGGCACTTGGGGCAGGGGGGGTCTCGTACTCCCCTCTCTGTGCGAGCTGCTTCAACATGTCCATGATCCCTCTGATGGATGACATGAACTCTGCCCTCCCGACGTACCCCCTGGCTCGGGGACCCCTCGTCTTCTCCTCATGCATCTCCCGCCATGAGGTAACCCTTCGTTCTTCCGCACAAGCTGTTGTTCCACGCTCACCGCACCAAAAATGTTGGAACCAACAAGGTCATTTCCTCCTAAAGCTCGGAACTACTGGGGCAGCTCATGCTTACTCCCTTAAGATCACACTCGAGGCGAAGAACTAGACCGGAGGCTCCAGTGAGTTGGTCCCACCTCGTACCCGAAAGAGACTAAAGCTCTTCCCGGCCCTAGCCAATGCTGAGCTAGGTGCCTTAGAAGAAGTGGAAGGAGTCAAGAAAGCTTGCCCTTCTAAGGCACCTTACCGGTCTATTTATAGGCCTCTGAACTGGGACTGCAAATAACCAATTTACACCACCCTGAAATTACCAGAACATCCCTGGCTAGGTCTGCCAACAGCCAAACTTCGCTGTCCATAAGGGCTAAATGCAGACCACCCGGGGTAAAAGGGTAAAACACTCCTGGGGCCCAAAAGGTGGGCCCGACCCTACCTGAACCGGCCTTGAACCAAAGTGGCACCTGGCGAGAACTCCCCCATAGGGTCCTCTTGCATGGCGAGAGGGCTACCCCGGGCGAGAGCTCCAATCCTGGAGTCCTCTCGCACGGTGAGCTGGTCACTCGCCGGAAAAGCTTCCCGTCTCGGCATTCACCTATCTAAGGCCACGCTCCACTTAGGCCATCCCGCTTAATGCAGTGAACCTCACTCCATGCCCTGCCTCCTGGCACCTCTCGCCTGGTGCCTCTCTCCTGAGCTCTCTCGCTCGGATCTCGTTGCCTGGGCCCTCTCGCCTGGCTCTCGTTGCCTGGGCCCTCTCGCCTGGGCCCTCTCGCTCGCCTGCAAGTCTGAGGTTGTACACAGGTCATCGCTAGTAAGAAGAATATCATCAACATACAGCATCAAAACCACCAATCCCGAGGAGGTTTTTCCAATAAATAATGAGTGATCGACTGAACTTCTTGCAATGCCGATGGCAGCCACAATACCACTGAACTTGTCGAACCACGCCCGAGGGCTCTGTTTTAGGCCATAGATGGCCATCTTTAACTAGCATACACGTGTCTCCCACTTAACAACATACCCAGGAGGTTACTCCATGTAGACGTCCTTATGAAGATCCCCATAGAGGAAAGCATTCTTGACATCAAGCTAGAAAATAGCCCAATCCCTATTTACGGCCATAGAGAGAAGAACCCGGATGGTGCTGAGGTAAGCGACCAAAGAAAAGGTATCAAAGTAATCAACCCCATAAGTCTGACTAAATCCTTTGTCCACCAGCCAGGCTTTTTAGTGATCCACAGTGCCGTCTGGGTGAAACTTCACAACAAACACTCAGCGACAGCCAACCACATCAGTACCAACTGGTGGAGGAACAAGGGTCCAGGTACCCCTTTCAGTAAGAGTGGCAATCTCCTGATCAATGGCAGATTTCCAGCGAGGAATAGCAAGAGCCTCATGGTAGATGCGGGGAGTGGCAGTAGCCAAGATAGCCAGAGCAAAAGACCTGCGAGAAGGAGTAATGCGATCATAGGAAACAACGGCCGCAAGCAGGTGTTGGGTAAACGCCCGCACCCCTTTGTAAAGAGCAATGGGAAGATCCAAGTCGACGCGTTCCTCAGTGAACAGGGCGTCCATGGCAGAGAAGGTTGGCTTGGGACTAGAGAGATGGCGGCGGAGAAGATGGAGAAGGGGGGAGAGGACGGAGAAAGGAGGAGACGGAGGAGGAGTTGATGTAGGAGGAGAGATGTCGATAGGCGTGGAAGGATTGGAGGGAGACGGTGGAGAATCAGAGACATAAGGTAGAAGAGGGGATGCATGAAAGAAGTAAGACGCATTCTCGATGAAGGTTACGTCCGTGGAGAGAAACTGCTTGCGCAGAACGGGGTCAAAGAACCAATAGCCTTTCTGAGTTGCAGAGTAACCCAAAAAGACACACTTGGTGGAACGGGGGGAAAGCTTGTCGCAGGTAGTGGAAGGAGCGTGCACAAAAGTCGTGCACCCAAAGATACGGAGAGGGAGAGGAAAGGGTTCCTTTCCTGGGTAGAGAATGGAGAAGGGGGACTTATTGTGGAGAACGGTAGAGGGAATAAGATTGATAGATACCAAGCAAGGAGAACAGCATAGCCCCAGTGAAGCGAGGTACCTGCATCTGCGTCATAAGAGTGCGAGCGACATCGAGGAGTTGATGGTTTTTATGCTCTGCCACCCCATTTTGCTGGGAGGTATAAACATAGTTGGTCTAATGAACAAGACCATGTTGCATACAAAAAGAGGAAAACTCATGACTAAGATATTCCTTAGTATTATCAGAGAGAAACACTTTAATAGAAACATCAAACTAAGTTTTAATCATAGAATAAAAGTATTGCCATACAGAAACTAGTTCAGAGCGATCTTTTAATAGATACACTCAGGTACATCTAGAAAAATCATCAATAAACGTTACAAAGTAAGAACTACCCCGACCAACAGTGAGGGTAGGAGCAGGACCCCATATATCAGAATGAATGAGATCAAACGGGCGAGAAGAACCACGACATTTCTTTGGAGGGAAGGAGGAGCGGTGATGTTTGCCAAGTTGACACGCATCAAAGTTGAGCGGAGGACTAGTCTGAGGTAAGTGGGGAAAAAGCTGGCAAAGAATCTATGGAGGAGGATGTCCAAGGCGAAGATATCATTAAAGCAGATCTGTAGAAGAGGAGGAGAAGGATGACAGAGCAGAAACGTTATTGAGGAAGTAGAAGCCGCTTCTCTCAGTCCCAGTAGCAATCGTCCATTGGGTTCTTGGGTCCTGAAAAGAACAAGAAGTTGGAGTGAATAAGACGGAGCACTGAAGATGCTTGCATAAAGTAGTAATGGATAACAAATTGCAAGAGAACTTCGAGACATAGAGGGTGTCCCTAAGCAAAGCGACGGGGTGACTTGAACCACGCCCGTCCCATGAATCGAGGAAGGGGAACCATCCCCAACAAGAACCGGGGGCAACTGATCATGCGTTTCTAGGATAGAGAAGTATTGAGGGTTGTCGGTCATGTGATTTGTAGCACCAGAGTCAATCAGCAATTTACCTTGGGTAACGATGTGGGCACTACCTAAAGTTTTGGCCACAAAGGCAGATAACCGAGAGGAGGCAGAGGTGGAGGACGATGCATCACCAGAGGGGCGAAGATGAGGATGTTTTTGCCATTAGTGGTGAACTGAATGGCCGGTATGAACACAGTGAGAGCAGAGGAAACTTGACGAACCGCGCCCGCCTTAATGGCTGAGGCTAGTAGTGCCACCCCGCTGAGCTTGGTGCGCATAAGAGTCCTGTGGATGAGGGGAGGACAACACAGGACGCTGGAGCAGTGAAGTAATATAGGCGATGCGAGCCGCGGTGGCGTCCAAAGTTGGAGATTCCACCTCGCCAATGATTTGTTGGAGGATCATATCATATGAATCGGGAAGTCGCGGAAGATAATAAACAACCAGGAGTTCTTGGAAGTACTTGTGGTGCTCGACCAAGTCTGTGGAGAAGGGGAGATTCTGGAGGATCTCTGTGCAAAGAGCCTGAACCTGCTTATAAGCCGTAGCAGGAGACATGGAAGGTCGGGCGAAGAGGTCCGCATAAAGAGTATAAATACGGAATGTTTGGGCCCCCTTCGATTAGAGAGCGGCGAGGTGAAGCCAGACAGCCTTGAACGTCTCATCATAGCAGATGACGAGAAGTATTTCATCAGAGAGGCTGTTGGCCAGCCAAGTGAGGACAAGCGCTTCACTCGCATCCCAGTCATCAAATTGAGCAGACCCGGGAGGAGTGGGGTAATCGGTGAGGTGATGATGTTTGCGCTGAGAACAAAGTAGAAAGGTGAAAGAAACGCTACAATCCGGATAGCTGGAACCAACTAGTTTAAAAACCGTGCCAAGGTTTCCGGAAGGAGTAGGAGGAGCCACAGGAGTGGTAGAGGTAGAGATGACGGGGGTGGAGATATCGTAATTGCCCATGGAGAATCACAGGAAGCCGTGCAAGTAGAAGAGAGGTAGCGTAGATAGAAAAGGGAGAAGCCACTCGAAGAAGGATGAAGTCGCGCGAATAAGGAGTCCGCGACACGAAGAAGAAACCACAGCGGAAAAGATGGAGACTGCAGCGGGCTAAAGAGAAGAAGATGCAATGGCCACGGTGTCAACACACCAGCGGTAAGAAGGGCCACGGCCAGGAAGCAGACCAAAGGACAGGGACAGAGGTCACGCGAACTGGGAAGTTCACGAGAAGACGGGGAGATCGCGTGAACAGGAAAGAGTCCTGGAGAACGGAGAAGAAGTCGCGCGAACACACACATGGTGCGAGCGGATGAGAAGAGAAGTCAGCAAAAGGGAAGCAGAGAGGCCACAAAATTAGGTCGCAGAAAAGAGGGAAGGAAGTCGCTCAAATAGGGCAGCGATGTCACAACCCGCATTTTTCCCAACAATTTAATTATTTCAGAGCAAGGGGAAAATATGCATCGTGATGCCACGCCGTGCAGGGGATAACTGCAGACATTCAGGCAAGACTCCAAACTCTACAATTTTTAAAAGAAAACATAAATGGATATGAATAAAATCCAGTTTAAGTTATGGTGGTAGCCGTATCCCTCGGCTTAGTGAATAATCTAGTTCACGATTTAAAATATAAATTATACGCTTGCAGAAAATACTTATTTAAATTGACTCTAATATCCTACATGAGTATAAATTGTAACATCCCATTTCCGGCTAGACCCCTAGGAGTCGGTTGGTCGAGTCAGAACCCCAGGGAGCACGAAAAGTGAAAATAAATCGACCGAGTTTTCGGGTCAAGGGTTGGTCACGCCCGTGACCGACCCGTCACGCCCGTGACTTGGGCGTGACTACTTCGACGATCGTCGATCTCCACGAGACGATCGTCGAACGTGCTGTCTAGGCATGTCACGCCCGTGACCAAGGTGTCACGCCCGTGACTAGGGGCGTGACCCCATCGACGATCGTCGATCGCCGTGAGACGATCGTCGAGCTTGCGGCCCGGGCATGTCACGCCCGTGACATAAGTGTCATGCCCGTGACCTAGGGCGTGACCAGCCTTCGACGATCGTCGATCTCAATTCGACGATCGTCGACCTCGAAATTTGCCGTTCGGGCATGTCACGCCCGTGACCTAGAGGTCACGCCCGTGACTTAGGGCGTGACCAGCCTTTGACGATCGTCGATCTCAATTCGACGATCGTCGAACCACAATCTGCTGTTCGGGCCTGTCACGCCCGTGACCCGAGGTGTCACGCCCGTGACCATCCATCGACGATCGTCGATCTCAGTTCGACGATTGTCGAACCCAGAATTGGCTATCCGGGCCTGTCACGCCCGTGACCTATGTGTCACGCCCGTGACATTGGCCGAAACGACGGTTCAGGCCCGAAATTATTCCAACACGCGTGGTAATAAATGCTGGTGTGGGAAGTTACGCCAGGAGTAACTTCCGGCCGTTTTCCTTCTATAATTATATAATAAATGAGGAAAAGGTGGTCCAATAGAAAACCGCCAGCTGGACACACCTGTTCAGTTTCCACCGTTTCTTATCCCTTCACTGTAACCGAAACGTCAAGGGGGGGGGGGAAGCTTCATGGCCATAATGGCTTTACCCATTCATCTTCCCACTATCTGACTTATAAAAGCCCACTTGGGGAAAGAGGAGAAGGTTACACGCTCAAGTAATTAGAACAAACCTTTGTTCTTGCTGTAGGAGAAGTTCAGCAAACGCCACCACCGCGCCATGGCACCCCGACGTTCTTCTCGCCTTCAAACCGCGAACAAGGTCCTCCTCTGCTCCTTCTCTTTCATGGGTAGATCTTAGGATTCTTAGAAAGGAGGTTCGCGCTCAGCGGAGCCGGACCCGTCTCTCGTTTTCATGGAAAAACCATGAAAAAGGGTATTTGAGTTCGCCGGAAACCGCCACCTCCGGCGGCCAAACCACCGCCGACCGATAGCCATCGCCTCAACGGAGGTGGTGGTGGTGGTGGCTGGCCAGGGAAGTGACCGAACGGCCGGCGACGGACCACGAAATGCTTACAGGAAAAATGTTTTCTTGTGTCTGTTCGGGTTCATGAAGAAGATGAACAGTGGATTTAATATATAATACATAGATTATTATATAGTACATAATAGAAAAATAGGTTGTTTGAATGTATTTTTGAGGCTGCAAAACGAAGCACTTAGAGGCCGATTTAGGAAAAATGACCAGTCACAAAAGTTGTAGCCCTCGGGGTCTACTTTAATTTAAAATTGATTTTATTCAATTTGGGTGAGTGGTTTGACCACAACACTCATTTTGGTGGGATCAAGACCTAGGCTAACCAGAAATTAAAATGGTTGCCCACGGTTCATAACCTGTCCAAATGACTTGAAATTTGGACTGGAGGTCTAAAATATGTATATCGAGAGGCTGTCCAAAAATGAGAATTTTTGGAGAACTTTTGCCTAAAGTTTTTGTAAAATTTAACAAACGATATGAAATTAATTAGGAGATGAAATTAAGTCCAAACTCCCCCCAAATTTTGGGTGGTGGTCCCTGGCATCAACATTAAGATCTGTACAAGATTTCAACTCGATAGGTCGAGTTTTGAATAGGGAAGTATCAAGTCCTAGATAGGTCTTGGTGAGGGGTACTTTGGGGAAAAGTACGATTGGAGATGGAGTGGACAAATCTCCTCAAAAGAGGCTGAAGTTGTTGGCCACTGATTTGTTGGGTCTATGTCTACCCTCTTGGGTAACATGGTGTGGCTTAGGGTGGATTTTACCCTAAGAGATTGGCTCAAATCCAATGGGTGGGAGTTTGAGGTTTGTGAAGGACATAGGAGCAAAAGCTCTTGTATGCCCTTGAAATTTGGAGGAGAGGGGGATGATATAATGAAAACCCTCTGGTTGAAATAGTGAAGGAATTGGAGGTAGTTAGGTACCTCGAAAGTTGAGATGTCGGAATAGGATAGAAATGTAATTTAGTTATTTTAAGCACTAAATCTAATCCAAAAATTATGAAACTCGGGAGGAGGGGGTTTTAGGATGTTTTAGACTTATAGTAAATCTTCTGGAATTTTATGATTATTAAATATTATACTTCATGTGTTAAAGGATTAATTGCCGGAATTATTATTTCAATTATTTGGACGTTTAAAATTAATTATAATCAGTTGAAATTCTGGATTTAGATCTTTGTTAGTAGCACAATGACCCCTGGATTTTTATAGAATTTTATGTTGAGTAAATCTAGTACCTTATTCACAGATGATAGAAAGGGGCTTTTATGTTTAAAAATTAATTATGGATAAAATACTTGCTGGAAAATTATGAAACTTGGCCAGTGCTAATTTTAGGCCTTTATCTGCATGTCATGAATTATTTATAATTTTGGAAGAATATTTTCTGTACTTGCTTCATAAACAATAGAAGTTAGAGATTATTTCTAAAATAGCTTTCATGCCATTTTGATGATTGAAAAATTATGATACTTTGGATTTAACCTATTGAGATAACCTAGTATTTACCATAAAATTGCTGGACATCTTGCATGAGAACTTAGGGTAGTTCATGTTCAAACCGGTAGTCCTTGGATTTTCGAGGAATTTAATTAAATGCCAAATAAATTAGGAAAATTTCCATTTTCTGGATTTAGGTCATTTATGTCATGGTAAGTCTCCAGTAAGTAATTTAGGGCATTTGGATGAGTAATGGATCATTTCATAACCGGTTCGACGTGTAGCCTAGGTCGGTCTGCATTTAGTAAATTGTGAAATGCAATAGAACATGATCTGATGAAGATATTAAGAGTAGGGGGTAGTGGTGATAGTTAGAGTTAAGAGGTGCTCGGGTTTGGCGAAAGATCGCTTTTCCCGAAGAGTGGAAGGTTTAAAAATCACCCTAGGATAGTCAATCGTAATATGAGAAGGGAATCGGGTTAAGGGAAAACAACCAATAACAATAAGTGCCTTGCGAAAGGGAACTTCGGGCCGTAATGCCGCCATCTTGGTTCCTAGTGCCCCTTGAGAGCCCTTCACGGGGTATACCGGGGGCAGTCCTGGGCTAACGTAAACTGTAATAATAAACTGGCAAGAGTAACTTAGTAACTAGGTTTGCACTTTTCACAAACACTATTGGCACAGGAAGATTGATGAGAGCTTCGGCTCGGTTGGTCTGGAGACGAACGGGTTGGTCCGGGGAGCTTCGGCTCGGTTGGTCTGGAGACGGACGGGTTGGTCCGGGGAGCTTCGCTCGGTTGGTTGGAGACGGACGTTTGGTCCGGGGAGCTTCGGCTCGATTTTTGTGTGTTTGCGATTAAACTTGCATGTGCATAAGATAGGAAAAGTTAAGGTGGTGGGTCTTTCGATATCGGGGAGTTCGATTGCACCGACACCGATATCGTTGACTCGGCGGGGTGATTAGCACTCCGCCATCTGAAGTCCGGTGCGCCAGCCGGCAAGAGTACGCATGCGTCCGCTTAGTGCACCAAGCGTTGAGGCGTACGATAGGTCAGACCAGTGGTGCTTTTACTTGTTTTGGAGGTGGGCGAGGCCCAACCCACCGCTTCCGTCTGCTACTACGGAGGTATCCTGGGAGGTAACGGCTCCGAAAGGGGGAACTAAAGGTCTGTGTGCACAGAGTCGGGTGTGTGAGTTGCACTGCATGTTCCATCATACCCACTAGCATGTCATAGCATAATCGATTCATATAACCCTGACACCTAAAGTATAAGTGGTATGGGACGCTTATACATTAGGCCCCTGCAAAACGACCCCTTGGTCTATAAGCTTGTGTGGGCTAGTTTATAAATCAAAGGTTAACTTCAATATATAACAACCATTGCTGTTTGATAACCGACACCCCAACGTATAAGTGGTATGGGACACTCTATACGATGGGAGCCTTGCAAAAGATCCCTTTTGCTTATGTGTTCTCGCATAAGTGAAGGTTTAAATTCATATAATTGCTTTTCTTACTGCTAGACCTATTATAACAAATATTAACTGCTCACCTAATACAACTTGCTAGATTAGTTTCCGCTGCCATCTGTTTCATGTTTAATCTCTACCATCATGTCCTTCCCTTTCTTCCTCTCCGCTCGGTACCTAGGAGCCATGGGGGAAGGGGTAGGGGATGATAGGGCTTAGTCTTTATGACTAACGGTTTTCGAACCGCATCATTTAGGGGATCGTGGAGCCCAGTATGGAGGAGCAGCCCCAGAGATCGGTGCGCCTAGAGATGGGGCAGTCTAGCTCCGGAGTTCACACAACCGGCACCGTGAGTCTCGACCTTGAGTAGATTCTGTTTCGCTTCCGCATGAGAGACTTGTAGTGAGGACATTTTGTACCGGGCATAAGCCCGTATTTATAGTACTCTGATGATTCTGTGGACACTCCCTTCGTGGAGCTTTATTATTTATATATGTGATATTACTATTGTGGACTGCATTGCTCTTACTTTTACATTGTGCTACCTTTCGGCGATCGATTTGGCCGGCAGAATCGGCGCCTTGTGGTGATGACCCTTCAGGACGTGAAGGTGTCACCGCAAAGCGGCGATTCTGGGCCTAAGACCCCGGTGGTTGAAAAAGAAAAAAAAAGGGGGTCTTACAAGTGGTATCAGAGGAAACATCGATCAGAAGGAAGTAGCAGTCCACAAACCCTAGGTCACCCCCCGCTCGAGTTTAGTTTGGGGACAAACTAAGCAGCGGAAGCAGTGGTGTGCCCATATGGGGATCACATATAAATTGTCCACCTTTATGTAATATCTGAACGTTTTCTCAGCGTGTGTTTTTGTTACGCAGCCTCCAGCACGGACTACGCTGCAAGGTGGAGTTCAACAGGCTCAGGATGTGGCACCACCCCCCACCGGCCCCCACTCCTTTCCTTCAGTCAGACATGGGACAGACCCTGACTGCCATTCTGGAGGCCTTCAGGGCCCAGCAGGTTCCGGCCCCGCAGCCAAATCCGGGGGCCAACTGGCTAAGCATCTTCCGAGGACTGGCTCCCCCGTCCTATTTGGGGATAGAGTTGGCTGTCCGGACGGAAGAGTGGCTAGATATCATGTACGAGATGCTGACCGGGATACGATGTCCCTAGGAGGAGAGGGTGGCTCTGGTTGTCTCCTGCCTGGAGTCCCATGCAAAGAGGTGGTGGAAGACGCTGTTGGACACGACCTTTGCTGATAGGGAGGTTGCGGAGGTTACTTGGGAGGAGTTCAGGGCCGCACTGCTGGAGCATTTCGTTCCGCAGTCGGCTAGGGATGATTTGGAGGAGCGGTTCTTACAGCTGAAGCAGGGTACTCGGACCGTGGTGGAGTACCATCGAGAGTTTGACCATCTAGCTAGATACGCAGATTCCTACCAGCTGGATGAGGCAGGGTATATCAGGAGGTTCTATAAGGGCCTGCGGGAGGACTTGAGGGAGGCTCTGTTGTTCGTATCTGACGGGCCCATCTCCGGATCTTGGAGATGGCCAAAAGGATTGAGGCAGATTGGCACGCCACCCGGGGCTGGAAGCGGCCAGCAGAGGATCAGGGACGGAGAGGTAGAAATGACCAGCGGCGAGGTGCTGTACCAGAGGGGAGGAGGACAGAGGACCAGCCTCGTCAGGACGTGAGGCAGGAGCCGAGGGAACAGGTGGTATTAGCCCCTCCCCCTCTTCGGATGCAGGAGATGCCGAGACCTGGGGGAATGGTGTATCCCCCACCAGAGTGTTTTCTTTGCCATCAGATTGGGCACATTCGAAGGAACTGCCCCATGAGGGGGGCACCACCTCCAGCACATCAGGGCGGCCCACCAGCTCAGCATTATGGAGGCCGAGGACGCGGCCGTGGTCGTGGATACCAGTGGGGAGATCGTAGGCAGGAAAGAGAGCAGGTATATGCTTTGGACCTTGCGCAGCCTCGAAATCCGGAGCAGGTCATAGCAGGTACGCTGCAATGCTTCTTTACTTTCATAGAATTTTCCTTTAAGTTGTTAAAACTCAGAACCGCACTAGATAGATTAACAAGGAAAGAAAACTCTTTATAGAACCCTGAGATATTTAATCACCCCAGGTATAGTCTTCATCAGCGGCAAGCCTGCCCGCACGCTTTTTGATACTGGAGCTACTCACTCCTTTGTGTCGGAGTCGTTTGTGGAAGGACTGGAAGGTGTGGAGCGGTTCACAGGCTCGAGGATGAGGGTGCGACTACCGGATGGATCTGAGCTCCTTACCACGGATCACTGCAATATGGAGGCAGAAATTGGTGGAAAAGCGTTCGAGGCTCCAGCGACGATTTTGAAGCTGACAGACTATGACCTGATCCTGGGCATGGCATGGCTGCACTGGAACTATGCCCAGATTGACTGCCAGGCAAAGAGGATCACCGTGAGACACGGGGACTCTTTCATTACCATCGAAGGTATAAGACCTGTCTCTCGTATACTCTTATCTTCGGTACAGGCCGTTAAGGCCCATCTGCAGGGAGAGGAGGTCTATCAGATTCTTTTTGAGGTGGCGGAGGTTAAGGAGTCGGTGACAGACATCCCGGTGGTGCGAGATTTCGCTGACATCTTTCCGGAGAAACTGCCAGGACTACCTCCACACCGAGAGCAGGATTTTCAGATACAGCTTGTGCCGGGAGCCAAGCCGGCGTCTAGGGCCCCTTATCGGATGGCCCCAAAGGAGTTGGCAGAGTTTCGGACTCAGTTGCAGGAATTAGTTGAGGCAGGTTTTGTTAGACCGAGTTCCTCGCCATGGGGAGCACCGGTCCTGTTCGTGAAGAAGAAGGATGGGACACTCCGCCTGTGCATCGATTATCGAGCACTAAACAGGCTGACCGTCCGGAATACCTATCCGCTCCCACGGATAGACGAATTATTCGACCAGCTGGAGGGGGCCCATTATTTCTCGAAGCTGGACTTGAGATCAGGATACTACCAGCTGCGGATCCAGGAGGAGGATATCCCGAAGACGGCCTTTAGTAGCAGATATGGCCTGTATGAGTTCACCGTGATGCCCTTTGGGCTCACGAATGCTCCGTCGGCGTTCATGAGTCTCATGAACCGGTTTTCGAGGCCTACTTGGATGTGTTCGTCATAGTATTCATAGACGACATCCTGATCTACTCTAGGACGGAGGAGGAGCACACTCGGCATCTGGCACTGACCTTGGAGAGGTTGCGGGAGCATCGCCTTTATGCAAAATTCAGCAAGTGTCAGTTCTGGTTGAAGGAGGTGGCCTTCCTAGGCCACATCATCAGCGGAGCCGGGTTATCAGTAGATCCAGCAAAGATTCGGGCAGTTCGCGATTGGCCGCAGCTGAGGACAGCCACCGATGTACGCAGTTTCTTGGGACTTGCCGGTTACTACCGGAAGTTCGTGGAGGGGTTCTCTCGGATTGCCCTCCCCCTCACATCTTTGACAAAGAAGGAGGCACCTTTTGTTTGGACCCCGCAGTGCCAGGCGGCTTTCCAGGAGCTGAAGGATCGACTCATCTCAGCCCCTATTCTGGCCCTTCCATCCGGAAGGGAGGATTCCAGGTGTATACCGACGCATCATACCAAAGGGGATGGGAGCGGTGCTGATGCAGAACGGACATGTCATAGCATATGCCTCCCGCCAGCTGAAGATCCATGAGAGGAACTACCCGGTGCACGACCTCGAGATGGGAGCGGTTGTTTTTGCTCTGAAGGTCTGGCGCCATTATCTTTATGGAGTCCACTGCGATATCTTCTCCGATCACAAGAACCTGAAATACGTGGACACGCAGAAGGAGCTGAATATCAGGCAGAGGCGTTGGGTGGAGTTCTTAGCAGATTATCAGTATGAGATGCACTACCATCCAGGGAAGGCAAACGTGGTGGCCGACGCGTTGAGCCGGAGAGCTGCCACTTCCGAAGCTGGGCCCCAGGTTATGTCCATGGAGCTAGTCCAGTCATTCAGAGATATGCAGATATCCCTAGTGTCCGAGGATGACCCAGATCTGTATAGGGAGTATCTGGCATCGATAGTGGCCATTGACGATATTCGGGATCGCATTCGGGACGGACAGAGGACAGATGCGTGGGCGGAGCCGATGTTCCGAGCTGTGGAGGAAGGTTCGACAGGAGATTATTCCCTGAGAGATGGTTTGCTCCACTTCAGAGGCAGAGTATATATACCCGCAGGAGGCCAGATCCGAGAGGATATTATGATGGAGGCGCATTGCAGCGGTACTCAGTGCACCCGGGATCACAAAGATGACCGCTGATTTGAAGAGGACGATGTTTTGGCCGGGCATGAAGAAGGACATTACGTACTTCGTGACCCATTGCGAGGCGTGTCAGTTGGTGAAGGCAGAATGCAGGAACCCCGCAGGATTGTTACAGCCACTCCCGGTGCCGGAGTGGAAGTTTGACGATATAGCGATGGATTTTTATACATGGTCTTCCCCGGTCTCGGACGGGGAACGACTCGATTTGGGTGATTGTTGTCGATCGGTTGACGAAGGTGGCCGCTTTGTACCGATCAGGAAGGATGACTCGGTGGGTGTGCTGGTACGGAAGTTTGTGGAGCAGTATGTCCGTATCATGGCGTGCCCCGGACGATAGTATCGGACCCCCCGCGATGGACGGTTTACATCCAGGGAGTGGCGGTCAGTGCAGGCATATTTGGGCACCCGGTTGACTTTTAGCACGGCCTTCCACCCTCAGACGGACGGGCAGACAGAGCGCACCAACAGGACCTTGGAGGATCTACTACGATTGTGTATACTGGACCGAGGGGAGCCGTGGGAGAAGATGTTACCGTTGGTCGAGTTCTCCTACAATAATAGCTACCAGTCCAGCATCAGGATGGCGCCTTATGAAGCCCTGTATGGAAGAAAATGTAGGACCCCGCTTTCTTGGGTTCAAGACGAGGATCCGAAGCTGTTGGGATCGGATTTTGTGGAAGATACCGAGGCTCAGGTGAGACTGATCAGAGATAGGATGTTGGAGGCGCAGAGCAGACAGGCACAAATACTATGACGCCCGGCATCGTCAGGTGGAGTTTCGGGTAGGGGATCGAGTGTTCTTGAAGATCCGACCCATGCACGGAGTCTCACGGGTGCGCGGTCGGAAGAAGAAACTCAGCCCCAGGTATATGGGCCCTTACCGGATCCTGGAGCGGATCGGACCCCTAGCCTACAGGCTAGAGTTGCCACCGGAGCTGGCAGCTCTACACGACGTCTTCCACATCTCTTCGCTGAGAAGGGCTCTACTACGCCCGGAGCAGCGGATTTTGACCACCGAAGGGCCGGTAGCTTCAGACCGATCTGTTCACTTGGAGCCGGTTCGGATCGACGACAAAGGAGTGCGGATCTTGCGCCGCAAGAAGATCCCCTTAGTCAAGGTTCTGTGGAGAAACCACGGTCAGGAGGAGCACACCTGGGAACCGCAGGATCTGATGAGGCAAAGATACCCGGAGTTGTTCAGTCAGGTACATCTCACCACCTCTCGGTATACTATAGACTGCCTTTTTGTTTTGGAATGTTAAGACTAGATAAGGAAAATCCAGGACCTAGGCATGCGCACTTAATCAGAAAGGTAGGGGCTAATCTTTTGTTTATTGGGGAGATTGTCTTAGTTATCAAACGAACAGTCGCCTGAACCCAATAGAAAGATCGTATGGGATGTTACAAGTTTAATTTATTCCGATAGAAATCCCCATAGGCTCAACCTCAATTTCGGGGACGTAATTTTTGTTTTGTTTATTGGGATTTGTAACATCCCATTTCCGGCTAGACCCCTAGGAGTCGGTTGGTCGAGTCAGAACCCCAGGGAGCACGAAAAGTGAAAATAAATCGACCGATTTTTCGGGTCAAGGGTTGGTCACGCCCGTGACCGACCCGTCACGACCGTGACTTGGGCGTGACTACTTCGACGATCGTCGATCTCCACGAGACGATCGTCGAACGTGCTGTCTGGGCATGTCACGCCCGTGACCAAGGTGTCACGCCCGTGACTATGGGCGTGACCCCATCGACGATCGTCGATCGCCGATTTGAGACAATCGTCGAGCTTGCGGCCCGGGCATGTCACGCCCGTGACATAAGTGTCACGCCCGTGACCTAGGGCGTGACCAGCCTTCAACGATCGTCGATCTCAATTCGACGATCGTCGACCTCGAAATTTGCCGTTCGGGCATGTCACGCCCGTGACCTAGTGGTCACGCCCGTGACTTAGGGCGTGACCAGCCTTTGACGATCATCGATCTCAATTCGACGATCGTCGAACCACAATCTGCCGTTCGGGCCTGTCACGCCCATGACCCGAGGTGTCACGCCCGTGACCATCCATCGACGATCGTCGATCTCAGTTCGACGATCGTCGAACCCAGAATTGGCTATCCGGGCCTGTCACGCCCGTGACCTATGTATCACGCCCGTGACATTGGCCGAAACGACGGTTCAGGCCCGAAATTATTCCAACACGCGTGATAATAAATGCTGGTGTGGGAAGTTACGCCAGGAGTAACTTCCGGCCATTTTCCTTCTATAATTATATAATAAATGAGAAATGAAAAGGTGGTCCAATAGAAAACCGCCAGCTGGACACACCTGTTCAGTTTCCACCGTTTCTTATCCCTTCACTGTAACCGAAACGTCAAGGGGGGGGGGGGGAAGCTTCATGGCCATAATGGCTTTACCCATTCATCTTCCCACTATCTGACTTATAAAAGCCCACTTGGGGAAAGAGGAGAAGGTTACACGCTCAAGTAATCAGAACAGACCTTTGTTCTTGCTGTAGGAGAAGTTCAGCAAACGCCACCACCGCGCCATGGCACCCCGACGTTCTTCTCGCCTTCAAACCGCGAACAAGGTCCTCCTCTGCTCCTTCTCTTTCATGGGTAGATCTTAGGATTCTTAGAAAGGAGGTTCGCGCTCAGCGGAGCCGGACCCGTCTCTCGTTTTCATGGAAGAACCATGAAAAAGGGTATTTGAGTTCGCCGGAAACCGCCACCTCCGGCGGCCAAACCACCGCCGACCGATAGCCATCGCCTCAACGGAGGTGGTGGTGGTGGTGGCTGGCCAGGGAAGTGACCGAACGGCCGGCGACAGAACCACGAAATGCTTACAGGAAAAATGTTTTCTTGTGTCTGTTCGGGTTCATGAAGAAGATGAACAGTGGATTTAATATATAATACATAGATTATTATATAGTATTACATAATAGAAAAATAGGTTGTTTGAACGTATTTTTGAGGCTGCAAAACGAAGCACTTAGAGGCCGATTTAGGAAAAATGACCAGTCACAAAAGTTGTAGCCTTCGGGGTCTACTTTAATTTAAAATTCATTTTATTCAATTTGGGTGAGTGGTTTGACCACATCACTCATTTTGGTGGGATCAAGACCTAGGCTAACCAGAAATTAAAATGGTTGCCCACGGTTCATAACCTGTCCAAATGACTTGAAATTTGGACTGGAGGTCTAAAATATGTATATCGAGAGGCTGTCCAAAAATGAGAATTTTTGGAGAACTTTTGCCTAAAGTTTTTGTAAAATTTTAATAAACGATATGAAATTAATTAGGAGATGAAATTAAGTCCAAACTCCCCCAAATTTTGGGTGGTGGTCCCTGGCATCAATATTAAGATCTGTACAAGATTTCAACTCGATAGGTCGAGTTTTGAATAGGGAAGTATCAAGTCCTAGATAGGTCTTGGTGAGGGGTACTTTGGGGAAAAGTACGATTGGAGATGGAGTGGACAAATCTCCTCAAAAGAGGCTGAAGTTGTTGGCCACTGATTTGTTGGGTCTATGTCTACCCTCTTGGGTAACATGGTGTGGCTTAGGGTGGATTTTACCCTAAAAGATTGGCTCAAATCCAACGGGTGGGAGTTTGAGGTTTGTGAAGGACATAGGAGCAAAAGCTCTTGTATGCCCTTGAAATTTGGAGGAGAGGGGGATGATATAATGAAAACCCTCTGGTTGAAATAGTGAAGGAATTGGAGGTAGTTAGGTACCTCGAAAGTTGAAATGTCGGAATAGGATAGAATAGAAAGTAATTTAGTTATTTTAAGCACTAAATCTAATCCAAAAATTATGAAACTCGGGAGGAGGGGGTTTTAGGATGTTTTAGACTTATAGTAAATCTTCTGGAATTTTATGATTATTAAATATTATACTTCATGTGTTAAAGGATTAATTGCCGGAATTATTATTTCAATTATTGTGAACGTTTAAAATTAATTATAATCAGTTGAAATTCTGGATTTAGATCTTTGTTAGTAGCACAATGACCCTGGATTTTTATAGAATTTTATGTTGAGTAAATCTAGTACCTTATTCACAGATGATAGAAAGGGGCTTTTATGTTTAAAAATTAATTATGGATAAAATACTTGCTGGAAAATTATGAAACTTGGCCAGTGCTAATTTTAGGCCTTTATCTGCATGTCATGAATTATTTATAATTTTTGGAAGAATATTTTCTGTACTTGCTTCATAAACAATAGAAGTTAGAGATTATTTCTAAAATAGCTTTCATGCCATTTTGATGATTGAAAAATTATGATACTTAGGATTTAACCTATTGAGATAACCTAGTATTTAACATAAAATTGCTGGACATCTTGCATGAGAACTTAGGGTAGTTCATGTTCAAACCGGTAGTCCTTGGATTTTCGAGGAATTTAATTAAATGCCAAATAAATTAGGAAAATTTCCATTTTCTGGATTTAGGTCATTTATGTCATGGTAAATTCTCCAGTAAAGTAATTTAGGGCATTGGATGAGTAATGGATCATTTCATAACCGGTTCGACGTTGTAGCCTAGGTCGGTCTGCATTTAGTAAATGTGAAATGCAATAGAACATGATCTGATGAAGATATTAAGAGTAGGGGGGTAGTGGTGATAGTTAGAGTTAAGAGGTGCTCGGGTTTGGCGAAAGATCGCTTTTCCCGAAGAGTGGAAGGTTTAAAAATCACCCTAGGATAGTCAATCGTAATATGAGAAGGGAATCGGGTTAAGGGAAACAAACCAATAACAATAAGTGACTTGCGAAAGGGAACTTCGGGCCGTAATGCCGCCGTCTTGGTTCCTAGTGCCCCTTGAGAGCCCTTCACGGGGTATTATACCGGGGGCAGTCCTGGGCTAACGTAAACTGTAATAATAAACTGGCAAGAGTAACTTAGTAACTAGGTTTGCACTTTTCACAAACACTGTTGGCACAGGAAGATTGATGAGAGCTTCAGCTCGGTTGGTCTGGAGACGGACGGGTTGGTCCGGGGAGCTTCGGCTCGGTTGGTCTGGAGACGGACGGGTTGGTCCGGGGAGCTTCGGCTCGGTTGGTTGGAGACGGACGTTTGGTCCGGGGAGCTTCGGCTCGATTTTTGTGTGTTTGCGATTAAACTTGCATGTGCATAAGATAGGAAAAGTTAAGGTGGTGGGTCTTTCGATATCGGGGAGTTCGATTGCACCGACACCGATATCGTTGACTCGGCGGGGTGATTAGCACTCCGTCATCTGAAGTCCGGTGCGCCAGCCGGCAAGAGTACGCAGGCGTCCGCTTAGTGCACCAAGCGTTGAGGCGTACGATAGGTCAGACCAGTGGTGCTTTTACTGGTTTTGGAGGTGGGCGAGGCCCAACCCACCGCTTCCGTCTGCCACTACGGAGGTATCCTGGGAGGTAACGGCTCCGAAAGGGGGAACTAAAGGTCTGTGTGCATAGAGTCGGGTGTGTGAGTTGCACTGCATGTTCCATCATACCCACTAGCATGTCATAGCATATATAATCGATTCATATAACCCTGACACCTAAAGTATAAGTGGTATGGGACGCTTATACATTAGGCCCCTGCAAAACGACCCCTTGGTCTATAAGCTTGTGTGGGCAAGTTTATAAATCAAAGGTTAACTTCAATATATAACAACCATTGCTGTTTGATAACCGACACCCCAACATATAAGTGGTATGGGACACTCTATACGATGGGAGCCTTGCAAAAGATCCCTTTTGCTTATGTGTTCTCGCATAAGTGAAGGTTTAAATTCATATAATTGCTTTTCTTACTGCTAGACCTATTATAACAAATTATTTAACTGCTCACCTAATACAACTTGCTAGATTAGTTTCCGCTGCCATCTATTTCATGTTTAATCTCTACCATCATGTCCTTCCCTTTCTTCCTCTCCGCTCGGTACCTAGGAGCCATGGGGGAAGGGGTAGGGGATGATAGGGCTTAGTCTTTATGACTAACGGTTTTCGAACCGCATCATTTAGGGGATCGTGGAGCCCAGCATGGAGGAGCAGCCCCAGAGATCGGTGCGCCTAGAGATGGGGCAGTCTAGCTCCGGAGTTCACACAGCCGGCACCGTGAGTCTCGACCTTGAGTAGATTCTGTTTCGCTTCCGCATGAGAGACTTGTAGTGAGGACATTTTGTACCGGGCATAAGCCCGTATTTATAGTACTCTGATGATTCTGTGGACACTCCCTTCGTGGAGCTTTATTATTTATATATGTGATATTACTATTGTGGACTGCATTGCTCTTACTTTTACATTGTGCTACCTTTCGGCGATCGATTTGGCCGGCAGAATCGGCGCCTTGTGGTGATGACCCTTCAGGACGTGAAGGTGTCACCGCAAAGCGGCGATTCTGGGCCTAAGACCCCGGTGGTTGAAAAAGAAAAAAAAAGGGGGTCTTACATAAATGTCCCCGAGGAACAACTCATACAATGCAAAACCTAGCTTTATAATAAGTATAGAAAAGTCTTTACGCTAAATAGAAAGTAGTGGCTTAATTTTGAAAGAGATGACAAGTATTCATTACTAATTGTAGGGTTTTATAGGTTAAAAATATCTAATATGCAATCCTAGCAATAAATCATCCTAGAGAGCAAGTAATGTAAACAAAACATAAGGAAACCACAACAGCTAGCAAGTGTCCAAAAAGGTCAACAAACCTGTGGGCGTCAACAACCTGACACGAACCCACGGTATGAATATGTCTGAAACTAGGCAAAGAAAACTAAAACAACAAACTACCTCGCTATGGCGAGGGGGAAAACTACAGCCAAACTGCTGCTGCTAAGGCTCCAAAACTGGCTCTGTTACCTGCTAATGCTCCGAACCTGAGGCATTCCAAAGACAGAACACCTCAGCAAGAGGATACAAATGGCGGCAGAAAAATAAACAAAATAAAATAAAGGTCAGACGGGTACCAACCCAAGACCAACAATACTGAAGTAAGGTGTCAAATAGGAAAAGAAAGAAATACCTATGTGAATCGTCAAGTACTCCCGCAAATACACCAGATTTCTCAAGGCAAAAAGGGAACAACAAAAGTAAAAACATAAAGAAGAAATTTAATTAGCTTTACTAAGCACCTGTGGTCGACCCTACCTCAAAACACGGGCGAGGTGGTCCCTCAACTGGACACACCCCTCACGAGTAATTTATCCGCTTAACTGCGAGCGAGTCTCATACTCTCCACCATACACTGCAGATGCCCAAAAAAATTCCGGTAGGCTTCCACAAGGTACCGTAAAGGAGTCAGACCATGCGGAGGTGGTTTTATCCACTAACTCCGCAAATTTTAGAAACCCAAAGAAACCACAACACAAATATATCTTGAGATTTGGCTCATCAGATTCTACTTGACACTTCTAGTTTCAAGACGTGGTTGATCAACCCCTATGAACGATTTACAATCCTAGACAAACTTGAATACGTTCAAAATGATAGGTAAGACATTTAAAGCAATTAATAAGACACATCAAGAACGATTAAATATATCATGACAAGATCAAGTTTACCAAGACAAAATCTTACAATCTCGAGTGATCATCCAAAAAGGTTAATCGTAGCAATAACTTGGCAAACAAAGTAAAGAAAATTTTAAAGAACATAAAAACTTAACCATTACCATCAAATCAGACAAGGAGAAATGTGGGGAAATAACCACTTGCCTTGGTTTTACCGGAAAAGTTCTCCAAATCAGACCACGTCACAGATCGGGGCAAAAGAGGATGGAGGAAGTTGAAATCTAAACAAAAATGGTCGAAAAGGGGGTTAGGGCCGAAAAACCGTAACGAGAAAACTCAAAGAACGGGGAAAAATTTACCACGATAGCGTAGCTCTCAGTGAGAGCTTTCCAAATCTACGCTCCGTTGAAGATTTCGAGAACCGGAGCTCCGTCGGCGGCCACCAGAAGATTCACGAAATATTCTCTCTCTCGCTCACGCCGCTCTGGTTCGGGAGAAGGAATCGGAGAAGATGAAGTGTTTATTCTTTTCTAATAACCTAAGTATAAGAATTAATATATATATATATATATATTATATATATATATATATATATATATATATATATAAGTAGTTATAAAAAGTTTTGTCTAAATATATAAAAAACGGTTTAAGTACGAGCATTTTGCGAAAAAAAAAATTAGAGCTCTAGAATGGCTTCAAATCGAAAAGTGCCCAACATGAAAGTTGTAGATCTCGTCGACACGAACAAATTTAATGTTAGCCATTTTTCCATACGACACTGTTTTGATCCTCAAAAAGGCTCCCAAACACAAACTATGACGGACTACACGAGAAAGGCAGCAGACTACTCGAGTATACAGAAGGCTACTCGAGTATGCAGAAACAGACTACTCGAGTATACAGAAACAGATTACTCGAGTATACAGAAACAGACTACTCGAGTATACATAAGGCTACTCGAGTATACAGAAACAGACTACTCGAGTATACAGAAACAGATTACTCGAGTATACAGAAGGCTACTCGAGTATACAGAAACAGACTACTCGAGTATACAGAAGGCTACTCGAGTATACAGAAACAGACTACTCGAGTATACAGAAACAGACTACTCGATTATACAGAAGGCTACTCGAGTATACAGAAACAGATTAATCGAGTATACATAAACAAACTACTCGAGTATACAAAAGGCTACTCGAGTATACAGAAACAGACTACTCGAGTATACAGAAACAGGCTACTCGAGTATACAGAAGGCTACTCGAGTATACAGAAACAGATTACTCGAGTATACAGAAACAGACTACTCGAGTATACAGAAGGCTACTCGAGTATACAGAAACAGATTACTCGAGTATACAGAAACAGACTACTCGAGTATATAGAAGGCTACTCGAATATACAGAAACAGATTACTCGAGTATATAGAATTGGAGGAACAGAAGATTCACATAAAAAGCAGAAACTTCACATGAGTCAAGGTTGCAGGAAAAGCAATTTCTTGGCAAATCTAACCATTTGATCAAACTATAAGAATGAATAGTACTTTTTCATTTTTGAATAGTAATTTAATATTAAAATAATCGTATTTATATATATTTGAATAAGGAAATGCGAGATCAAAACGGAGGCCCAAACGAGCACCGAATTGAAGGAAAATCACGCCGTAGGCGAACGCGGACGCTACGAACGCAACGACGAAGTCAAAACCAAAATCAGACGAGCCATTCTCGAGATATAAGTTTTCAAAGTTTACGACGAACATAAATTCCACAAAACTTTGGAAAAACACCGAGGCCCAAATATCGCTCCGATCGCGACGAAACTTAACGAGTAAGTCAAAAATTACTCAACTTAAATTTCAAATGCAAAATTTTCTCATTACAACAAGAATTCGGCCGACTTGACCGCATGGACGCGAAAATGTCTTTATGGCATTACGCCATCATCTTGACGTTAAAGGTAACGCCATGACGTCATAAATATGATGTTTCCCATTTAAATAAAATCGTCGAAAAAATCGGGGGCGTTACAGTCACTCTCCCTAAAAAGAAGTTTCGACCCGAAACTTAACACAACTCCAAAACCAAATCAAAATGATAAAATCAAACGTTACTGAAAACATAACGACGTACCCGAAACTAGGAGAAGAGGTGCGGATGAGATTCTCTCATTGCTGACTCCAATTCCCACGTTGCGCTCTCGACGTCTTGATTTCTCCAAAGAATCTTAACCATGGGGATGGTCTTCCTTCGCAAGACACGCTCTTGAGATTCTAAAATGTGAACAGGCTCTTCCACATACGACAGATTGGGCTGAATTTTGGGCACCGAGTCAAGAATTTGACGATCACTACGAACACACTTCCGCAACTGGCTCACATGGAACACATCGTGGACACCAGGGAAGCTAGCAGGTAATTCCAGTCGATAAGCTGACACTCTGATGCGCTCTAGAATCTGAAAAGGTCCCACATACCGGGGGTCTAACTTGTGGTTCCTTCCAAATCTTTTTACCCCTGACATCGGAGAAACTTTCAGGAAAACCAAGTCCCCAACGGCAAACTCCAAATCGACCCTTCGTCGATTAGCATATTTCTCATAACGCTCTTGTGCTACACATAACTTCTCTCGAATATTTGTCACCGCACAATTCATCTCCTCAAGGGCTTCCGGACCTAGCAATGGTCTCTCACCAACCTCAGCCCAAAATAAGGGAGTCCTACAACGCCTTCCATACAAGGCCTCAAACGGGGCCATCTGCAAGCTCTCTTGATAACTATTATTGTAAGCAAACTCCATGAGTCTGAGACGCTCATCCCAAGCACCACCATGATCCAAAATATAACATCTAATCTTGTCCTTCACGATCTGATTTACTCTTTCTGTTTGCCCATTCGTCTGCAGATGATAGGCGGTGGAATACCTCAAGTCGGTACCCAACCCCTCTTGCAGGCTCTTCCAAAAGCGAGACGTAAATCTGGAGTCCCGATCTGATACAATGCTAACAGACACTCCATGTAACCTGATGACCTCTTCAACATATAGCTCAGCTATCTTCTTCATCGAATACCCAATCTTAAACGGAACAAAGTGGGTGCACTTTGTCAGTCTGTCGACTATCACCCAAACTGAGTCATGCCCACGGGGAGATTTTGGTAGACTGATGATAAAATCCATTGAAATACTTTCATATTTCCAACTTGGAATATCAAGAGGTGTCAATTTACCACCAGGCCTTCTATGATCAGCCTTGACATGCTGACACGTATAACATTCTGATACAAACTTTGCGATATCGCCCTTCATCCCTGCCCACCAAATAATTTGCTTTAGATCTTTATACATTTTGGTGGAACCAGGATGATAGGAAACACGGGAACCATGAGCTTCTTCATAAATTTTAGCCCGAATGTACCCCATGTCAGGAATACAGAATCTACCACGATATTTCAGAGTACCTAGCTCGTCCAAAGAAAAATCAGGTAACTCCCCTTTCTCAGTCCTATTCCAGAGGTGCAATAATTCTGGATCATCCTTTTGGTGCACCCTAGTAAGGGAAATCCAAGAGGGCGCTTCTGCTTCCAAACTAGCAGGCGTAGAACTACTCCCAATCTCGATGTTCATCAACAAGAATTCTTCTACTAAGGACTGTACCGATAGATTAAAAATTTTAGCGGTCTTCTTACTCAAAGCATCAGCTACTACATTAGCCTTTCCCGGATGATAAAGAATTTCTACCTCATAATCCGCCACATATTCTAACCACCGACGCTGGCGTAGATTTAGTTCCTTCTGAGTGAAGACGTACTTCAAACTCTTATGGTCCGTATAGATCTTGCACAACACGCCATATAATAAGTGTCGCCACAGCTTCAGCGCATAAATTACGACAGCAAACTCCAAATCGTGCGTAGGATAGTTTCTCTCGTGAATCTTTAGTTGCCTCGATCCATATGCGATCACCTTACCATCTTGCATTAAAACACAACCAAGTCCGATGTGTGACACATCGACGTACACAGCATACTCGAGTCCTTCAGTAGGTAAGGTTAAAATTGGGGCAGTACACAGTCTCTTCTTCAACTCTTGGAAAGCCTCTTCACACTTATCACTCCAAATGAATGCAGTATTCTTCTGAGTAAGTTTAGTTAAAGGAGCAGACAACACCGAAAATCCTTCCACAAATCTTCTATAGTAGCCAGCGAGGCCTAAGAAGCTCCTAATCTCCTTAGGTGTAGAAGGTCTTTCCCATTCCATCACGGCAGAAATCTTGGCCGGGTCTACAGAAATACCGTCCTTGCCTACAACATGACCCAAAAAGGAAACCTGATGTAGCTAGAACTCACATTTGCTCAACTTCGCATATAGCTTATGCTCCCTCAAGGTCGACAAAACCAAACGCAAATGCTGAGTATGCTCCTCAACATTGCGGGAATACACTAGGACATCATCTATGAACACAATAACGAATCGGTCCAAGAAATCCTTAAACACCCCATTCATCAAATCCATGAAAGCAGAGGGTGCATTGGTTAAACCGAAAGACATCACCAAAAACTCATAATGTCCATGCTGTGAACGGAATGCAGTTCGGGGAATATCTTCCTCGCAAATCCTCAACTGGTGGTAGCCTGAGCGAAGATCGATTTTTGAAAATACCGAGCTACCGCGCAACTGATCGAACAAATCATCGATCCTTGGCAGGGGATATCTATTCTTAATGGTCACCTTATCTAATTCCCTATAATCGATGCAAAGCCTCATCGATTGGTCCTTCTTCCTTACGAACAAAACCGGAGCACCCCACGGAGAAGAACTTGGTCTAATAAAACCACACCTCAGCTACTCATCGAGCTGAGTACGTAACTCATCCAACTCACGCGGAGCCATACGGCACGATGCTTTAGCGATGGGACGAGTGCCTGGCTCGAGGTCAATCACGAACTCAATCTCCCTCTCAGGAGGAAGTCCTGGAAGACTATCAGGAAAGACGTCTTGAAACTCTCGCACCACCGAGACATCCTCGAGACGTGGTGTAACAGAAGCTATTTCCAGAGCAGAAATAGAAACTAAAAACGTCTCGCAACCAGACTTTATAGCACGTACCGCAGAAATGATAGGGGAAACTCTGTCCTGAAATCCATAGACGCTCATAGGTTGGCCATTGTCTATCCTGAAGTCTAGTCTTTTTGCCTTGCACTTGATGACTGCATCATACTTGGACAGCCAGTCCATGCCCAAAATCACATCAAAATCAGTCAGGTCTAAAATTAACAGATCCGCAAGGGCCAGAAAATTGCCAAGATGAATAGGGCATCTCAGAACTCCTTGATTGGATATCACCGAATCACCGGAGGGAAGCTTGACGTTGAAGGAGTCTCTCAATTGATCAACATCCAGGCGATGTTTATCAACAAACCTCCTGGCCACAAAGGAATGGGTGGCACCCGAATCGAACAGAACGCGCGCCCACCTATTTCGCACCTTAAACTCCTCTAAAACTGTAACATATATAACTAAACGAACGATAACCATGACAACAACGATAAATAATAGGGATAAAATAGATAGGGGCTAACCTGAAATAACTTGCGTAGAGTTTTGAGCTTCCTCGCTAGTCATCACGTTCAACTTTCCTTTTCCTTTATCTAGGGTTGGTGGTGGCGGCAGAGCTCGAAGCAGGGCAGGCTACAGTGGGGTTTGAGCCTGGGGGCACGAAGATTTTTGGTGTCCCTTCTGCCCGCACTAGAAGCAGGTCCTTTCTTTCATCCAGCACTGACTCACATCATGACCATTCCTTGCACAAAACGAGCACACGAGCTCGCCCTTGGGTGCACCTTAGATGGCGTGCACTTACTGCTGATTCAGGGTGGCTGTTCTCTTGAAACATCTTTCGTAAGGGTGGCCAGGACGACCACAGAAAGTACACACTTCCTTACCTTTCTTCTTCGAAGAAGGGCCAGATGCCCTGGAGCTACCATCCTCAACACCCTTCCTTTTCTCTTTCCTCGCCGCAGCACCGCGGTTCTTGGCATTTTCAATCGCATCAACTTTTAGTGCGGCTTCCACTGCCATAGCATAACTGTCAGCTCCATAAGCGCATGCCCACTGCTGGACATCACTTCTTAGTCCTCCCAGGAAACATTTCACTCTTCCCTCCTCCGAAGCTACCAAATCGGGAGCAAATCTACTCAACTTGCTAAACTCATTCTTATATTCGCTCACCGTGAGATGTCTCTGCTTCAAATGCAGGAAGTTATTCATGAGACGGTCCTGCTCGACCGAGGGTAGAAACTTCTTCAACAACATTTTCTTGAAAGAGTCCCAGGTACAACCTTCCTTCAGACTCTCCTTTTCACGAATCCACCAACTCTTTGCTAGGCCTTTTAATTGATAGGCTGCAATCATAACCTTCTGGTCTTCTAGAATCCTGGAATACAAAAAAATCTCCTCGATTGAGATGATCCAATCATCCAAAATCATAAAGTCGGCACTCCCATCGTAGGTGGGAGGTCCCAATCGCTGGAAATGCGATATGAAATTCATTTCTGGTGGTATTGCCACCGGGGCCACCAGAGGTGCAGGGGTATCGGGAACGACTTGACCCAAGGCAGGCTCTTGCACTGAAGGTTGCCGTGCTGGAGCGGTAGACAACAATGACTGAATTTGCATTTGCATCGCAACTACTTGCCTTGACAGAGCCTCGTTGCTCTTGCGCAAACTCTCAATCAACGCATCACTCTGCGCACCTGACGACTCACCCTCCGACTGGGGAGTCGATCTCGTCGCAATACGCTTTGGAGGAATTTCTAAAAAGGCAAACAAACAACCCAATTAAAATCCTAGATTACGACTAGGGCAAACAAAACTAGTTCAGACCATACTTGAAAGACACTTGCTAAAGCTGTCACTTGCTCTGGGATTATATGATGATGATATGTCCTACTCAGGATGATATCCTATCATCCTATTGACTCATGTGTCTATGATACGAATGCATGAATTCTTTACTCTTATTTAAAATCATGTGTGTACATATGTCATCAAGTAAATCTTTAGCTTGGCATATTGTGCTTATGTCATGTTATGCTATGCACGTGGTGCTATGAATTCTATAAAAGGCCTTAATGCATGTTATGAGCGGCGTACACATGCAATGTTATGCATCCCATACTACATAATATTGCATGCAATGAAAAGAAAACGTGCTAATGGGCATTCATGTGGTGAGGTTATGCATCCCATACTACATAACCCTCACATGTTTCCACCTATGGTGGATCCATATACAAACACATATTATGCATCCCATAATACATAATATGCCCTGTATACTTCTAATCATGCTTATGAGTGTAGTGTTCATGCTTCAGCCAAGACATATTGATGACACATCGGTGTGTGTATGATATGACACTAAGCAACTAACACTAACAAGGGAAGGTTGCCTGACCAATTGTCAAGCAACCTCCCTCTGATACCAACTATCACAACCCGCATTTTTCCCAACAATTTAATTATATTAGAGCAAGGGGAAAATACGCGTCGTGATGCCACGCCGTGCAGGGGATAACTGCAAACGTTCAGGCAAGACTCCAAACTCTAAAATTTTAAAAAGAAAACATAAATGGTTATGAATAAAATCCAGTTTAAGTTATGGTGGTAGCCGTATCCCTCGGCTTAGTGAAACATCTAGTTCACGATTTAAAATATAAATTATACGCTTGCGGAAAATACTTATTTAAATTGACTCTAATATCCTACATGAGTATAAATATCCCCGAGGAACAACTCATACATTGCAAACCCTAGCTTTATAATAAGTATAGAAAAGTCTTTACGCTAAATAGAAAGTAGTGGCTTAGTTTTGAAAGAGATGACAAGTATTCTTTACTAATTGTAGGGTTTTATAGGTTAAAAATATCTAACATGCAATCCTAGCAATAAATCATCCCAGAGAGCAAGTAATGTAAACCAAACAAAAGGAAACCACAACAGCTAGCAAGTGTCCAAAAAGGTCAACAAACCTGTGGGCGTCAACAACCTGACACGAACCCACGATATGAATATGTCTGAAACTGGGCAAAGAAAACTAAAACAACAAACTACCTCGCTACGGTGAGGGGGGAAAAACTACAGCCAAACTGCTGCTGCTAAGGCTCCAAAACTGGCTCTGTTACCTGCTAATGCTCTGAACCTGAGGCATTCCAAAGACAGAACACCTCAGCAAGAGGGTACAAATGGCGGCAGAAAAATAAACAAAATAAAACAAAGGTCAGACGGGGTACCAACCCAAGACCAACAGTACTGAAGTAAGGTGTCAAACAGGAAAAGAAAGAAATACCTACGTGAATCATCACGTACTCCCGCAAATACACAAGATTTCTCAAGGCAAAAAGGGAACAACAAAAGAAAAAACATAAAGAAGAAATTTAGTTAGCTTTACTAAGCACCTGTGGTCGACCCTACCTCAAAACACGGGCGAGGTGGTCCCTCAACTGGACACACCCCTCACGAGTAATTTATCCGCTTAACTTCGAGCGAGTCTCATACTCTCCACCATACACCGCAGATTCCCAAAAAAACCCGATAGGCTTCCACAAGGTACCATAAAGGAGTCAGACCATACGGAGGTGGTTTTATCCACTAACTCCCGCAAATTTTAGAAACCCAAAGAAACCACAACACAAATATATCTCGAGATTTGGCTCATCAGATTCTACTTGACACTTCTAGTTTCAAGACGTGGTTGATCAACCCCTATGAACGATTTACAATCCTAGACAAACTTGAATACGTTCAAAATGATATGTAAGACATTTAAAGCCATTAATAAGACACATCAAGAACGATTAAATATATCATGACAAGATCAAGTTTACCAAGACAAAATCTTACAATCCCGAGTGATCATCCAAAAAGGTTAATCGTAGCAATAACTTGGCAAACAAAGTGAAGAAAATTTTAAAGAACATAAAAACATAACCATTACCTTCAAATCGGACAAGGAGAAATGAGGGGAAACCGTCACTTGCCTTGGTTTTATCGGAAAAGTTCTCCAAATCAGACCATGTCACAGATCGGGGCAAAAGAGGATGGAGGAAGTTAAAATCTAGACAAAAATGGTCGAAAAGGGGGTTAGGGCCGAAAAACCCTAACGAGAAAACTCAAAGAAAGGGGAAAAATTTACCACGATAGCGTAGCTCTCGGTGAGAGCTTTCCAAATCTACGCTCGGTTGAAGATTTCGAGCACCGGAGCTCCGTCGACGGCCACCAGAAGATTCACGAAATATTCTCTCTCTCGCTCACGCCGCTCTGGTTCGGGAGAAGGAATCGGAGAAGATGAAGTGTTTACTCTTTTCTAATAACCTAAGTATAAGAATATATATATATATATATAAGTAGTTATAAAAATTTTTGTCTAAATATATAAAAAAACGGTTTAAGTACGAGCAGTTCGTGGAAAACAAAATTAGAGGTCTATAATAGCTTCAAATCGAAAAGTGACTAACATGAAAGTTGTAGATCTCGTCGAGACGAACAAATTTAATACTAGCCATTTTTTCATACGGCACTGTTTTGACCCTCAAAAAGGCTCCCGAACACAAACTATGATGGACTACACGAGAAAGGCAGCAGACTACTCGAGTATACAGAAGGCTACTCGAGTATGTAGAAACAGACTACTCGAGTATACAGAAACAGATTACTCGAGTATACAGAAACAGACTACTCGAGTATATAGAAGGATACTTGAGTATATAGAAACAGACTACTCGAGTATACAGAAATAGATTACTCGAGTATACAGAAGGCTACTCGAGTATACAGAAACGGACTACTCAAGTATACAGAAGGCTACTCGAGTATACAGAAACAGACTACTCGAGTATACAGAAACAGACTACTCGAGTATACAAAAGGCTACTCGAGTATACAGAAGCAGATTACTCGAGTATACAGAAACAGACTACTCGAGTATACAGAAGGCTACTCGAGTATACAGAAGGCTACTCGAGTATACAGAAACAGACTACTCGAGTATACAGAAACAGACTACTCGAGTATACAGAAGGCTACTCGAGTATACAAAAACAGATTACTCGAGTATATAGAAACAGACTACTCGAGTATACAGAAGGCTACTCGAGTATACAGAAACAGATTACTCGAGTATACAGAAACAGACTACTCGAGTATACAGAAGGCTACTCGAGTATACAGAAACAGATTACTCGAGTATATAGAATTGGAGGAACAGAAGATTCACATAAAAAGCAGAAACTTCACACGTGTCAAGGTTGCAGGAAAAGCAAATTCTTTGCAAATCTAACCATTTGATTAAACTAGAAGAATGAATAGTACTTTTCATTTTTGAATAGTAATTTAATATTAAAATAATCGTATTTATATATATTTGAATAAGGAAACGCGAGATCAAAACGGAGGCCCAAACGAGCGCCGAATTGAACGAAACTCACGTCGTAGGCGAACTCAGACGCTACGAACGCAACGGCGAAGTCAAAACCAAAATCAGATGAGCCATTCTCGAGATATAAGTTTTCAAAGTTTACGACGAACATAAATTCCACAAAACTTTGGAAAAAAGCCGAGGCCCAAATATCGCTCGTATCGCGACGAAACTGAACGAGTAAGTCAAAAATTACTCAACTTAAATTCCAAATGCAAAATTTTCCCATTACAACAAGAATTCGGACGACTTGAACGCATGGACACGAAAATGTCTTTATGGCATTACGCCATCATCTTGACGTTAAAGGTAACGCCATGACGTCATAAATATGATGTTCCCAATTAAATAAAATCGTCGAAAAATCGAGAGCGTTACAAGCGACAAGGCAAAGAAGTCGCGCGGACAGACATGTATCCGGGTGAATAGAGAACGAAGTCGCTCAGACAGAAGGGCCAAAGGAATCAGGAGGAATCGAGCATTTGCTCTGATACCATGTAAAAGTAGCGAACATGCGACCAAAAACAAGTTAGAACTTGAATAATTGATAGTTTTATTATCCAAAAAGATAAGGTTTACAAAGGTATGACCTCCCTTTTATAGAATGGAGGAGAGTGGAGAGAGTACTAATAAACAATGTGGGACTAAAAAATATAAAGAGCTGAGCGGCTAGACATAAACAAACCGATCAGGTCGCGTGGTTGGACAAGGGGCGAACCACTCGACAACACCAGAAGTATGAGAACAAGCCGCGGTAGGACACCGCTAAACCGCTCGGATAGTAAACAGCAACAGTCTGGACATCAAACCGCTTGAGAGAGACCACCAGATCACGCGGTCTTTAACCCTCAAGCATATACTGCCAGACTGTTCGGTCTCCTACTTCAACACTATGGCTGGAATAGCAGGTTCTTGGTATAGATGGCTCGACAGCTTTTGATCAATCGGTCCGCTGTGTGCAGGGTCAGGATAGATGATACAGTGGTGCGGTTCCTGCAAGAAGGTCCCGCTGGTCAAAGTCTTGTAGAGGAACCATGGGCAGGAGGAGCATACCTGGGCAGACACCAGATCTGATGCAGCAAAAGTACCCGGATCTCTTCGGTTAAGGTATACATTTAACTTCCACTACAACAAAACTGGCTTTTAGTGACGAAATAATTATGACAAAATAGTTTTCGTCACTAAAAATGTGCCTTTAGTGACGAAATTATATGTTAGTAACTAAATGTTGGATTTCATTTCATTAGTGACTACAATAAATTGTTGGTCACTAAAAATAATTTTTTTAGTGATCAAAATAATTTTTCGCCAATTTTCTTGTAGTGTTCCTATGCGATGTTACACTAAGTTACTCTTTGTAGAAACCCCGTAGGCCAAACTTGAATTTAGGGGACGAAATTTTTATTTTGTTTATTGGGATTTGTAACATCCAATTTCCAACTAGACACCTAAGAGTGGTTTTGCTATGACTAGGTCATGACAAAACCCTAGGAAGCCCAAGTATACCAAGTGAGCTTAGACATAAAGGTGAAAACCACCATGGCCTGCAAATAGTAGAATTTAAATTACTAGCTCAGGGTTGACCTTAGGGCTTCACCTTGACTCCATGAACCCACCACAACATCTCTAACTTATTGGAAGGTTTATTAGAGCCCTAAGGGTCCATTGGAGTCAACCTAGGGTGACCAAGTTGACCTAGGATCATCCTAAGCCAAAATTGGGCAAGGTGCCCTAACTATGGGTAATGTGCCCCTAATGTGCCCAACCAACCCAATCTAGGTCTTTCTAGACCTAGGGTGAAGTCAATGGGTCACCAAAGACCCATTGGGGTCAACTTTAGAGACTGAGTTGACCCAAGTCAACACTAGCCCTAAAGTGGTCAAAGTGTCATAACTAAGGGGCATGTGACCACCATGGTGAAAATTCAACCCTACCCAACCCTTTCTAAACTTTAGGGGAGGCCAATGGGTCACCAAGGATCCATTGGGATCAACCCAAATGGTCAATTTGACCAAGGTCAACTCAACCCTTGAAATAGGTCAAATTAGCCCAAATGGGCTAACCCAAGCTCAAACACATTTCCCCCACTTGGGCTAACTTTATTTTAATTAATAATAAGAGTTAGTGGGGTGTCAGTTGGCTGGAGGAGAAATCAAAATTCAGCAATGATGAGTAGGAGAGATAAAACTCCATTTTTCCCTTAAATGGAGGAGAGAGAATGTGAGAATAGAGGCCATTCTTGGCCAAGGGAGACCAAGGCCACTCCAATTGATGAATACATTCTCCTTCATCAGTTTTGAGGAGTTGAATAATCATAACTAGCCACCAAAGTGGCTGAATTTAATTTCTCCCATAAGGAAGAGAGAGAAAGAGGAGAGAGAAAGCCATTAATGGCCATGAGAGAGCAAGAGTCCCTCTTTAATTGACTCCAAAGTCTTGATTCATCTTCCCCTCATCATTTAAAGGAGTCCAAAGGCTTTTCTCAGCCTTTAGGTGGCTGAATTCAGATAAAAACATTGGCCGAAATGAGAGTTTAGTGGCCATTAATGGCCATTGCATGCTAGACCCTTCCCCTCCCCCCTTTTTGCTCTTTTAAAAGCTTACCCATTGTTAGAGGAGACGTTTCCACCCTTTACCAAAAGAAACCGAGCAAGTTGGTTATTTAGTTGCAGTGCACCGAAAAGCTCCACCACCTGCCATGCCACACCACCACCACACTCGTCGGTAAGCTCTCTTAAAGTTCCTCCTCTACTCCTCTCTTCGTGGGCTAGATCTTTAAATCTTTAAGGAGAGAAATCAGGCTCAATTGAGCTGGATTGGGTGAGAGAAATTTTAGAAATTTAATGGATTTTACACCTTGTGAGTTTGCCAGAAACCAACCCTCCGGCGGCCGTGTCGTCGCCCGGCGATAGCCCCCACATCAAAGAAAGTGGTGGCAGTGGAGGCCGGCCAGGGAGGCAGCAGGGTGGCCAGGAAAAAGGGCTGGAATAGGCTACAGGTTCGGGCAATCCCAGCCCTTGGCTGGAGGAATAAGATGACCAGGAGGCGTTGGATCCGCTTTAAGATTCATGCATGGATCTGAATTTATTAATTTTTGTCCCATTGCTGGGCTGTTTTTAAATTAAATATTAAAAATACCTAGTGTCCCCTACAGAAAAGGTCATCTGCATGAAAGTTGTAGCCTTAAGAATCTAGTTCAATTAAAAATTTGTTTGAACCAATTTAGAGTTCAGGTTAGACAACAACACGCATTTTGGTGTGGTCTATACCTAGGCTAGGTCAGAGATTGTTTTGAGTGCCCCCATCAATCTAGCCATCCAAATGACTTGAAATTTTGGAGGGGCATCACTCCTACCTATACATAAAGTATATCCAAAAATGGAAATTTGTGGAAAACATTTTTCTATAGTATTTGTAATTATTTAATAAACCTTGTATAATTTAATAAACGGGCCTAAATACCACTAAATTCTCCCAAATTTAGGTGAGAGGTTCTTGGGGTTAGTATAGGTCTGTGTATAAAGTTTCACCTCATTTGGAGATGATGTGGTTTGAATTTTGTAAACCCTAGCCTTGGCCTTAAGGGGGGTATTTAGGTCAAAGTGTTCTTTGTGGGTTTGAGTGGTCAAATCACTTCAACAGAGGCTTAAACATGTGCCACTGGTTTGATATGATGCTAGACACCCTCACATGGAATTTGGTGTGGATTGGTGTAGATTTTCCCTAGGACCCAAGTTCAAACCCTAAGGTTGAACTTTGGGGATTTGTGAAGGGCATGGGGTGATATGCCCTTGTATGGACTTGGTGTTTAGTCCATGTGATCTTAGGCTGGAGATAAGCCCTAGGGAGGGATATGGTGTTATTTGGACACATGCACACAACTTAAACCACTAGGTAAGTCTTTGGGTTCATACACCTTAGGAAATGTCTAGTGGATCATATGACTTTGGATTTGCATGACATTTTGGTAGAGGTCATTTTCATAAACTTACTATCCGCTAAAATATACCACACATTGTTTGGATGTGTTTACAAGTGAGTTCCTTTGAAAAGTTCACTTGAATGAGTTGTCTTGAAGAATTTTATTATGTGACTCCCTAACCTTGGGTTTTGATGATACTTAGCCAAGCTTTGTTTTAGGACTATAACAAGCTCTAGAAATTTTGGTATGAATTTTAGATCATTAATTTGAGAAGGTCAAAACACACTAGAGTTAGATCCAGTGCAATATTAAAATGGATCAGGAATCAGGTATTAACCAATAACAGTAAGTGCATTGCGAAAGGGAACTTTGGGCTTCAGCCCATTGTAGTTCCTAGTGACCTCGAGAGCCCTTCACGGGGAATACCTTGGGAAGTCCAAGGTTAACGTAAGATGTAAGAATAATCAATACTTAAGAGTAACTAGTATAACTTGGGGTTCAATTTCACACAACCCGGAGTCTCAGGAAGTTAGGTTAGGTCACATAGGCGGTAGGCTCGGTGGTTGTGGAAATGGGCAGGTTAGCCCGATGAGTCGATGGCTCGGTAGATAATATGATGGACAGGATAGTCCGAGGTGCATTGGCTCGGTTATTGGTTGTGATGGAAGGGATAGTCTGGGTATCTTTGGCTCGGTGGATAATACATTAATATTACATGTGCATAAGATATAAGGTGGTGGGTCTTCGGTATTGGAGAGTCGTCATACCGACACCAGTATGTTGACTCGGCGGGTGTGGCTTTACACTTAGCCGAATTAAGTCCGGTGGTCCTACCGGCAAAGAGTACGCAGGAGCTTCGCTTAGTGCACCCGCATTGAGGCATACGATAGGTCTGAATGGTAGTGCTGATACCGATTTAGAGGTGGGCGAGGCCCAACCCACTGCTTCTGTTTGCCACTACGGAGGTATCCTGGGAGGTTAGGCTCCGGAAAGGGGGAACTAAAAGTTTGTGCGCACAGAGTGTAGTGTGTGTGTTGCACTTGCATGTTCACATCATAGTATACTAGTATGGCATATGATCATCATTACATATAACCCTTGACACCTATTGAATAAATTTGTATGAGACTTTTTATACAATAGGTCATACAAAACGACTCCTTAGTTTATAGGCTTGCGTGAGCATGCTTATAAGTTATGTTTACTTTCCTATGATACATATTGCTTGCTTGTAATACTGACACCCCATCATATAAATTGGTATGAGACTTTTTAAACGATGGGAGCCCTGTAGAAGATCCCTAAGCATATAAGTCCGTATGGGCATTCTTATAAGTTAAGGTTACAAGTTTCATATTTTAATTTCGTATACTTATGCTTACTCTACATACTTTTGTTACTGCTACATGTTTACATAGAACTGCTAGATTAGTTCCACCGCCACTTTCTTACATTTTTTACTCTCCACCTTCATTACCTTCTCCTTTCTTCTCCCCGCTTGGTGCCTAGGATCCATGGGGGAGGGGTGGGGGATGATATGACTTTGTCTTTTAGACTAACGGTTTTCGGACCAAATCATTTAAGGTGATCGTGAAGCCGAACTTGGAGATGCAGCCTCGGAGGTCGGCATGCTTGGAGACGGGGCATTCTAGTACTGGAGTTCAGACAGCTGGGAGAGTGAGTGTTGATCGTTAGTAGTTGTTTTAGTTTTGCATCCGCGATGAGTGAATTGTAGTGAAGATTGTGATGTATTGGGCATGAGCCCAATTTTCTAGTACTTCTTATATTGTTGTTGTGGACTCTCCCTTTGTGGAGATTTATTTTATATGCATGTGATTCTTGTGGACTAGTTTTTAGTTCTTTCTTACTCTTATACTTTATTGTACACTTCTGCGATCGATATGGCCGACAGAATTGGCATTTTGTAGTGACGACCTTCCTGGGTGTGATGGTGTCACCACAAAGCGGCGGTTCTGGGCCTAATACCCAACGGTTTAAAAAGGACAAAAATTGGGTCTTACATAGCACATGGCGGACGAAAGGCCGTTGGGCTAGAGTTTATTACAAATTGCACTTTACGATAAATTGCTTCATTTAGCGTTCTGCTGACACTAAACGTGGGAGCGGAGCACTTGAGTTTGCGGTCACTTGGAAACTAAGCGATTGGGCTTCGCCCGATGGCTTGAATGTGGCCCGTACGTGGCTCGGGTATGGCTCGAGTACGGCTCAACTGCTGCTCGTAGGTTAAATTTAGTAGAGCTTTGACCTGAGGAAGGAGAAGGTTGGAAGAAAAAATGTGAGAAATGAGGAGGCCTGAAGCACCTTTTATAGCCTCCAAGAGGTGGTTATGGTGGTTACGATGCTATCCGCACATCATAACCACCCTTATAAATATTTTTTATATTGTTTAGGGGTGCGTATTATGATAATAAATCTTGCTATTTGCACCCTAATTAAATTAATAATAAAATTACCCCACTAACCCGGGGGTTAGTGAGTGGTTACTCGCAAATCAGACAGCGGAGACGGGCTCTAACGGGCTGCCGGCGAACTTACCGTCGATATCGTTGATGAGAGGGTGACTGTTAGTGACGGCTGAGGAAGAGCGGCCGGCTAGGCAGATCCCTCATCCACGCACTAGCACCTGAGGAGGAGCGGCCTATGCGACAGGTTCCTAGGTGCGCCCGCTCTCTTGGCCACGACCGGCACGACCACTCTCTTGACAGTGCTTGGCACGGCCGCTCTCTCTGTAGTAGGTCAGCGACCGAGGAGGAGAGGACCACGTGGACGGTCGTTTGGACGCGGCCAACGGCTAAGGGGGATCGGCCGGTGCAGCCGCTCCCTCGACCGCGCATAGACAGCTAAGGATGAGTGATCCTCTCGATCTCTCCCTCGGTCGCGTGCCTGCGACCAAGGGGCCAGATGGTGGCGGTGAGAGGAGGGGAGACCAGAACTCGGGGATGAGGTCGGCCACCCGACTCCGCCGAGGCCGCGTTCGCGGCGGTTCTGTTATTATGTGTGATTAGATCGGTGCATGGGGGGATCGGGCGCGGTGATCGCGCGTGCGGCTAAGCTCATGATCCCACTTCTATTTGGGTGGAGATCATGGGGGTGTGGTTATGTGCACCCATCCTTTTAAATATGGATCTCATCCCTAGCAATTATCTTAATAGATAATTATTATATTTGAAATTAAATTTAAACATTTAATTATTTATTTGTCTAAAATTATATTTGTATTTTAAGGAATTACTTGTATTTTATTATTCTATTACTTTATTTATTTCTTTAGATATGGCTTTTTGTTGCTTCTAAAGTTGTAATCCTGTAACCATTAATTAATAAGATAAATAAATTTATAATTTTCTATGCTTTGATGGAATGATTAAAAACTTGGATTCCACGTCAAACTCCACATCTTGTCAAGAGTTGCGAGGAACTGCAAAAGAATACTACTAAGATTTCCTTGGGTTTAAACTTCGAAGGAACAAAAAATGGCTAATTCAATTAATTTGAGAAAAAAATTAGTAGTTAGCAAAACAAGATATTTATAGAAGAATTTTTTTGTAGTGGTAATTCAATTATTTTGAGATAAAAATCGGTAGTTACAAATCAACAGCTTTAACGAAACACCTCTTTTCAATCCCCCAAAATTTGAGTCCCCTCCATTAGACACACTTTGCCGCCTTTTCGCACCTACCCTAAATCAACAAAAGTCCAAAGCCCTTCCCGATCTATTTCCATGCGCTTTTTTCCTCTTCCAAAGCATTCCTTCTTCCCTGATCCCACTTTTCTTCCAGGAGCACACTCAAAAGCCCTAACAGATCTCCTAATCGATGCTCTTCTTTTAGCCCATGAATGATGATCTTCGGCCTCTTACCCTATCTCCTCCCCATCACAGCTCTGGTACGGCCATATCTCACCACAATTGTCCTCCATCTTCAATATCTCTAAGGACTGTACTGTAACACCTCGAAATGTAGAGTTGAAACGGGCGGTGTTTGTACCAATTTTTGATCTTGGTAGGGTGAACATGGCCTATGACATGGGCGTGTCACACGGCCGTGTCAGCTTTAGGTCATCCAGTGAAGGACACGGCCTGGGACATGGGCGTGTCTAAGGGCGTGTCAGTGCACACGGCATGGGACACGGGCGTGTTACCTGGCCGTGTACTTCTCTGGAAATTTTCAGAGTTTTGTATCGACTGTTGAACACGGCCGTGTACTGGTTGACACGGGCATGTCAAATCCGATAAGGGCGTGTCATCACCCTTGTCCACCAAGCGACGTGGCGGTTGGCGTGGCGGTTATCCGTGACACGGCCCCTGGACATGGGTGCGTAGAGGACCCAACACAGGCGTGTCAGGTTAGGACACGGGCGTGTCCCAACCCATGTCCTTTTCTGTGCTCGATTTGGGTGGCTGGATCGAGGAAAACAGCCTGGAACATGGTCGTGTGCAAAGTCGTGTTCGGCCCAGGATTAAAGTTTTTCAGGCTAATCTGAGTCGTTCGTTTTCTTTAAATAAGATCCAACGGCCCAGATGAGTTCCTATTGATGTTTAATCCGGGATTATAGGTTTTATTCCTCATTTTCACCTTTAACTCCCTCTTTCTAAGAAATAAGAGAGAGAAGAGATCAAAGGAGAAGGAAGGGAGGAATTCGGCCACCGACAGAGCATCGGAGCACCAATCAGAGAAGTGATACCAGATCTGTGGTGAGAATTCCTTTGTGAATCTTTCTATCTGACTAGTTTTTCTTGGCACCGAAGCCGACTTCAAGGGTAACGATTTTCAACTCGAACACTTGAAACTTTTCTTCCTTTACATTGGAAAACCTGCTCCTGCGAGTGTGCGGTGAGTGCACGGTGTTCATTGGGGTAGATATGTGAAGTCCCCCTTGTTTAGAGTCCAGAATAGAAGTACGTGCATAGGTATTGTGTGTGAAGCCTACTTGGATGTATTTGTCTGGATCTGTGATGTTGCATTGCATGAATAGCCGGAGAAGACTCCGAGCGTTGTTTTCGGGTTTCTACTCGGTAGATTGTGGAAGGGATCCTTGAAGATTAGCTCCAAGGCGCACCCGAAAAATTGGGCGGAAACGTAATTCTGCTAACTTGGCGGCCGAGGAGTCAGCCTCGAACATAACTGGGTTATGTGTTGTTTGGAAATGATTTAGGATCCGGGTGAAGCTTGGCCCGCACGTACATCTTAGAGTGACTAGGCAGGGTGAGCAACGGGCAAGTGGATACGGACCTGGGCTATGTGGTTTGGTGCTAGAGGCCCTAAAGTGGAACTGGCCGTTGGCATAGTCGGGAGCCTTGGACTACGGTCGGAAAGACTCAGAATGCTCACATTGTTTTCCATCCAAAGGATGGTGGTGAAGCCACAGAATTGACCAGATTCACCGTGAATATGCCCTGAGTGCACGGGGTGTTTAGCCGAGCGAGCCTACACCTGTGGCGAAAGTATTTATATGCACTTTATTATTTAGCTAGGCTAACGATATGCAGGGAAGGAGCACCGTCGTCCCGATAAAGGGGTGGGGTCGTTATAATTTGGTCATCTTTAGCTGACCGTTGCTCTGTTTGCCACCATGCGGTGAGATAATTGCTTGCAGGTGCTGCGGAACTAAGCGCCAAGTAGCGGGTTGAAGTCTAAGCTGCTGTGCAGGCCCTCAAAGGCCGTAGTAAACTACTATCTTTACTTTTTGTCATGTATGACCGGCCTGCGAGCCGATGTTTGTAAGACATTACTTTGTTAAGAGAAACTTTGTAAGGCCATAAGGCCATGTACTCTTTTGTAGATTTGTTTTATTTCATTCCTATGTTGATTAGTGGACATTCATGCCATGCTTGTGCAAATGTTGGGTTATATTAACTGTTTAAAAATCTTCCGCTAGAATGCTATGTGTTAGGACGAGTAGATGGATATTTGGTATTATTCTGTAACCCCTCTGACTGTCCGTGGTATATGGCATCGGGTTCCAGCTGGACCTTCTGTTATATGTCATACGATGGATGGGGGTGTTATAATTTGGTATCAGACTACCGGTTCCGGTCTTGCTTATTGGAATTTGTGGGTGAATTCTTTTAAGGGGTGATGAGCACATGTATGTGTGTCATCTTATAACATAAAAAGAACCCATGAATGTCCACTTAGGAATGAAAATACACTTGTTTTTGAGGAACCTGAGTGTTCCAATGATTGCTTTTAGTAATTTGTATGTCGCATAATCGATAGTTGTGCTTTATAGGGGACTACGAGTGGTGTGGGGCTGTCGCAAGATCAGCACTCCATGGAGAGTAGTGCATTTAAAAGCGTGCATGAGACCCTGCTTTATGTAGAAACCATAAGAAGGATAGTTGAAGTGGTGTTCGCGGTGACTAAAGCATAACATGGAGGGCAAGTGCAGCCCCTTATCCCTGGGGTGACTTCAACACCGAGTGGTGTGATGGAAAAACTAGGATGTATAAAACCTTTGGATCTGGAATTGAACATGCTATTGGTGCAGGGTATGCACTCAGTTGAGGAGTATTTACAGGCGTTTCTTATTATAAGGCGCTACCCAGGGTTTGATCTGGAGAACGAGCAGAATATAGTTAATAGATTCTACAACGGTCTGCGTAATGAATTACGACTGCTACTTGTAGGACCAAAGCTACTTGGATTCTGAGCGTTAGTGGAGGCGGCTAGAACTTTGGAACCAGATCTGGCCAGAATCAACCAGACGTCAGGGTGCAGGTTACCAAACTCCCTAGGTCCCACAAAGTTTGTACACCGAAAGAGGAGTAAGATGAGGCCTTACGTATCTGCTAGTCAAACTCCCTATTACTGTTATAAATGTGGAAGGTTTTGTCATTTTTACCGAGATTATCATAAAGATAGTAAGGGGACAAAGATAGCTTTGATGGGAGTCCAAGAAGAGAAAGAATCCACTGCTGAGAAGACAGAGATCAGGGCGCTACCCACCTCAAAGTTCAGTTTCCGTAGATGGGATAAGAAGGCAAGTAGGGCGGGTCTAGTTCCTTCTTTGGGTGCGTTTGGAACAACTATTGATCGAGACCCGGACGCATGCTTTTGCTGTGGGAAACTGGGACACTTTGCCCGAGAGTGTCGAAGAGGACGTCGGGAGTCTGAGAAGAAGTTGTTGGATCCCTAGTTTTGATTTGGGCTATGTCATCTCTATTAGGCACAATTGACCCAAGATTTATCTATGGTCAATGGTTAAAATAAATGTTAGTATACCCTCAGGCTAGGCTAGTTGATAAAGGTTTGGAATGAGAATTTGGTTTAGTAGTTTTGGTTTTCGACGATAGTCGAACTTCGCTCGACGATCCTCGATTGATGATCAACATTCTCAGAGTCATATGAACTCTGAAGTGGGATCGACGATCTGCTTGCTCAGATCGACGATCGTGTTGCCCTGGTCGACGATTTCTGTGAAGATAGTTTTTCTTCAGGTCGACGATCTGCTTGTTCAGATCGACGATCTTCGTTCTCTGGTCGACGTTTTCTGTCTGCTATTTTCTGTATTCTTTTCATTTGAATTATTGATTTATTTCCTCATGTTTAAGACATATGTTATTCAGATATTCTGCTTAATTTAATGCCTATATTCCTTTGCTTATTTGCATTATTCCTTGTGCATTAATTGAAAGATTTTGACAGAATAAAGTCGTTTGTTTTATTAGAGGAAATCGTGTTTTTCTAACAGCTGTAATATAGTCGTTATGCCTTGCTTCCTTTGCCAATTTATAAAGTCAATTTGATAGGATATTTTAATATCCTTAATTCCTTTTTGGGAATGATAGAGAAGATTTCTGGCGCAGTTTCTTTATTTGTTTTATTGTATTATTTGGAAAGATCTTTTAGTGCAGGGCTCGAGGCATTATTTCAAAGAGAGAAGTTTCTATATTATCAGTGCAGTCGGCTGAATAATGCATACAATAACACAATACAATTCAAAAGACACAGAACCAGAATTCTCAAGAGAAAAAGAAAAGTTCTTCTTCTTCCTGAGTTCATCCTGTCTTCAGGAAAATCAATTCTTAGTGCTCAAGCTTTCAAGAAGAAGATCACTCCCAGATTGCTGAACATCATTGCTGTAGATTGCAAAAGCTACTAAAGAAGAACATTCATTCAAAAGTTAGAGTCTTCTTCAAGGCTGCATCAGAAAGTCTACTCAAGCAATTTGGAGATCCTACACCCTGAAGCAAAGCTTCTTCCTAGACATTCTCTAAGCCAAGGGAAGCTTTGGTATATTCAGAGCAATCCACTAGCTTCTCTGAACACAGAGAAGACACCTTCAAATCTTTCCCTTAACCTCCTATAAAAGGTTTATTACTCCCTTCAAAAGTTAACCTTTGGTGGCAGGGCACCTGATTAAAAACCTGTGAGTTTGGTTCTTAGGCACCTTATCAAAAGCCTGAAAGGTTTCTAGATCTACCTGAAGCAGATCCTGTGGTGGCAGGGCACCTGAACAAAAACCTGTAGTGGATTCCTACCAGGGTGGTAGAAGAGTGGATGTACCCAATTGGGGAACCACTGTAAAGCTCTTGTGTTGTCTGGTTGCTTACTTTAATCATTGCTCTGTGGCTGTGATAGATTTAACTAGGTTGCTAAGTGCTGTGCTAGGCTTAAAGCTCAACTAAAAACTCAGTTAGCTTGATTTTTTTATTCACTATACTCTGATAGGCTTTAGGTTTTAAGCTTTCATATTTCTATTCCGCAAATAACTCTAAGAGAAGTGTTTAGAGCCTTCTTAATTTTTGAATACTCTATTCACCCCCCCCCCTCTAGAGTAGTAAGTATCTTATCCCCTCACTTTCAATTGGTATCAGAGGGAGGTTGGTTATTCAACAGATTTACCATTCCTAGGTTGATTGGTTGAACAGGCTAACACTGTAACCATAAGATCTTGTGATAAGATACTTTGATACCATGCACTCACATTAGATTCATGGCCCAGTACAAAGATTACTCTAGCACCAGACCTCCAGTATGCAACTTAGCCAAGTTTGGCATCTAGAAGGCAAGAATTAGACTTTACATGAACTCTATTGATGAAGATATTTTTTCCTCTATCTTAACAGAGCCACCAACACCATCTGCTGCAGCTACTGCTACAACATCTGCAAATCTTAGTGCAGTGCCACCTCCTGACTATAATGACACTTATAAGAAGGCCAAGATAGCTGATGCCAAAGCTATGAATATTCTGGCTCAGACTATGTCTTATGAGATATTCCAGAAAGTGGCTGATTGCACCACAGCAAAAGCCATGTGGGACTCACTGAATCAGATTGTAGCGGGTTCAGTTGATGAGAGGAAGGACAGAAGGTCCAACCTCATATCCCAATATGAGAACTTCAAGAAGGAAGAGGCTGAGATTGTAGAAGCCATGTACACTAGGCTCAGCTCCATCATCAATGAGCTGAGGACACTTGATAAGGAGATTACACTGACAGAAGTCAATGACAAAATACTGATGTGCTTCCCTAGCACATGGGATCTCAGAATCTGGCCAATCAAGGAGTCCAGAAGTATAACAGAAATCTCAACTGAAGCTCTCCTTGGCAAGCTCAAATCATTTGAGCAAGTACTGAAGACCAGGGAAGCTGAAGCTGAAACTAAAGCACCTACTCCAACAAGGAAAGAGCAAACCCTTGCTCTTAAGGCTGATGATGAGTCCAAAGTGACTCAATCAAATGAAGAACTAATGGAACTCTTTGCCAAGAGGTTTTACAAGATGGGAAGGAAGGACAACAGAAGAAAGTCATCAAAATATGATGACAAGCCAAGGTATGATAAAACCCCATCTAAAGAAATTATCTGTTATGGATGCAGGAAGCCTGGACACATCCTTCCTGAGTGTCCAGAGACAAAGCATAAGGAAATGAGAAAAGAAAAGAAATATGAGAAGCACTACTCCAAGGCATCCTCTCACAAATATAAGAAGAAAGAGAAAGGTCTTGTTACAAAGACCTGGAGTGATTCTTGAGGAAGATTATTCTTCTTCCAGCTCCAGTGAAGATGATGAAGAAGAGAAGAAAGCTAAGGAGATTTGCTTTATGGAAATCAATGCCTGCACTAGTAACTCAGCTACAGAGATGACTGAAGATGAGGAGGATGAATTGTTTGATAAAGATCAGGTAATTGCATCTTATGATTTTACCTCTGATGAATTTAAGAATGAATTTAAAACTCTTTGTCTAGACTTACTTAGCTCAGAAAAGGAAATTAAATTGCTTAGAGATAAACGAGCTGGATCAGAATCTTTATCTAGTGAAAACATTAGGTTAGAATCAGAACTCACTAGAGCATCTGAAGAAATCAAATTTCTTAAATTAGAACTAGCTAAAGCTAAAAGGTTAGAGGATTCACTAAATGGCAGAAGCCTCAAGTTGCTAGAATTCACAAGCACAGCCAACACTAGGACAGGAAACAATAAGGTAGGCTTAGGTGACTCACTTAGTGAACCCCCATTGCTCCTTGAATATAATCTATCAACTCAAGTAAATTTTTTTCTGAAAAGGGAATACATAACACTAAGGTTATTCAAAAGGCTAAGAAAACCTTAAATAAGATTAAGAGAGACAAAAGGAAATAGAAATTCATAGAAATACAAAAATCATCGAACGCCCATCGACGATTGTTGAACCCATCGTTGAACGACAATCGACGTTCTCTGAACTCACCTGCTGGGTATAACTACTTGGCAATGAGGGATTGACGATCTCAGCCTGAGTCGTCGAACAGAGATTGACAATCGTGGAATCCAGAATCTTTTTCTGTAAACCAAGATCGACAATCTGGATACCGATCGTCGAACATCGATCGACGATTAGAACTAAATTTTCAGAATAACAACAATGCTAATAGAAACAATAAGTTTAATAGCAACCCTTGGTCTGCTAATTGGATTATCCTACCTAGGAGATCTCATCCCTTAGGATATCACCCTCAACCTGCATATTCTTTTATTTCTAGTTTTTTCTATGTAAAGAACAATGGACCCAAGGTTACCTGGGTCCACAATGTTTAATCTATCTTATTGCAGGTGAAGACCTATCCTATCACTCAGGATAAGTGGTATTTGGATAGTGGATGCTCCAAGCATATTACTGGAAACAAAGAGAACCTGTCAAGCTTCAAAGCCAAGTTGGGACCAATGGTAGTCTTTGGTGATTCCAGCTGTGGTCAGACTGAAGGATATGGCAAATTAACAATAGGGTCAGTGACTTTCAAGATGGTAGCTTATGTCGTAGTTCTGAAGCACAATCTCATTTCTATAAGTTAGCTTTATGATGCTGGCTTTCAGGTTTGGTTTTCTAATACTCTGTGCAATATTACTTTGAATAATAAAACTGTGTTAGTAGGCATTAGACAAGGAAATATATATCTTATAGACTTTAATTCCACTTCTTCTGAAATCGGTTTATTTAATGAAGTGAGTAGCAAAAATACTTTGTGGCATAGAAGGCTAGGTCATGTTAACCTCAGGAATATATTTAGGTTATCTAAATATAACCTTGTTAGAGGTTTGCCCTCTTGCCCCTACAAGAAGGAAGGCCTATGCAAGGCTTGTCAGCTAGGCAAGCAAACCAAAAATAGTTTCAAAGCTATAAATAAAAGTGATTCACCTAGAATTCTGTACCTATTGCACTTGGATCTTTTTGGTCCAATAGCTGTACAAAGTCTAGGAGGGAAATTTTATACCCTAGTGATTGTAGATGATTACTCCAGGTTCACTTGGGTGTTCTTCTTGAGAACTAAATCTGATAACTTTAAAGTTCTTACAGACTTTCTACATTGTATAAAGATTGAGTTCAATACTCACATTGCCCTGATCAGAAGTGATCATGGGATAGAGTTTGATTCTCTTCTTATGATAGAATTCTGTGAGAAAGAAGGTATCAGGCATAGCTTCTCTTCTCCTAGAACTCCACAACAAAATGGGGTAGTGGAAAGGAAAAACAGAACCCTGATTGAAGCTGCAGGAACATTGTTAGCAGATGCTAATATGCCTCTATCCTTTTGGGCAGAAGCAGTTGGCACAGCTAACAATGTACTGAATAGGAGTTTGAAACATAAACTAAAGGGGAAGACTCCTTATGAATTGCTTAAAGAAAAGAAACCTAAAATAGATTATTTTAGAATTTTTGGCTGTGTAGTTTACATTCACAACAATAACAAAGAATACATTAGAATGTTTGAGGCAAAGGCTTCAATGGGAATCTTTTTAGGATATTCCCAAGTAAGCAAAGCCTATATGGTTTTTAATCAATCCTCAATAAAAATTGAAGAGTCAGTACATGTATCCTTTGATGAATCCAAGATGTTTTACAGAGAGAAGGAAACTTCCTCCAGTAGTTCTTTTTAGGTACCTGAATTATGCAAGAATTTGGATGAGCTGAAACTCACCCAGGAGATTCTACTTCAATCAACTCCTTAGATAGCTGATTAAGACAGTGATGAAGATCAGGTAAAAATGATTGCAACTTTGCCAACAGCCAATCTAATTCCACCTGAGGAATTGATTCCAACCGCTGTTGAAGATCACATACCACCAACTGATTATGTCACACTTAGATATCATCCTACATCTCAAGTGATTAGAGACATTTCAACTGGTGTGCAAACTAGACATCAACTAAGTCAAGATGTGATGCTTGCTTGCTTTCCTTCACAGGTTGAGCCCTTGACCATAAAAGATATTGAGCAAGATCCCCACTGGATCATTGTTATGCAAGAAGAGCTTAACCAGTTTGAAAGGTGTAAAGTTTGAAATTCAGTACCAAGACCAAAAGGTCAGCTGGTTATAGGCACCAAATGGGTGTTTAGAAATAAGTTGGATGCTCAAGGAACTATTAGAAGGAATAAAGCAAGGCTTGTAGCACAAGGCTACAGACAGGAAGAAGGCATAGACTATGATCAGACTTTTGCTCCTATTGCAAGACTAGGGTCAATAAGGATCTTTCTAGCCTATGCAGCCTACATGAAGTTCAAAGTGTTCCAAATGGATGTAAAGAGTGCATTTTTAAATGGTGAGCTAAAGGAAGAGGTATTTGTTGAACAAACCCCTAGTTTCACTTCTTCAACTTATCCCTCACATGTTTTTAAGTTGGAAAAAGCTCTATATGGACTTAAGCAGGCTCCTAGAGCATGGTATGAGACTCTAGCTAGTTTCCTATTAGAACATAAGTTTGTAAGAGGCATAGTTGATAGAACCCTTTTCATTAAGCACAACAAGGACAAAATCCTATTAGTTCAAATTTATGTGGATGACATTATATTTGGTTCCACTGATCCCAAACTATGCAAAAGGTTCTCAGACCTAATGCATTCAAAGTTTGAGATGAGTAGTATGGGTGAGCTGTCTTATTTCCTTGGTCTCCAAGTGAAACAAGATGTTGATGGCATCTTCATCTCCCAATCTAAATATGCCAAGGAATTGGTAAAGAAGTTTGGGATGGCAGATGCTTCAGCAATGCACACTCCTATGACTACTAATGTAGTTATTGATTCTGATGATAAGGAAAAGCCTGTTGATCAGAAAAATTATAGGGCCATTATTGGTTCTCTATTATATCTAACTGCAAGTTGGCCTGATATAATGTTTGCCACATGCCTATATGCTAGATTTCAGGTCAACCCCAAGGAATCTCATTTAACTCTTCTTAAGAGAATCTTAAGATACTTGAAGGGATGTCCAAATTTAGGACTTTGGTACCCAGCTGAATCAGAATTTGAGTTGATTGAATACTCAGATGTTTACTATGCTGGCTGTAGAGTTGACAGGAAGAGCACCTTAGGGACTTGTCAGTTCCTAGGTGAGAGATTAGTCTCATGGTTTTGCAAAAAGCAGACTTCTGTTTCAACTTCAACTGCAGAGGCTGAATATATAGCAGCTGCTAGGTACTGTTCACAGATTCTGTGGATTCAAAATCAACTCTTGGATTATGGGTACATACACAAAAACACCAAAATTATGTGTGACAGTACCAGTGTTATTTCCATAGCACAAAATCCTATGCACCATTCTAGGATTAAGCACATTGACATTAGACACCATTTTCTTAGACACTGTGTTGACAAGAATAAACTCAATCTCGAGTTTGTACCCATAGATCTTCAGAGAAGTGATATTTTCACAAAGCCTTTAGATGAACAGAAACATCTATTCTTTTTGAATCAACTAGGCATGATGAATGGATCAGACTAAGTGAAAAATCTGCTAAGTTGAAATCTGTTCTGAGATCGTCAAACGGTGTTCGAAGATAGTCGAATAGGTTGAGCTAAATCGTCGACCCTAGGTCTATGACAACTCTTTGCGTTTAGAGAAAGAAATCGTCAATCGATGATCGACGACTCTGCTTTGGAAATCAAACATCGACCGACGATCGACGACCGATTCTCCTTATCTTCATTCAGAGATCGATGATGCCAGTTTATCTCAAACCGATCGTCTATTTAGGTCTGAAGATCGTCGACGGAGCTCGCCTTTTCGTATTCTGCTTCCAGGCTTGTTTCGATCTCTCGTCCAGCGCTTTCTCTTCTCTCTCTGTGTTTTTGTTCTTGTTTCAGGTACTCTCATCGATCAAATGGCGATTTCCTCTGCAGCCCTATCCGTGATGAAGTTCAATGCATGCTTCAGTATTGATTTTGAGTCTTTCAGAGACTGCGAACAAGTTTTTATGGAAATGCTGTAGTTGTGTGAAGATCAAGGTCTTAAGAAACTCATGTCCTCAAAGCTCAAACTGCACCTATCAGAAATCAAGGAATGGGTTTATACATCGTCTTCTGATGACAAAGAGATGAAAGGATCAATCAGCGGCGTGGAGGAAACTCTTACTCCAGAAATTCTGACTGAAATTTTTTAGTTAAGGAATGGCTCTGATGAGTATGAGAAAGATTCTGCTGAGTACGGAAGGATGCTATTGGAAATGGGTCATGCAGAAGGCATCCCATCCAAGCTCCTGAAGGTAAACTTATCTGTCTAATTCAAGTTTCTGGCTGATCTAGTTGGAAAAGTGTTGCTTGGAAAGCATTTCGCCCATGATAACATCAACCGGCATCAGTTTGCCTTGATGTCAGCTCTCGTGAATAAGAAAGAAATCAACTGGGCTGGTCTGCTGTTTGATTTGATCAGGAAGAAGAACAACAAGAAAGAGGTAACACAAGGAAGGCTGATCGGGTTCTTTCTCTCTAAGAAAGCTTCCCAGCTGTTAGGCTCTGCTCCTACATGGATCAATGCAAGCAAAAGGATTGATTCTTCTCTGTTTGTTAAGAGGAAAAGGGTCATTCAGAAACCTTCAAAGGCTAAGTCTGCCCCTATAACATCTGAGGGCACAAGGGATTCTGAAGCCACTTCCCACCCTAGTGAAGAAATCCTTGCTTCCTCCTCCTTGCCATCCACCTCCATTGACATTCCTTCTTCTCCTATGAACCATCCATCTCCACCTACTTCTCCAACACCAGCTCACATAACTGAGATTCCAAATCTAAATTTAGAATCTTTGTTCAATCTGCTTTCTCAATCTCATTCCCCAGCTACCTCAAATCATCCCTCACCAGCTGCTGATCATCCAACTCATCATAATTCTCCAAATACTGAAACCCCAGTTCAGAAGAATATTAATTCTGATGATTCCCCCTCCATCATTCCTCCATTATTTCAAATCACACCAGAATTCATTTCAACTGTCCTTCACCTCATAACTCCTTCCATCAAAGCCATGATAGCTGAGGCCATTGCCCCTCTTGCTCAATCTATCTCTTCTCTTGCTGCCTCCATTTCCACCCTTATAGTCCCTTCTTCATCTAAGGGTCTGGGTTTAGTTTTCACTGAACCCAGGCAGGGGGAGATGCTTGATGAAGATGATTCAGGCCCTTCTATGGAGTTAGAAAGATGTTTAAAGTTAGAAAGATTTTCAGTTCCATTTCCAGATGCAGTTGTTCCAGATTCTGTTCAGAGGATAGTTGGAGATTCAGATGCTCAAGTAGTTTTGGAAGAGGAACTGGATGCATTCCTTGACTCAGATTATGAGTCATCCTATGGAGACGTTTATAATCCTATCTCCTCACCTTGTTCTTTTGATCCTCTTCAGGCCATTGTGTGCTACCAGAGACCAATGTGCCTTCAGTTTTTGAATAGCTTTGTTATTTCTGAAACAATAGCTGAAGAAAATTTTGCTTTCAAAGTTTATCTTGAGGAGATTTCTACTCCTGTTGCTGCTAGATATCTAGAAGGAATTATAACATCTTTCTTAGAAGCTAAATGGAATTCTGCTGCTCAAGAAATAGTTCCAGAAATTGAGACTGTTGTACCTTCTACCCTTTGGGATGACACCCCAGGTCCAGATTTGGACTCTCTCCTGGCCCAAGACATTCTAGAAGAAGAAAAAGAAAAATCTCTTCTGCAAGCTAAAGAGAAAGAGGAGGTTATGTTAAAGGAAATTGATGATCTGTATGCAGAACCTCAACCCTCACATTATGAGGATGAAGATGAAGATTCTGATATTTCTGATAGTAATAAGAAAAAGAAAAGGTCTGCTCAAAAGAAAAGGAAAGCCACAGCTCCAGCTCCTCCTAATCCAGATAATGATATTCCCTACTACATTTTGAAAGGAATTGATCCTAAAGCTAAAAATTTTGAGGCTTGGATGTGGTACTCTAAGAATGAACGGAAAGCAAGGAAGAAGAGCAGGAATTACTCTCCTCCTCCCAAGGGAATTCAGAGAGGTCGTCCTCCTCCTCCTCCCTCTGCTGGTGCCTCGGGAAATATTTCTCCCAGATCTTCTGCTTCTTCAGCCAGGCAAAATCAGTCCTATACCTATCAGAGAAAGGGAAGGCAGCCTCCTCCAAGAAGCTCTAGTGATCAGAGGCAGTCTAAAAAGTCAAACATTCAAAGAGAGCAAGTTAAGGAAGTTGTATATCAACAACCCACCTTCTCTCCTCCTCCAGCCTCTAGATCACCTTCAAAAGAAAAACCTGCTCAGGCCAAACTAGTAAATTTCAAAGGAAAAAGAGTTATATATTCTTATAAATCAAGCAAAAAGTATGCTGAGTTTGCTCCTCCATCAAGTCTTATAATTCAAGAGCCAGCAGATATAAATGTCAAGCCAGTTCAAGTGCAAACTGAGAGTTTCTTAATTCAATCAGTACAATTCAAGACTATAAATCCATTGGATCCTTCTGATGAACATGCCTATGAAATTCAAGAGCTTGATCCAAACTTCAAAATGGCTAGACTTTTAGATTTGGTGGGAACTGCTCAGATCAAGAAAGCTAAAGCTGAAGGAAAAGATATCTCAGGATTTTCTACCATGTCAAAATACAGAAAGAAAGAATTGGACAGCTTTCAAGTCAGTTCAGAGGTTTTTGATGCTTCCAAGTATATGGAAAAACACCCTGAAGCTGTTCTTCCTAAAGCAGGGGAACGAAAGATTATTGGAGAACAGGAGTTGAAGCTATCAAAAAAGGATGCATCTGATCCAAGAAGAAAAATTACTTTCTCTCTTGCTACTTCTATTCTTCCTTCAGACTCTATTGATAATTGACTGTGTTATTTGTTTTGACTAAACTGATTTATTCAAGTATGCTTGCTGATATATCTATTGTTGTTTATTCTTATCTGCTTGTATTAGATTTATTTTGTTTGAGTGATATCACCCAAATAGGGGGAGATTGTTGGATCCTTAGTTTTGATTTGGGCTATGTCATCTTTATTAGGCGCAATTGACCCGAGATTTATCTATGGTCAATGGTTAGACTAAATGTTAGTCTAGCCTCAGGCTAGGCTAGTTGAGAAAGGTTTGGAATTAGAATTTGGTTTAGTAGTTTTGTGTTCGACAATCTTCGATTGATAATCAACGTTCTCAGAGTCATATGAACTCTGAAGTGGGATCGACGATCTGCTTGCTCAGATCGACGATCGTGTTGCCCTAGTCGACGATTTATGTGAAGATAGTTTTTCTTCAGGTCGACGATCTGCTTGTTTAGATCGACGAACTTCGTTCTCTGGTCGACGTTTTCTGTCTGCTATTTTCTGTATTCTTTTCATTTGAATTATTGATTTATTTCCTCATGTTTAAGACATATGTTATTCAGATATTCTGCTTAATTTAATGCCTATATTCCTTTGCTTATTTGCAATATTCCTTGTGCATTAATTGAAAGATTTTGACAGAATAAAGTCGTTTGTTTTATTAGAGGAAATCGTGTTTTTCTAACAGCTGTAATATAGCTGTTATGCCTTTCTTCCTGTGCCAATTTATAAAGTCAATTTGATATGATATTTTAATATCCTTAATTCCTTATTGGGAATGACAGAGAAGATTTCTGACGCAGTTTCTTTATTTGTTTTATTGTATTATTTGGAAAAATCTTTTAGTGCAGGGCTCGAGGCATTATTTCAAAGAGAGAAGTTTCTATATTATCAATGCAGTCGGTTGAATAATACATACAACAACAAAATACAATTCAAAAGACACAGAACCAGAATTTTCAAGAGAAAAAGAAAAGTTCTTCTTCTTCCTGAGTTCATCCTATATTCAGGAAAATCAATTCTCAGTGCTCAAGATTTCAAGAAGAATGTCACTCCCAGATTGCTGAACATCATTGCTGTAGATTACAAAAGCTATTGAATAAGAACATTCATTCAAAAGCTAGAGACTTCTTCAAGGCTGCATCAGAAAGTCTACTCAAGCAATTTGGAGATCCTACACCCTGAAGCAAAGCTTCTTCTTGGACATTCTCTAAGCCAGGGGGAGCTTTGGTATATTCAGAGCAATCCACAAGCTTCTCTGAACACAGAGAAGACACCTTCAACTCTTTCCCTTAACATCTTGTAAAAGGGTTATTACTCCCTTCATAAGTGAACCTTTGGTGGTAGGGCACCTGATCAAAAACCTGTGTGTTTGGTTATTAGGCACCTGATCAAAAGACTTAAGGGTTTCTAGATCTACTTGAAGCAGATCCTGTGGTGGCAGGGCACCTGAACAAAAACCTGTAGTGGATTCCTACCAGGGTGGTAGAAGAGTGGATGTACCCAATTGGTGAACCACTATAAAGCTCTTGTGTTGTCTGGTTGCTTACTTTAATCATTACTCTAGGGCTGTGATAGATTTAACTAGGTTGCTAAGTGCTATGCTAGGCTTAAAGGTCAACTGAAAACTCAGTTAACTTGATTTTTTTATTCACTACACTCTGATAGGCTTTAGGTTTTAAGCTTTCATATTTCTATTCCGCAAATAACTCTAAGAGAAGTGTTTAGAGCCTTTTTAATTTTTGAATACTCCATTCATCCCCCCCCCCTCTAGAGTAGTAAGTATCTTATCCCCTCACTTTCAGAATCTTAGAGTGACCTACGAAGAGAAAGGCAAGGGGTTGGAGGCAGCTACACCTCAGTATGCTCCATCCCAACCTAGAGAATACAACTTTGGCCATCAGGAGGTTATAAAATATGTTGACATGGTGACATGTATTGTTTAATTTCTGGTATGTCAGTTTTGATACTTGTAGCCTTACACATATTAGCCTATGTTTGGTCATGATAGGATTAGTATTGATTTTCTAAATGTACGACGAAAACACTATTCGTTATGGGAACTTCCCATTCCTTTTTGCAAAAAGGACGTGTATCGTGCATCGGAGTTTCTTCTTCAATGGCAAGAGACAAACCGAGGGTACTGCTGCCTAACAGGTACTCTTTACACCCGAATAGAGCCTGTTGTTTGAAGTTACAGTTAGGGAGTCAGGAGTTTTGACTTGAAGGTGTCTTTACTGCTATCTAGAGAGTTTGATGTAATCTTTGAAATGATTGACTCTCGGAGCAGCATCCATACATCAATTTCAAACGTAATGTGGTCAGTTTGGTAGTAGCTATGGTTGTGAGATTTCAGAACTGAAGTATTACTTCAAGAGCTGGTAGAACAGGGTTATGTGCATCCAAGTTTATTGCCTTGGGGCACATCGGTCCCCTTGTTAAATGAGTATGGAATCTTATAACTATGTAATTATTGTTAGAAGTTGATTAAGTTAACGGGAAAAGAATAAGTAATTAATCCAAAGAAGTGATTATCTATTCGATCAACTCAATGGGTCAAGTGTGTACTCAAGTTGAATTTGAAATCCAAATATTATCATTTGTCACTAAGGGAAAGTGATATTCCCAAAACGGCGTTAAGTACACAATATGTGCATTACGAGTTCATCATTATGCTGCTTGAGCTGACGAATGCGCCGTCCGTGGTATGGATTTGAGGTAGAGGGCATTCAGTGAATACCTGACCAGTTCGTGATAACCTTTATCAACGACAAACTGTTATACTTTCAATATGAGGGTGATCATTCCAAGGATCTGGATTTGGTATTGGAGACATAAAGGAGAAATCAGATGTATGCCAAATGCTCCAAGTGCGAGATTTGGGTACTGTTAGTAGCGTTTCTTGGTCATGTCTTGAGTGGGGAAAGTATCGGAGTGGACAAGTCAAAGATATTTGCAATACGTGAGTGGCTTGTGTTATCTGCATTAGCAAAAAGTCCGAAGTTTATAGGACTGGCAGGCTAGTTTAGACGTTTCATAGGGAACCTCTAGCGGATAACATTATCCCTCACTACTTTGGCGAAGAAAGATCAAAAGTTTGTGTGGTCGCTGGAGTGCGCGCAAGCTTTCGAAGAGCTGAAAATTTGGTTGACCTCGGTAACTATTCCATGTTCACCGAGTAGAACCGAAGGAGTTGAGGTTTACCGCATTGTGTGCGGCAGTGGCTTGTATTGTGTTCTGCTCCAGCATGGGAGTGTAATAACATTTAGCTCGTGTTAATTGGAGGTACGCAAGAGGTTTTATCCGGTCCATGACATGGAGTTAGCGGCCGCAATATTCGCCCTGAAGCTATAAAGGCACTACATAAACGGTGGGTAGGTCAGTACCTAAATCAATCTCAGGAGCCTGAAGTACTTATTGGATAAAAAGGATTTAAACTTGTGGCAGCAGAGGTGGATGGATTTTTTGGGGAACAACACCTTTGACATACTTTTTAGTGCAAGTTGTGGAGATATTGGAAATCTCTTGCATGGACAAGCAGATCACGGATGATGCTTTTGATAGGTCAAATCCCCAATATGGTTTTGAAGATGGGCTGTCGTGGAAGGACAGTCGTCTGTGCGCCCAAGTGTGGAGAGTCAGTTGCAGGACTTGATGTACGAGGCCCATTATACCAAGTACTCAATTCACCCGAGGTGCGCAAAATGTTTAGAGGTTTGAAGGAGTTTTTCTAGTGGCCAGTGCTGAAGAAGGATGTAGCATTGTATGTGGCAAAGTGCCAAACATGTGCCTTAGGGAAGGCAGAGTGCTAGAAGCTCGGAGGTTTATTAAAGTCCTTGCCAATCCCGAAATAAATGTTTGACGACATATCCATGGATTTTGTGCACGGTTTGCCAAAGTCACAGAAGAGAAATGACACCATTTGGGTGGTCGTAGATAGACTGACAAAAGTGTCGCATTTCATTCCAAATAAGAAGGAAGATTCGGTGGAAAAGTTAGCCAAGCTCTATGTGGATAATATTGTACGGTTGCATGGTGTGCCTCGCTGTATTGTCAGTGACCGAGATGGGTGCTTCACGTCCAATGACTGGAGGCTGGTGCATAAGTGGTTGGGAACAAAGCTGAGTTTCAGCACAGCCTTCCACCCGCAAACGGATGGTCAGACCGAATGGGTCAACAAAATGATGGAGCACATGCTTCACATGAGTGTCTTGGATTATTGAAAGCAGTGGTAAGATCGCATGTACATGGTGGAGTTTGCATTTGACAACTGCTACCATGCGAGTAAACAAATGGTGCCTTTCAAGACCTTGTATGGGAGAAAAAGGTCGCACACCGTCGTCTTGGTTGGAGACGGGTGAGTCGATGTTGTACAAACGGCAGACAGTGGAAGATGCCACTTCAACGGTACATACAGTTAAAAAATGGTAGCAGATCGATCACAACGGACAGGCAGAATACTATAACGCCAAAGTATAGGAACGTGGAGTTCATTGTTGCCGATTGAGTATAGTTGAAAATCTAGCCGTTCAATGGTGTCTCTCCAGCTTGACGCCTGAGGAGGCTGAGTCCGAGGTACCTTGGACCGTTTGAGCTCCTCGAGCGGAGTCGTGAAGCAGGGTATTGACTGAAGTTGTCAGTGAACTTAAGTGGGCTACATGATGTGTTCTACATATCAGGGTTGCGTAAGGCATTGCTAGAGCCTTCGCATATGGTTGCGGTTGGTCAGGTGCCGTTTGATTGTGTGGTGACGACGAAGGTCAAACCTGTATGTATTGAAGACTTTGAAGTCACGCGACACCGTAATAGGAAGTTTTTGTATGGTTAAGGTCCGTTGGAATAAGTGCGGACAGGAGGAGCTTTCTTGGGAACAAGAGCAGGCTATGTTGGAGGAATATCCCGAACTTTTCAACTCAGGAAATGTTTAAATTGTTTTGTGTAACCCTTTGATTAAATTCGTGGACAAAATTCTTTAAGGGGAGGAGAATTGTAACACCTCGAAATGTAGAGTTGAAACGGGCGGTGTTTATACCAAGTTTGGATCTTAGTAGGGTGAACACGGCCCGTGACACGGGCGTATCACACGGCTGTGTCAGCCTCAGGTCGTCATGTGAAGGACATGGCCTGGGACACGGGCGTTCTCAGGGCGTGTCAGTGCACACGGCATGGGACACGGGCATGTCACCTGCCATGTACTTCTCTTGAAATATTATGAGTTTGTATCGACTGTCGAACATGGCCGTGTACTTGTTGACACGGGCATGTCAAATCCGACACGGGCGTGTCGTCACCCGTGTCCACCAAGCGATGTGGCGGTTGGCGTGGCAGTTATCTGTGACATATCCCCTGGACACGGGCGTGTCGAGGACCCGACAAAGGCATGTCAGGTTGGGACACGGGCATGTCCCAACCCGTGTCCTTTTCTGTGCTCGATTTGGGTGGCTGGATCAAGGCATACGGCCTGGAAAACGGTCGTGTGCAAAGCCGTGTTCGGCCCAGGATTAAAGTTTTCAGGCTAATCTGAGCCGTTCATTTTCTTTAAATAAGATCCAACGACCCAGATGAGTTCCTGCTAATGTTTAATCCTGGATTAGAGGTTTTAGTCCGGAATCGAAGTACGGGCATAGACATTGTGTGTGAAGCCTACTCGAGCGTATTTGTTTGGATCGGTGATGTTGCATTGTATGAATAGCCGGAGAAGAGTCCGTGCATTGTTTTTGGGTTTCTACGCGGTAGATTGCGGCAGGTATACTTGGAGATTAGCTCCAACGCGCACCCAAAAAATTGGGCGGAAACGTAATTCTGCTAACTTGGCAGCTGGGGAGTCAGCCTCGAACATAACTGGGTTATATGTTATTTGGATATGATTTGGGACCCGGGTGAAGCTTGGCCAGCGCGTACGTCTAAGAGTGACTAGGTGGCGTGAGCAACGGGAAGGTGGATACGGACCTGGGCTATGTGGTTCGGTGCTAGAGGCTCTAAAGTTGAACTGGCCGTTGGCATAGTCGGGAGCCTTAGACTACAGTCATAAAGACTCAAAAATGCTCACATTGTTTGTAATCAAAAGGGTGGTGGTGAAGCCACGGAATTGACCGGATTCACCGTGAATGTGCCGTGAGTGCACAGGGTGTTTGGCCGAGCGAGCCTACACCTGTGGCGAAAGTCTTTATATGCACTTTATTATTTAGCTGGGCAAAAGATATGTAGGGAAGGAGCACCGCCGTCCCGATTAAGGGGCGGGGTCATTATAATTTGGTCAGCTTTAGCTGACTGTGGCTCTGTTTGCCACCATGCGGTGGGATAATTGCTTGCTGGTGTTGCGGAACGAAGCTCCAAGTAGCGGTTTAAAGTCTAAGCTTCTATGCAGGCCCTCGAAGGCCGTAGTGAACTACTATCTTTACTTTCTATCATGTATGGCCGGCCTGCGAGCTGATGTTTGTAAGACATTACTTTATTAAGAGAAACTTTGTAAGGCCATAAGGCCATGTACTCTTTTGTAGATTTGTTTTATTTCATTCCTATGCTTATTAGTGGACATTCATTCCATGCTTGTGCAAATGTTGGGTTCTATTTACTGTTTCAAAAGCTTCCGCTAGAATGCTCTGTGTTAGGACGAGTAGATGAGTATTTGGTATTATTTTGTAACCCCTCTGACTGTCCGTGGTATATGGCATCGGGTTCCAGCTGGACCTTCTGTTATATGCCATACGACGGATGGGGGGGGGGGGGGGGTTACACGTACATCTTCTCTGATGTTTCCATCCATCCAACCCTTGCTCCACGATCCTCCAGCCACACAGTGTAATCCCACTTCTCTCTAGATGTACTCACTATGGTTGCAGTCATTTTCTAACTACTTATGTATGCTCTAGGTAAGGATTCCCTATTTCAGTCATAATGTTTCCAGTTATTTTTTATAAGAATTTGAAACCTTGTTGCAATGTTCATGCCACCTTCCTTCCTCTTATTTCATATAGCTAATAGAACATACACTTTTTTCAAATTCTATAACTAATCGTATTAGAAGCTTGTGGATCTAAAAGATGCCTAGAATTTGTTCGTTGAAATGTCAGTTTTCCTACTATTTATTGTAAGATTTGTTTTGTTAATTTGAGTTCTGTAACTTTGATGGTGTTTCACGGTGGGGGTGAATGAAAATAGTGGGCAAGAACTAGTGATACATATGAATTATTCTAAGCAGAATTTCTTGTTAGAAACCTTGCCATGCCAATCCGTTATTTATGTCAATCCATTAGAAGCAAGTTCAAGTTTGTTGAGATTTCTGGAGGAAGCGGGATTTATGAGCATGTTGAAGAGGAAAAAATTATTGATGAACCTGAATCTGAGAAATCATCAAGAAGTTAATCTTCTATTTTTACAAAGTTGAGTACCTTTAATCATTTTTTGCAACACCATCTACATAATGTAGTGATTAAAACAAATTAATATGTGGGTTTCTGCCCATATATAATAGCAGCTTTGCACGAGCAAACATTAATTGTCCAATAGCAGCATGTGCTTGTTCATTCATTCTAAAAAATTTCCACCATCAGTGCGTAGATATTATTATTATTTGTTGAAGATTTTCTTGGATTCGAGGTTGTTTTGTATTATTCTTTATTGGAATTTGTTTGGAGAGGATATTGGGCCAATAAACTTGAAGAATTTATGGTTGTTGGAGAGGCAACTTGAATCTGCTCTGTCACAAGTCAGTAAAAGAAAGGTGTTTACTTTCTTATATTTTGTTTAGTTTTATTTGTATTAGAGTATATTAATTATAATAATAATTGTTGGATTAATCAAATCTTTGGTAAATATTCATTTAATTATATTAATGCATATAAACAATCTTTATTCCTAGCATCCAAAGCTTCATTTCCCATATTTCCCTTTTATCAAAGCTTTTCTATGATATGCATGGCTTATTTATTTTATGCATCTAAAATTGTATTCTCTTTAGCATAAACATGCACTTTATTGATAATTAAATTCATATTACTGCAAAGTGTTTCATCGGTAGCCTTTTACTTTTCCATTTAGGTATCCTCGTAGTTGTTCTTCATCCAATTAAACCCCACCCAATGCGAACATGTTAAGGAATTTCAAATACATGCACAATGGACATTATGAAAGATATAATTATCTAGTTAAGAGTTTTGAGAAGCATGTTGTGCCTGCAGTTATTAATTTCCTCCATTAGTATAATTTTTTCTTTTCTAATTTTTGCAGGTGATGTAATTGTTTTACTCAAGCGGCTAATTTATTCACTGTATATTGATGCGTGTAAATACGGCAAGCGCACCGGTCGCATAAGTAATAAAGTTTTAGGAATGAATCCCCGAGTGTCAATCTCTTGAGGAATGCAATTAGCGTAGAACAATGAAGGATCCGAAATTATTGTTATGAGAGTTAAATAAACAAAGGAAAAATAATAGGCTTTGAAAGTGGTTTTGCAAACAAAGAAACTAAAGCGAACTATGCAGGTCGCAATCACCGCTTCACAAGGCGAGATGGATGTAATGGCCACGATGTCGTACTTCGGTAAGGCGAATGGACGGTGAGCCAGTGAATGAGGTGTTTAGTGCGGAGTGTAATCGAATGGAATGACAGAATAGAGTGAAGTGAGATGGAGCGAGGCGCATCAAATCACAATTCTCACAAGCAAGATTAAACAACAGAAATCTAATTAAAACAACTAGAGATTGAAGTTCATTGCAAGCTTAAGTAACTTCATACAACAAGAGAGATGGAGAAAGATTAAACCAACAAAGTGAAGATCCACCGTGGTTGTTGGCCGGAGGTGCGGGTTGCCAATCTGCTTCCACGAGCAGTCCGAGCAGGCTTCCGGTACCGACGAGCTGTCACCTCGAGGGCCTTTAAGTCCATTCTCTAGGTTGTCTTCATCATCTTCCTTAGTAGAAAGCTCGGAGAAGAGGTCTTTAATGGCCGGGAGGATCACCGGACGATGCGGCACACTTTAGAATTGTCGGAAAATGATCTCCCGATGGTAGGGATGAAGGTGGAGGTCGATGGAGCTCCTGGGATGCGGAACGGCGAAGTGGCGTCAAGGTCGGTCTAGTCCGTCGTGCCCTAATTCGCGGATCAGGACAATTTATAGAAGCAGAGTTAAGTAGCGCGCACGACCACTGGCGCATGACTAGTGGTCGTGCGCGAACAAAGTCAGAGCCCGTGCGGAAACAACCTGTAGAACCTGCACCAAGAAATCAAAGCTTGCGCACAATCCACAGCGCATGATCAGTGATCGTGCACGGTATAGCAGGTGACCGTGCGATATGGCGGCAGAACTTGCACAAAAGAGGTCATGACTGCGCACGATCGGCAACACATGAGTAGTGATCGTGCGCGGTATAGCTGGTGATCGTGCGATATGGCAGGGCAGAACTTTCATTGGAGAAGTCATACTGCGCACGATCGGTGATCGTGCGCCAAAGAGGTCAATGGTCGTGCGTGGGTAAAAACGCACGACCATTGACTCCTTTGCCAAAAATGGTGAAAGCCCTATCCCGGACGCCCACACGATCCCCGAACCTGCAGGAAAACTTGACGGGTTGTCGATCATGGCAGTCACAGATATCAATAAAATGCACAGTAAGAGGGAAATACACACACACATAGAAATAGGCTAATAAAGTGCATAAGACGTGGAATGTCGCAGCGAACCAAAAGGAGTGCTAATGGCGCTAAATTGTAGTGCAAAGTCATGAAAGAAGCCAAGATGAGTCCAAAATTTGGTATAAAATGGGGACTCATCATATATTTTACATCATATTGTGTGGTTGTAATTGATTCACTTATCAGATAAATTCATATCGCAACGTCAGGTATGTTTTAATCCCAAAGTCCTATGGGTGTGACATTTTCTTCTATTTTAATCGAAACTTCGGGTAAGTTCATATGAGTACATTCTGCTCAAGAAGACATTACTTTTCCGAAGTTAGTATACATCAATCATAATAAGAAATTGATGAATTATCCAGATCTATTTACTTTTACCCTCAAACTATACTAAGATTTTTTTTCAAAAAAAAATCCTTTATTAGTAAAGTTCAACATATTAACATGATCGTGAGATATGAAGATATAGATTATTCAATAATGATGTTATTTGATCTTTACAGTTTTACACAACTCCATTTGGAAGAATCTTATTACTGGTAAAAAGTTCTTCTCAAACTCGTAATTGAATATGGTGACTTGACATCTCGTAATGATAACTAGGTCATCATTTTATGGGTTGTTTTCTTCCCCTAGCTTTTGTACTTATCTTTTATGATGTTCTTAATTACTTTGTATACTAATACTATACATTCTCTATAAAATTTGCCAAAAGATATTATCTTTTATTAATTACTTGAATGATTCATAATCGTCAACTTAATATATATTTCTCCAAAAAAATGACTAAGTTTGGATCTTTCCTTGAATTGAGGATGCATTATTTTTTGTTGTAGTATTATTATTTTATTTGCCTGATTAGCTGCAAAGCTTCACATACAGCCTTTGAATGCACTCTCCAATCAACTCCCAACATAGAAAACTTCATGTTATGTTGTTCACTATGTCTCTTTTCATTTTGACTTAATATTGATATGAAAATGTTGTGTACCAGCTTATTCTGGGTGAGGAGGTCACAATGTTAGATATTACAGAGCAATGTACAAGGTTTGATAAAAAAAAATTCATTATATTTTTTAATCTATTTATTAAATTTTGTTTTTATCTTTTTTGGCCTTATAACCTTAGGAAGTATTATGTTTTCTAATGTATGTAGTTGTTCTATGGTAGATAAGTATCATAGTGTAGTTCTTATCCTAAATTGGTTGGTAAAGATTATTCCTGAACATGTGAGCAAGTAAAATATAATTAGAAATTTAAAAACTTACCACGAAACATCTCTTAGGAAATATACCAAACAAATTGAAAGCATGTAAAATTAGTTTACTAAGATAGAACATATTGCTATCAAACATCAATTGAGATATTAAGGGATAAAAATATGTCAATCCAAACATTTGCACACTACCTTCTCTCTTCATTTATGAGTACTCGACAAGCCCCGAGTCGAAATACAACACTTGATTCTATACTCCAAACGATAGGTATACTTACCTTATCAATTCAGAATCACGCGCAAGCGTGAATTTCAATCATCTGCAATAATTTCAGCTTGTCAATTGTTAGATTTAGACTAACCTAGCTATACTCAATGATTTTGCTTACCTGGCGTTGAGTGAATAGACTTCACTCAATGACTGTGGACTTGGGTGATTTCCAGCCTATCCAGCTTCTGCCCATGCATCTGGCATTGAGTGAGATTATTTCACTCAACTCCTGTGGACTTAACTGAATTCATGCACCTGGCATTGAGTGAGCTTGCTTCAATCAATGCATGTGGACTTAGGCAAATTCCTGCCTGTCCACCAGCTTGCTTGGTGTCCACCTGTATGCATAAACTCAAACACGCATCAAATATAAACAGTGTGTGTCATTGACTTTTTTGACTTCTTACAAATCTGATCCATGTAGATCAATGGACCCAACAATCTCCCCCTATTTGAAGAAATCAAAACCCTTATTCAAATTGTTCACATTTCTTAGTCAATGACACACACAACATATGTAGCAATAAAAAGTACTATTATAATAGAGAAGATCTTGGAAGGTTACTACATTTCCTGCCTGTTTGGTGAGCATCACCTGCTCCCCCTATTTTACTACAAGTTATGTGGTACCACTTGAATGCTACATGGGAGCATTTCTTTCTCCCACTGAATCTGATTCCACTAGATCATGGCAGCAATTCTTTCACGCCCTATATTTGATACCACCTGATCATGCTCTGATGACACACTTGATGATGCTACACTTGATCAATCTTGAGGCCATTTGATGTGTCACTTCTTTCTTTATCTCCCCCTTTTTGTCTTCTGAAGAATAGTCAGGGAAGAGCAGTCTTGTTTTGATGTACTTCTCCCCCTATCTGAGTGCAATTGATACCCTTAGTACAACTACTAGCTACCTCTTTATAAGGCTGATTCTGCTCAAGCAGCTGCTGGACTTGCTCCCCCTCAATAAGAGCCACTTTTGCCATCAATTTGCTGATGTTCACTTTGATCTTCTTTCTACTTAAGGTCTTCATCTCCTGCAAGAAGAACATATCTTGCACTAAAACTAAATCTACAGGGAGTGACTGAAGCTAGTCTAAATTCAACGTACCCAACTCAAACATCAAGTTGTTGAACATTGCTTCATCTAGTGGCTTAGTGAAGATGTCAGCCACTTGCTTGTGCACAGTAGCTACATGCTAAAATGTACTCTGACTATGCAGTTGATATATCAACACTTATTTTCTTCTTGTAGCTTCAAGAGACTAGACTTCCTCCTAAGAACTGATAGGTGCATGTACTGCTTTTCCTGTCCTCTTTGCATCCTGTAAAATCTGTATCTGAATACCCTGTTAGTTAAAAATCTCTATTTCTAGGGTACTATATGCCATGATATAGTGTGTCCTTAAGATATCTCAAGATCTTTATTACAGCTGAGTAGTGAGATTCTTTAGGGCAGGCCTGATACCTAGCGCAGATATATGTAGCATACATGATATCAGGCCTACTAGTAGTGAGGTATAGAAGAGAGCCAATTATCCCTCTATACAAAGTTTCATCAACAGGTTTCCCTGCTTCATCTTTGTTTAAAGGCATACTTGTCCCCATGGGAGTATTCATAGTGGAGGAATTCTCCATTCCATATTTCTTAATCAACTCCATAGTAAATTAGGTCTGGGATATGGACAATCCTTTATCAGTCTTTCTAACTTGGAGACCAAAGAAGAACTTGAGCTCACCCATAATACTCATCTCAAACTTCCCTTGTATAAGTTTAGCAAACTTCCTACAAAGTTTGCCATTAATACATCCAAAGATAATGTCTCAACATATATCAGGACTAGGATGATCTTGCCCTTAGATTCTCTTAGGAATAGGGTCTTTTCTATTTTCCCCCTTGAGAATTTGTTCTCAATGAGTAAACTAGACAAGGTTTCATATCATGCTCTAGAGGCTTGCTTCAACCCATATAGAGCTTTTCTAAGCCTATAAACAAAATTAAGAGAGTTAGGGTCAACAAAACTTGGTGGCTAATCCAAAAATATTTCCTCTTTTAAGTTCCCATTGAGTAAGCCTCACTTCACATCCATCTGATAGAATTTGAATCCTTGATAGGCAGCAAATGCAAGGAAGGGTCTTATTGCATCCAATCTTCCTACATGGGTAAATGTCTGATCAAAATCTATCCCTTCTTCTTTCATATATCCTTTAGCCACCAGTCTAGCCTTGTTCTTGACAATAATACCATTCTCATCTAACTTGTTCCTATAGATCTATTTAGTTCCTATGACATTATGTCCCTTAGGTCTGGAAACTAGCTTCATGACTCTACATCTCTTGAAGTTGTTCAGTTCATCTTGCATTGCTCCAATCCAGAATTGGTCTTGGATTGCATTTTCAATCTCCTTGGGCTCTTCTTGAAACAAAAAGCTTAAGTAGAGAGCTGTGTTGATACTCTTGATTTTTTTTCTTGCCTCCATGTCTTGCATCACCAATGATTTGGTGGGCTGGATGGTCCCTCAGATCCCTTATAGCTGGAGGTAATCTAACTTTAGCTTATTCTACTTCATTATCTTAAGCTAGCTGTTCTTCATCCTCACTTTGTGAGTCTTGAGCTCCCTCACTCAATGATTCTAGACTTACTCAATTTTTCGGCTTGCCAATGCTGAGGCTTTGACAGACTAAGCTTTACTCGACACCTCTTATTATATGGCATTGAGTGAACTGGCCTTCACTCAACACATGTGGACTTAGGCGCATTTTTGTCTTGAAAATTACTGGGCTTTGACTGTCAATCCTTTACTCAACACTTTTTGGAATCTGGCGTTGAGTGAACTGACTTCACTCAATGCTTGTAGACTGAGACTATTTTCAGTCTTTCCAGTATCCTTCTTTGGCATTTGACGTTGAGTGAACTAGCTTCACTCAATGCCTGTGGACTTAGAAAGATTTCTCTCTCCACCTTTCTACCTTGTGACCACCTGTTACAACCACTTAGATAACCTATCTAAACATTTTCCTAGGAATATCCTACACATGATGAGCTTGAACAACATCAAATATAACTATGCTCTTAGTGTGATGGTGATGCCTCTTCAAATCCAATCAAGGGTACATTGAGGGAAATAATCCCAAAAATCTCCCTCTATTTGAAGAAGGCAGAACAAGCATCAATACTAAGAAGCATTTTTTCATAAAGCAAATAAATTTAGAAGCAGCTGTAAGCTTTCTCATACCACTTGAAAATTCAAAGCAGCTTACAGCTCTCCTCAATACTTAACATTTAAGTGGAATTTCCTCAAACTACTTGAGGGTGTTAACATAATATGCAATGGCTTATTACTTGAATGTTTCTAAGTAACATGCACTTACTAAACATGACTTGTTCATGTCAAGTATTGCTTCCACATCTCTCCCTCGACATGTATTGCACACCATCTCCTCTTTTGATATGCCTTGTGAATTACTCAGTATTGCAATTGCTCTACTCAATATTGCTCAACTCCTGCCTTTTGGGTAGAGGGTATTGCCTACCTCTCACCCTTTCTAGCTTCTTCAAAAAAAAACATTTTCCTAGTGAGGGAGGTGATAGGATCAAGGGAGAAATTTACTCTTGATCCAAACCATCATCTTATGTTTATGGCACCTAATAAATTATCCTAGTGATCACAATTCATGATTATATGCTATACCTTTTGTGTTGATACCACTGATACAACACATTACAAAACCCACTTTACACTAGAGTGGTCCATTGATCCACTTGAGCTTGTTGCTATTAGTTATCCACTTGAACTAATGTCATTCCTCATATCACAGAAAACTTCTACAGAATTCAGTTGTAGTTAGGGAGGTGCTGGCTTTTCCTCTTCTCCGGTAGCATCATGTCTTTCTAGAAGTAGCAGTGACTTCAAAGTAGTAGGATCCACTAGGGTTGATCTCCCCATCAGACTGTGCATAGTCCTGAGGACCTATTGATAAGCAGTGACAATCTTTGATCCATTGTTGCAACTGCTGGCTGCCACTTAACAGGAAGCTGAATTGTTTCCTGCAACTTGCTGTATTTTGCTCTCCCTTATTAGGAGCATCTGATATCTTCTCTTTACTGGACACTTGAGCCCATCTTAGTCTTGATACCACTTGATATCACTTGAATTCTTGATGTCAAATGACAGACTTGACAGTCTTGATACCACTTTGGAGACTGATTTACCTGCAAGAAAGGTGAATCCTGCAACAAAACACAATTAGCAAGCAACTAAAGTTATACCAAGTTCAACATACCTAACTCAAATTTGAAGGAGTTGGACTTGACTTCATCTAGTTGCTTAGTAACGATGTCTGTCCCTTGATTTTCTATGGGGCAAACTCAAGAAAGATGTCTTTCTTTTCCACATGCTCCCAAATAAAATGATACCTAATCTCAATATGCTTAGTCCTGCTATGAGAGACAGGATTCCTAGCAATTGAGATTGCACAAGTAGAATCACAGAACATAGGGGTTCTACTTATCTAAAGATTATAGTCCTGGAGATGATTTGGATCCACATCAACTATGCCTAGCAGCTACCTACTGAGATATACTAAGACTCAGCTATTGATATTGCAACACTGGTCTACTTCTTGCTGCTCCAAGACACTAGTCTTCCTCCCAAGAACTAACAGGTGCTTGAAGTTCTCTTCCTGTCCTCTTTGTAGCCTATAAAGTCTTCATCTGAATAGCCAGTTAGTTCAAATTCCCTATTTCTAGGGTACCAGAGGCCAAGATCGGGTGTACACTTAAGATACCTCAAAATCCTCTTTGCAGCCGAGTATTGGGATTCTTTAGGGCTAGCCTGATACCTAACACAAACACATGTAATATACATGATGTCTGGACTACTTGCAGTAAAATATAGAAGGGAGCCAATTATCCCTCTATATAAAGTTTCATCAACAGTTTTTCGTGCCTCATCTTTGTCTATAGGCATACTTGACCTCATGGGAGTTTTTATGTTGGAGGCATTCCCCATACCAAACATCTTGATCAACTCAATGGTGAAATTAGACTGTGAGATGGATAATCCATCTTCAGTCTGCCTTACTTGGAGGCCCATGAAGTACTTAAGCTCAGCCATACTGCTCATCTTTAACTAGCCTTGCTTAAGTTTGGCAAACTTCCTGCAAAGGTTGTTGTCAGTAGACCCAAAAATTATGTCATCTACATAAATTTTGACTAGGATGATCTTGCCCTTAGATTCCCTTAGGAATAGGGTCTAGTCTATCTTCCCCCTTGATAATTTGTTCCCAATGAGGAAGCTAGACAATGTCTCATACCGTACTCTAGGGGATTGTTTTAACCCATATAGAGCTTTCCTAAGTCTATAAATAAATTCAGATGAGTTAGAATCAACAAATGCTCGAGGCTGTTTAAAAACGACTTCTTCCTTTAAGTCACAATTCAAGAAGGCTGAGTTCACATCCATTTATTAGACTTTAAATCTTTTGAATGCAACATATGCAAAGAAGAGTTTGATGGATTCTAATCTTGCTACAGGTGTAAAGGTTTGATCAAAGTAAATTCCTTCTTCTTGTATGTGCCCCTTAGCTACTAGCCTAGCCTTGTTCTTGATTTTAATGCCATTTTCATCTAATATATTTCGGTAAATCCACTTGACTCCAATGATATTATGTCCTTATAGTTTGGGAACCAGCTTTCAGACCTTACATCTCTTAAACAGGTTCAATTCTTCTTGCATAGCTCCAATCCAAAACTGATCTATGTTGGCCTGTTCAAATCTCTTGGGCTCAACCTATGACAGGAAACTTTAGTGCATTCATGTATTAAGAGTTTTGCTCCTGGTCATCACTCCTTGGCTATCATCACCAATAATTTGGTGTCTTGAATGATCTCTCAGATGCCTGACAGCTGGAGGCAATCTTCTTTCTGCATCAGCTTCAATGGCTGCGTCTTCATCCACTTCAAGTGTGTCTTGCCCTTCTTCTGGAATATCCACTCCATCTTGGACTAATGGACCAGCATCTTTGATGGTTTGCTTGTCCATCAATAGTTATGTATCTGCAGTACTAGAAGAGGAACTTGGCAGCTCACTGTTAATCATATGTGACTCATCAAAAACTACATTAAAAGACTCTTCTACAACTTGACTTTCCAAGTTATAGATCGAATAGGCCTTACTATGATTGTTGTACCCAACAAAAATCCCATCATAAGACTTGGCAGCAAACATTAGCTCTATTTGGGAGACTTATTTTCACCGGTCAAACGGTTATAACTATATGAACCGGACTATAGCATCCCTCAGACTTCTAGACCCTTAGGATGATTTTGTCATGACTGGGTCATAACAAAATACCTCAAAAAATCCAATTTATGACCCCTAGGATGGTTTTTGTCATGACTGGGTCATGACAAAACCCTAGGAAGCACTAAAGGGTTTGGGGGAACATGGGAATTAGGGTGTGAACCACCTTGGGCTGCAAATAGAAAGTCTTAGTTACCAGATATTTGGAAATTATAAAACCGGTCGAATTCGTCGAACTCAGCAAAATAATTCTTCGGACGGACCATATTCGTCGAACTCAGCAAATAATTCATCGAACGGAGCATATTCGTCGATCAGAGTTCGTCAAATTGAGCCTCTTTACAATTAGGAGCATAATCGTCAAACGAAGTTCGACGAACGGAGCAAGTTTGCTAAATTAGGTTCAGAGTTCATCGAATGGAGTTTGACGAATGGAGTAACTTCGCTGAACTAGGTTCAAAGTTCGTCGAACGGAGTTCAACAAACGGAGCAAGTTCGTTGAACTAGGTTCAGAGTTCGTCGAACGGTGTTTGACGAACGGAGCAAGTTTGTTGAACTAGGTTCAGAGTTCATCGAACGGGGCATATTTATCAAACTGAGTTTGATGAATGGAGCAAATACGTCGAACGGAGTTCGTCGAACAGAGCAAATTCATCGAACTAAGCCTCTCTGGAATTAGTGACTTGGAGGAGAGAGAAAATGTGAGCTTAATGGCTATCATGGCCATGGAGGCTCCATAACCACCCACTTTTATGGGACTTTTACTCCTCTGAGGGAGAGGAGAAGTTTTCTGTAGGATACCGATCATTGGGGTGCTTCAGCCCCTCTATTTGGCTAAAATCGAAAAAGCCCCTTTATGACCATTAATGGAGTTTTTAAAATTTAGGAGTTATAAGCCTCCTCTCCTCAATTCCCTCTTTAAGGACCTTCACCATAGAAAGGGAAAGCATTTACCCCGATCCTTTCTCAATTACATTGAGGTTGGTGTAGAAGTTACAGAAGAGCCAAATCTTGGTGGCCAGAAATGGTGAGGAGACAAAGCACACACATTCAGGCAACAAACTAGGTCATCCTCTACTCCTTCTTCATGGGTTAGATCTTAGGAATCTTTAGAGATGACAATCGGGCTCAATCGAGCACTATCTCATTGAATTTTTTCACTGGTTTTCTGTGAAAATAAAGGTGTTGGGTACGCCAGAATCTACTATCTCCGGTGGCTAAACCACCTTTGGCTGATAGCCCTCACCTCAACGGAGGTGGTGGTGGCGGTGGTTGGCCGGGGAGGTGGCCGGAGGGCCGAAAATTGGGCTTGGAGTTTGCTCCAGGTCGGGTAGATTTGGGCCAACGGAGGAAGAAGAAATCCAGGGCCCGTCCGATCCTACTTTAAGATCCGTGCAAGATCTAATATATTAAATTTAATTTATGTATTTTTCTATCATATAATTTTACCTGTATTAGAATTTAAATTAAAAATACTTAAAGGACTTCTCAGAAAAAGTGGTCAACATAAAATTTGTAGCCCTATGGGTCTAGTTTATTTTAAAATTGATTTGAACCAATTTTAATTTCAGGTCAGACCACAATACTCATTTTGGTGAGGTCTATACGTAGGGTTGATCAGAGATTGTTTGAGGTGCCCACATCAAACCTGACCTCCAAATGACTTGAAATTTGGAGTATGAGTCATTCATATCAAGGTTTATAAAATATCCAAAAATTGTAATTGTTGGAAAGTATTTCATTCTTCATGTAAGGTTTAATTAAAGGGTCTAATGACATCCAAATCCTCCCAAATTTTCTTGTGTGGTCCTTGGGGTCCATATAGGACTCTGTATAAAATTTAACCCCATTTGGAGATATTTTGTTTGGAATTTGGTGAACCTTAGCCTAGGCAAAAAATTTTTATTTAAGTTAAGTGTCCCCTGTGGGTATTGAGTGACCAAATCACCTCAATAGAGGTTGAAACTTCAGCCACTGATTTATTATGATAGTAAACACCTTCACATGGAGTTCGGGGTGGATTAGGTTGGATTTGCCCTAGGACCCTAGTTCAAACCCTAAGGTTGAACTTTGGGGGTTTGTGAAGGGCATGGGGTGATATGTCATTGTATGGACTTGGTGTTTAGTCCATGAGACGGTAGGCTGGTGAAATGCCCTAGGAAGGAATTTTGTGGTATTTGGACACATGCACCCCACTTTAATCACTGGGAAATTAATTTATCTATACACCTTATGGAATAATTAAGGGGTCCTATGACCTTGGATCTTCATGAGGTTTTGGTAGGGGTAATTTTATAGTAATATTAACCTCTGAAATTTATTATAGGATGTTTAGATAACAGTAGCTCATACTTGTAGATATAACCTTCACCTTGCCCTTCTTGATGATATTGGAGAAACTATGTTTTACTGTCTTATGATGATATGAAACTCTAGCGAAGTTAATCAAATATCATTTTTCTGTACTGATAAATTATTTAAAATAATTTGGCATTTCCTCTTAGGACTTCATGTGTAAAGTGACCCAGTGCACCTTATTTTGATAAATAGATAATGAATACTATATCATGCTGGAAAATTGTATTACTTGGCCAGAGGACTTTTTAGGGCATAATAAAGCTTAGAAAATTATTACATATTATTTGGATGAGTTTACAAGAATGTTTCTTCACAAAGTGCACTATTGTGGATTTATTTGAGGTATTTTTCTATATAGCTCACTGACCTTGGAATTTCATGAAACTTAGTCAGTAATGTTTTATGGTCATAATGAGGCTCTGGTAGTTTTTATATAATTTTGGGATTATGAATTGTGGTACTCCCTTCATTACCTCTAATTATTTAAAGTACCTTAAATTAACTATTTAGAGGATATTACATTTATCAAAATCTATGAATTTTAGTATTCACTGATATTTTGCTATCATATAGTGTTTATAATTTTTGGGTGGACATAACTTAAGGAAATCTAGTACTTTATGTTCAAAATTACCCATGGCCTAACTTTTTGGAAAATTTAATTAATGCCAAATTAATTAGGAAAATTACAAGTTTCTGGATTTTGGATAAATGTGTCATGATAGACCCCAAATAATTATCTTAGGGATTTCAGATGAAAATTTGGAGTACCTCCTATTATGTACATCATATAGCTTAGATTGATCTGCATTTAGTAAAACTATGGAAATTATTATAACTTGTGGAATGGACATAGGGAGATGGGGTTAATAGTTTAATGATTTTGGTGAAGTGAAAATGAGTTCATCATTAGGAGTCATGATGTGGAAGTGGTGGGTTGACTGGTGTTAAAAGGTGCTCGGGATCGACGAAACATCGTCCTTCTTGTGGAGGGAAAGAGAGTCAAAATTACACTAGGGTTAGATTTAGTATAACTTTAAATGGCGTTGGTGATGGAGCCGACTTCCCACGACATGTGGCCAAGGAGCGTCCTCCCTCTGACGATGATGGTGACCCGGTAGATATGAATGGAGACGACAGCCCGCAACTACTTGAAGACGGCGATGGCGCACTGACACATGACCATGAAGAGCGTCGCCACAACAGCCGTCCGGAGCGCAAGCCCATTTATAATTTATTAATGATAAATATTAATAAATTATGATGAAGTAAAAATATATTATATTACTTGTTTTATTTCGAATTATCATTTTATTTCATGTTTTAAGTTCATGTAAGATGGGTGCTTATAACCATCACGTAGTATTTTAATTATTTCATTTCATGAGCTATGATGGGTGCATATAACCATCACATGTTCATTTTTGAATTTTGAATTTTGAAGTTTGATTGGAGGGAGATTGAGTGGTGTAGCCTATATATAGGCATATATCTTTTCCTTATTGCTTAGTGAATGAATGAAAAGAAAACCAATTTCAAGAATTGAAATCTCCCTCCTCTCCAAGGCAAGTTTCGGCCCTCCTCCTTCTTCTTCCTCTTTGGCCGCCGGCCACCTCTCCTCCTCTCTCAATCTCGGCCTCCCTCCTTCTTCCTTTCCTCTACTCCCTTGCAAACCCGACCCCTCCTCCAACCTCCAAGCCGCCACCTCCTCTCTCACAAAATCGGCCACCACCAAACTCCAACAACCCGAGCCACTCCCTCCACCACAAAATATTAGCCGCCAACCACCAACACCAACAAGCCCGACCCCTTCCTCATCCCCGTCCTAAATCCAAATATCACTTTCCAAATTAAGCTCTTAGCCTACCATACTAGAAATATTTCATTCCTTAAATATTTCTCAATCCACCACCTTTTCTCTCTCCTGCCTTATTTGGAGATATTTGTTTCCATATTTAGAAAATTCTGCCGGGACTTTTCCAAATACAGCGTGACACGAAGAAGGCGACGAATTTCTCTCCCTCCAGCGTATCTCTGGTAGTGCCGTTGAGGAACGATTCTAGTTGAGCGTAACCGGATTCATCCAATCCGGTTGGGTAACGAAAATCTCTACTTAACGTGTTTCTCCTCCTTAGATAAATCTTGTGGCTTTGGTAAATTGCGCATTTTGTGTAACGCTTGATTTTTTCGTGGTTTATTTTATTTTAGTTATTGTCTTGTTTATCGTATTTTCATTTAAGTTCGTGAGGCGTGACGGCCCTCGTTTATATTTTGTTGAGAGAGAACCACCCTTGCCCGAATCTTTTGTTTTCGGTGGTTTCTCTTTTGTTACAACACGCTCGTTCGAACTGTGTGGGTTCTTTTCGCTTGAGAGGACCTTGGCCTATCGCCTTGGTACTATCTTGAAGGGCTTTGAGAACCCTCCATAATTGTTGTTTAGTAATTATATTAATTAAACCGCTGCGACGTTGAATGCTAGAGTGTAACGTGAGAATTATTCGAGAGCGTCGCGTTAATTTGTCGGTCACCAAAACGCTCGAAAGAGCGGGCCTACATCAGTTGGCTGTTGGTAGATACCAATAAAAATAAGTACCTTGCGAAAGGGAGCGTTGGTCTTTAGCCCATTGTAGTTCCTAGTGTCCTCGAGAGCCCTTCACAGGGAATGCCCTAGGTAGTCCAAGGATAACGTAAGCCGTAAGATTAAATGGAATACAATCATAATTAGAAACACTCTAGGATTACACTTACCCTTATACTCCCCAGAATGGTGGGAGTTAGGTTGGGTCTCACGAGCGATTGGCTCGGTGGTTTGGTGATGGGTTGGTTAGCCCGGCGAGCCGATGGCTTGGTAGATTTTTATTATGGACCGGTTAGTCCAAGGAGCTTTTGCTCCGGGAGGAAATACATTAATATTGATGTGCATATGTTTATAAGATTGTGGGTCTTCGGTATTGGAGAGTCATCGCACTGACACCAATATGTTGACTCGGCAAGTGAGGTATAGCACTTAGACAAATAAAGTCCAGTGTGCTAATAAGCAAGATTACATAGGAGCTCCGCTTACTACACCAGCGTTGAGGCGTACGATATATCTGACTGGTAGTGCTGATACCATTTTAGAGGTGGGCAAGGCGCAACCCACTGCTTCCATCTACTACTACGGAGGTATCTTACTGTGGTTTTATACTCATGATAGACTAGTTCTTCCATCACCTGCTTACTTTTATTACTCTCCACCTTACATAGCTTCTCTTTCCTTCTCCCCGCTCGGTGCCCTGAAGCCATTGGTGGTGGGGTGGGGGGATGATAGGACTTAGTCTTTTAGACTAATTATCATTGACCAAATCATTTTAGTGGATCGTGGAGCCAAACCAGAAGATACATCCCCAGAGGTCGGTACGCTTGGAGACGGGATAGTCTAGCACGGGAGTTCAGATAGCAGGGACAGTGAGTCTCCATCATTAGTAGTAACTATAGATTTGCTTCCACATTGAGTGACTTGTAGTGAGGATCATGATGTATCGGGAAGGAGCACTCTTTAGTACTTTGCTTTATCATTACTGTGGACTCCCCCTTCGTGGAGATTTATTTTATTTCAAGTGATATCTGGTGGACCAGTATTTGAGTTTACTTTACTCTTTGTACTTACTCTTCTCTTTTACGATCGGTATGACCAGAAATCTCGGCATTTTTAGTGACGACCTTCCCGGGTGTGTTGGTGTCACCACAAAGTGGCGTTTCTATGCATAAGACCCTGTTGATTAAAAAAAATGGGGTCTTACACAGACCATAATTAAGGTCTGGTTCATGTAGTTGTAACTGGTTGACCGGTGAAAATAAGTACCCCCAAATTGAGCCTTAGTTATATAGGACTTCCCATTATTCTGCACATAGCACTTGCAACCAAATACTCTGAGATAGGGCAGGTTTTGTTTCATGCCCTTCATAATCTCATAGGAAGTCTTCTTGTGGCTCTTAGTGATAGAAGCTCTATTAAAGACATGACATGCAGTATTTACTCCCATTGCCCAAAAATATTCTAGGAGAGATGTATCACTTTGTAAGATCCTACCATCCTCTATGAGAGTTCTATTGTTTTCCTCTCAACAATCCCATTTTACTGTGGTGTTCTTGGAGAAGAAAATTATTGATGAATCCCTTGCTCTTCACAGAATATTGTCATGCTTTCAGAATGGAATTCAGTCCCATGGTGACTTCTGATTTCTACCATAGTCCTGTTTAACTCATTCTGAATCTACTTGACAAAGGTCTGGGAGACATCGGGGATTTCAAACTTTTTCTTAAGAAAGAAAACCCAAGTATCCTAGCATAGTCATCAACCACCTCAAAGGTGTAGACTTTCATACATACTCTATGAGCTAGTATAGGACCAAACAAGTCCATATGTATGAGGTATAAACACCTCATAGAGTCTTTGGTCCCAATGCCCCAGAAGGAAGCTTTGTTCTGCTTGCACTTTTGGAATGCTGAGCAAATACCTTCCTATGTGCATTTCATCTTGATACCATTCCTAACTAGCTCTTCACTTAAGAGCTTGGCAATAGTCTTATAATTTAAATGAGCTAGTCTCTTGTGTCATTGTACACAATATGAGACTTTCTCATTTGAAACTAGACAAATAGGCGAGTCTTTATTAAGACAAAGAAAGTTTAAGTAATAAACATTTCCACACCTAGTACCTGTCAAGATGACATCTTAGTCACTTGACCTCTTAATTTGGCACCCATCCATGTGAAAGACAATGACATAGCCAAGATCAGAGAGTTGGCTTATGCTTATCAAGTTTTGTTGCAACATGTTAACATAAGCCACTTTTGAGATTGTGACTATGTCATTGGTAATCTTATCATAGCTTCTAGTTACTCCTCTATCTGAACCACCAAAGATAACTTTGGGTCCATCTTTTACTAGAGTATACTCCTTCAAGTAGCTCCTTCTCCCAGTCATGTGGTTGGATCATCCACTGTCCAAGTACCATATAGGGGTAAGGACACTTGGACCAACCTGCATCACATAATTTATCTTACCTTAGAACCCCAATAGGTATTGGGTCCTCGGTTCTGATTAGCCTGAAAGAGACCTTATCTTCCTGCAAATTTTCTAACAGACAGACTAACACTAGCTCTGGGCACAGTAGCATTGTGCCAGCAATCTAAGGCAAAATGCACCACCTTACCACAACACTAGCACTCATGAATATTATACCTTCTCTCTGAACAGGTCCTATAGATTGGTTAACTACTGACTATATAAAAGGAAGAAGATCAGCCTTCTTCTTGTTTCTTTCAGCCACTATATGACTGAAGGTAAGCATGCCAGCAGAAGAGCTTGGTCTATATTGAGATCAACCAACAGTGGTCTTCTTTGCAGAATATATGATGTTGATGGCCTTAGTGATACCCAAGTCAGGTTGACTGACATACTTATCTTTGGCTTGAGGGTGAGCCGAAAGATCCTAAGAAAAGACCATTGCCTTTTTCTTAAGAGTAGGGGCCGGTGCACAAAACACAAATGATCCATGATGGGCCATTGGTATTTCCTCATGGGGAGCCTTAAAGGCACTGATTCCCTTACTATACCTTCCACCATAGTTGTGAACATCTTTGTTAACACTAGTGGATCTACCATTCATCTAGTGTCCATAAATGCTTCCTTGGTCAAACATGTTTGAAGGCAACATCACCTTCTTAAAAGGGATGGGAGGCTTAGAATCCAGAGGCTGGACTGGAGCTTTCCCTTTCCCTTTAGAAGGGGCAACTCTAGTGTTTCCCTTAAACCCTTACCACTTGTTACCCTTCTGAGAGGAGAAGGAGTCTATCAAGGGCAACATAGTATTGGGCTTAAAGTAACTAGCCACAATTCTCTTCTCCCTCTATAACTTCTCTTCAAGATCTCTAATGAGACTATTCTTGTATTTGATGTTGCCAATCTGGAAGAGAGTAATGTTCTTGAGTTGGCTGACTTCCCTAGCCTTCTGATCCAGCAAGGATGCTATCTCAGCCTGCAGGGAAGTGGCTAGCTGAAGGGAGATTATCTCTTCAGCCTGCTTCTTAGTCAACTTCTTGCTTTTCTTAAAGGCATCCAGAAGTTCACCATACAAATAAATCAATTTATTGACATCTACTTCAAATTCAAAGTTATCTTCACCACTAGATAAAGAAGCTTCTGAACTGGGACTTGTCTCATAGCTAGACTCAGAAGAACTAGATAGAGGATGTACCTTCTCTAGACCAGGCTGATCCTTGTTTGATTCTTCATCTGATATTTCCATCAGCCCATAGCAGCTATATGCATCATCATCTTCATCATCCTTCTCTGAGTCACTGTCTAAATATGATAGAGGGTCCTTATTGCCTATCCTAGCATCAGGATAAACTTCAACTTCATCTTCTATTACAGCCAGCCGCCCAATGATGGCTTCTTCTTCTTCAGAGTTTGAAGTAGATGAGTCACTCTCACTCCAACTCTTTTCCATCTTTGCAATGAAGGTCTTCTTTTTCTTGCCCGTTGTGTTGGTGGACCTTTTTATCACCAGCCTCTCTTCTTTTGACTGGGCAGTCAGCTATCACATGCCCAAGTTTTCTATAGTAATAGCAAACAACTTTAGAGGAAACATGTTTATTGGGTTTTGATTCATACTTGTCTCTCTTGGAGTGGTTCTTCCTGTGAAAAGAGGAGGAAGGTTTGCTCCTCCACTGCTTCCTCTTCATCAGCTTCTGAAACTGTCTTGATAAGGCAACAAAGTCTTCATCAGGCATTCTACAGTCTAATGAGCTTGACTCTGTGCTGTCTGAATCATCAGGCCTCCTTTGAGGAGAGGCAATCCTCTCCTTGCTCTACTTGGTGCTCTCAGCTATGAAAGCCAAAGACTTTTCCTTGGCCTGGGATTTGTTGATGGTCTCTCCCTCTTTCCTTGTAGCCAGCTACATCTTATAAGAGAGCAACTTTCCAAATAGTGTATGGGGAGGAGTATTAGCTAGCTTTGCCACCTCTTTGATGGCACAGATCTTGGTGTCCTAGTCTCTAGTGAGAGACCTTAGGAACTTGTCATTAAGCTAATAATGACTGAAGACCCTCCCATAGTTCCTCAGCTCATTCACTATCCTGAAGAATATTTCATAGTAATCAGCTATGCATTCTTTCTTGTCCTACCCTAAAGCCTTATACTCCTAGTTGAGGATAGACTTCCTGTCATCTCTGACCAATTCAGTTCGCTCCATGTAGACCACTAGAGTGTCTTACATCTCTTTGGAGGTCTTGTAGTGGACAAAATTCTGAAAGGTAGAAGCATCTATGGTACTAACTATTATGTTATGTGCCCTCTTGACCAGTGTAGCCAATATGACCACATCCTTGGTCATTTCATAATATGTATTTGTTGTCTGGATTGTTGTATCCAGAACTGAGACTTTCTTAGGGATGAAAGATCCCCCTTTGACAGTGACAAAGATCCTTGGGTCATATGCTTCCATGAAGAGTCTGACCCTCTCCTTCCAGATTCCAAAACTCACCTTCATGTAGATAGGAAGCTTTATGGAACTTAGCTCCTTATGGTTCTCTCCTGAACCCATAAGTATACTTCTTTCAGCTACCCTTTGATATCTACTTAGTCTTTAAGTCCTTCTTGAGCAACCTCCCTCTGATATCATTTGAAAGTCTTTAGTTTCAAGGGCAGCTAAACATTTAGAGGGGTGGGGGTGAATAGGTTTTTGGTCTCTTTTAAGTTTTCCTTCTTAAAGTGTGTTGAGAGTTAGTTATTTCCTACTTTCAAGACACACCATAAAAGCACACACAAGGTTTATAGTGGTTCCCTAGATTATGGGTACATCCACTGTCCCTCCCACCTCTCTAACAGTCTGTTGGATAAGGCACTTCTCCAAATCTCGGCTCCTTAGAGCTTACATCATTGTTCCCTCAAGATCTCTCAGTCTCCTCCATTACTTACCTCAGGCACAAGGCCCTATCTTAGAGCAAGATTTCTCCAACAGAGAGTAAAACTCTCCTACAACTCAGATCTGAACTAGATCCTACCTCCAGCCAAAGGCCCTACCTCAGGCACATAGGCCCTACAACTCAGATCCACATAGGATCATACCTCAGCCTTTATAAAATAGGCCTACACTCAGATTTGTTAAGATCCTACAGAAAAGAAAGTGTTTTGTTGTTGTTGATATGATTCCAGAGAATTTCTCTGAGTCAATTACTTTCTGAGCTGAGTTATCTCAACCCTTACTTCTTCTCAGCAATAAGAAAGTTGATCTTCAATAAGCTGCTTCTTGTGCTAGAAGTAACTCAGAAACCAAGTCTCTGAACTTGTTGTTGAAGATAAAGATTTAATAGTTTTATATGCTCTTCAAATAGCTAACTATGACTGCAGAAATTTTAGGGCTCTGCTCAGTCTTCTTTCTCAGATGCTTTTCTGAACTTGTTGTAGTTGGTGAAAATTGTTACAGCTAATTGTAAAAACTTTTAGTTCAGCGGGTTTGAAACTTCAGCTTCATGCTCTGTGATAATGGGGAGGAAGAAGACGATGAAGTTCTGCCTATTTTGTGAAATGATAAAACCCTAAAAGTTATCTTTGCATCCGCCGAACTTATCTTTTTATCTTCCACCGTCCAAAGACTATTTGACCTGTGAGCCTCACTGAAGTTGGTGGCTGCTACTCTACTTTTACAAAAAAAGTTATACAATAGGCTTCCGACGCCATTTGTCAATTACTGTTGCTTTCCAGCAACATTTAGAAACTTTGTTGACTCATGATGGTGTCAGCATCTATGGACTTAACCATTTTCACAATTTTTACCCAGGCGTTGAGTGCGTTGAGCGAATAGCCTTCACTCAATGAATCTAGACTTAAGTAATTTCTTCTGAAATGGCAGTTGTTGATTGCGTTGGGTGAACTGGCTTCACTCAACGAATTTGGACTTAGTCAGTTTCTTCTACACTGTCAGGCATTGAGTGCATTAAGTGATCCTTCATCAATCAAGCCTTTTGTCCTTGGATAATCTTTTTATTCATGATGCGTTGAGTGCGTTTAGTGAACCTTCATCAATCAATGCATTTGCACTTAGCCGTTTCACTGACAGCCTGCCTTTATGCTTAGGTGTTGAGTGAACTGGCTTCACTCAACGCTTCTGTGCTTAGCCACAACTTTCTTTATGAATGCATTGAGTGAGCCATCATCACTCAATGCTTCTGCCTTTGCCTGGCTTCTTTTTGATAAGGCATTGAGTGAACTGCCTTCACTCAACGCTTTTGTATTTAGCCAATCTTCTTGATGGGTTTGCGTTGAGTGATCTATCCTCACTCAACGCATCTGGATTCAGATAGATTTTTCTAACTATCTCTTTGATTTGACTGACCATTGCTCTATTGACACTTTCCTCTTTGGACGTTGAGTGAGCTGACCTCACTCAACACTTCTGGACTTAGCCAGAATTCTTGATAGATTCTTCAAAGGCTTTAACTACTTGAGCTTAACTCAATGTTTCTTTCATCAGGCGTTGAGTGAGTTATCCTCAATCAATGATTCTAGACTTAGTCGATGTTTCTACATGCCAATGCTGAGGCTTTGACAGACTCAGCTTTACTCAATGCCTTCTTTTATATTGTATTGAGTGAACTCCCTTCAATAAACGCCTGTGGATTTAGCCATATTTCTATCTTGCAAAATACTGGTCTTTTACTGTCAATCCTTTACTCGATGCTTTTTGGAATTTGGCGTTGAGTGAACTGGCTTCGCTCAATCCCTATAGACTTAGAAGATTTTAAGTCTTTCCAGCATCCTTCCTTGGCATCTAGCATTGAGTTAACTGGCTTCACTTAACGCTTGTGGACTTAGACAGATTTCTATCTCTTCATCTTTATACCTTATGACAACCTGTCACAACCACTTAGACAACCTGTCTAAACTTGTTCCAAGGAATATCCTGCACATGATGAGCTTGAACAACATCAAATATAACTTTGCTCTTAGTGTTGATGGTGATGCCTCTTCAAATCAAATCTAGGGAACCTTGAGGTCAATATTCACAACACACCCCCGCTCAATTTGTAAGTTTGAGGACAAACTTACATAACAGATATAGTGGTGTGCCCATGTGTAATTCACACTAAGTATGTCCAGTTGTTATCCTACAATTAACCAACCTGACCTTAGGTTTGCACCTTTATATATAGATCCCGGCATACAAGGAACCAGTAGTGCGGACTTCTGCCCCTTCTGTCCCCACTTAGTTTCAGCAGTCAGAGCTGGGATAGACAGACACAACAATCCTAAACACATTTAGATCCCAGTGGACCCCGGTGCAGCAACAAGCCCGGGGTTCCAACTAGATGAGTACCTTCTGAGCCCTCTCCAAACCTGTTTATCATGGGATGAAGTTGATTGTTCGTATTAAGGAGTGACAGGATACTATGTAAGAGTTGATGGTCGAAATCAGATGCCCAACCAGTATGGTTCACTTTAGTTGTATCCGTCCTAGATTCGCATGCGAAAAGGTTGTGGAAGTCACTCATGGGATCAACTTTTCAAGGACATGTATACATCAAATTCAACTGGAATGAATTTTTTCAAGCCTTCCTAGAGCATTTCATTCCTTCCACGGGTTGTGATGAGCTCAAAGAAAAGTTCCTACAACGAAAACAAGGATCAAAGTCAGTGACAGAATATCAGCGGGAGTTTCAACATCTTGCAAGATTTGCTGACTCATGTTGATGATTCCTGTAATAGACCAGTTTTGGTCCAGCCATGCATTCCACTATTTTGTCAAAGATTACTTTGACCAATTAGACCTTTTGGAATGAATGACTCTTGTCATGAGCTCAAACATTTTCCTAGAGATTTTATCATAAGACCCTATCTTGCAGAGTAGTGCCTTGCAATCACATTAGCCAGAAATTTTCCCTTGAGATTCATCTCCTTTCATAACACTAATCCAGTGGTGTGCTTTGAAAGCCTGCACCACTTGAGGGCAGCCTTTACATCATCTTGATAAAGTTCATCTTCTTCATCTAACGACCTGAACTTGGGTAGACACAGAGCCTTGCTCAATATTTTGGGGGTAATCTCAATCTTATTTCCACTGATGGATGACTTGATTTTAGTAGAAGAAGATTCGACCATGGAATTTGAGTAAAACTCAAGTACTTCTCTCTTCCAAAGCATACTTGGCTCTAAAATAACGTGTTATAGGTAAGCGACCTGTAGTAGATGGAGAATGAGTTGTACCTCCTCTAGTGCATCTTTGAACCCATTTCTCACTAGCTCTGAGCCCTCGAATAGGAAATCCAATCCTCTTGGCTGCATTACTTCTTTGAAATTCCACAGATTTTTCGAGCTTTCGTCGTCGGGGGGTAGATTTGCACAAGGGCTAGGAATAGTGTATTTTGTTCTAAGAACATACCCTTCTATTTATACTATCCTCTTATTTGAGAATGTGGAGAGGTGCGTACCTGATATGATGATCATGAGGAGATCAACGACTGAGATTAATCTCATTAGTTAGCCGTAAATAGAAATCCCTAGCAATAAGCGTTGAGTGGATTCGATGCACTCGACGTATTTTATGCACTCGACGTATTGACGCCTGGGTACTTAGACTCATCCCATTTGATGCTTGAACACTTATTCCATTTCATAATTGTTATCCTACAGGAATTAATACTACCTTTAACAGCAAATGGATGAAGAGCTACTGAAGTTATACTAAGTTCATCATACCCAATTCAAATTTGAAGGTGTTGAACTTGGATTCATCTAGTGTCTTGGTGAAGATATCAGCCACTTGCTTGTCAGTGGGGACAAACACAAGACTGATGTTCTCACATTCCACATGTTATCTAATAAAATGATACCTAATCTCTATGTGCTAGGTCCTGCTATGAGATACAAGATTCCTAGCAATAAATATTACACTAGTAGAATCACAAAACATAGAAGTTCTACTTAGCTTGAGATTATAGTCCTGGAGCTGATGTTGGATCCATTGTAGATGTGCACTGCAACTACCAGCTGAGATTCATTCCAATTCACCTTTTAATATTGCAACACTTGTTTGTTTCTTGCTGCTCCAAGATACAAGCCTTATTCCTATAAATTGACAGGAGCCTGAGGTACTTTTCCTATATTCTCTGTGACCTACAAAGTCTGCATCTGAATACCCAATTAGTTTAAATTCATTATATATAGGGTAACACAGACCAATATCAGGTGGTCCCTTGAGATATCTCAAAATTCTTTTTGCTGCAGAATAATGAGACTCCTTAGGGCAAGCCTGGTACGTAGAATAAATACATGTAGCCTACATAATTATGGCCTACTAACAGTTAGGTATAGGAGGGAAGCAATTATGCATCTATACAAGGTTTCATCAACAGGTTTCCCTGACACATCCTTATCTAATGACACATTTGACCCCATGGGAGTTTTCATTATGGAGACACTCTCTATTTCAAAAAATTTAATCAACTCCCTTATGAACATAGACTAAGAGATGGATATATGATCCTCTGATTGTCTTACTTGGAGGCCCAAAGAGTACTTGGTTAACCCATGGTACTCAACTCAAATTTCCCTTACATAAGTTTTGCAAACCTTTTGCAGAGGACATCGTGAGTAGACCAAAAAATTATGTCATCTACATTGATTTGGACTAGGATGATCTTACAATTGACTTCCCTTAGGAATAATGTCTTGTCTACCTTTCCCACTGAGAATTTGTTCTCAATGAGAAAGCTAGACAGGATTTCATACCATGCCCTAGGGGCTTGCTTCAACCCATATAAAGCTTTTCTAAGTTTAAATATATAATTAGGAGAGTTAGAATTAACAAAATCTGAGGGTTGCTCAACATAGACCTCTTCTTTTATGTCACCATTTAGGAAAGCTAATTTTACATCCATTTGGTAGACTTTGAATCCTTTATGTGCATTATATGCAAGGAACCATCTTAGATATTCTAATCTAGCTACCGGTGCAAATGATTGATCAAAATCAACACCTTCCTCTTACATGAATACCTTGTCCACTAGTCTAGCTTTATTTTTTGATTATAACACCATTTTGATCAAGTTTATTCCTATACATCCACTTGGTTCCAATGATTTTATGTCCTTATAGTCTGGAAACCAGCTTCAAGACCTTACATCTCTTGATTTGGTTCAGTTCTTCTTGCATATCTACAATCCAAAATGGATCTATTTTGGCATCTTCAAACCTTTTAGGTTCAATCTGAGACAAAAAGTTGGTGTACATAGTAATGTTGATGCTTCTGCTCCTTGTTGTGACCCCTTGACTAGCATCTCCTATGATGTGATTTCTAGGATGATCCCCAAATGCCAAGTAGCAGGAGGAAATCTTTCATCAACATCATGTTCTTTAATGGATGGGTCTTACTTGTCTTTACCCCTGTCTAGTGAACTTTGTCCACCTTTAGGAATGCATGCACCATCATCTTCTTCTTGGACAGTTGGAGGAGAATCCTTGATGGTTAGTTTATCCATCTCCAACTCTACACCTGCAGATCTTGAGGAGCTAGGCAGCTCACTGTTGATCATGGTTGATTCATCAAAGACTACATTCACAGACTCTTCTACAACTTGATTTTTCAAGTTATACACCCTATATGCTTTACTATGATTACCGTACCCAATAAATTTCCCCTAATAGTACTTGGTAGTAAACTTGGTCTAATAGGACATCCCATTATTGAGCACAAAACACTTGCTTCCAAAGATTCCGAGATAGGTTAGATTTGGTTTTCTATCTTTTATAATCTCATAGGGAGTCTTCTTGTGATACTTGTTGATAGAAGATCTATTCAACACATGATAAGCAGTGTTCACTACCTCAGTCTGGAAGTATTCTGGGGGAAAATTGTCACTAAGCTGTGTCCTTCCAGCTTCTATGAGAGTTTTGTTTTTCCTCTCAACTATCCCATTTTGCTGGGGTGTTCTAGGAGAGGAAAAATCTTGATGAATCCCTTGTTCTTTATAGAACTTTTTCATGCCTTCAAACTAAAATTCAGTACCATGGTCACTTATGATTTTGACCACATAATTGCTCTTTGCATTCTGAATTTGCCTAACAAAGGTCATGAAGATGTCTAGGGTTTCAGGCTTTTTCTTTATAAAGAAACCCAAGAAAATTTGGAATAGCCATCAACTCTCACAAGTGTATAGACTTTCTTACGTAGACTATGAATTAGAATAGGACCACACAAGTCTATATGCAAGAGGTATAAACACCTCTCAGAATCCTTGGCCCCGATGCTCTTATAGGATGCTTTGGTCTGCTTTCCATTTTGACATGTAGAGCACATGACCTCCTTGGTGAATCTTATATTGTGTCTATTTTTGACTAGTTCTTCATTGAAGAGCTTCCTAATTGTCTTGTAGTTCAAGTGAGCAAGCCTCTTGTGTCATTGCATACAATAAGAGACTTTCTCATTTTCTACTAGACATACTGGTGAATCTCTACTTAAGCATAAAAGTTTAAACAATATATATTTGTACTCCTAGTGCCTATCAAAATAACCTCTAGGTCACTTGATCTTTTAATCAGACACTCATCCTGCGGAATACAATGACATAGCCAATGCCATATAATTGGCTTATGCTAATCAGATTGTGTTGCAATCCTTCCACATAAGCTACTTTTGTGATGGAGACTATGCTATTGGTGATCATACTAAAACCCTTGGTGACTCCTCTGTCTGAATCTCCAAAGATCACCTTAGGTCCATTATTCACAGTAGTGTAGTCTTCAGGTTGCCCCTTGTTCCATTCATATGTCTAGAACATCCATTGTCCAAGTATTATATTGGTGCATGGGTACTTAGACTATCCTACAAACACAGTTTAGTTTACCTTAGGACCCCAAAAGGGATTGGGTCATTGGTTCTTGTTAGCTTGAAACGATATATATTTACCTGTAACACTTCTAATAGGAAGACTCACTCTTGCCCTTGGCACACTAGGGTTGTGCAAAAAATCTATGACAAACTGACCCACTTTACTACAACACCAACAGTCATGAATGTTGTATCTCCTCTTCTGAATATCCTTTGAAGTGTGCGAGCTATTAATAACTGTCTTTTCAGAGGGGAGAGCTGTAGCCTTTTTTTGTTTCTTTCAGCAAGAATCTGACAGAAGGAGATTCTAGCAGTAGATGTACTTGGCTTACTCTGAGTTCCACCAAAAACAGTTTTCTTTACAGTAGGTATGTTGTTAATGGCCTTAGAGATTGCCAAGTGACGCTTACTGACTGACTTACCCTTAGTCTGGGTTTTTGCTGGAAGAGCCTTAGAATAGGCCACTGCCTTATCCTTGAGTGCGGGGGCTGGAGCACCAAATACAAATGTTACATGATAGGCCATCTGTATTTCCTCATGGGGAGCCTTAAAGGCACTCAAGCTCATGCCCTTCCTTCCTCTATAGTTGTGAGCATTTTTGTTCACACTACTAGATCTTCCATTCAACAAATGACCATATATACTCTTTTGGTCATACTTGTTGGATGGCAACAGAACTTTCTCAAAAGAGATATCAGGAAGAATTGGAGTCTTGCCCTTACTCTTATTCCTTCTTTTAGTATTCCTCTCCATGTACCCCATTCTCTTGTTATTAGTTTGGGAGGTGAAGGTATCAATGAGTGGCAATACTGATTTGGGTTTGGAGTATTGAGCCACTAGCATCTTCTCCTTTAGGAGCTTCTCTTCAAGATTCAAGATGATCTTGTTCTTTTAGCTTATGGAACTAATTTGGATAATTCAGATTGTCTTTAGCTGGCTAATTTCTCTGTTCATCTGAGCTACCTAGGGGGCTGACTAAGACTATAGGGAAGTTCCTTGTTGTAGGAAGACAATCTCCTCAGCTTGCCTCTTGGCAAGCCTTTTGCTCTTCTTCAGAACATCCAAAATTGCACCATACTTATCAATCAATTGATTAACATCATCTTCAGAATCTAATCCCTCTTCCCCACAGGAGGTAGTGGATGCATCAGAGTCTGAGGCAGACTTATAGATAGAAGGAGAGCTTGGGAAAGAGTGTACCTCATCAGGAATAGAAATGTCCTGATTGTCTTCCGATATGTCCATGAGACTGTACTCCTCGTCCTCTTCACAATCACTGTCAACTTAGAAAATTTGGGCCCTGATGTTAGATGAAATAGCAGGATGTTCAGCATCTTCTTAAATGTACATGAAGCCAATGTAGGCCTCCTCTTCTTCTGATTCTGAAGATTAAGAATCACTGTCTGATAGGCTGACAGTCTTCTTGGCCAAGAATCACTTTTTATCCTTCTTAACCTTGTGATGGTTTTTGCCACTTCATTTACTCCTTCCTCTTAACTAGATAGTCAACAATGATATGTCCACTCCTGTTGCAACAGTAACAAAAACATTAGTCTTAACATATTTATTCTGTTTGGAGTCATACCTTTCCACAGAGGGGTTAATTCTGGACTTGTCTTTATTGGAGTGGGGCTTTCTTAATGAATAGGTTTAAGATCCCCTATTCTTCCACTATCTTCTCCTACTCAAAAACTTCTTGAACTGCTTTGAGAACATTGCTAGTTCTCCATCTGACAGTTCATTCCCAGAGGAACTGGGTTCTAAGAATTTCGACTCAGTAACTCTCCTTGTTGGAGAAGGTGTCTTTTCTCTACTTCTTCTTCTGGCTTCATCTCTAAAAGCCACTGCCTTCTCTTTGCTGAGAGATCTGGTTGCATCCTCTTCAGCCTTCTTGGAGTTCAGCTACATCTCATGGGATAGCAACTTTCCAAACAAGTTTTGAGCCAGAGTGTTGGCAAGGTTGCCAACTTCTCTGATGACACAGATCATGATATCTCATTCATTGTTTAGGGATCTCAAGAACTTGTCATCAGCTCATAATTAGTGAATTGAATGCCAAAGGTAATAAGACTATTCACTATCATAAAGAACTTTTCATAGCATTCTACTATGGAGTCCTTCTTCCCTTTCTTGAATGCTTCATACTGTTGATTCAGGATGGATTTTCTGTCATACCTCACCTCCTCTGTCCCCTCCATGTAGACAATGAGAGAGTTCCACATTTTCTTGCATGTCTTGTAGTGGACAAGGATCTAGAAGGTAGAGTCATCCATGGCACTGACAATAATATTATGTGCCCTCTTGTCTATGGTTGTCAGGATGACCTCATACTTGGTCATCTCAGAGTACTTCTTAGGAGTTTGGTCATTTGCATCAAGGACATATATCTTCATGGGAATGAAGGGTTGCTCTTAGATTGTGATGAAAATCCTTTGGTCTGAGGCTTCCATGAATAGTTTGACCCTCTCTTTCCAAATCCCAAAATTTTCTTTTCTGTAGATAGGGAGCTTCATGGAGCTCAACTCCTTGTGGTTCTCACCTGAACCTATGGAGCAAATCTTCAGCTACTCTTGAAGATCTGTTAAGAATATTAAGTCTTTTTGAACAACCTCCCTCTGATACCCCTTGAAAGTTTTTGTTTCAAGAGTATCTAAACACCTAGAGGGGGTTGAAAAGGTTTTTAAGTCATTTATGACTATCTTTTAGTTTGGTGAGTTGAGTGATTTACTTTATGTTAGTTTTCAAAAATTGACACCAGCACACTAATATTAATAGTGGTTCCCCAAGGTATAGGTACATCCACTTTCCCTCCCATCTTTATAACAGTGTGTTAGACAAGAAAATCTCCACCAAGACTTGGCTCAATGAGCTTACAAAACAGATCCCTTAGGATCTCTCAAACTACTCTAAGTCCTACCTCAGGCCCAAGGCCCCACAATCAGAGATAAAATCTACTACAACTCGGTGATCCTTCTAATCATCTACCTCAGGCTTAATCCAAAGTCCTACACTCAGGCTTGGAGGATAGCCCAACACTCAGATCCACCACAGGATCCTAGCTCAGAGAATAAATCTTTACCTCCGGCATAAAGGCCCTACCTCAGATCCATAGAATGATCATATAACTCAGCTTTTATATTTTAGGCATACAACTTAGATCAAGAATGATCCTACAGAAAAGGTGAAGTTGTTGTTGATTGACTCCAAAGAAAGTGTCCTCTGAGCCAGCCCTCTTAACTGAATGTACTTATCCCTATCTTCTTCACAGCACGAAGAATAGATCTTCAGGATTGTTCTCCTTGTGCTGAGAAGTAACTACAGAGCACTGCTTCTTCAAGCCTAGATTGTTGAAGAGTTTAGAGTTGAGGCCTTGAACATGAGCACAGTTATGAGCGTGCTCTACTTCTCCTTCTTCAGGAATGATTTTTTGATCTGCTATTGAAGACTTGTTAAACCTTCAGTGATTAGTTTCTTCAACAGCTTACTCTTGTCTATGGTTCACAAACTTTCAGTAAGAGCTTTGTACAACCCAGTATCCGGCGAGTGGGACAGTAGGAGCCAAAATGGCCAAATCAGGTAATCTGAGTCACTGGCCGAGCTCAGAAGGAGGGAGAGCTTGGCAGTCTCAAGCTCGCCCAGGAGGGGTGAGATCCCTTGGGGAGGCGAACTTGTAATCGCCAAGTCCAGTTCGTCGAGCTCTGGGATGTTCGTAAAGCTCTGGGATGTTCGTCGACCTCTGAGTCACTCGCTGAATTCGAACCGCTCAATAGGCCTACGAAGTGCGGGTCGGGCAGGCCGGGCCCATACTCGCCCAAGGCCGAAGACAGGCGGCGAGTGCCTACTCCATCGAGCACTCGACGCCCTTGCCGAGTAAGGTCCGTTGAGGGCTACTCACCCAGTGATCTGTGAGGTGTTTTTACCATTTCTCCCCCACAGGACTGCCCATAGCCAGTTGGAACAGCGGAGTTATGCAATTGGCAGACACAGTTGGGCTGCACATAGCTACTCAGAATAGCAGAGGTTGGATATTTGCAGGCCGTTTTCATAAATCTATAAATATGACCCATAGGGCACCTCAGAAGGCATGCTTACCTGCCCCCCCCTCTAGTCTCTAGCGCTTTCTGAGGTACCTTAGCTCGACATTTGCCTAAGGAGGGGAAGAGCTCAGTGATCTTCCGGGTGTGTGGTGGGTCCTCCGCGCCGAGCCCTTGGTCCAGTCCCTTGTTCTTTTTCCTTGTTATTTTTCTTACAGGAGAGAAGTAGGTGCACAATCACCCCTTCCCCAAGGGTAAACTCCATCGAGACCGAGTTTTCGGTTTCAACATTTTGGCGCGGTGAGCGTAGAGCGTGGTCAATACAAAAATCTTCAACGAGCTCAATGGCAAGAGAAAGGCAAGGATCGAACAGGGGCGACTCGCCACCCCTTCTACCTCTCACTACCATGGGCATGTTTAAGGACTTCAGGCAGGAAGTACTCGGCTTGGTCATATTCGCACTCGGCGCGCGTGCCGTGTGCTCGACTCCAGCGGTCCCTTTTCTCGCGGCTCCAGCCCTTGGCGAGGACGCACCCGGCAGGCGAGCTGGGAAGGAGGTCGCCGAGGAAGGTAGAGGCGGCGAGTCCCCGGGCAGGTGATCTTCCCCGGCTCGGCGAGCAGCGGCGGGTTCTGCGAGATGGGGGTGCGAGATGCCCAAGCTCGCTCAGTACGGGGGCATCCTATTCAGCGAGCTGGTTTTTCTGCTCTGTTTTCAGAGGGGTTCAAGGAACCCGAGATGTCCTACTATAGAGGGAAGGGAGACCTAGTTCAGCACGTCCAGTGGTTTGAGGATGTGGTCTCGATCCGACAAATGTCGGATGGATTCAAGTGCAGGCTCTTCGCCATCACTCTCAAGGAGAAGGCGAGAGAGTGGTTCCACCAATTGCCGACCAATTCCATTTACAGCTTCGAGGACCTGCGCCGAGGGTTCATGCTGAGGTTCACCACTTCCAAGAGGAGGAAGGAGTCGGAGTCCTTGTTCCATATCAAGCACGAGGTGAACGAGACCCTGGGGAGCTACGTCGATCTCTTCCAGGAAGAGGTCACCCAAGTCCATGAGATGTCGTGGCATACCCTTATGATTGCCTTCACCCTAGGGCTGCAACATGGTTTCTTTCAAATGGAGCTGAAGAGGGTTCCACCCCTCTCCTACGAGGAGTTGAAGGAGTGGGCAGCAAGAGAGTTTGACGGGGAGTCGTCGAACCCGGAGTTTGCCCGGAAGTTAGCCATGTTGGCTACAGAGGATGAATGGCCCAAAGGGGTAGAGGTCACGAGGAGAGGAGAGCTGAGCCTCGGTAGAGGGAGCAGCAGCAGCAGCCCAGTTGGGGGCATCAGGAGCCGAACCATCAGCTATGTTGGAGGCCAGAGCGGCAAGACCAAGGGCTGAGGAGAGGTCATCATGGTGGGGTATAACCTCCACGGAGGGCAGGGCCAGTTCTATCCTCCAGGAGGGAGATAAGGCCAGAGGCCACCACTCCCCTACCAGGAGTAGGCTATGGCAATAGCCATGGGAGAGAGGAGGAGAGCAGCGTGAAGGAGAAGAAGGGACGTTAGGGTGGAGCTTCCCTACTATGAATTCCATCATGAGGAAGGGCACACCACAGCATCGTGCCCGGAGTTCCTCGAGATCAGAGGAAATAGGAAGCAGCAACAGCAACTAGATCGCCAAGGAGTGAGGATCAAGGAGGTCCGGTCTCGAACAGAGGAGGATAGGTGTGAAGATCGGGCAGATGTAGGAACCCGGGGAAGGATCAGAGTGATCCATGGGGGTGGGAGTCGAGGCTTCCCGAAAGGCAAGTATCCACACCATGTACCGTAGGAGCGTTGGCTCCACATCTCAGACCCCACCCCCGGAAGTGAGAATCACCTTCTCAGTCAAGGATATGCTGGGTCATGAGGATCCCTTTTTTGATGTGCTGGTCATCCAGACGGCCATCAAAGATTTCACCATCTTCCGGATCATCATCGACAATGAGATCTCGGTCAACGTCATCTTCAAGAAGGTGTTCGACGCGATGAAGGTGGAGGCCAGGAGGGTCGTTGCCTCGGATGTACCCTTGTTTGGCTTCTCAGGGGAGAGGATGGAATTCGAAGGAGGAGTGGGACTACATGTCTCTCTGAGGGGCATTCCTGCACCTACAGGTTCGGGTCAGCGGGGGGCTGACCCAAGAGGCCCGAGGCAGGATGCTGGAGTGCATCCAGAAGAACGTGGACATCTTCGCCTGGAAAACCGCGGAGATGCCAGGGAATCATGCCGACGTGGCCTGCCATTGCCTCAACTTGGACCCAGAAGCTCACCCCGTCCAGCAAAAGAAGAGATCCACGACGGACAGGTTGGCCGAGCCGATCAGGGAGGAGGTAGACAAGCTTCTCAAAGCTGGCTTTGTATCCGTAATCTAATACCCCGACTGGGTCTCCAATGTAGTAATGGTTAAAAAAGGAGACGGTCGGTGGCGCATGTGTGTTGATTTTTCTCTTCTTAAAAAATCATGCCCCAAGGATTGTTACCCCATGACTGGGATCGACGCGCTGGTTTATTCAGCCGTTAGTTTCCCTATAATGAGTTTTTTAGATGCATTCTCAGGTTATCACCACATCAGGATGCACCCCCCACCCCCGACGTCAAAGATGTCCCTTTCATCACTGGGAATGGGTGCTACTGTTATAAGATGATGCGCATTGGGCTAAAGAACGCAGGTGCAACCTATCAAAATATAATGGACAGGGTCTTCCGAGAGCAAAGGGGGAGGAACTTTGAAGTGTATGTTGATGACCTCATGATAAAAAGTCGGGACATTGACTCTTACCTCCAGGATTTGGAGGAAACCTTTGCCACCCTGCACAAGTATAATATGAGGATGAACCCCCTTAAGTATGTCTTCAGTGCGAGCAGGGGCAAGTTCCTAGGCCACCTTCTCACCCCCGCAGGGGTAGAGCCCAATCCTGACAAGGTCCGAGCAATCATGGAGTTGGGTTCACCTCGGAATGCTAAAGAAGTGCAAAGGTTGATGGGTAAGCTGGCAGAGTTGAGCAGGTTCCTCTCTCGGGCCGGAGAGAAGTGTTCTCCCTTATTCAAGACTTTGAGGGGAGGCTAGAAGTTCGAGTGGACTTCGGAATGCGAGGAGGCATTCCGGGCCCTGAAGAAGCAGTTAACTCAGGTCAACCAGCTCTAGGGGCCAAAGCAGGGGGAAGACCTATCTCTGTATCCAGGGGTCGGAGCAGAGGCACTTAGCTCCGTCCTGGTTCAAGAAGAGGGGAAGAAGCAGCTCCCCATATATTGTGTAAGTCGGGTGTTGAGGAAGGCCGAGCTTCTCTATCCCATCTTGGAAAAGCTGGCTTTCGCTCTAGTCATCTCGTCTCGAAGACTCCGACCTTACTTCCAGGGACACTCGATCTGAGTGGTGACTGACCACCCCCTCCGCAACAACTTCAAGGGGGTGGAGCATTTGGGTAGATTAGCTAAGTGGATGGTGGAGCTGGGAGAGTTAGATATCTCCTTCGTCCCCGCCTCTCGATCAAGCCCAAGCCATGGCTGACTTCCTGTTTGACTATGTGTTCGAGGTGGCGGAGGCAGAACTCACTCGCCCCGTTCCTTGGAAGGTGATGGTGGATGGATCTTCAGGGATACATTCCCTGGGGGTGGAAGTAATCTTGGAGAACCCTCAAGGGATGAGGATCGAGCAAACGGTGGTGGTGCACTTTCCCATCACCAATAACAAGACCAAGTACAAAGCGGTAATCGTGGGGCTTTGCATAGCCAGGGAGTTGGGGTTCATGATGTGGAGGTCCTCACTGAATCCATGATGGTGGCTTCCCAGATCAACGGAGAATTCGAAGTAAGGGATCCAACTCTACAACTATACTTGGCAAAGGTAAAGGGGGTCATCGACACGTTCCAGACTTTCTCCATCCGGCACGTGCCCAGTGAGGAAAATGAGCAAGTAGATATACTGGCGAAGCATGGTCCCTGGGTAGGGGGTCAGTCACCGACCTGTTCCACCCCTCCATCGAGGAGGGAGAGCTAATAGAAGTGGAGTAACACCACACATGGATGGACCCATTAACGGCCTTCCTTTACACGGGGGAGTATTGGAGGGGATGAACAAGAAGAAATTCAAGTACAAGTCAGCATATTACCTCGTACGATATGGGCAGCTATACTGGAAGACCCTCTCGGGGATGTTGGCACGTTACGTAGCTGAGAGAGAGGTCCCGAGGATCTTAGAAGAAGTCCACTCCAGAGAGTGTGGGAGCAATTCTGGGGACCGAACCCTGGAAGGAAGAATCATCAGGCAAGGGTACTTCTGGCCGACCCTTAGCCAGGAAGCCACTGAGTTCGCAAAGAAGTGTAGCAAGTGTCAGTTGTATACCCCACTTCAACTGCAGCCAGCTCAATGCCTTAGGAGCATCACCGCGCCCTAGCCCTTTGCAATCTGGGGAATGGATCTGGTACGGCCTTTCCCCCAGGCTAGTAGGCAGAGGAGATTCTTGTTGGTCATGATTAACTATTTTTTCAAGTGGTTAGAAGTCAAGGCATTGACCAAGGTGACCTCCCAGGTCATCAGGAACTTTATGTGGGGGGAAATCATCTGCCAGCACGGGCTGCCTCAAGCCATTGTCATGAACAATGGTCCCCAGTTTGCTAGCGCCGAATTCATCAGCTTTTGTTGGCAACTAAGGATAGATCTCATATTTGCTTCGGTTCATCACCCCAGGAGCAACAGATAGGTGGATGCAGCGAACAAGATCATCGTCAACCTCCTCAAGAAGAAGGTGGAGAACTTGAGGGGCAGCTGGGTGAAACAACTCCCTTCGGTCCTCTGGGCCCTTAGTACCACACCAAACATAGCCACATGAGAGACTCCCTTCAAACTCTCCCATGGGTGCGAGGCGGTACTCCCAATAGAGTTCGAGGTCCGGACGCCTCAGGTGGTCGAAGCAGGGGAAGGCATGGAAGAATGGAGAGCTGAGAATGAGGAAGAGCTACGGCTCAACCTTGATATGGTGGAGGAGGTGCGTGACCTCTCGGCCATCCGCCAGGAGGAGGTGAAAAGAACTATGGCAAAGTATTTTGACAAGAACGTCAGGGTCATACAATTCACAGAAGGGGACTTGGTCCTGAAGAAGGTATATCCCGCGGGATGGTCAGCCGTCGTGGGAAAGCTCAACCCCAATTGGGAGGGTTCGTATATTATAAAGGAAACATTTAGGTCAGAAGGGTATCGCCTCCAGAATATGGAGGGCGAGATCCTAGGTCTCACTTGGAGCGGTGATGACTAGAAATGTTTTTTCCCTCAGAACATGTAAGTACCATTTCTTTTTTTAAATGAAATTTAAAGTGTCAACGCTCTCATTGCAATCTGTATGAATGGTTGAAGTGTTCATTTGGTAGACCCCGACCAGATCCCATTGTCAGGCTCTAACCTTGCTAGCAGGGCTTGATATCACTCATGGGAGTCTGCCCCAGACCCCGAGCAGATCCCGCTGTCAGACTCTAACCTAGCTGGCAGGGCTGGTTGTCACTCGAGGGAGTCTGCCCCAGACCCCGAGCAGATCCCGTTGTCAGGCTCTCACCTAGCTGGCAGGGATGGATGTCACTCGAGGGAGGCTGCCCCAGACCCTGAGCAGATCCCGCTGTCAGGCTCTCACCTAACCGGTAAGGCTGGATGTCACTCGAGGGAGTCTACCCCAGACCCTGAGCAGATCCTGCTGTCAGGCTCTCACCTAACCGGCAAGGCTGGATGTCACTCGAGGAAGTCTACCCCAGACCCCGAGTAGATCCCACTATCAGGCACTCACCTAGCTGGCAGGGCTAGATGTCACTCGAGTGAGTTTACTCCAAACCCCGAGCAGGTCCTGGTATCAGGCTCTCACCTAGTTGATAGGGTTGGATGTCACTCGAGGGAGTCTGCCCCAGTCCCCGAGCAGATCCCGCTGTCAAGCTCTGACCTAGTTGGCACGGTTGGATGCCACTCGAGGGAGTCTGACCCAGATCCCGAGCAGATCCTTATGTCAGGATCTCACATAGCTGACAGGGATGGATATCACTCGAGAGAGTCTGCCTAAGACCCCAAGCAGATCCAGCTGTCAGGCTCTCACCTAGCTGGCAGGGTTAGATGTCACTCGAGGGAGTCTGCCCCAGACCCCGAGAAGATCTCGCTGTCGGGCTCTCACCTAGCTAGCAGGGCTGGATGTCACTCGAGGGAGTCTGCCCCAAACCCCTAGAAGATCCCGCTGTCAGGCTCTCACCTAGCTTATAGGGCTGGATGTCACTCGAGGAAGTCTGCCACTATAGACCCTGAGCAGATCCCGCTGTCAGGCTCTCGCCTAGTCGGTAGGGCAGCTAGATGTCACTCGAGGGAGTCTGCCCTAGACCCCAAGTAGATCCCGTTATTAGGCTCTCACCTAGCTGGCAGGGCTGGATGTCACTCGAGGGAGTCTTCCCCAGACCCCGAGCAGATCCTACTGTCAGGCTCTCACCTAGCTGGAAGGGCTGGATGTCACTCAAAAGATTCTGCCCCAGACCTCGATAAGATCCCTTTGTCAGGCTCTCACCTAGCTGCAAGGGCTGGATGTCACTCGAGAGAGTCTGCCACAGACCCAGAGGAAATCCTGCTATCAGGCTCTCACCAAGCTGGTCGGGCTGGATGTCACTCGAGGGAGTCTGCCCAAGACCCAGGCAAATCACACTGTCAGGCTCTCATCTAGCTGACAGGGCTGGATGTCCTTTAAGGGAGTCTGCCCCAGACCCCAAGCAGATCCCGCAGTCAGGCTCTCACCTAGCTGATAGGGCTGGATGTCACTCGAGGGAGTCTGCCCAAGACCCCGAGAAGATCCCGTTGTCAGGCTCACGCCTAGCTGGTAGGGCTGGATGACACTCGAGGGAGTCTGCCCTACACCCCGAGCAGATCCTGCTGTCAGGCTCTCATCTAGCTTGTAGGGCTGGATATTACTCGAGGGAGTCTTCCCCAGACCCTGAGCAAATCCCTCTGATAGAACTAAGTTGTCTACCTAAATCACCTAGAGGGGGTGAATAGGTGAAATGCGTGTCAAATGCGGAATAAAAAATTAACACAGCACAGATCAAGCAATCATACAGGCGACAAGAGATTTATAGTGTTTCCCCAATCTTGGGTACGTCTACTTTCCTCACCGATCTAGCAAACCACTAGACTCGGCTACTCCACTATCTCAGATTGAAAACAATCCTACACCTCGGAACCACGTTCCTACAAAACTCGATCCAAATCGGATCTACACTCGGAAGATAAAGCCTTCCTACAAATCTCGGAGAAAAACTCCTACAATGAAATTTGTTTGAAAAGAAAATACAAATAATATATTGCACAGATCTGGATCTTTGACAGTCTTCTTCCTTGAGAACTTTGGCTTGATCAGAATATGTTGAAGACGACTTGAGAGAGAGATCCATAGATCTGAAAAATGGAATCACCTCGATCGAGAAAATAGATCAGAGATCTTTGAGGCTCGGTGAGATCGAGGGATTATCTTTCGTCTGGATCTCTGGAGAAACAGAGATGAGAGCAGCGATCGGAGATCGTCGATCCAGACCTTCTTCCGTGAATGGCAATGGCGGCGGCATGAGAAATTAGGGTTCACGGGAAATTCTTTCTTTCTTATAATAATAATCTCAGTAAAAACTTATTACGTCAAATCTGAAAGGACCTATTTATAGGTGGACTCCAACGGTCAGAAATTTAATTAGGGATGGCACGTGGACCAATCAGAAATGATTAATTTGAAATACACAGCGAAATTGTACTTGGAGAATTTCAGGAATGTTTGAACAGATATACTCAAGACAGAGAAGAGACATACTCGAGTATAAGATGTTATATACTCGAGTGGATAGGAGGAGCATACTCGAGTATAAGAAGAGAAGCTACTCAAGTGATTCAGAGATCAACACTCGAGTGATTTTAGAACTACTCGAGTATGAGAGTATATACTCGAGTAAAAACACTTAGAGAAAATTTCTCAGATAAAATATAAAGAACTACTCGAGTAGAAGAGTTGGAGATACTCGAGTGAGGGGAAAATGAACTACTCGAGTATCTTTGGAAGACTACTCGGGTAATCACTAAAATACTCGAGTATGAAAACAACTATTCGAGTACATAGTCACTTACTCGAGTATATAGGGAACTACTCGAGTAGGTAGACTTAGAAACTTTCTGAGATGAGAAGTGCAGATCTACTCGAGTATGAACAGAACACTTACTCGAGTAACTAACCAACTACTCGAGTACAAGTTATCATCTACTCGAGTATAATACAGTCTACTCGAGTATGTAATCCAACTTACTCGAGTACATACTCACTTACTCGAGTGAACAAAAGGGGTACTCGAGTATGTAGACTTAGAGAAAATTTCAGATCTAAGAACAGAAGGATCTACTCGAGTATAAAATATGATCTACTCGAGTGACTAACTATCTACTCGAGTATAAGCTTATCTACACGAGTATACAGAGTCTTCTCGAGTATGTCTAAGGATCTACTCGAGTACTAGGTCACTTACTCGAGTAGATGAATGAAGCTACTCGAGTATGTGGACTTAGAAAAATTCTTCTGAAAAGAATAAACTTCAATACTTCAGTCCACCAATCCAAGTGCATGTATAGGAAGTATATCCCAATAGAGAGGCTATACATGGGCCAACACTTTGGATCACACAATGAGGGATTACATTGTATAGTCCTGTGTTTGGTGACCCATTATAGACTGACATTGGTCTACACTTGGCAATAAGAACCTGCACACTTACAACTTAAACACAATATCAAATACACCTTAATTCATCTTAGTTCAAGGTCTAACCTCCTACAAATCTGAGGTATTGTGGAGGCAAATCCCAACAATCTTCCCCTATTTGTAGATGTCAGCACCCTCTACACTAAGGTGAATTACTTAGAGTAAAAAAGAACAACACACATATGCAAAAAAAAAAGTAAACTGAAGCAGGATAAATAATAAGATAGCCATAATCAGAATCAAATATATATATAGAAATGTTTTTAACAGATTAAAAAAATCCATTTCCACATTCTCATTGACTCAAGAAGGGGCTTCTTTGTGCATTCTTTCTCTCTTCAGCTCTTGCCTCTCTAGGTAACTGAATGGTTTAGGAAAATATGTTCTGGGCCTAGGAGGAGCAGCTGGGTTGTTGTATCCCCAATTCCTGTCATGAAGTCTGATCTTGATCTGGGATGCTTCATAAGCTTTCCATTCTGAATAACTGTAATACTGATCTCTGTGCTCACCAAGATCTGTTACTAGCTTCAAGGTATCAAGGATCAAAGATTTGGAGGTTGGACTCCAAACTTCAGTATGAACAATTTCTGGTCTACCTTCAGAAGCTGGGGCAGGCTCTTTTCTAGGTGCAGAACGGCTGGCAGAAGCGCCGTCACCAAATTTCCTTTTCTTCCTTAGGGCACCTTGAGAACTAGGAGGAAGTTCATCTTGCCAAATATCAGTATAAGAGAGAGGAGGCTCAGTCATATCACCAGCAGGTCTGGGTGAGAAGACTGGCACACCTCCTGGAATGTTTGCCTGAGCTGGAAAATTTTCTTGAGCTAGAGCACCTGATGGAGGATTTTCTTCAAGAGGATCCAGAAATTTAGGAATTATGGTAGGGTTGAGCTGAGAATTTGGGAAGTTCTGATTATTTACCCATACAGCTGTATCATAAATGTAGAATTTGACAGATTGGAGTTGAGATAGAATATCTGCTTTCATATCCTTGACTAGATCATTCACAGTTGTTTGAGCTTGTTCAGACAGTTTTTCAACTACTTTTTCAACTTGTTCTTTAACAATTTTCTCCCCCTTGCTGATATCTACAGATAGCTTGGCAATGCTTCATCTTTGAAAGTGCCAACTTCTTCACATACTTTCATCACATTTGCTTCAGCATTCTTGTCCAATTGTATCTGATTATGTGCAATAGTTTCAGCTTGATTTCTTAGTTCACCTATACTTGTAATAGTATGATCAATAGCTTTTCCACCCAATTGAAACAATCTCTTGAGCTCATCAGTATTGGCTTGAATTTCAGCAAAGCCTCTACTCATCTCCTTTTCAAGAGTAGAGACCTTGCTATTTACTGAGGCTAGAGAGTCATCAAAGTACTTTCTTTGTTCTCTGAGTAACTGTTCAATCTTGTTGACCAGATCTGAAGAAGTAGAAGGAGTTGAAGTTGGGGCAGGGACTGAAGGAGCAGGAGTAACCCATGGAGGGATTTCAGCAATTACCACTGAGCTTTCAGCTCTCTTGAAAGATTCTAGGACAACTGATTCTTCTTCATTTAGGAAGGAGGGAATAGAGAAGTCCAAAGTCCTCAGAGGGTCCTCCACTGGTTCTGGAGAGACTTCCTTGTCATCAGACAAAAGAATAGTTTCTGGTTGGCTTTTCTCTGCAGTAGGGGACTGAGCAGGAGATTGTACAGGAGTCTGAGCAGGAGTCTGGGCAGGAGTCTGAGCAGGAGACTGAGCTGGAGAAATATCCACTGGAGTCTGAGCTTCTGGAGTCAGTACAACTGATTCATTTTGAAACAGAGGGGCATCTGAGCTGAGCTCAGCAATCAATTTATTGATATCTTCTGCAGTAGACAGTAGGGTTGCTGGATCTGGAATCTCTGAGTGGGGATCTGCTGGAGGAGGAGAAACTGGAGGGGTAGAATCCCTTACTTCTGCTTGCTGTGAGGGTTCTGATGAAGCTGGGTACAAGGGATGAGATGAGGCAGGCTCCCCCTCAACTATTGCACCTGAGGTAGCAGCAGTTTGATGTGGAGGAGGAGATGGAATCCTGTCATCAGGTACACTGGTTTCTTGGGAATCTACTGAAGGGACAGCAGCTTTGAATGCTTGGGCAGAGTTCAGAATTTTAATTTCATATCGCTGGATGGAGGATATAGAAACCTTTATCATGTGATGGAGTGGAGTCCCTTTGGATAAATCAAAGACTGACGGGTTGATTTCATGAAGAAGGAGGGAAATAATCCTGGCAAAACTTGGATGCTTAATGCTTTCTCTGATTTTATCTAGGATCAACAGTCCAAACTGGAATTGTTTGCGGCAGATAATGGCTTGCATTATGTCAAACATTTCCATAGAAATGTCCCGAATGGAGTAAGTCTTGCATAATAGTACCTTTGCAATTACATCCACTAGGAACTTTCCTTCTGAGTTGAAATCAGCTCTGCTAAAGGAATGGGCTTGAGGGTTAGCTCCACAGAATAAACTAGTTCTTACTGAATCTTCAGCAGTCATTTCGGCATCGTCATCTACTACTGGCAGATGTAACAGAGCAGCTAAGGAGCCTTTGTCCAGTCGGATTTTTATCCCTCTGACCTTGGATTTCAGGAGCTTGCCATTTCGTTTTACCTTCAGATTCTGATAAAATTCTTCAATAGCTGGGAAAATAACTCGGCACGGCGTCTGGAGAACGAACGACAGTCTAGCGGTCTCGAACAAAATCAGAAGATTTCGGAAATCATCTGAAAGATCGGTTATACCCGTGGGGGCGAGTTCTGAGCCAATGCCGATTTTAGAAGAGGGGGCCATCTGCGATTCTAGAGGACGAGAGAGGCGAAGACGACGATGCTCTGTGGTTTTCCGGAAGATGAAGAGTCGGCGGCTACTCGAGAGAATGAGAAGTGGAAAGGGGTTTCCCGATTTTTCTCTCTATATATATAATCCTAATTAGGTTTCTTTTAAAAAAAAAATTCATACCTGAATGAAGCGGCAAATAGCTCGGTACGAATGGAAAGATTAGAAATCCAAAATATGAATTCCGTATACTCGAGTAGGTAATATCATACACGAGTATTAGACAGAGCATACTCGAGTAGGGCGAGTTTGTACACGAGTATGTTGTCAAGTACTCGAGTATGTTGTCAAGTACTCGAGTATGTTGTCAAGTACTCGAGTATGTTGTCAAGTACTCGAGTATGTAAATCCTTTTACTTGAGTAATTCTCGTTTACTCGAGTATCTGTCAGGATATACTCGAGTATATATTACTTGAAAGACAATTTTCCTTGGGAGATGTATATTGCCACTGAAATCTTAAACTCTGAGCAGCCAACACCACTGATATCTTCTTGATTTGTGAGTCCATCACTAGTCTTCTTTGTTGAGCAGCCCGAGTTCCATTTTGAAGAACGAGAACTTGGACTCGTCCAGCGGCTTGGTGAATATATCTGCAACTTGCCTGTCTGTGGAGACATATTGTAGATCTATGTCTCCATTTTCCACATGCCCCGGATGAAATGATAACGAAGCTCTATGTGCTTGGTCCGGCTGTGGGAGACTGGGTTGTTGGCGATTGCTATAGCGCTGGATGAGTCGCAAAACAAAGGAATGTTCTGGAACTTCATGTTGTAGTCTTCAAACTAATTTTTGATCCAGAGAAGCTGTGCACAACAGCTGCCTGCAGAGATGTACTCTGATTCAGCCGTTGAGATGGCAACACAGTTCTGCTTCTTACTGCTCCAGGAAATAAGTCTCCTTCCGAGGAATTGGCAAGTCCCGGAAGTACTTTTCCTGTCGTCTTTGCTTCCTGCAAAATCTGCATCTGAAAATCCAATTAGTTCACTATCATTACTTCTTGGGTACCATAAGCCAAGATTTGGTGTACTTTTGGGGTATCTCAAGATTCGCTTTGCAGCAATGTAATGAGATTCCTTAGAGTTCACCTGAAATCTAGCATATACACATGTTGAGAATATTATGTCTGGTCTACTTGCGATAAGGTAGAGCAAGGACCCAATTATGCTTCTGTACTTGGTTTCATCAGAAGGTTTCCCTTTCTCATCCTTGTCCAGAGACATAGCTGAGGCCATTAGAGTCCTCATAGAGGTTGCATTCTCCATTCCGAATTTCTTGAGTAGCTCTTTGGTGAACTTGGTCTGTGAGATGAAAATTCCATCCTCAGATTATTTCACCTGAAGCCCTAAGAAATACTTCAGCTCTCCCATACTGCTTATTTCAAACTTCCCTTGCATGAGTTTAGAAAACTTCTTGCAGAGGTTGTTATCTGTAGAGCCAAAAATAATGTCATCGACATAGATTTGCACTAGCAAAATCTTGCCTTTTATTTCCCTAAGAAATAATGTCTTGTCTATCTTTCCTCTTGTGAACTTGTTCTCAAGAAGAAAGGTGGACAGCGTTTCATACCAAGCTCGAGGAGCTTGTTTAAGACCATATAAAGCTTTTTGTAATAAGTAAACATAATTAGGATAAGTTGAATCAACAAAACCTGGTGGTTGCTCTACATACACTTCTTCCTTTATGTCACCATTTAGGAAGGCGGACTTAACATCCATCTGATAGACGGTAAAGCCCTTAAGTGCAGCGTAGGCAAGAAATAACCTGATCGCTTCCAGTCTTGCCACTGGAGCATAAGTCTGGTCGAAGTCAATTCCTTCTTCTTGACGATATCCCTTTGCGACAAGTCTGGCTTTATTCTTTATAATGGTTCCATCTTCGTCCATCTTGTTCCGGTAGACCCATTTTGTCCCAATGACGTTCTTACCCTTGGGTCTAGGAACAAGTGTCCAAACTTTGCATCGTTTGAACTGATTCAGTTCTTCTTCCATGGCTAGAATCCAGGATGCGTTGGAGTTGGCTTCCTCAAATTTCTTTGGTTCAACCTGTGAGAGAAAACTTAAGTGTAAATTATCGTTAGTTGTACCTCGACGAGTTCTGACGCCATTGCGAGGTTTTCCTATGATTTGATCAACGAGATGATCCTTCAAGTGTCTGAACTCTAAAGTCCTTGCATCTGGGATCTCTTCAGCCACTGGAGTTGCATCTTCAGCTGGGATGTGTTCTTCATCTTGATCATCTACCTCTCCAATAGGGGTTGTAGAGGTGATCTTGATGTACGTCTCATCTTTATCTTTAGTAGTTTCATCCAAGCTAAGTTCCTTCAACTTTGTACCTGCATCCACAATTGGCACACTAGACGAGTTGCTGCGCAGCAGACTCGTCTCATCAAATACAAGATGTATCGACTCTTTTACCACCAGAGTTTTTCTATTGAATACTCTATAGGCCTTACTATGGCTACTATAACCTACAAAAATACCTTCAAAGCTTTTCTCGCTAAACTTGGTAGTGTGATACTTGCCGTTGTTAAGTACGAAGCACTTACAACCAAAGATTCTAAAATATGAAATGGTTGGTTTCCTGCCTTTTAGAAGTTCGTAAGGATTCTTATCATGGTTCTTGTTGATGAGTGCTCGATTTTGCACGTGACAAGCGGTGTTGACGGCTTCAGCCCAGAAGTATTCTGGAAGTGAGGCATCACTCAACATGGTCAGGCAAGCCTCTATGAGTGTTCTGTTCCTTCTCTCAGCTACTCCATTTTGCTGTGGAGTGCGAGGAGAGGAAAACTCATGAAAGATACCTTGACTTTCGCAGAATTCTGTCATGGCTCCAGACTTGAATTCCGTTCCATTGTCACTTCTGATTTTGGCTACGGAACAGTTGTATTCATTCTGGATTTGCCTAACAAAATTGGTGAAAATACTGAAGCTATCTGACTTGTGTTTCAGAAAGAACACCCACGCAAAGCGCGAGTAATCATCCACAATAACCAACGTATATTTCTTACCTCCCAAACTTCTAACTTGCAGCGGACCAAACAAGTCCATATGGAGAAGCTGTAAGCTTCTATTGGAATCCTTGCCTATGATGCTTTTAAATGAACTCCTTGTTTGCTTGCCCTTGATACAGGCGTGACAAGGACTGTCCGTAACGCACTTGACATTAGGGGCATCACATACTAGGTTTTGAGAGAATAATATATTAATAGTTTTGAAATTAATATGAGCTAGTCTCTTGTGCCATTGGTCAGCAAGAGATGCACTACTTTTTGCTAAAAGACACACTGGTGTCGAAGAGTCTATACAAATGAAATTTAAACAGAAAATATTTCTGCTTCGAGTGCCTGATAAAACAGTTCCCATGTTGTCAACCGATTTTATCAAACACTTGTCAGCATGAAATTCAACTACGTATCCTTTATCGCATAGTTGGCTTATGCTGATGAGATTGTGTTCCAATCCTTCAACATAGGCTACATCCGAAAAGGATACGCTACCGTTAGAAATCATACCATACCCTTTAGTTATCCCTCGATCTGAACCTCCAAAGATGACCTTTGGTCCGTTGCAGACTGAGGTGAAATTCTGGAGTAGGCTTCTTGTCCCGGTCATATGCCGAGAACATCCACTGTCCAAATACCTGATTGGCATTTTGGTGGCCTTTGGACATACCTGCAATTACAATCACTTAGCCTTAGGAACCCAAACACGTTTGGGTCCTTGGTCTCGAGTTAGAAAACTCCCCCTACAAGTATTAGCCTCATGAGTGGTCATTCTCACGTTGCTAACTTGAGGGGTGGTAGCATTACTAGGATTGAACCAACATTCGATGGCAAAATGACCAATTCTGCCACAACACCAACAGTCGAACCTGTTGTATCTTTGCCTAGTATATTCCTGCTTGATTTTCTGAAGTGATGGTCTAGCAGGACCCTTATTATTGGAGGAGGAGGCTTCATGATGAAGACAGCTACATGAAGTCTTCTCCTTCATAGGCTTTTCCACAATAGGTTTTACCTTTGGTGTCTTCTTGATGTTATGACCATGAGCATAAGGTCCATAGCTTTGAAGTTGAATCTCTTCATAAGGTGCTTTGAAGACACTCTCGCCAAAGTTACGAGGACGAGTCCAACCTTGGTATCTTGACTTAGGCTTCTCAGGGATCGGCCTAGAAAAGTGTCCATAGGTAGACTCATAGTCGAGTTCGTTCGTAGGAAAGATAACTTTCTTGAACAAAACAGGTTCCAAGGGAGCTTTCCCTTTTTCTTCAGCCAGGGCCTTCTGGGCAGCCTTATTCTTTCTCTTGGCCTTGTTTCTCAGCCTCAAGTTGTTATTCCAATTCTTTGATGATTTCCTCTTTAAGGTCGAGGTGCTTGAGAGCTTGATTGTATTCCTCCATAGCACTATTGAAGTTCTCTTGAAGAGAGTTAGTCTTGGTGACTTCTTCTCTCAAGCTGCTCTCACTAGCCTGTAGAGATTTTATCTCTTTGGCTTGAGTTTTCACTATTCTACGACATTTTTCGTAAGCTGTGAGTAAGTCCTTATACTGACCCATGAGTTCAGATTCATCTTTAGAGGAATAGCCCTCTTGCTCATTATCATCATCAGAATCAGAGAGAGGAGTGTGAGATTTTACCTCCCCAGTGAACTGGGGGACTTGTTCATCATCTGAGTGAGCCATGAGCCCAAAGTAAGCTTCCTCTTCTTCACTCGACTCAGATGAGTCGGAGTCGCTGAGAGTTTTGCTCTTCTTGGCTACTAGACTCTTCTCTGTCCTCTACTTGTGGTATGAGGATTTCTTTTCCTCTCTTCTGCCGCCCTCTTTCTTCTTGTGAGGGTAGTCCGCAATGACGTGACCTGGCTTATTACAAAAGTAACAAATGATGACAGTTGAAATCTGTTTGTTCTATTTAGAGTTATACCTGTCATGGCTACTTGAGCCTTTCTTTCGCTGATCACCGTCACGTCGTGATCTTCTGAATGAGGCATCATTGCCTCTCCATTGCTTCTTCTTATTTAAGAATTTCTTGAATTGCCGGGAGAGCAATGAGAACTCTCCTTCAGATAGTTCTGAGCCAGATGAGCTTGGATCAGATGATTCTTCTTCATCAGCTTCAGGAACCGGGGCAGGAGAGCTAGCCTTTGTCTTCCTTGAGCTATCTGCCTTTAGAGCGACAGACTTCTGCTTGGATGCAGACCTGCTTATCTCTTCTATAACTTTTCTTGAGTTGATTTGCAGCTCGTAAGACATAAGCTTTCCGAACAGATTCTGCGGGTCCGTCTCAACTAACCTTCCAAACTCCCGAATGGCACATACCTTATTATCTCATTCCTTGGTTAGGGATCTTAAGAATTTGTCATTGAGTTCCCCATTGGTGAAGAGACGTCCATAAACTCTTAGGCCATTTACTATCTTGAAGAAGTTCTCAAAAGTGTCAGCTATGGCTTCCTTATGACCCTGCCTGAAGGCTTCATATTTCTTGTTCAGTAGGGACCTTCGATCATCCCTCACTTCTTCTGTACCTTCCATTAGAGTCACTAGGGATTGCCACATCTCCTTAGCAGATTGGCAATGAATCAGATTCTGCAGCATTGAGTCATCGACTGCACTTGCGATAATATTTTTAGCTTTCTTGTCCAAAGAGACAAGTGCAATCTCGTCCTTATCTAGATCCATCAATTTCTTGGGAACTTGCTTAGATGAATCCATGGTGGAGGTGGTCATAGGAATGTGGGGACCTTCTTCAACAATCATGAAGATCCGGGGATCTACTGCTTCCATAAAGAATTTAACTCTTTCCTTCCGCATAGGAAAATTGTTCTTGGTGCAGATAGGGAGCTTAGCAAAATCCTTGGTCTTACTCATACTTGAAATTTCTCTTGAGATAACTTGGTAAGGATTAGATCAAGGTGTTAACCTTTTAACGATCAACCTCCCTCTGATACCAATTGAGAGAACTAAGTTGTCTACCTAAATCACCTAGAGGGGGGTGAATAGGTGAAATGCGTGTCAAATGCAGAATAAAAAATTAACACAGCACAGATCAAGCAATCACACAGACGACAAGAGATTTATAGTGGTTCCCCAATCTTGGGTACGTCTGCTTTCCTCACTGATCTAGTAAACCACTAGACTCGGCCACTCCACTATCTCGGATTGAAAACAATCCTACACCTCAGAACCACGTTCCTACAAAACTCAATCCAAATCGGATCTACACTTGGAAGATAAAGCCTTCCTACAAATCTCGGAGAAAAACTCCTACAATGAAATTTGTTTGAAAAGAAAATACAAACAATATATTGCACAGATCTGGATCTTTGACAGTCTTCTTCCTTGAGAACTTTGGCTTGATCAAAATATGTTGAAGACGACTTGAGAGAGAGATCCACAGATCTGAAAAATGGAATCACCTCGATCGAGAAAATAGATCAGAGATCTTTGAGGCTCGGCGAGATCGAGGGATTATCTTTCGTCTGGATCTCTGGAGAAACAGAGATGAGAGCAGCGATCGGAGATCGTCGATCCAGACCTTCTTCCGTGAACGACAATGGCGGCGGCGTGAGAAATTAGGGTTCACAAGAACTTCTTTCTTTCTTAAAATAATAATCTCAGTAAAAACTTATTACGTCAAATCTGAAAAAACCTATTTATAGGTGGACTCTAACGGTGAGAAATTTAATTAGGGATGACACGTGGACCAATCAGAAATGATTAATTCGAAATACACAGCGAAATTGTACTTGGAGAATTTCAGGAATGTTTGAACAGATATACTCGAGACAGAGAAGAGACATACTCGAGTATAAGATGTTATATACTCGATTGGATAGGAGGAGCATACTCGAGTATAAGAAGAGAAGGTACTCGAGTGATTCAGAGATCAACACTCGAGTGATTTTAGAACTACTCGAGTATGAGAGTATATACTCGAGTAAAAACACTTAGAGAAAATTTCTCAGATAAAATAGAAAGAACTACTCGAGTAGAAGAGTTGGAGATACTCGAGTGAGGGGAAAATGAACTACTCGAGTATCTTGGGAAGACTACTCGGGTAATCACTAAACTACTCGAGTATGAAAACAACTATTCGAGTACAGAGTCACTTACTCGTGTATATAGGGAACTACTCGAGTAGGTAGACTTAGAAACTTTCTGAGATGAGAAGTGCAGATCTACTCGAGTATGAACAGAACACTTACTCGAGTAACTAACCAACAACTCGAGTACAAGTTATCACCTACTCGAGTATAATACAGTCTACTCGAGTATGTAATCCAACTTACTCGAGTACATACTCACTTACTCGAGTGAACAAAAGGGGTACTCGAGTATGTGGACTTAGAGAAAATTTCGGATCTAAGAACAGAAGGATCTACTCGAGTATAAAATATGATTTACTCGAGTGACTAACTATCTACTCGAGTATAAGCTTATCTACACGAGTATACAGAGTCTTCTCGAGTATGTCTAAGGATCTACTTGAGTACTAGGTCACTTACTCGAGTAGATGAAGGAAGCTACTCGAGTATGTGGACTTAGAAAAATTCTTCTGAAAAGAATAAACTTCAATACTTCAGTCCACCAATCCAAGTGCATGTATAGGAAGTGTATCCAAATAGAGAGGCTATACATGGGCCAACACTTTGGATCACACAATGAGGGATTACATTGTATGGTCCTGTGTTTGGTGACCCATTATAGACTGACATTGGTCTACACTTGGCAATAAGAACCTGCACACATACAACTTAAACACAATATCAAATACACCTTAATTCATCTTAGTTCAAGGTCTGACCTCCTACAAATCTGAGGTATTGTGGAGACAAATCCCAACACCCTCTCTCAGGCTCACACCTAGCATGCAAGGCTGGTTGTCACTCGAAGGTGTATGCCCCAGACTCCGAGCAGATCCTATTGTTAGTCTCTCACCTAGCTGGCAGGGCCGGATGTCACTCGATGGAGTCTGCCCAAGACCCCGAGCAGATCTCGCTGTTAGGCTCTCACCTAGCTGGCAGGGCTAGATGTCACTCGAGGGAGTCTGCCCAAGACCCCGATCAGATCCCGCTATCAGGCTCTCACCTAGCCGATAGGGCTGGATTTCACTCGAGGGAGTCTGCCACAGACCCCGAGCAGATTTCGCTATCAGGCTCTCACCTAGCTAATTGGGTTGGATGTCACTAATGGGACTGCCCGAGATCCCGAGCAGATCCCACTGTCAGGCTCTCACCTAGCTGGCAGGGCCGGATGTCACTCGAGGGAGTCTTCCCTAGATCGCGAGCAGATCCCTCTATCAGGCTCTCACCTAGCTGGCAGGGCTGGATGTCACTCGAGGGGGTCCCACCCTCTCTTGGAATTATTTAGGAAGATTGCTTTCCTAAGGGTGTAGGGGTAGAAGGTCTTAATAGGCGAGCTTGAACTCGCAGGCCCAGCTTGGCAGAGAGAAGACGAGTCCCGATTGGTTCTCCTGTTGAGGAAGGCGAGCTCAAACAAAGCACTCCACCCCACCTTCAGTTTTACATGTTAAATATTTGGAAAGTTTTGAATCAGCATCAGCAAGAGAGGGATAACTCATGCCTGAGCTGGGTGGTTATGGGCCTAGCTCGGCAAGTGGCCCATTCCTGGTTAACCTGGGGAGGGGCGAGCTCTCGGAATTTGCTCGTAAGTACGAATCCTAGACATGCGCTCTAATGACAAATTCTATCCTAGCGAGATCTAACAAAGGGGAGGACTCGCGGCCGAGTGCATCATCGAAGGAAAATTCAAAGCAAAGGAGATAGAAAAAATTCATTCTTCATTCAGTATAAAATGATTACAAAAGGAGAGCTCGCTTAGGCGAGGTTACAAAAGAGGGGAGAGAGAGTTACAAAAAAAAGGGAGAGAGGGGGTGAAGGTTGGCTCTCGCCTCCTCCCTCGGATTGGCGATCTCTGTCTGCTCTGCCAGAAGGGTTGTCCTTGAAGTCCATGCCAAAGAACACGTCAAGGCTATCTTCCTTCTCGCTCGGCGGCGTGGGCGGGAACATACTCGGCATGAGGTCTCGAGCCGTGACCTCATCGCAGCCCTCCACCAGTACCTGCATATCCTTTATAATTTACAGGGTGCATTTGGAGGATTCGATTGAGTTGACCCACAGCCTTTCAACGACCTTAGCCTCGCCAAAGATCCTCGGGCTCTTGTATGGGAAGGGGGCTCGCCACCACCTGGGGGAGGAAGGCATCACCCTTGACGGGCCATTTTTGATGGCGAAGGCCATCATGATGGAGCACTTGGAGCACATGGAGCACTTGGAGCACTTGAAGATGGACCATCGAGGAGTGAGGAGGTTGAAGATATACCGGCAAAAGACTTGCGACGACGTAGCGGTCATGGCTACGGGCTTCGCTCTCGCAACAAAACTCGTGTTTGAATATTTTTCTTTATGGTGTGCTAATAGCCTTTTCATGAGTGGCTATTTTAAAACAATATTTTATTTCCTGCATTTCATTTTATGTGGTGTGTATTTAGCCACTAGTTTTTCATTTGGGATGTAAGCCTATATAAGGCTAAGACTCTTTCATATTGAGGTAGATTATTATTGAATAAGAATTGAGATTTCCTAAACCTAATTTTCTTGCTCCCTCTCCCTCTCTCCCTTGCCCTCATCTTAGCCGCCGCCCCCTCTTTCCCTCCTCTCCAAACCGACGGCCTACCCCCTCTCCCTCCTCAAGAGATCGGCCAACCCCCTTCTCCCCTCATCCCCTAGCCGCCACCTTCCCTATATCCCCTACCCAAGCCGACGGCCCTTTGCCTCTCCACCTCAAAACCGAGAGGTGACCCTCTCCTAAAGGAAGTTCGGCCACATCAAGATCTAGCAAGGAAGGAGGTCTTCTAGAGGATCCTCGCCGGCGTGACGTGAAAAGGATTTCAAGATTCGTCTTCCATAACGCTCTTCCGTGGACATCAAAGGAGAAGCGATCATATTCGGTGGATCCACGCATCTCGGATCTATCATTCCGAGAGGGGTAACGAAATTCTACACAAGAGATTTCTCTTCTTAGATAATTCTAGTGGTGGACGAATTTTGCGTTGATTTCCGAAATTGTTATTTCTTCGTAGCTAACAAATAATAGATTAGTATTTTCGTTTGGTTTTCCGAAGGAATCGTTAAAGGATTTGGCACTCCTCGCTTTCTTTTTGTTGGGATAGATCCAACCACCTTTCGAATCGTTTGTTCTTGGTGGATCTATTTTGGTACAACCCCAAAGCTCGTCCGGGATCAATATTATCCCTTTTAGCCGGAAAGAGTTCGGCCTATAGCCGACACTCGATCTAATTGCGGAACGGCGATCCGTATTGTTAGCGCGTGCGATAAATAAAATAATTGTAGTGGCTGCGTTTACGTTAGTGTGCGGGATAGAGGTCGTAGATCGTGTCAAGCGTCGTCGCGATCACGCGACGTGACTCGAAGAGACATCCCTACATCAATTTGGTATCAGAGCCAGGTTGTGTTGATTTCCCAATCGACACCATCCTCACTTTTATCATAGGGTTGTCTTTTCTTTTACGTTGTGCACTTTCGTTACGAACCGTGTCAAAATCTGAATTTGGGCTGCATTTAGTAAAACTCACAAATTTCAATTTTTTTCCAGAAAATTACAAAAAAAATTCTGAATTTTCTTCTCAATTTTTTAAGAAAAAAAGTCTGAAAAATTTTTTCCTGTTGCTCAATAGTTTTGCGTCAAAAAAATCAAACGCGTAATTTAAGTCAGGTCAAAATTGTTGCTTGTACCGTTCGTTCATGCGCACTAGGCTGGGCACAGAATATCTTCCCTCCACCTCACACATGGCCAACACCCAAGGCGACGAGCCTGCTCCGGCCACGATCGCCGAGCTCCGAGAAGAGTTTAACGCTAGATTTGACGCACTGACTCAGTTAGTTGAAGGGCTCGCTGTAAATCAAGCGGCGCCTCGAAACAACGGCGTTGGCAGAAACCGACTGGGCCCCCAACCCACGGCAGCCAATCAGCGAGAGGAACGACAAAATAACCCACGTGACCTAGACGATGAGTACCCACCCCGAGGTCACTATGAGTTTGATGTGACAAGGGCCGTAAAAATGAACGCACCCTCCTATGATGGGATGGGAGAGCCCCAACTTTTCCTAGACTGGGTCATGGACATCGAGTGCTATTTTGAATGGCACGATTTAACTGACGCTGAGAAAGTGAAGGTCGCACGTATGAAACTGCTAGGAAGGGCCAAAACATATTGGTTAAACGAAGAGAGGCGCCTAGGAACTGTAAACGGAACACCCCCACTTGGGTGGACTGCAATGAAAGCGCTACTACACGACCAATACGTACCCACATATCACCGAACTCAGATGTTCGATGATTTAGCCACCCTTCGGCAAGGGAATACTTCGGTAGCAGATTATATGGGACGCCTTAAGGATATGATGGTGCGTTGCGATGTTCGTGAGATGCCCGAAGTTACACTCTCACGATTTCGTAAGGGACTCAACCCGGATATACAAGGGAAACTCTTGCGTTATGGTCACACAGACCTTAACACCACCTTCAATGCCGCCTTGGATATTGAAAAGCATAACGCCTATAAGTCCAAAGGGCGTAATTTCCAGAAAGGGAAATCCATCTTAGGCCCGCACCCTTCTTCATCCGCGCGTGATAAAGGAAAGTATCGATCAACGGACTCGGAGTCCATTGTCATTACCGCTAGGAATAATAGGAATCCCACCGGTGAGCGAGTACCAATAGGACGAGTTAACAAGACAAATGCCACGTGTTATTCGTGCGGCATTCAAGGGCACTACTCTAGTGAGTGCCCCACGAAAAGCAAGCCTTTAGCTTTACTAGACTCTTCGTCTGAACCTGCTGATATCGTCTATGGAGCTGGCGAAGAATCTGACGCCGAGCCAAGTGACATTGAGGACGATTCATACATGATGGTGATGAGATGCATTTTAGCCACACCGCGAGCGTTGGATGAATATAACCGGACAAATATATTTACATTAAATTTTAAAGACGGTGAAAAATGGTGTAAGTTAATTATCGATAGCGGCAGTTGTATGAACGTAGTTTCGGAGAATGCCATCACTCGCATGCACTTAGTAACCGAGCCGCACCCACATCCTTATAAAATTGCGTGGGTAAACAAGACATCCATAGCAGTCTCTAAGCGATGCTTGGTTCCGATAACTTTGAAAAACTACGTTGATAAAGTTTGGTGCGACGTCATTCCTATGGACGTGTGTCATGTGTTATTAGGACGACCATGGTTGTACGATTATGACGTGACCCACTTCGGTCGCGCAAACACCTATGAGTTCAAATTTAATGGTAAAACCATTATTTTGAAGCCGTCAGCGCCCAAGGATCCGTCATCTATCTCCAAAGACACGGTTGTACCAGTGGAAAAGAAAAGGATAAGCTTGATTAGTAGAAAGGAATTAGAACGTGAGACTTTTATGGATGGCGTTATATACGCGTTAGTATGTTTACAAGTGAAGGAAGAGTCACAAACTATTGAGAGCCTCCCATTGTCGCTACGAAATCTCTTGGAAGAATATAAGGATGTTTATCCGGTGGATTTACCACCCACGTTACCACCGATACGTGACATCCAACATGAGATAGATTTTGTCCCGGGATCTTCATTGCCAAATCAGCCCCATTATAGACTCAATCCATCCTCCCATGAAGAATTACAAAAATTAATTTCTGACCTGCTAGCGAAAGGATTTATACGACATAGCAAAAGTCCTTGTGCCGTCCCCGCATTATTAGTCCCAAAGAAAGATAAGACATGGCGATTATGTGTCGATTATCGGGCTATTAATAAAATAACGATCAAATATAGATTTCCTATTCCCCGTTTGGACGATCTACTAGATATGCTTTCAGGAGCCGCTATATTCTCTAAATTGGATCTTAAAAGCGGTTATCATCAGATACGAATACGGGAGGGAGACGAATGGAAGACGGCTTTCAAATCTAAGGATGGACTCTACGAATGGCTAGTGCTTGGAGAAGGACTTACCAATGGACCCAGTACTTTTTCACGATTGATGACCCAAATTTTTAAGCCTTTTATGGGAAAATTTGTAGTGGTCTATTTTGACGACATTTTGGTTTTTAGCATTTCGCCGGGAGATCATGAGAATCATCTAAGAACAATTCTTACCACATTGCGCAAAAAGAACTTATTTATTAACTTTAAAAAATGCGCATTCGGCGTGCCTTCTGTTGAGTTCTTAGGATACATCGTGAGTTCGGATGGCATTCATGTGGATCCCAAGAAGGTCCAAGCGATTAAGGAATGGCCGGAACCCAAGAATATTAGGGACGTTAGAAGTTTCCACGGATTGGCCACGTTTTATCGAAGATTTATTCAGAATTTTAGTAGTATTATGGCACCCATAACTGAATGTATGAAAAAAGGAGAATTCACATGGACGAAATCGGCCACTAGTGCCTTCCAAACGATTAAGGAACGAATGTCTGAAGCTCCTTTACTCCGATTACCAGATTTTAGTAAAGTTTTTGAACTATCATGCGACGCATCGGGGGTAGGAATTGGAGGAGTACTAAGCCAAGAGGGACACCCGCTAGGATACTTTAGTGAGAAGCTAGCCGGGCCGAAATTAAACTATTCCAATTATGATCGTGAATTCTATGCGGTGATCCGATGTCTCCAACATTGGCGACATTACCTTATATCAAAAGAATTTGTAATATTATCGGACCACGAGGCCCTCAAATTTGTGAATTCTCAAAATAAGATTAGTCCACGGCACGCAAAATGGATATCCTATCTCCAGGAGTACACCTTCATAATCAAGCATTTGAAGGGAACACTAAATCGTGTAGCGGACGCACTAAGTAGAGTCACACTGTTATTAAATACCATGGAAGTGTCGGTCATAGGATTCGATAGGATAAAGGACGAATATATCCATTGCCCAGACTTTAAGGACATTTATTTCGCCGCTAAGGATAACTCCCCTACTACTATTTCGGCATTCTATATTCGGGATGGATATTTATTCAAACATGTGCAATTGTGCATACCCCGGTCGTCTTTACGACATTTTATTATATGGGAGTTACATAGCGGGGGATTAGGCGGACATTTTGGGCGAGACAAAACGATCACACTTGTGGAAGATAAGTTCTTTTGGCCGGGCCTTAAACCCATGGTCAACAAAGTTGTAGGAAGTTGTCGTGTTTGTCAACTAGCTAAGGGAAACAAGACCAATGCGGGTCTTTACACACCCCTTCCGATCCCGTCGGTACCATGGCAAGATGTTAGCATGGATTTTATATTGGGCTTACCTATGACCTTTAGGCGACACGATTCCATATTAGTGGTGGTAGATCGATTCTCAAAAATGGCATATTTTATTGCAAGCAACAACACCTATGATGCTTCAAATATAGCAAAACTATTTTTCAAGGAGGTTGTAGCACATCGAGGCGTGCCCAAGACGATAGTGAGTGATCGAGATGTAAAATTTACAAGTTATTTTTGGAAGACACTCTGGAAATTAATGGGCACTAAGTTGATGTTTTCGTCGGCCTATCATCCTCAAACGGATGGGCAAACGGAAGTCGTCAACCGTAGTTTGGGAGGGTTACTTCGTTGTCTAGTAGGCGAACATAAGGGTACATGGGATCTTATCCTCCCGCATGCTCAGCTAGCGTACAATAACTCTAAGAACCGGTCCACTGAATTGTCCCCGAATGAGATAGTGCACGGTTATAAAGCGCCAGTGCCACTTGACTTGATTCCTTTACCACCTTCTTTTAAGTCAAGTCAATTTGCACTAGACTTCGCTTCACATGTTCACACTCTCCACGAGCACATTGGCAAGACGTTAGCTAAGCAATATTCTATATATCAATCGAATGCTAATGTACATCGGCGAGTAGTCTCTTTGAACATAGGCGATTTGGTTATGGTTCGTCTAATCCCTGAACGGATGCCTTCGGGCACCATAAAAAAATTAGCGAACAAGAAAGCCGGTCCTTTTCGAATCTTGAAGAAATTAGGCGAAAATGCTTATTTGTTAGAGTTACCTACTGATTGGGGAATCTCCCCTGTGTTTAACATTTCCGATTTAACGCTTTTTGTTGCTCCACCACCTGAATTATCTATCTCTCCGTTTCATATTTCTACGAAAAATTCTAATGGGGTGGGGGGTGAGTTAAATTCTGGATCGCTTTCTCCTGCGAAGTCTATGGGAGGTATGCAGTTTATTGATGATGAAAATTGTTTTTCTGCTTCACCTAACGCTTTTCCGAGGTTTCCCCGGACAGATTTCTTGCCTGACAAGATTTTGCAGGATGATGTTGTTCCCACTACAGATGGCGACGTTCACAGGTTCTTGGTTCGTTGGCGTGGTCGTCCGGCTTCGGACGACTCTTGGCTCTCGACTGCACAGTTGGATCGTCTTGACGCGGACCTCCTACACCGCTATCTCTCTGACCACTCATCGGTGATGAGTCCTTTTGAGCAGAGGAGGATTGATGGCGAAGGCCATCATGATGGAGCACTTGGAGCACATGGAGCACTTGGAGCACTTGAAGATGGACCATCGAGGAGTGAGGAGGTTGAAGATATACCGGCAAAAGACTTGCGACGACGTAGCGGTCATGGCTACGGGCTTCGCTCTCGCAACAAAACTCGTGTTTGAATATTTTTCTTTATGGTGTGCTAATAGCCTTTTCATGAGTGGCTATTTTAAAACAATATTTTATTTCCTGCATTTCATTTTATGTGGTGTGTATTTAGCCACTAGTTTTTCATTTGGGATGTAAGCCTATATAAGGCTAAGACTCTTTCATATTGAGGTAGATTATTATTGAATAAGAATTGAGATTTCCTAAACCTAATTTTCTTGCTCCCTCTCCCTCTCTCCCTTGCCCTCATCTTAGCCGCCGCCCCCTCTTTCCCTCCTCTCCAAACCGACGGCCTACCCCCTCTCCCTCCTCAAGAGATCGGCCAACCCCCTTCTCCCCTCATCCCCTAGCCGCCACCTTCCCTATATCCCCTACCCAAGCCGACGGCCCTTTGCCTCTCCACCTCAAAACCGAGAGGTGACCCTCTCCTAAAGGAAGTTCGGCCACATCAAGATCTAGCAAGGAAGGAGGTCTTCTAGAGGATCCTCGCCGGCGTGACGTGAAAAGGATTTCAAGATTCGTCTTCCATAACGCTCTTCCGTGGACATCAAAGGAGAAGCGATCATATTCGGTGGATCCACGCATCTCGGATCTATCATTCCGAGAGGGGTAACGAAATTCTACACAAGAGATTTCTCTTCTTAGATAATTCTAGTGGTGGACGAATTTTGCGTTGATTTCCGAAATTGTTATTTCTTCGTAGCTAACAAATAATAGATTAGTATTTTCGTTTGGTTTTCCGAAGGAATCGTTAAAGGATTTGGCACTCCTCGCTTTCTTTTTGTTGGGATAGATCCAACCACCTTTCGAATCGTTTGTTCTTGGTGGATCTATTTTGGTACAACCCCAAAGCTCGTCCGGGATCAATATTATCCCTTTTAGCCGGAAAGAGTTCGGCCTATAGCCGACACTCGATCTAATTGCGGAATGGCGATCCGTATTGTTAGCGCGTGCGATAAATAAAATAATTGTAGTGGCTGCGTTTACGTTAGTGTGCGGGATAGAGGTCGTAGATCGTGTCAAGCGTCGTCGCGATCACGCGACGTGACTCGAAGAGACATCCCTACATCAATTTTGCTATGAAGCCCCTTATTTTCCTCGCTCAGCTTCGCGTTCCTCCCTTCCAGCTCGGCGGAGCGAGCTTCGAGCTCGGCGGCGTGAGCCTCTAGCTCGGCGGTGCGAGTCTCCTTCTCGGTGGAGCGAGCACGGAGCTGATTATTCTCTTCCTCCATCCCGACAGCGTGAGCCCGCAGCTCCCCGGTAGCTTCGGCATCCTGAAGCAAGAACAGCTAAGTAAAATCTGAAGCTAAAAATCCCAAGTGAAAGGAGGAAGGGGTAACCAGTGCTCACCAGTCCGTAAGCTCCCTTGGCGAGCAAGTCCTCGGCAATGCCGAGCCTCCTCTCCAGGTCCACGACCTTGTCCTGGGCCAGGTCGCGCTTTTGCTCCGCCTCTGTAGGATATGGCTGAGGTTGAAGCCGCGATGAACCACCATATGATGGAGCTCGAGTGCCCGCATATGATCCTGCGGGCCCTCATGGCCGAGTTTGCGCAGGGTCATGCGCTTGTAGGCCGCGACGTCCTCACGCCCGTTGAGGCCAAAGCCAAGCGCATAAGCTTAACCTGAGGAGGGATCTCGGTCGGCCCAGGAGGACTGGAGTGTGGATACAGAGTCCCGGTGGGTGGACTCGTCCTACTTAACCATGGGCTCGCCGGCCGAGTCCTTCCACCTCCCCCCAAGGACAAAGAGGGGATGGCCCTTAGGCAGGCCCGACTCGTGGGCTGGGTCCTTCTTGACTGCAGGAGCAGAGGGCTCGACTCCCTCCAGCCCTTTGCTCGTTGTCTCCTTCAGCGGGCTCCTCGGCGATCTGTCCGGGGTGGTCTCGGGCGAGCTCATGTACTTGGGCTGTTGTCGTTGCTTTTCCTTAGAAATCACCATCGCCTTCAGCTTCTTCTGCGGTGGATGGCGACGAGGTGATCTGGACCCCGCAGGATCAGCCGCTTCTTGTTAGAGGGCTTGGAAGGAGATGGCTCGTCTCGGCAGGCGGCTGTAGTTGCCTTCTCACGGGCGAGTGGGTTAGCGAGTACTCCCAGATCTGCAAAAGACAGGTTATCGAGAATCAGCCGCTCCCCTGGAGAAAAAACTTAGTAAAAATTCTGATGGATTTGGCGAGATCTGGCAAGGAAGAGAGTTGAAAGATATACCTTCGTCGGGAAGGATAGGGAGGAGCGACTCAAGGCCCCTTCGGAGGAAGGCGACCTCGAAGTCCTTGTGGAGGAAAAATTTTTGGAGCTTGGGGTCGTTGCTGGAGATGGTGGGGGGTCGGTATACCTCCTCGCCTTTTTGATGCGGCGAGTAGGGGACGTTGCCGAGATCTCCCTTATGTAAGACGATCTTGGTCATCCAGTTGTGGTGTTTGTTCGCGATCTCGCAAACCTTGCTAAAGGAACCCCTGAAGAAGGCGATGTATTCGGGAGTCGCCTTATAGGTGAAGAGTTTCCTGAACACTATCAGGTTGAACTTTATTCGCTCTCGGCGGAGGAAACTCGCGAATGCCACCATCATGGCGATGGAGTTCGAGTTCAACTGCGTGGGCACCGCGCTGAAGTATTTGAGGATCTGGCGGATATCCGACCAGAGCGGAAGGCGCAACCCCACCTCAAAATGCGAGATGGGGAAGGTGAGCTCCTCAAAGTAGAAAGTGTTGATGGCCTCACGCTCCCTAGGCCGGCGCCTCGAAGCCAGGGGGCTTGAACTCGGCAGTGAACACGGCGAATTCCTCCTCCAACGTGTTCACCTTAAAGAAACAGTAGTCGGTAAAGTGCTGAGCGCACTTGGAGAGACCATCATAGTCTGGATTGGACTTTACCATGCTCATGGAAGGTATAGGGAGCGAGTCCAGGTATGGAGAAGGCAAGCAATGGAGGAGAGTATAGAAGTAAAAAAAAACGGTAAGTTAGGGTAAGTGAGGGGGCCTATTTATAGGAAAAGGGATCAAAGGTCGAGCTGAACAATCGGTCCAGCTCGCCTAACCTAGCTCGCCTGACTTCTGTGGCTTGTCCCATCATGTGCCAAGCTAGAACATTATATTCGAACAACAAGCAATAAAATCTGAAAATATTTCGAAGTTATTACAGGCCCAAGAGGGATATTTTCAAGAGAAATTGAATACAAATAAAGCAGCAAGTTTGGCATGTGCACGAGCTGAGGGGGAAAGGAGGAAAGTTTCGGTAGGCCCAGCAAGGGGGCCGTTCTCTACCTACCCTGTACTCGCATCTCCTCCCCCGCAAGTCGGCGCGAATTGCGGAGCTCGCGAATCCGCCTCAAGCTCCCCCGTCCAACCAGGAGATTCTCATCTAGCTCCTCCAGCAGCAGTATAAGGGACGTCGCCTCGCCTGCCGGGTCCTCACTCACCTCTCCTACTAGCCACGCGCACTCACGCTATAGTATGTCGTTGTACTCCCACAACCGGTGGAGCTCGCGTGCCATCTTTTTGAGGACCTCGATTCCTCGCTTCGTCAGCTGGGGGCACCCCAGCTCGGCATCTAGGAAGGACTCAAGGGTCTTCGAGGATGGAAGGGGAGAGTAGTGAGCTCGCTCTATGGATTTGTCGATCTCCGACTGACTACAGAAAATTGCAAGAATAGTTGAACAATAATGTATAGGCGGAGTACACCCGGGGAACTACGGATGAGAACCAATAAAGGATGACTCGCCTGTAGAGCTTGGTGCCTCGAAGTAGAGTCGAGGTTGGGGCATCTTCTAGATTTCTACCGCAACCCGGAGGCTGTACTCGAGGTGGAATAAGGTTAAAGCCTGGCACTGGGATAATTCCAGCACTATCCCTCGAAGTCTCGGCAAGCTGAGAAGAGGGAACACGGGCCGGAAAGTCTGGTCTTTGCGAGCTCTACTCCAGAGTCCCGAAGGGCAGGGACGGGTCGCGTTGGCAAGTCCCCGGAGCCATGAACTGTGGATCGGCAGGAAGAGTATTCGCCCGCGGAGAGGTGACCTCGCCGCCCCCATCCCAGCGGATCCTGTTCGGCGCAGAGGTCAATAAAATTACCCTCCTTCCCAGGGGCAGGCAGGGTAGAGGAGCCCGTCTCAGGCTCCAGGGCCATTTTTAAATCTTGGAAGGCGTATTCGGAAGCCTCTGCATCTGGCTTCTCCCTCTTGGCTGAATTGGACTCGGCCAAGGGGCCCCACGAGATGTTAAGGGGAATGGAGGTTAGGCTGGCAATGCGGGCAGAGAATACCTCGCTAGCCTTCACAAGCCTCTCTTGGAGATCCTTGGGAAAAGTCATCTCGGCAAATTCAGAGCGAAGGGGAGTGACAAAGGTCACCCAGGTATGCAGGCACATATTTATAGCCACTGGTGGACCCCGCCGAAAGATTCCCTGGCTCCTGCCACACTCGCCGAATCCCGTGGGGTTTGATGTTTCTTTCCAAGCTTGTGCCAACCTCGCAAAGAGCGGGGATTGTGTACAACCCTGTATCAGGCGAGTGGGTCAGCAGGAGCCAGAATGGCCAAATCAGGCAGTCTGAGTCCCTCGCCGAGCTTGGCAGGAGGGAGAGCTCGGCATTCTCCGCCTTGCCCAGGAGGGGTGAGATCCCTTCAGGAGGCGAAATCGTATTCACCAAGCTCAGCTCGCCAAGTCTAGTTCGTTGAGCACTGAGCTACTCGTTGAGCTATGGGCTGTTCGTCGAGCACTGAGTCGCTCGTCGAATTCGAACTGCTCAATAGGCTTACGACGTATGAGTTGGGCAGGCCGGGCCCGTACTCGCCTAAGGCCGAAGACAGACGACGAGTGCCTGCTCCATCGAGCACTCACCGCCCTTGCCGAGTAGGGTCTGTTCAGGGCTACTCGCCCAGTGATTTGTGAGGTGTTTTTACTATTTCTCCCCCGCTTGCCTGCACATAGACAGTTGAAATAGCAGAGTTATGGTGTTGGCAGACCCAGTTGGGCTACACATAGCTTCTCAGAATAGCGGAGGTTGGCTATTTTCAGGCCGTTTTCAGAAATCTATAAATAAGACCTAAGCAGTACCTCAGAAGGCATACTTACCTGCCCCCCAGTCTTCTAGCGCTTTCTGATGTACCTTAGCCCAGCATTTGCCTAAGGAGGGGAAGGGACGTTCAGACTCCTCTGCATCTGGCTTCGCCCTTTTAATTGAATTGGACTCGGTGGGGGGGGGGGTGCGGGATGTTAAGGGGATTTGAGGTTAGGTTGGCGACGCGGGCAGAGGATACCTCGCGATCCTTTGCAGGCCTCTCTTGGAGCTCCTTGGGAAAAAGCATCTCAGCAATTTCAGAGGGAAAGGGAGTGACAAAGGTCACCCAGGTATGCAGGCGCATATTTATAGCCGCTAGTGGACCACGCCGAAAGATTCCCTGGCTCCTGCCACACTCGTCGAATCCTATGGGGTTTGGTGTTTCTTTCCAAGCTTTTGCCAACCTCACAAAGAGCGAAAATTGTGTACATGTAAGATCCATCTCCCCCTTCCGAGGAGTTAACCCGGATCTTATGCCCAGAACCGCCGCCTAACGGTGACACTAACATACGGGTTCGTCGACACCGCAAGTCGTTGATTTTGTCGGCTAGCACGATCATAAACCTATTCGGCCAATATGAGAAACAGAAGTAAACAAAAGAGTAAAACATAACAGTCCACAACCACAGTACTAATCATATATATATCAAATGAAAAGTATAACAATATGTAGTCCAATAATGAGTCGAATAATAAAAGGGAGCAATAAGGGCTTATGCCCAGTACATCAAATCAAATCTATCACTCTCTCAAATCAAAAAGCAGCGGAATCTAATCATCTAAACTCATCCCACCTGAGGACGTGCTCCAGTAGTGGTAGTAGGCGATTTCGGTATCTGCTCCTCAATTCCTGCCTCCTCGATGTGCCGGAGCACCATCTCCTCGAGCTCCTAAAATGATATGGTCACCGACCATTAGTCAAAAAGACTAAGTCGTTTCCTCCGCACTACACCCTGCAACTCCAAGGTACCGTGCGAGAGGATGAAGCGGAGGACAATAAGGGGTATCAATGTAAAAACAGGTGACAATGGCACTAGCTACCAGTATGTAAAGTGTATAAATGATTCTATTCTAGCAGTTCTATAAATAAAGTAAGTGCAGTAGAAAAGAACAGTAAGAAGTAAGCACAACAACTGAAGTATGAATAGTAAGGAAACCATACTACCATTATTCTACCATCACAGAAGTACTCTAACTTTATATGAATGCGCATACAAACTTATAAGTTAGAGTTTCCAAATTAACTTATCATATAAAAGAGCCCATACGAGTTTATATGATAAGGATCCATGTAGCATATGACCTAATGAGTATGAATGATTATGCTATAGTTATGCAACATGCAAGTGCAACACGCGCACGCGACTCTGAGATCCCAGACCTTTAGTTCCCACATTTCGAGAGATTGCATCACTCTTAGGTACCACCGTTGTGGCAACGGCAGCAGCGGATCGGGCTTATCCATATTCTAGGCGGGTATACACACTACCAGGCCTAGACCTCTCTTGTACGCCTTTGTACACGTACAAAGTGCACTTTAGAGTGTCTGCATACTAATTGCTAGCTGTCTTCTAGACTTTGAGGTCGGGTGCATGTCTTCGGGGATTGTCTTCCTGACCGCAGTAATAAACAACATACTGGCCCTTCCACCCGTACACCTCACCCGAGTCACCGTACTGCCATCGGTGTGATGATTGGCCCAGTACCGCATGACCCACCACCATTTTCTTTATGCACATGCAATTATTTAAACTCGAGCCTCCAGCTCGCAGGACCAACCTGTCCTGGCATAATTCTCCGGAGCCTCCAGCTCGCAGGACTAACCTGTCCTGAATCTCTCCAACCCTTCACGGGTGAGAATACACATGAAGTTAAGTTCCCTCTAAGCCATCACGGGTGAGCATGTGTACAATTTTTCTTAGCCTAGTATACTACTCTTGTCTACCGATTATTAAACTTAGTAGTTTAGGGTTAATCCCAGGACTGCCCAAGGTATGCCCAATGAAGGGGTCTCGAAGGCACTAGGAACCAAGATGGAATTAAAATCCAAAGTTCCCTTTCGCAAGGATAATTACTTTTAGTTGATGTCTACCCATGATCCACACTCAACTCTCCTTATTACTTTTGGGCGTTCCTAATGACTTAAGTTGTTATCGGGGAGATCGACGGTCTTCCGCCGACCTCCAATCCAATTGTTACCCAATGAGTTGCACTTACTCTCGTCACTAAGACAACACTACCCACCAGGGTTATACTTCCAATTGTACTCTCCAGCTCAATTGTCGATCTATCCCCCGGTGGGCATTATAGTATAATCTTACTTTTACTAGTCGCAGCCCATGACCTAATACCACCCCGAAGTCGAACTTCCAATTCCTTGGGCCACCAATCCCTTATTATTTATCCTAGGGTGGTATGGGCTAATGAAATGAGCATGTTGATATTCATAACTTTCCTAGGTCATTAAAGCTTCTAATTAAATCATTTTAATTAATTTCCTGGGTCACTTTACACATGATGTAGTATAATTTATAATCCACTAACCTAAGGAATTTTTCTTGGGTTGTATATTGATAAACTTTTGTTGTCTACAGAGTTTCATAATTTTCCTTTGATTATTTATATTTATTCCTTAATTAATACAAAATCCACATAATTACCATTTTCCAAATGAAGTATATGGAATACATAAGCCCAAATTCCAGGAAAATTACAGAGCATATATATAATTAATTTAAGACTAATGGCAGAGTTTCATTAACCTCTATAGTGTAATGGCCTATCAAATTCCATTCTTATGTATTTACCAAAATGCCATTATGCTAATTTAAAAATTATCAGTACATCCAAAAAATTTCTGATAAATGCACAAGGCTAATCATACAAATATGCAATTTTAGAAATAATTCCAAAATTTTCTGATATGTATTTCCATCAATTCATGAATAATTGTAATAAGGGTAGAATGGTAATTTCAATGCATTTTACTCCAAAAGTTCTCAAACAGAAAGATAAAATTTTCCTAAGTCAATTGTAACCTCCATTTTATCTTGACAGAATTTGGGGATTTTTACTTGATTAAAACCTATTTTTCTAATTTATTTTCCAAAGAGGCCTATACTTTTAAAATTCCAAATAATGGGATTTTTGATCTCAAAAATCCCATAATTAATTTGAGGGGTGAACTTTACCCTAACGAACCTCTGGAAACAATTCCATGATTTTTGCATGCCTCAAATAGGCTGAATGTGCATCATTTCATTTATTGCTATTTGCACCCCAAGGACATATTTAGCCAGCACATGCAAGTGGATTAACCCAACATATAGTGATCCAAATGTGCTGAAATTTTTATCAGGCACCAATGATGTCCTCAAGGACCTGCCACCAAAATTTGGGGCCATTTGGATCCTTAAAACTCCAAATATTTCATTTATTTAATTTTTGATATTATTACAAATACAATAGAAAAGGTTGTCCCGAAAATTCACAATTTTTGGCAGGGCCTAGATATGCCCTAGTCATGCACATGCCCAAAATTTTGGGTCATTTAGACTTATGGTTTTGCATGGGCTTAGGTTTTAGTTTCTGGCATAACCTAGGACCAGTCCTAGAAAAACTGCCCTACAGCCCATTCTACTCTACTAAATTTTATGTTTAAGGTTCCAAATTAAAGTTAACAGCATAATCTACAATGTTCATTCAGGGGCCATGTTCTGGTGATGTTTCAAATTCCCTAAATTTTGCATGCAAAGGGACTGTATAAATGTGACAAATATTTAATATTCATAACATTAATATTATATCATATAAATTAATTTGCACGAATCCAAAAGCACAAATAGACGACATCTGGTCATCATCCCCCACCAGTGGACGGCTGAGTTTGAGTTTTCCTGGACGATGTTTGCTGGCGGTTTCCAGCCAGCTGAGCCACCACCACCGCCAGCAGATGTCGCCACCACCTTCACTGAGGTGGGGGCTTGCGTTTCCCGGCGGTGAGGCCGCCAGAGTTGGCTCCTCTGGCGAACCAGAGCAAGAAGTAAAAGCTCGAAAATTCTCACCTTGCTCTCATGGAATCGGGCTCAGTTGAGCCTGATATCTCACCTAAAAGATCTAAGAGGCTAGCACAAGTAGAGGGGCGGCGAAACAAACCTGTTCCAGGCCTTGGCAGCGGTTTGCCATGGACGAGCTGCTCCGGCGATCTCCTGCCTGAATTCTTGATTCTTCACCAAAAGCTTTGCTCCAGGACTCGTTCTCCACTCGTTTCCACTCACTGAAGCGGATGGTGAGGCTGGTTTGAACTTAGGTGGGGTATATGGGGAGATAAATCCAAGGTGAGCTCGGGTTGGAGCTTTGGATGCTTCACCCATGGTGCCAAGTGGCCACCATGCTCTAAATTCCTCTGAAATGCCTCTGGGAAGTCAGCCAGCAGGCTTTGGGCAGAAGGAGCCAAGGCCAAGTGGCCTCACTTCTCCTCTTTTGGATGAAATCTCCAAAATGTCCCCTTGCATGCATTCTCTCTCCACAACCAGAGGGGTAGGGGTTGTCATTGGTGCCTTGGGCTGCTAATGGGCCTCATTTGGTGGGCTTGGCCCAAGGGAAATGGCTTGGCCATTATTTTCCTTCTTTCGGTAAAAATGTTGACTTTGTTGACTTTTTGGGTTGACTTGGTCAACATGATGAGTGGGCTGACCCCACTTGTTGGTCATGAGCCTAATGACACCACCCAACTTGGGTTGGGTCAAGGGGGTGCCCTACTTAGGCTAATTGGGCCTATGAGTATGGGTTTGACCATTTTAGGCCCAAGGTTGACTTGGGTCAACTAGGGTCAAAGTGTTGACCTAGTGGCATGCCCTAGGGTCCACTTAGATTGTTTTTAGGGTTAGGGCAATGTGGTGGGGCCATGGTGTGGCTAGGGTCCCTATTTAGGCTAGTTTGACCTAGTTTGACTTGGTCCTATAGTGGGCCCCATATGGCTACAACCCACTACCTAGAGTCAAACCTAGCTAATTTCCCTAACACCCACCCTATGCCTAACCCAATCTAAGTTAATGGGCCTAGAAGTAACATGGGATGTTAAAAATCCTATAAACAAAAATAATAATTTCGTCCTCGAAATTTAAGTTCGGGTCTACGAGTTTCTACTTGCAAGAATTATAAGAGACTTTATAGCAAAAATTAAAATGTACCTGATGTAAATAACTTCGGGTGTTGCTCCAACATCAGATCCTTCGGCTCCAAGGTGTGATCCTCCCGTCCATTGTTGGAACACAACACCTTCACGAGAGGGACCTTCTTCTTCCACAATACTCGGACGGCCGTATTGTCAATCCGGATCGGCTCCAGTCTAACTTATCTGTCTGGAGCTACTGGTCTGGCTGTGGTAGTAATGTGCTGTTCTGGCCGAAGGAGAGCTCTTTGCAAGGAAGAGACATGGAATACGTTGTGAAAGGTACTCAACTCCGGTGACAGCTGCTGTCGGTAAGCCAAGGGGCCGATCCGCTCTAGGATCAAGTATGGCCCAATGTATCGCGGACTGAGCTTCTTGTGCCTCCGCACCCGAGAGACACCGTGTATTGGGCGAATCTTCAGGAAAACTCTGTCTCCAACCTGGAACTCCACCTTCGGGTGCCGAGCATCATAATACTTTGCCTGCCTGCTCTGGTCCTATAGTAGCCTATCCCTGATCAAATGAATCTGAGCCTCCGTGTCTTCCACAAAATCTGAACCAAGAGCTCGATTGTCCACGTCCTGAACCCAAGATAGCGGTGTCCAACACTTCCTCCCATAAAGTGCCTCATATGGAGCCATCCCGATGCTAGCTTGGTGCCTGTTATTGTACGAGAACTCAATCAATGGTAGCAGCCTCTCCAAGGGTTTCCTAGTATCCAATATGCATAGTCTGAGCAGGTCCTCCATAGTCCTGTTTGTCCGCTCCGTCTGACTGTCGGTCTGCGGATGGAAAGCAGTGCTAAAAGTGAGTCTAGAACCCAAGTAAGCATGCACTGCCCTCCACTCCTTGGAAGTGAAGCGACCGTCTCGGTCAGAGACAATAGACCTGGGGATGCAATGATATCTGATGAACTGCTCCACGAACACTCTCAAACAAAACTGCAACTGGAGTATCCTTCCTGACCGAAATGAACCGCACTACCTTGGTCAGTCTGTCTATAATGACCCAGATGGAATCGTGCCCAGAGTGGGAGCGAGGCAGTCCGTGTACAAAATCCATAGTAATGTCCTCGAACTTCCACTCTGGGACTAGCAGTGGCTGTAATAAACCTCCCGGGCTCTTGCACTCCGCCTTCACGCGCTGGCAGGTCTCACAGTGTGTCACACAATAGGTGATCTCCCTCTTCATCCCAGGCCAGTGCATGGTCCTCTGTAAGTCTGCCCACATCTTGGTGATGTCGGGATGCACTGAGTATCTAGAGCAATGTGCCTCTCTGAGTATGTCATCCCGGATATCATCTCCTGCTGGTATGTATACTCGACCACGGAATCGAAGGAGACCATCCTGTAGCATGTAATCCTCATACTTGCCCCCTTCCATGGCGCTGAAAATAGGCTCTAGTGCAGCATCCAATCTCTGATGTATAACAATGCGCTCTCGAATATCATCATCATTGATCAAGGAGTTCAGGTACTCTCGATACACCACTGGCTCAGCCTCCGAAACCATGGTAATATTCATATCTTCCATCATGCGTAGCAACTCTATAGACATCACCCGAGGCTCCGGTCCAGACTTGCCGGCTCTTCTGCTCAAAGCATCCGCTGCGGTATTTGCCTTCCCCAGGTGATAATGTATCTCATAATCATAATCGCAGAGGAATTCTAGCCATCTCCTCTATACTAGGTTCAGATCCTTCTACGTGTCAATGTATTTGAGATTCTTGTGATCTGAGTAGATATCACAATGAATCCCGTATAAGTAGTGTCTCCACATCTTGAGGGCAAATACCACAGCCCTGAGCTCGAGATCATGTACTGGATAGTTGTGTTCATGCTTCTTCAACTATCGCGAAGCATAAGCAATAACATGTTCATGCTGCATCAGGACAGCACCCATCCCCTGATAAGAGGCATCTGTATATATCTGGAATCTTTCACTCCCAGATGGGAGTGCAAGGATAGGGGATGAGGTAAGTCGGTCCTTCAGCTCCTCAAAAGCTGTCTCACACTTCTCTGTCAAATCAAAAACTGCATCATTCTTTCTCAAGGATTTGAGGGGGAGGGCTATCCTCGAGAATCCCTCCACGAACTTGCGATAGTAGCCTGCTAAACCTAAGAAGCTGCGGATGTCTGACGCTGTCTGTGGCCGTGGCCAATCCCGCACTGCCTCTATCTTGGCTGGATCCGCTACCAATCCAGCCCCGCTGATAGTATGCCCAAGAAAAGCGACCTCCTGCATCCAGAACTGGCACTTTGAAAACTTTGCATACATCTGAAACTCCCTCAGCCTCTATAAAACCTGTGCGAGGTGCTCTGCATGGTCCTCCTGAGTCCAGGAGTAGATAAGGATATCATCAATGAATACTATGATGAATCGATCTAAATAAGGCTCGAATACACGGTTCATGCGCGTCATGAATGCTGAGGGGGCATTTATGAGTCCAAAAGGCATCACCGTGAAATCGTATAGCCCATAACATGAACTGAATGCCGTCTTCGGTATATCTTCTTCCCGGATGCGTAGTTGATAGTATCCGGACCGTAGGTCTAGCTTAGAAAACCAGAAGGTTCCCTGAAGCTGATCAAACAACTCGTCTATCTGAGGCAGTGGATAGGTATTCCGAACTATTAACCAGTTCATCTCTCTATAATCTATACATAACTGCAACGATCCGTCTTTCTTCCATACAAATAGAACGGGTGCTCCCTACGACGACGAGCTAGGCTGCACAAATCCCGAATGCACTAGCTCCCGAAGCTGAGTCCTTAACTCTGCCAACTCCTTGGGAGCAATCCTGTAAGGTGCCCGAGACACTGGTCTCGCCCCCGGCACCAATTGAATCCTGATGTCCAAATCCTGGGCTGGTGGTATTCTGGAAATTTCTCCAGGAACACATCGGAGAAATCTCGGGCCACCGGGATGTCAGCTATGGAACTCTCTACTGCTGTCATATCAAAGCAAATGAGGTACACCTCCTCCCCTTCTCATAGGCCTTGACAGCCTGTACAGAAGATAAAGAAAGTGGGGGGATGGGACGGATACCTTCAACAGTGATGTAGGAATCTCCATGTCTGAGTGTGATCCTCTTCGAGGGGCAGTCGATCTGGGCATGGTTCCAATGGAGCAAGGTCAAGCCCAAAATCAGATCAAAGTCCGGCAATCTCAGGACCGCTTCCGGAGCCTCGAATGCCTTGCCTCCGATCTCGGCCTCCATGTTGAAGCTATCTGTGGTCCGTAGCTCTGAGCCATCAGGAAGACGCACCCTCATTTCCGGGCCAGGGAACCTTTCCACACCCTCTAGTCCTTCAATAAACGTGTCAAACACGAATAAGTTGGAGGCACCCGTGTCGAAGATGGTATGGGCGGGCTTGCCGCTGATCATAACTATCCCTGGGTTTTGTTTGAGTTCTAAGATAACTATTATTTCTAAGGTTCTCAAGGTACTTATTAAAGTTGAAAAATTCTAAATTTTGCAATGTTTAAAGTACCTGTAATCACTTCTTCGGGATTCCTCTACTCCGTGAGGTCTAACGCATATATTTGTTCCTGGCCACGTGCTCGGCCATGATGTCCACGACCTCGGCCTCGACCTCATCCTCGGCCTTGAACCTGGTGTGCTGGAGGGGCCACTAGAGGTGGAGGAAAAGGGAGTGGATGGATCTGATGTGGGCACTGCGACCTGATGTGCCTAGTCTGCCCGTATCCAAAGCACATGATCTGCCTCTGACCCCAATTGTCTTGCCTCATTGGTCCTTGCATCTGTAGAGGTGGGGGAGCCAATGGTGGAGGAGGCCCCTGCTCCTGCCTGTAGTTGGGACGACGACGTCCCCCACCCCTCCTGTATCCAATAACTTTGCCTCTCTGAGATGCCCTGCTACTTTCTCCGGATGATGACTCCTCTAGCAGTCTCTTTCCTCTGCCTTGCACCATTAGCTGGTCAGCCTCCAACTTCTTCGTCATTACAATAATCTGTGTAGTGGTGCCATGAGATATAAATAATAAGGGCTGCCTTAAGGAGTCTCAGAGTCCATGGTAGAATCTTTTTGCATACTTCTGGTCATCCCAGTCATGGAATCACGCAAATCTAGCCAAGTGGGAGAAATCTTTTTGATATTCGATCACGGATCTGCTCCCCTGCTAGAGGTTCGAAAATCTCGCTTCCAAGGCATCTCTGTCTGTGGAGGATACATAGTGCTCTAAGAACGCATCACTAAATTCCTCCCAAGAAATGTCCATCAGCTCCCTATCAGCATATGTAGAGTCGCGTACAGACTTCCACCACCTCTTCGCATGAGCCTCCAATACCGAGGTGGCAAGAGGGACTGCTTGTCCGACTAGGCAGCTGATGCCAGCTAACAGCTCCTGAATAGTCTCCAGCCACTCCTCCATCTTTATAGCATCTTCTGTCCCGTGGTACACTGGCGGAGACAGACTCTTAAAGTCATTCAACCAGTTCGACCCTGGGTTTGGCAGCTGTGTCGGGGCATGCTGGGCTTTGAAGTCATCTACGATAGCCGTTAGAGTTTGTCACATCTTTGTCTGCATGAAAGGAGTGGCAGCCGGAGTGGGAGGATCCACATTCTGTGGAGGCTGCATAAGGTAAAGTAAACGTCAAAAATTGGCCTTACTCATTGCTTAATGGACTGTTTTATGTGACTTTTGCACATGGGCACACCATTGCTTTCGCTGCATAGTTTGTCCGCAAACTAATGCTCGAGCAAGGTGTTCCAGTATTGTGGACTTCTTTTTCATATGATCATTGTTCAAGTGATACCAGTTTGTAAGATCCATCTCCCCCTTCCGAGGAGTTAACCCGGATCTTATGCCCAGAACCGTCGCCTAACGGTGACACTAACATAGGGGTTAGTTGACACCGCAAGTCTCCGATTCTGCTGGCTAGCATGATCATAAACCTGTTCGGCCAATATGAGAAACAGAAGTAAACAAAAGAGTAAAACATCATAGTCCACAACCACAGTACTATTCATATATATATCAAATGAAAAGTACAACAATATATAGTCCAATAATGAGTAGAATAATAAAAGAGAGTAATAAGGGCTTATGCCCAGTACATAAAATCAAATCTCTCACTCTCTCAAATCGAAAAGCAGCGGAATCTAATCATCTAAACTCATCCCACCTGAGGACGTGCTCCAGTAGTGGTAGTAGGTGATATCGGTATCTGCTCCTTAAGTCCTGCCTCCTCGACGTGCTAGTGCTCCATCTCCTCGAGCTCCTAAAATGATATGGTCACCGACCATTACTCAAAAAGACTAAGTCGTTTCCTCCGCACCTCGCCCCGCAACTCCTAGGTACCGTACGGGAGGACGAAGCGGAGTTCAACAAGGGGTATCAATGTAAAAATAGGTGATAGTGGCACTAGCTAGCAGTATGTAAAGAGTATAAATGATTCTATTCTAGCAGTTCTATAAATGAAGTAAGTGCAGTAGAAAAGAACAGTAAGAAGTAAGCACAACAGCTGAAGTATGAATAGTAAGGAAACCATACTACCACTATTCCACATCACAGAAGTACTATAACTTATATGAATGCCCATACAAACTTATAAGTTAGATTTTCCAAATTAACTTATCATATAAAAGAGTCCATACTAGTTTATATGATAAGGATCCATATAGCGTATGACCTAATGAGTGTGAATGATTATGCTATGGTTATGCAACATGAAAGTGCAACACACGCACGCGACTATGAGATCCCAGACCTTTAGTTCCCACATTTCGAAAGCTTGCATCACTCTCAGGTACCACCGTTGTGGCTACGACAGCAGCAGATCGGGCTTCTCCGCTTTTTAGGCGGGTATACACACTACCAGGCCTAGACCTCTCTTGTACGCCTCTGTACATGTACCAAGTGCACTATAGAGTCTCTGTGTACAAATGGCTAGCTGCCTTCTAGACTTTTAGGTCGGGTGCACGTGTTCGGGGACTGTCTGCCTGACCAAAGTAATAAATAACATATTGTCCCTTCCACCCGTACACCTCACCCGAGTCACCGTACTGCCATCGGTGTGACGATTATCCCAGTACTGCATGAACCACCACCATTTTCTTTATGCACATGAAGTTATTTCAACTCGAGCCTCCAGCTCGCAGGACCAACCTGTCCTGGCATAAATCTCCCAAGCCTCCAGCTCACAGGACTAACCTGTCCTGAATCTCTCCAACCCTTCACGGGTGAGAATACACCTCAAGTTCAGTTCCCTATAACCCATCACGGGTGAGCATGTGTACCATTTTCCTTAGCCTAGTATACTACTCTTGTCTACCGATGATTAAACTTAGTAGTTTAGGGTTAATCCCAGGACTGCCCAAGGTATGCCTAATGAAGGGGTCTCGAAGGCACTAGGAACCAAAATTGAATTAAAATCCAAAGTTCTCTTTCGCAAGGATAATTACTTTTAGTTGATGTCTACAAATGATCTACACTCAACTGTCCTTATTACTCTTGGGCGTTCCTAATGACTTAAGTTGTTATCAGGGAGGGCGACGGACTTCCGCCGACCTCCAATCCAATTATTACCCAATGACTTGCACTTACTCTCGTCACTAAGACAACACTACCCACCAGGGTTATACTTCCAATTGTAATCTCCAGCTCAATTGTCGATCTATCCCTCCGGCGGGCCTTACGGTACAACCTTACTTTTACTAGGCGCAGCCCATGACCTAATACCACCCCGAAGTCGAACTTCCAATTCCTTTGTCCACCAATCCCTTATTATTTATCCTAAGGTGGTATGGACTAATTAAATGAGCATGTTGATTTTCATAACTTTCCTAGGTCGTTAAGGCTTCTAATTAAATCAGTTAAATTAATTCCCTAGGTCACTTTACACATGAAGTAGTACAATTTATAATTCACTAACCTAAGGAATTTTTCTTTGGTTGTATATTGATAAAATATTGCTGTCTACAGAGTTTCATAATTTTCCTTTGATTATTTATATTTATTCCTTAATTAATACAAAATCCACAAAATTAACATTTTCCAAATGAAGTATATGGAATACAAAATCCCAAATTCTAGGAAAATTACAGAGAATATATATCATTAATTTAAGACTAATGGCAAAGTTTCATTTACCTCTATATTGTAATGGCCTATCAAATTCCATTCTTATGTATTTACCAAAATGCCATTATGCTATTTTAAAAATTATCAGTATATCCAAAATTTTTGAGATAAATGCACAAGGCTAATCATACAAATATGCAATGCTAGAAATAATTCCAAAATTTTCTGATATGTATTTCCATCAATTCATGAATAATTGAAATAAGGGTAGAATGGTAATTTCAATGCATTTTACTCCAAAAGTTCTCAAACAGAAAGATAAAATTTTCCTAAGTCAATTGTAACCTCCATTTTAACTTGACAGAATTTGGGGATTTTTACTTCATCAAAACCTATTTTTCAAATTTATTTTCCAAAGAGGCATATACTTTTAAAATTCCAAATAATGGGATTTTTGATCTCAAAAAATCCCATAATTAATTTGAGGGGTGAACTTTACCCTATTGAAACTGTGGAAACAATTCCATGATTTTTGCATGCCTCAAATAGGCTGAATGTGCATCATTTCATTTATTGCTATTTGCACCCCAAGGCCATATTTAGCCAACACATGCAAATGGATTAACCCAACATGTAGTGATCCAAATGTGCTGAAATTTTTTATCAAGAACCAATGATGTCCCCAAGGACCTTCCACCAGAATTTGGGGCCATTTGGATGCTTAAAACTCCAAATATTTCATTTATTTATATTTTATATTATGACAAATACTATAGAAAGAGTTGTTCCCAAAATTTCCAATTTCTGGCAGGGGCTAGATATGCCATAGTCATGCACATGCCCAAAATTTTGGGTCATTTGGACTTCTGGTTTGGCATGGGCTTAGGTTTTAGTTTTTGCCCTAGCCTAGGATCAGTCCTAGAAACACTGCCCTACAAACCATTCTACTGTACCAAATGTGATGTTTAAGGTGCCAAATTAAAGTTAACATCATAAGCTATAATTTTCATTCAGGGGTTATGTTCTGGTGATGTCTCTAAGTCCCCTAAATTTCACATGCAAAAGGACTGTATAAATGTGACAAATATTTAATATTCATAACATTAATATTATATCATATAAATTAATTTGCATGAATCCTAAAGCACAAATAGACGGCATCTGGTCATCGTCCCTAACCAGTGGATGGCTGAGATTGAGTTTTCCTGGATGATGTTTGTGGCGGTTTCCGGCCAGCTGAGCCACCACCACTGCCGGCAGATGTCGCCACCACCTTCACTGAGGTGGGGGCTTACATATCCCGGCAGTGAGGCCGCCGGAGTTGGCTCCTCTGACGAACCCGAGCAAGAAGTAAAAGCTCGAAAATTCTCACCTTGCTCTCATAGCATCGGGCTCAGTTGAGCCTGATATCTCACCTAATAGATCTAAGAGGCTAGCACGAGTAGAGGGGCAGCGAAACAAACCTATTCCAGGCCTTGGCAGCGGTTGCGGTAGAGGTTTGCCATGGCCGAGCTTCTCCGGCGATCTCTTGCCCGAATTCTTGATTCTTCACCAAAAGCTTTGCTCCAGGACTCGTTCTCTACTCGTTTCCACTTACTGAAGCTGATGGTGAGGCTGGTTTGAACTAAGGTGGAGTATATGGGGAGATAACTCCAAGGTGAGCTCGGGTTGGAGCTTTGGATGCTTCACCCATGGTGCCAAGTGGCCACCATGCTCAAAATTCCTCTGAAATGCCTCTGGGAAGTCAGCCAGCAGGCTTTGGGCAGAAGGAGCCAAGGCCAAGTGGCCTCACTTCTCCTCTTTTGGATGAAATCTCAAAAATGTCCCCTTGCATGCATTCTCTCTCCACAACCAGAGGGATAGGGGATGTCATTGGTGCCTTGGGCTGCTAATGGGCCTCATTTGGTGGGCTTGGCCCAAGGGAAATGGCTTGGCCATTATTTTCCTTCTTTAGGTCAAAATGTTGACTTGGTTGACTTTTTGGTTTGACTTGGTCAACATGATGAGTGGCCTGACCCCACTTGTTGGTCATGAGCCTAATGACACCACCCAACTTTGTGTCAAGGGGGTGCCCTACTTAGGCTAATTGGGCCTATGAGTATGGGTTTGACCATTTAAGGCCCAAGGTTGACTTGGGTCAACTAGGGTCAAAGTGTTGACCTAGTGACATGCCCTAGGGTCCACTTAGATTATTTTTAGGGTTAGGTCAATGTGATGGGGCCATGGTGTGGCTACGGTCCCTATTTAGGCTAGTTTGACCTAGTTTGACTTGGTCCTATAGTGGGCCCCACATGGCTACAACCCACTACCTAGGGTCAAACCCAGCTAATTTCCCTAACAGCCACCCTATGCCTAACCCAATCTAAGTTAAGGGGCCTAGAAATAACATGTGATGTTAGAGTACAACCCCCTATCTAGCGAGTGGGTCAGCAGGAGCCATAATGGCCAAATCAGGCAGTCTGAGTCCCTGGCCGAGCTCGGCAGGAGGGAGAGCTCGGTAGTCTTCGGCTCGCCTAGGAGGGGTGAGATCCCTTGGGGAGGAGAACTCGTACTCGCCAAACTCAGCTCGCTAAGTCCTGTTCGTCGAGCTCTGGGTTGTTCGTAGAGCTCTGGGCTATTCATCGAGCTCTGAGTCGCTCGTCGAATTCGAACTGCTTAATAGTCCTACGACGTACAAGTAGGGCAGGCCGGGCCCGTACTCGTCCAAGGCCGAAGACAGGCGGCGAGTGCCTGCTCCATCGAGCACTCGCCGCCCTTGCCGAGTAGGGTCCGTTTAGGGATACTCGCCCAATGATCTTTGAGGTGTTTTTACCATTTCGCCCCCGCTGGCCTACCCATAGCCAGTTGGAACAGCGGAGTTACGCTATTAGCAAACCCAGTTGGGCTGCACATAGCTGCTCAGAAAAGCGGAGGTTGGCTATTTGCAGGATGTTTTCAGAAATCTATAAATAGGACCCAAGGGGTACCTCAGAAGGCATGCTTCCTGCCCCCCCCCAGTCTTCTAGCACATTCTGAGGTACCTTAGCCCGACATTGGGCTAAGGAGGGGAAGCGTTCGATGATCTTTCGGGTGTGTGGTGGGTCCTCCGTGTCGGGCCCTTAGTCCAGTTCCTTGTTCTTTTTCCTTATTATTTTTCTTGTAGGAGAAAAGTAGGTGCACGATCACCCCTTCCCCAAGGATAAACTCCAGCGAGACTAAGTTTTCAGTTTCAACAAGCTTCTTCTTGGCAATCTTCCACTTCGTCGAGAGGAAGAAGATTACCGAAAAAGCTCTGTCTCCAAAAAAAAGTTTCTTCTTTCTCGGAACTCTGCTTTTGTATCCTGCCATCAAACGGCTCTATGCATAGTGTGGACAACCAGAATGGGCAACCGTAGCACAACTTTTGCAATAACAGTATTATTAAAGGCAAGCGACGCCTTTTATATTCTAGCAAGCAAAACCTATGATATTTGAATTTCTGCTGACGTCAGCATGACACAGCTTCTGTGGACTTAGAAAATTTCAGACAATCTGCATAAGTGTTGAGTGAAGCCTTGTCACGCAACGCGAAAGTACATAGTTGAATTTTGCATCTTTAGGCGTTTAGTGAACCTTCATCACTCAACGCATATAGACATTTATAGCCTAACTGTATAGGCATTGAGTTAGCCTTCATCACACAATAATTCTGTACTTAGTTGAATTTTCTCTGTATAAAGGTCTTGACTACAGCTTCTTCACTCAACGCTTTTATCCTTTGTCTGGCTTCTTGATGAGGCGTTGAGTGGCTGTCTTCACTCATCGCTTCTATACTTAGACAGAGTTTTTGTTGAGTAGTCGTTGAGTGAACTGTCTTCACTCAAATCTTATAGACTTAACCATATTTCTTGACATAAACACTGCGGCTGTGACTGCATGTAGTTCAGTCAATGCTTTTAGCCACTTGGCGTTGAGTGAACTTCCTTCACCCAATGCTTCTAGACTTAGCAAGGTTTCTTGTCTGCAACACTAAGACTTTGACTGCTTGAGCTTCTATCAATGCCTTTAGCATCTTGGCATTGAGAGAACTGCCTTCACTCAATGCTTCTGGACTTAGCTAGATTTTTGCTTTGCCAGCATCCTGCCTTGAGTCCATCTATCATTGTGACTCAGACTACCTATCTAATAAGTGCAACAGAAAACAACCTGCCTATATTGAACTTAGAGCATTCATCAAATACATTCATATATATACTATTGACTTCAGGGCCTTCTTCAAATCTAAGACATTGTGATCAATGGACCCAATAGAGTTCACTCGATGAATTCATCAAGTCCACTCGATGAATTCATATTGTTTCACGAGTCCTTTCGATGAAAATGCCTGATGGATTTCACAAGTCCACTCGAATTCACATGATGAATTCGTCGATTATTCTCAAGTTCACTCGTTGAATTCACTACAATGAATCCCCTCTAGTCCTGTTCTTACTACCATCTCAAATCACTATAGTGAATCCCCAATGCATGTGAGGGGTCTAGCTCAAAATTGGACATTACACCCGCGATGGCAGCGATATTGCGGTGTTGCTGTGATTTTTCATCATAAACGGGGTGTTTATATGACGCATTGCCTACCACGTGGCGGTAGTGAGGCACCGTACGGCGATAACAGAACAGTTACGGCGCAGTAATGTGTCGGCACATAACTGGAGGTTTTGGGTGGTGGGCTTGCAAAAAAAGCCAACGCTTGAGGTGTCGTACGATGGTAGCTCGGTTTAAGGCCGGGAATGTTAAGTTCAATTTCTTTTTCTCTCTTAGTTTTCTCCTTCTGAGCGGTAGAGAGAAAGAGGTGAGTGAAGGAGAGGAAGAGGAAGAATATCCCGCCACCATTTAAGTTTCAGAGCTCTGAGTCGTGAGCCGAGTTCAGATATACGGAGGCAAGTCAAGTGCGATGATTTTCATCCATCAAGATACTTCTCTATAGCGCTGAAATGAACATCAAGGTTAACGATCTTCCTCCTTAAACATGTGAAGTCCCTTTTTTGGCCTTTGAGGGTAGACTCTCCACGAACACGTAGAAGTGATTCTCCCGATGGGTTGATCAGTTGTATCCCCCTTATCTTTGCATTTGGAATCCAGAATCAAAGTATGGAATAGGCATGTTGTGTGAAACCCATCCGAACAGGTTGGTCTAGACTTGTGATGATTGTTTTGTATACCAAAGAATACTCCATGGTAAATATGTAATTTACCGAGTCACGGGGTGTGCAAGTTGTTGCAGTAAGAGTACTGGAGTAGGTCTCCAAGAAAACATCCGTTTTGGGGAAGAAATGAAAGTTGGTGCCCTATTACATGGCAGTAGCGCTACCGCCGGTGGTAGCTCCCAGTGAGCAATGATTGAGAGGCATCTTTCATGGAGACTTGCGGGCCATTGTTTTAAGCTGAGAGCCTGAAGGGCCCAGCTTTAGTGGTTGTGAGTGCCAGCCTTGGAGCATAGCATTGATTATGTATATGTTATCGGGAAGTGGAAAGCTAACAAGCGTCAGGAGTTGTATCAAATGACGATGTTATCAATGGGATGTGGCGGAATTGTACCCGTAGTATGATGGTGGGACCCTGGTTATTGTATGGTATACCGATGGTGGGACCCTACTTATTGTTCGATACACTGAAGATGGGTTTGGGAAAGTCCAGAACATCGAATGAATGCTCATTTTTTCTATCGATCTTAGATTAAGAATGGTGGTGGGACCCCGGTTATTGTTCGATACACCGAAGATGGGTTTGGGAAAGTCCAGAACATCGAACAAATGCTCATTATTTTTTAGTACACCAAAAATGTTCCATGTGTGCACAAAGCATGTGGTCGCGCGTGCCTAAGTATGTGATGAATGGTGCTTAGATTTCATATACATGGTTATATGTTGTTACTTACAGGAAAGGAGTACACCGCCCTGGGTTTGGGGCGGGGTCGTTATAATTTGGTCAGCTAATGCTGACCATTATTTTGTTTTCCAATGTTAGGGTGAAATGCTTTTGTGCGGGTACAGCTGAGCCATGTATAAAGTAGCAGGCAGAAGGCCCTGTTTACTATGTTGTCCCTCGAAGGCCATGCAAAGCGTGTTTTTTTTTACTTTCAAGTGTGGCCAGCCTGCGTGCCGATGTCTATAAAACACTTATTTTGAGAAAAATAATTGTAATGCCTTAAGGCCATAACGATTTGTAGATTTGGGTAATAATTCTTATCTTATTATTGTTAGTGGACATTCCTGTGTTTGGGTTCCAAGCAATTTAATTACTTTCGCTAGAATTCACTCTGAGTTAGGATGTGCATATTTAGTTTAGTGTTAATACGTAACTCCACTGGCTGTCCATGGAATATGGCATGGGGCCTAGGCAAGACCTTCTGTTATATTCTATGTGATGGATAAGGGTGTTACAATTTGGTATTAGATTTTAGCTTCAGTCTTTTTTATTCGAATTCGTGGTCGAATTCTTTTAAGGGGTGGTGAGCACGTATATGCGTGTTACGGTTATAACATGAAAGAACCCATGAATGTCCACTTAGGAATGATAATACACATGTTTGAGGAACTTGGTGTTCCTATAATTATTTTTTGCCAATATACTTGGTTGATTAATTGTGTGCTTCAAGACTATAGTCAACCAGAAATGGTATGGGGCACGATGAACACCAGCGCACAACGGAGAGTAATGCACCAACTGAGGTTCCTACATGTCCTCCTTCCACGTAAATGGTTTGATAGATAGCTGATGTGGTCTTTGTAATGATCAATGCCCAACCTGAAAGGCATGTGCAGCCCCATTCCCCTATGGTGTCTTCAATGCCGGTTGGTGTACTTGAGCGGATTAGGAAAGCCTCTGACCAGCAGCTAAACATGTGTTTGGACCAAGGAGCGCACACAGTTGATGAATAATTCCATACCTTTGTTATGTTATGACACTGCGTAGGGTTTGTGTTGAAGGATGAGGAGAAAAGATCAATAGATTTTATAATGGTCATGTTAGGTCCATTGATCACAATGTCCCTGATTTGTAGAAGTCAAACAAGTGAATGGTATACACATAGATGTATTTGATGCATGCTCTAAGTTCAATATGTGCAGGATTTTCTTTGTCACAATGATTAGACAGGTTGTTTAAGTAACAGTGATAGGTGGACACAAGGAAGAATGTTAGGAAGACATAAATTTGTTAAAGTCCACAGGAGTTGAGTGAAGGCAGTTCACCCAACACCATATGTCAAAAAACTTTGAGTAAAGCATGGGCAGTCAAAGCCTGAATATTGACAAAGAAGAATTTTGGTTAAGTTCACAGGCATTTAGTGAAGGCAGTTCACTCAATGCCATATAATAAGAAGCATCGTTCAAAGATCAGGTTGTCAAAGCTTCAACACTGGAAAGGAAAATTTCTGGTTAAGTCCAGAAGTATCGAGTAAAGACAGCTCAATCGACGCCTGAAGAAAGAAGTGTCGAGTAAAGCTCTGTGATGTCAAAGACGGAGAAACTGAGAAGAAATTTGGCTAAGTTCAAAAGTGTTGAGTGAAGCCAGTTTACTCAACGCCAAGCTCAGAAAGCATCGACAAAATAAGCTTCAATCAAAGCCTCATAAGATATAGACAGAAAACTTGTCTAAGTCCAAATGCATTGAGTGAAGGCAGTTCACTCAACGTCAGCTCAACAAGAAATTATTCTAAGTCTAGAAGCATTGTGTGAAGGCAGTTCACTCAACGCCAACTAAACAAAGAAAATAGCTAAGTAATGAAGCATTGAGTGAAGGCTGTTCACTCAACGCCTCATCAAGATGACATGAACGTCCGATATGAGTTGAGTGTTGAAGCCTCACTCAATGCACTCAACGTATATCAACAGAAAGTTTGTCTAAGGACAAAAATGTTAAGTGAAGGCCATTCACTCAACGCTTCCTCAATAAAAATATTGGCTAAGTCCAAATGCATGGAGTGATGAAGGTTCACTCAACGCCTAATGAGTTAAGACTTCAAAAGTCTATAATTTATCGAGTGATGACAAATCACTCGATGCCTAATGGTATAGAAAATTTGCTAAGTGTTTTGGCGCTGAGTGAAGGATATTCACTCAACGCCTATGGTGAATCTTCTATTTTTGAATAAGTCCACAGGTGATAATGTCAGCAGAATTTAAAATTATTGCCGGAAGTATACAGTACACGACAAACGGTGTTGCACGCCTTCTGTAATGCATTTAATGAAAAATCAAGTTGCAACCAACACCTACAATGGGTCCCACTGCTCAAAGAGCCATTGATATAGGCAATAAAAGGAATCTGATCAGCGAGAAGAAGACAACTTTTGGGATCGATTTTTGAAAAGGGGTTGGACTTAATCTTCTTCCTCTCGACACTATTGTAGAGCCTGAAGAAGAAGTTCAAACTTTTGATCTAAGAGTTCAAGAAGATAGTTGTTGTCATTCTCACCTTTAATAGCAAGCACTGAGAAACTCTTTGAGAATGAAGGAACACCATGTGCTAAACATAGTTGTAGCTACCTCACCGTTCTACCTGATCATTTATAAAGGACATTTTCTAGAAGCTGTGAAGTAGAAATCTGATCTAACAGTTCAAGCAAGTTAGTTATTGTGATTAACACCTTCAACAACAGGTTCAGAGAAACTTCTCTGAGGTAGAACAAGAAGTAGCCAAGGCTAACCCTAGCTTCAGTATCTTCACAACTCAAGCAGTTTTATTCCTGAAGAACATTTTCTGGAGCTGTGAAGAAGATATCTGAAATGTGTTTTCTAAGAATAGAAGGAAGAAGACACAGAGAACATTTCTCTTGGGCCAGATCAAGATATCTGAACTGATTTTTCTCTGGATAGAATGAAGAAGACATAGAGAACATTTCTCTAGGGTCAAATAATCATCAACAAACCTTTCATCAAGTAGGATCTTAACAGATTTGAGTGTAAGCCTATTTTATAAAGATTGAGTGTAGGATCTTTTGTAGATCTGAGTGGCAGGATTATGAGGTAGGATCGTGGACTAGATCTGAGTTGCAGGGAAGCTTACCTAAGGTAGGATCTTGTTCAGATCTGAGGTAGGAGACTATATCTCTAATTTATAGGGCTATCCTCCTAGCCTGAGTGTAGGACTATTAATTTACTTTTAGGTAGGTGATCTTTGGATCACTGAGCTGTAGGAGAAAAGCTTGCTCTGAGTTGTAGGGCTTTGTGTCTTGGTGGATACTGAGAGATCTTGAGGGATCTGAGTTGTAAGCTCTTAGGAGCTGAGTTTTGGAGAAGTGTCGTGTCTAACACACTGTTAGAAAGTTGGGAGGGACAGTAGATGTACCAATAATCTTGAAACCACTATAAATCTTGTGTGTGATGTTGTTGATTGTATTGAAAGCTAAGTATAACTAAATCACAACACACATAAAATAGGAAAATATAAAAAGGCCTAAAACCTATTCACCCCCTCTCTAGGTGTTAGCTACTCCCGAATCTAAAGACTTTCAAGTGGTATCCGAGGGAGGTTTTTCAAAAAGGACTTAACAGCCTGAGTTAATCTCCAAGGGTAGCTACAATAATTGTACTTATGAGTTTAGGAGAGAACCATAAGGAGATGGGTTCCATGAAGCTTCCAATTAAAAGGATGGAAAGCTTTGGGATCTGGAAGGAGAGGGTCAGGCTTTTCAAGGAAGCATCTAACCTAAGGATTTTTATAACTGTTCAAGTGAAACCCTTCATCCCTATAAAGATCTCAGCAATGGATACAATAATAAATTCCCCCAAGAAGTATCCAGAGATGACCAAGGATAAGGTCATTCTAGCCACCATGGACAAGAGAGCTAAAAAAATCATAGTCAGTGCTTTTGATGATTCTACTTTCAAAAATCTTGTTCACTGCAAGACTTCCAAGGAAATGTAGGATACCATATTAGTATCCATGGAAGGGACTGAGGAGGTCAGGGATGACAGGAAATCCCTTCTCAACCAAGAGTATGAGTCCTTTAGACAGAATAAGAAGGATAAAATTACATAATGCTATGAATTTTTTTTAGAATTGTGAATGAGATGAGGACCTATGGGAGGGTCTTTAGCCATTATGAGCTCAATGACAAGTTTCTTAGATCTCTAACTAGAGACAGGGAGACAAAGATCTATACCATTAGAGGGGTGGCAAAGCTTGCTAATACTCCCCCTCACACACTATTTGGGAAGCTGATATCCTTTGAGAAGCAACTATCTACTAGAAACGAGAGGAGACTATCAGCAGAACTCAGGCCAAGGAAAAGATTGTGGACTTCAAAGCTGAGAGAACCAAGAAGTGTTAGGAGAAGATTACCTCTCCTCCAAAGAGGCCTGCTGAATCAGACAACATAGAGCCCAACACATCAGACAATAATATTTCTGATGGAGAATTTGCTGCCTTATCTAGGCAGTTTCAGAAGATGATGAAGAGAAAGCAGTGGAAGAGTAAACCTTCCTCCTACTTTAATAACAAGAAGGACCGCTACAAGTCTGAGAATAAATACTCCAAGGTAGACAGGTAAGATTCCAAATCTTGTAAACAAGTTTCTTCTAAAGTTATTTTATATTGATGCACAAAACCTAGCCATGTAATTGCTGACTTCCCGATCAAGAGAAAAGAGTCTAGTGAGAAGAAGCATCACCATCTCAAGGGAAAGAAGGAAAAGAACTACCTTGCCAAGACTGAAAAGAGATGGAGTTAGAGTGACTCATCTTCCTCAGAGTCTGGAAAAGAAGAAGCCTATATAGGGTTGTTTACTGCTATTACAGATGAAGCTGAAGACTATCCTGCTGCTAGGATAGGTATCAGGGCCCCTCTATCACATTTAGACAATTACTCAGAGGAGAAGGATGAAGATTCAAACAGCTATTATGGGATGATGGCCATGTCAGATGAAGAATCTTATCAGGATCAGCCTAATCCATATATGGTATAATCTTTATCTAGATCCTCTTCTAACTCATATTATGAGACTAGTCCTAATTCAAAAGCATCTTCATCCAGTGATGAAGATGACACTGAATCTAGAGAAGATGTCGATTAATTGATTGACAAGTATGGTTCCCTTCTGGATGCTTTGAAAAGAAGCAAGAAGTTGGCCAAGAAGCAGGCCGAGGAGATTATCTCTCTACAACTACTTGCTTCCCAGCAGTGTGAGTCAGCATCTTTGCTGGATCAGAAAATGAGGGAAGTCAACCGACTGAAGCCCATCTCAATCATCCAGATTGGGACCATCAAAAATAAGAATAGGATCATTTTGGATCTTGAAGAAAATCTCTAAAGGAGAAAAGAATTATGGCAAATTATTCAAAGCCCAATACTGTGTTGCCCCTGATAGACTCCATCTCCTCTCAATAGAGTAAGAAGGGGTTTGGATTCAAGGGGAACACTCTAGTTGCCAGTCCAAAGGGAATGAAAAAGCTCAAGTTCAACCTCCCATCTCTTTTAAGAAAGTGATGTTACATTCAAATAGGTATGAATAAGAGAGCATCTATGGTCACTGGTTAAATGATAAATCCACAAGTGTGAACAAAAATGTTCATAACAATGGTTGAAGATATAGCAAGGGCATGAGTGACTTTAAGGCTCCCCATGAGGAAATTCAAATGGCCCATCATGGACCATTTGTATTTGGTTCACTAGCCCCCACACTCAAGAATGTGGCAGTGGCTTGCTATCAAGACCAACCAACAAAGACTCAAACAAGGAATAAGTCTATCAGTAAGCCTTATTTGGCTATCTTTGATGCTATCCTTAGTATGTCCTCTGCAAAGAAGATTATTGTTGATCGAATTAAGAGCAAGCCAAGTAAGTCTGCTGGAAGACTATCTTCCAATCAAATCCTTGTTGAAAGGAACTTTAAGAAGGATGCTACCTTCCTTTTGTACAGTCAGTAGCTATCCAAACTGACAGACCTGCTCAGAAAATAAGGTACAATATACATGAGTGTTAGTGTTGTGGCAAAGTGGGTCATTTTGCATTAGATTCCTGGCATAATCCAACTATGCCCAGAACAAGTGCTAGTCTTCCTATCATAAAATTAGCAGGAAGGCAAGTTCATTTTCAAACTAACTAGAACCAAGGACCCAATAAAAATTGAGGTCCTAAGGTAAATTAAATCATGTATTGCAGGTTAGTCCAAGTGACCATACCCTTATATGGTACTTGGACAGTGAGTGTTCCAGGCACATGACTGGAATAAGGAGTAACCTAAAGGAGTACACTCCAGTGAAGGATGGACCCAAAGTAATCTTTTGTGGTTCAGACAGAGGAGTCACCAAAGGTTATGGTAAGATTACTAATGGCATAGTCTCCATATCAAAAGTGGCTTATGTTAAAAGGCTGCAACACAACCTGATAAGCATAAGCAAACTCCGTGATATTGGCTGTGTCATTGTATTTTACAAGGATGAGTGTCAAATTAAGAGGTCAAGTGACCAAGAGGTCATCTTGACAGGCACTAGGAGCAGAAATGTGTTATGTATAAACTTTCTATGTTTAAGTCAAGACTCCCCTATATGTTTAGTTATAAATGAGAAAGTCTCATATTGTGTATAATGGCACAAGAGACTAGCTCATTTGAACTATAAGACCATTGGTAAGCTCTTTAGTGAAAAGTTAGTAAGGAATGGTCCTAAGATTAAATGAACCAAGGAAGGTATTTGTTCTGCATGCTAAATGGGCAAACTGACCAGAGCTTCTTTCAAAAGCATTCGGAACAAAAACTCTATGAGGTGCCTATACCTCCGGCATATGGACTTGTTTGGACCTATACTAGTTTATATTCTTGGTAGGAAATTCTACACCCTTGTGGCTGTTGATGACTTCTCTAGGTTTGCTTGTGTTTTCTTTCTTAAGAAAAAGTCTGAAAATCTTGATATATTCAGGACTTTTATCAAGCAGATTCAGAATGAGGTAGACAGTACTGTGCTCAAAATCAAATTGATCATGGGACTGAATTTTAGTCTAAAATCATGATAAGGATCTGTAAAGAGCAAGAGATTCATCAAGAATTTTCTTCTCCAAGAACACCCCAACAAAATGGGATTGCTGAGAGGAAGAATAAAACTCTCAGAGAATCTGGAAGGACTTTGTTAAGCGACACATCTCTCCCAGAATATTTTTGGGTTAAGGTAGTAGATACTGCATGTCATGTCCTAACTAGAGCTTCTATCACCAAGAGCGACAAGAAGACTCCCTATGAGATCATGAAGGGAAAAAAACCAAATATAACCTATCTCAGGATCGTTGGTAGCAAATGTTATGTGCTCAATAATAGTAAGTTTTATATGACTAAGTTTGCTGCCAAATCCTATGATGGGATAGTTGTTGGGTACAATAATCATAGCAAGGCCTATAGGATCTATAACTTCAAAAATCAAGTTGTAGAAGAGTCTGTATATATAGTATTTGATGAGTCTACTATGATTAATAATGATCTACCTAGCTCCTCATCTAGACCTATAGGTATAGAGTTGATGATGAATAAGATAACCATCAAGGAAGCTGCTCCAATAGACAAAAATGAAGATGATGGACTGTATATTCCAGAAGAAGTGCAACGCACACTTGATGTTGATGAAGATCAATAAGATGCAGCCACTGAAGCTCAAGATGCTCAAGGAAGATTTCCTCCAGATATCAGGCATCTAAGGGATCATCCCAAACACCAATTAATTAGTGATGCTAACCAAGGAGTTATAAAAAGGAGCAGAAGTATCAACACAGCCTTAGATTCAAGCTTCCTATCACAAGTTGAGACCAAAAGATTTGAAGAGGCGAACATTAACCAGTTTTGGATTGTGGTAATGCAAGAGGAACTGAACTAGTTAAAGAGGTGTAAGTTCTGAAAGCAAATTCCCAGACCACAAGGACATAATACCATTATAATCAAGTGGATCTATAAAAATAAGCTTGATGAAAATGACATTATAATCAAGAATAATGCTAGGCTGGTGGCTAAGGGATAAATACAAGAAGAAGGTGTTGGAGCATGCATTCCATGCTTCCTGGTTTGCTAAAAATAAATCTTGTTTGTATTTGATCTTTGGGTGTTTTTTATGTGCAGATATTACAGGTCTAGATCTAATGTCTTTTGGGTGATGAATCGGGTCAGAACAGAGCTTAGGAGATATCTCGAGGAGATATTGAGTATTGCCGACCAACGATAGCGACGATTGATGAATCGCGCTCAACGGCTCTGCGTTCGACAATAGATAACTTGTAACACCTCTACCCGTCAAGAAGAATATAATAGAGTGTCCGGCCGGGGCCCCACACCATATTCCACAAACAGGCGGAGACGCTACGAACTAATATCATATCCAACGCATCCTAACCACAGAGCATTCTAGCGAAAGTTTCACGGTTGAATATTTGAACTCAAGATACAGAACACTGTCCACTAAAACATAGGAATGTATACAAACATCAAAAGAGTCTGGCCTTAAGGCCTTACAATAATTTCTCTTAACAAGAGTGTGGATTACAGACATCGGCACGCAGGCCGGCCACACATGAACAAAATAAACAAAACAATGCCTTCGAGGGCAGCAACGCAGCTTTGGGCTTTAGCCCGCTAAGTCCCGCTCGGACCAGCACCTCCAGTACCTGTAAGAACTAATCCACCAAGCGGTGGAAAACAGGGCAACGGTCAGCATTCAGCTGACCAATTATAACGACCCTGCCCCTGGTACGGGGCAGCGGAATTCCATCCCTGCATAGCAATCTTCCAATATGATATATATATAGCAATTCAAGCAAGACGTGCACGACCGCACAGTCACATATCACAAACGCCGGCACGACGGCCCGACGTCCCGTGCACTCAGGGCACTCTCGGGTGCACCGGAAACCCCGGATCTCACCATTGAGCATTTAGTCCGGCACGTAAGCCCAGGACTTTCATTATGCCGCTGACGAAAGCCCAATGCCTTGGCGCTCTCATGTCCAGCCTACATAATGCAGGTATAGATCAGCCACCCCTCGTTGCTCAAATCGCCTTGCCCAACCAAGTACATCGTACCTGAGGCCACATTTAAAGGCGCGGGTCGGTTTCACCTTGCCTGTTCGGCACGAAGCCTTTTCATACAGTTGCAACCCAACTCTCAACCACACACAAAGTGGAAACTCACGGCCACAAGAGTTGCACCCAACTCTCACAATTTCCTGGACTTCCTCCAGTACTTTATCCATCATGCATCCAAGCAATAATCACGGAGTCTTCTCCGATATGCAAACAAGCATCACCAATCCATACCAATATGTCCAGATGGGCTTCACACAGCATGCCTAGATCCGTACTCCAATTCCGGACTCTAACAAGGGGGACTTCACATATCTACCCCAAGGGACGCCACAACCCACCTCACACTCGCGGGGAAGGGTTTTCCCTATGCAATGCAGGAATTAAGAACTTCACATGTCCAAGCAGGAAATCGTTACCCTAGGAACTCGCTTCGGAGCCATGGAGAGAAATTTGAGACGGATGAAAGCCTTCGCAGCAGCGTTGCCTTCGTAAATCCGAACTCGGCTCGCGATTTGGACCACCGTAGCACCACCGGTAGCCGGATTCCACTTCTTCTTCCTCACCTTACTCTCACCTCTCTCTTAAAGCTAGAAAGAGAAGATGAAACTCAAAATGAGCTTTTCCTCCTCCTTTCCCGGCCTTATCAGCCCAGGAATGAGCCCCAGCCACAAGATCTTCTTTAAGGAAAAATGAACGGCCATGATCTGCCTGAAAACTAGAATTTTTGGCCGACACGGCCTATGACACGCCCGTGTCACAGGCCGTGTACCCTTAAGCGGCACACGTACCGACTGAACACTACCAGAACACGGGCATCGACACGCCCGTGTTGAACCTGACACGCCCGTGTTAGTCATGTGACACGCCCGTGTCACCCCTATTACACGGTACTCAACGAGCTCTAAAACCAGTCAGAGCAGTATACGGGTAGGCACACGCCCTCGGACACGCCCGTGTCAAATCTGACACGGCCGTGTTCAAGGCTTGGTTCCGGGCCGTGTACATTTCTGACTCAAACCGGCGATTTATTGAGTGACACGCCCTTGGACACGCCCGTGTCCCAGGCCATGTACCCCCGACACGCCCTGGGACACGCCCGTGTCCCAGGCCGTGTCAAGCAGCCTGCACCTCAAATCCAATTTTGAGATTTTTGGGGTGTTACAATCCTCCCCTCCTTAATAAAATTTCGTCCCGAAATTTGACACGGTAAGGAACCAGAAAATACAATGCTATAACTGGATATCTCTGTTATAACAAAAGGTACTCGGTCTACAGTTTATACAAACAGCTCGGGAAATTCAGCTCGCATGGTCTGCTCTCGCTCCCATGTTAGCTCTTCACAGCCACAATTGTCCCATCGGACCTTGACCATCCCGATCACTTTGTTCCGCAACTGTTTCTCGGCTCGATCCTCGATTCGAATGGGTCGGACCCTCGTCGTTAGCCCATACTCGACCGGTACCCGATCATTCTCCACTACTTGAGCTGGATCCTTGACAGCCTTACGAAGTACTGAGATGTGAAATACATCATGTAATCCACTCAAGTATGCTGAGAGTGCTAGTCGATAAGCAGCTTCCCCAACTTGCTCCACCACCTCAAATGGACCAAGATACCTCGGACTTAGCTTTTTCAAACGCCGAATCCTGGACACGCCTTTGAAGGGTTTGATCTTCAAATATACCCAATCACCCACCGCGAACTCCACGTTCCGGTGTTTGGCATTGTAGTACTTTGCTTGACGATCTTGGGCTATCAATAGCCTCTCTCGAATAGAGCGTATAAGCGAGGTAGCTTCTTCGACTTCCTTTTTCCCACTCAGCTTAGATTCGCCTGCTTCTGCCCAAGCTAACGGTGTACGGCATTTACGACCATACAAAGCCTCAAATGGTGCCATACCGATGCTCGCTTGGTAGATATTATTATAGTCAAATTCTACAAGAAAAATATAATCTTCCCATCTCTTACCAAAGTCTAGGGCGCACATGCGGAGCATGTCCTCCATCGTCCTGTTGGTTCGTTCAGTTTGGCCATCCGTTTGGGGATGAAAGGCCGTACTAAACGCTAATTTTGTACCCAACATTTGATGAACTAGCCGCCAATCATTCGATGTGAATCGCCCATCACGGTCACTGACGATGCTCCGAGGAACACCGTGCAGTCGAACAATCTGCTCCACATAAAGCTTGGCCAAGGTTTCCACTGAATCGTCTCTTTTGTTTGGAAGGAAGTGCGCCACTTTTGTCAACCGGTCCACAATCACCCAGATTGAATCATGACCGCGTTGAGATCTCGGCAACCTATGCACGAAATCCATCGAAATGTCATCGAACTTCCACTCCGGAATGGGTAACGACTTCAGGAAACCGCCAGGCTTCTGGCATTCCGCTATCACCAACGCACAGGTATTGCATTCAGCCACATAACGTGCGACATCTTTCTTGAGTCTGGGCCACCAGAACAGCTTTTTCAAATCTCTGTACATCTTTGTGCTCCCTGGGTGAACTGAGTACTTTGCAAAGTGAGCTTCGTACATCAACTCTTCCCTCAATGTACCCACACTCGGGACGCACACTCGACCATTTCTTCGTAACAAACCGTTATCCCAAGAGAACTTGTCATCTGGCCCATCTTTAGCATAGCGCTGGAGGCCTTCATCAAGCTCCGTTGCTCGCCGAACTCTGTCCGTAAGGTCATATTGAACCTCCGTCCAGTTCAAGCATGCATCAGTCGAAGAATCTCTTTCCACACAAGATATCTCCAAAGCTTCCAACTCCTGGATTAACTGCTCATCATGAATCCGCAACCAATTTGCCCGCACCGGAGTCCGACGACTCAAGGCATCAACGACCACATTTCCCTTTCCGGGAACATAGTTAATGTCGAAGGTATAATCCCCAAGGAATTCCATCCACCTCCTTTGTCGCATATTCAACTCCTTTTGATCGAGCAGATACTTTAAGCTTTTATGATCTGTATAAATATCCACCTTCACGCCATAAAGATATTGCCGCCACAACTTTAGCGCAAAGATCACCGCTGCCAACTCCAAGTCATGGACAGGGTAAATACGCTCATGCACTTTCAATTGACGTGAGCCATAGGCGATCACCTTGCCAAACTGCAGGAGAACGCAGCCTAAGCCGCTTCCTGACGCATCGCTGTATATCTCAAACCCATCTGTACCACATGGCGACGTCAAAACAGGCGCCGTGGTCAAACGACTCTTAAGCTCCTCAAACGCTCGTGTGTACTCCGGTGTCCAAACGAACTTCTGATCCTTTCTCGTTAATGTAGTCAGAGGCAAAGCAATCCGGGAGAAGTTCTCCACGAACCTTCTATAGTAGCCCGCCAGTCCAAGGAAACTCCTGACCTCGGCCACTGAAGACAACACTGGCCAATCACGAATGGCACTTATCTTAGCCGGATCCACCGCTATGCCCTCTCCACTTACCACATGGCCTAGAAAAGCCACCAACGAGAGCCAGAACTCACACTTAGAGAACTTGGCATACAGCTTATTCCTTCGCAAGGTATGCAATACCAACCACAAGTGGTTTGCATGATCTTCCTCCGATTGTGAATATACAAGGATATCATCAATAAACACAATCACAAACAGATCCAGGTATTCGCGGAATGTTCGATGCATGAGATCCATGAAGACCGAAGGCGCATTACATAATCCGAACGGCATCACTGTGAACTCATAATGACCATAGCGTGTGCCAAATGCTGTCTTGGGAATGTCACCTTCCCTAATCCGCAACTGGTAATACCCGGACTTGAAATCCAACTTCGAATAGATGGTTGAGCCTGCTAGCTGATCGAACAAGTCATCGATCCGTGGAATTGGATACTTGTTTTTCTCCGTCAGCTTGTTCAGTTCGCGGTAATCAATACATAGTCGCAAACCACCGTCTTTCTTTTTCACAAAAAGAACAGGCGCGCTCCAAGGTGACATACTTGGGCGTATGTATCCCTGCTCCAATAACTCTTGCAACTGAACTTTCAGTTCGGCCATTTCTTTTGGCGCTACCCGATACGGCGAACGGGCCACAGGTTTCGCACCCAGCACCAGCTCGATAGCGAAGTCGATTTCCCTTTGGGGAGGTAACCCCGGAAGGTCCTTTGGAAACACATCAGCATATTCCGACACAATCAGCACTTCATTCACACTGGCCTTCGGCGCCACCGCCTCTATGAGTGTGAAGAACAACTCCGCACGCTTCCGAACTGCCTTAACAACTTGGAGAGCGGATAACAACATCCCACTCATCCCTTGCATACCAATGAACTTGGTCTCTTGTTCGGTATTTTGCCCAAGTGCGACCTCTTTTGAAGTGCAATCAATACAGGCACGCTGCTCTGAAAGCCAGTCCATACCAAAGATTATATCAAACTCTTTAATCGGCAATACTAATGTTTCCACCTTGAACTCCCGACTTCCTATCTTGACCTCAAGACCGCAAGATCGATCCGCGCACATCAAACATCCGTTAGGCAACAACACCTTTACACTGTCTGTCGTGGTCTGGATAGGCACCCCGACACGAAAGACAAAGTCCTCAGACAGAAACGAATGTAAAGCACCTGTGTCAAACAGTGCTCGCGCCGGATACTCTCGTATAAGGACAACCCCTATAACATTATAATTAAAACAAGCACAGCACATCAAAAACAAGAACATTAAAACCTACACGTACCTGTGATGACATCCGCCTGCTTAATGGCCTCCTGTTGTCCAAGGTTGAAGACCCTGGGCTACGCGTGCGAGGCAGAAGACTCCACCACAGCCTTCCCCTTCTCCGCATAAGACGCTCCCGTCTTCTTATCACCCTTTGGAGGACCAGATCGACATTCACGTGCGAAGTGTCCAACCTTCCCGTACGTATAACAAGCACGAGATCCATACCCAGGTGTATCCGTCACAATCGCAGAAGGAGCTTGTCCAGAAGACTTAGACTTCTTATTCCATCTCTTTCGGTAGCCAAACTTTTCCGGACGCGGCGGCTTAAACTCTAGCTTCGCAACCGCCAAGTTTCCCTTTGCTTGCCCCCGTTTCATATCCGTCTCCAAAGAACGAGCCGTACAGACTAAGGCTTGGAATCCCTGACTCACAGAACTCGAGAGCAAATACCGCAGCTCATCTCGCAGTCCCGCATAAAACTGACTAGTCTTACGCTCTTCTTCGGCGAAGATCGAGCCTGCATATCTTCCCAACCGGGTGAACTCATGCAGGTAGTCATCCACACTTCGATCGCCTTGTGCTAACCGTTGAAATTCCATTTCCATCGATATCCTTTGCTGCATCGATAGATGTTGTGCTAAGAACAGTCGAGAAAATTCTTCCATTGTAATCTCTACCAATTGCCTGCCGGCCAAGTGATGCAGTTCAATCTCATCCCACCACAATCGCGCCTCTCCTTCCAGTAGGAAAGTGGCTAACATGACTTTCTGTTCCTCCTCAACCTTGATAGCTCTCATAATCCTCTTGATCCTTGCAAGCCAATACTCTGCTTGGGCCGGTGTCCCCGCCCCATGAAACTGCGGAGGGTTAAAGCTCAAGAATTGCTTCCATTGTTGATCTGCTACCCGCGGATCAACTTCGGCTTCTACCGGTTCTTGCCGTACCCCAGCTTGTGTTGGCACCACTGCAGGACGTGCCTGCCCAGCTTGCTGAGCATTCATCACAGCAAGTACTGTTTCCGTGATGAGACGGACTATTTCAGCGGATGGAGGAGTTGTGGGCACCTCAGCTGGTGCCGCACTCTCAACAGAACATTGTGGTTCAGATTCACCCGCAACACTTCTGGTCACCTATATGTGTAAAATACACAGGTTAACAACCAATGAAACCGGCAACCATACAAAAAGAATACACAAGTTCAACAAACAAGTGTATTTGCATTCCTAAGTGGACAATCTTGAGTTCAAGTTAAGTGTTATAATGACGGCACTGACACGTGCTCGCCACCCCACAAAAGAATTCGTCCGCGAATTTGGAAGAGATCGACCAACAAGCTGATACCAAATTGTAACACCTCTACCCGTCAAGAAGAATATAATAGAGGGTCCGGCCGGGGCCCCACACCATATTCCACAAACAGGCGGAGACGCTACGAACTAATATCATATCCAATGCATCCTAACCACAGAGCATTCTAGCGGAAGTTTCACGGTTGAATATTTGAACTCAAGATACAGAACACTGTCCACTAAAACATAGGAATGTATACAAACATCAAAAGAGTCTGGCCTTAAGGCCTTACAACAATTTCTCTTAACAAGAGTGTGGATTACAGACATCGGCACGCAGGCCGGCCACACATGAACAAAAGAAACAAAACAATGCCTTCGAGGGCAGCAACGCAGCTTTGGGCTTCAGCCCGCTAAGTCCCGCTCGGACCAGCACCTCCAGTACCTGTAAGAACCAATCCACCAAGCGGTGGCAAACAGGGCAACAGACAGCATTCAGCTGACCAATTATAACGACCCTGCCCCTGGCACGGGGCAGCGGAATTCCATCCCTGCATAGCAATCTTCCAATATGATATATATAGCAATTCAAGCAAGACGTGCACGACCGCACAGTCATATATCACAAACGCCAGCACGACGGCCCGACGTCCCGTGCACTCAGGGCACTCTCGGGTGCACCGGAAACCCCGGATCTCACCATTGAGCATTTAGTCCGGCACGGAGGCCCAGGACTCTCATTATGCCGCTGACGAAAGCCCAATGCCTTGGCGCTCTCATGTCCAGCCTACATAACGCAGGTACAGATCAGCCACCCCCCGTTGCTCAAATCGGCTTGCCCAACCAAGTACATCGTACCTGAGGCCACATTTAATGGCGCGGGTCGGTTTCACCTTGCCTGTTCAGCACGAAGCCTTTTCATACAATTGCAGCCCAACGCTCAACCGCACACAAAGTGGCAACACATGGCCAAAAGAGTTGCACCCAACTCTCACAATTTCCTGGACTTCCTCCAGTACTTTATCCATCATGCATCCAAGCAATAATCACGGAGTCTTCTCCGATATGCAAACAAGCATCACCAATCCAGACCAATATGTCCAGATGGGCTTCACATAGCATGCCTAGATCCGTACTCCAATTCCGGACTCTAACAAGGGAGACTTCACATATCTACCCCAAGGGACGCCACAACCCACCGCACACTCGCGGGGAAGGGTTTTCCCTATGCAATGCAGGAATTAAGGACTTCACATGTCCAAGCAGGAAATCGTTATCCTAGGAACTCGCTTCGGAGCCATGGAGAGAAATTTGAGACGGATGAAAGCCTTCGCAGCAGCGTTTCCTTCGCAAATCCGAACTCGGCTCGCGATTTGGACCACCATAGCACCACCGGTAGCCCGATTCCACTTCTTCTTCCTCACCTTGCTCTCACCTCTCTCTTAAAGCTAGAAAGAGAAGATGAAATTCAAAATGAGCTTTTCCTCCTCCTTTCCCGGACTTATCAGCCCAGGAATGAGCCCCAGCCACAAGATCTTCTTTAAGGAAAAATGAACGGCCACGATCTGCCTGAAAACTAGACTTTTTGGCCGACACGGCCTGTGACACGCCCGTGTCACAGGCCGTGTACCCTTAAGCGGCACAAGTACCGACTGAACACTACCAGAACACGGGCATCGACACGCCCGTGTCGAACCTGACACGCCCTTGTCAGTCATGTGACATGCCTGTGTCACCCCTGTTACACGGTACTCAACGAGCTCTAAAACCAGTCAGAGCAGTACACGGGTAGGCACACGCCCTCGGACACCCCCGTGTCAAATCTGACACGGCCGTGTTCAAGGCTTGGTTCCGGGCCGTGTACATTTCTGACTCAAACCGGCGATTTATTGAGTGACACGCCCTGGGACACGCCCGTGTCCCAGGCCGTGTACCCCCGACATGCCTTGGGACACGCCCGTGTCCCAGGCCGTGTCATGCAGCCTGCACCTCAAATCCAATTTTGAGATTTTTGGGGTGTTACACAACTCTCGCTCGATAAATGGCGTTCGACGAATGATATCGCCATGCCATATTGAGTATCGCCGACAGGCGACAGTGATGCTCGACGAATCTGCGTTCGATGCTCGATGAATCACATTCGTTTAATTTGTAATGCGAAAATCAGGTGTTCGTGGGCCACATGGCAACCATTATCGCTATCACCAGGTGGTGATACCCAGTGTTGCCAGGCAACAGTGCATGTTCAACGATCAACGGATCTGTGATGCAAAAATGAGGAGTTTGTGGGACACGTGGCAGCAGTTACTAATATCTCTAAGTGGCGATACCCAGTGTCGCTAGGCGATATCGACAAAGTATAAAAGCCTGTTCATTTTCTGTGGGGAACATGAATTTTATTACCTTGAGTGTACCTTCCTATTTAGACGATTCAGAGCGCTCCAGATTTCAGATTTAATCCTTACTCTCAAGAAGGCCAAAGCGCAAAAGATTGACGGCACGTTCACAGTATTCAAAGCCGCCCTGGTAATGATTTGTCGGCATCTTCAGTGCATTGTTTGAAGGGAGTTTCAAGTCTAAAGTTTTCAATTTGTTTTGTTCTTGTTTCTATTGTTTTCTTATTTTAATCGAGAGGGGAAATCGCCGCCTTGTGTGTGACGTCTAAGTTCTTGTGTGGCTTAGGGGAAAATCGTCGCCTTGTGAGTGGCATCCAAGTCCTTGTGAGGCTTAGGGAGAAATCATTGCCTTGCGTGCATCATCTATATTATGGTAGATCTATGGGAGGCTAGAAGCAAGGTCTAGGAAGAGTTACACTTTAGTCTGCCGGTTCTTAGTAAGAAGGACTGGCAAAAACATAAGTAAGTTTTTTTTTCATATGCCTTTGTCTCTAGCTCTGTAGAGATACTTTGTATTCAGATTTATCACATTTGAAATATATCATTATTTTTTTTGTTGGTATTCATTTCTAAGTAGTTAAGTTTTCTTATGAAAAAACTAGTATTCAATTCTTAATTGCATTGTTTTATTTATCAAGTAAAGTTTGTCTTGTTTAAGAAAAATTAGCGAACCCTTATTAACCCCCCCCCCTCTAAAGGCATCGCACGATCCAACACTTGGTATCAAAGCAGGTTACTCTGAAATCGGTTTCACCACCGGGAGTAATGGTGCAAAATACTCACAAATTTTCTGAGGGGCAAGGTATAAGTAGACCTCCTTTATTCACGGACACAGACTACAACTATTGGAAAGCTCGAATGAGATGCTTTCTAATAGCACTAGATATCAACATTTAGGGCATGGTATAAATGTGCTACACTTCTCCCATAAATGTAGTAGGAAGTGTCACAATGGAAAAAATTAAAGGATAAATGGGATGAAGCTGATAAGCTTCACTGTAAAAATAACGCTAAGGCAATGAACACCTTATTCTATGCATTAGATAGGACTGAATATAATCGTTTTTATGCATTTGACACTGCATATGATATATGGAATCTTCTTGAAGTAACTCAAGAAGGTACATCGTAGGGGAAGGACTCAAAGATTTTCCAGTTTGAATCAGAGTTTGAGAAGTTCAAGATGGAGGTTGATGAGGATGTAGACTCCATGTACACAAGGTTGAGCAAGATTGTGAACGACTGAAGGATTCTAGGAATGAGTTTCTCAAATGGAGATTTGGTGAGAAAAATACTTAGATCGCTTCCCCCGACGTTTAATCCAAAGGTGACTTCCATCTCGCAGTCACACGATCTAAAGTTACTCCAAATTGAGAATTTGATAGGTAATTTGAAACCCCATAAAGTAGAGTTGAGGATTCAACAACAAGAGTATAGCCTGGAGCCAAGAAAGAAAGCTTTGGAGTTTAATTCCAAGAAGGAAGAGCAAAGTGAGTCTGATGAGAGTGACGATGGAGATGAAGAGAGCCTGTTTGTGAAGAAATTCAGGAAGTTCATGAGAAATCCTGAAAGAAGAAGTTCTTTCAGGAAATTTTTCAAGAATCAAGAATCTGGGTATAGGAATGGAAAAGCCCAAGCTGATGGAAAGGATGACAAAGAGAGACCACCACCTGAGTGCTTTCACTGCAGGAGAGTTGGCTACATAAAGGGCAAGTGCCCAAAGTATCTGAAAGAGCTAAAGGTGAAGCGACACAGAAAGAAAGATTAGAAGAAAGTTCTGAAGTCGAAAATGTGGGATGACGCCACTTCTGAGTAGTCAAGAAGTTCAGGTTCAGAAACTGAAGAGGAGGCCAAAATGTGCTTGATGGGAAAGAGCATTTCATTACATGATGATGAGAGCAGTATCAAGAGCGACACTGAGGTAACTCCTGAAACTTATGATGATTTATATTCAGAATTTTTAAGAACCTGCAAATATCTACATAAAAAACTGGATGAAATTCAATTAATCAAGTCTGAAAATAAAATTTTAGTAAAAGAAAATTAAAAATTAAAAAATGAAGTAAAAATGCTAGGGAAGGAGAAAGCAACTTGTCAAGAGGATTGTCCCTCTTTGACAAGGATACTAGAGCTTGAAAAAGATCTCTCCAAGACTCAGGCTCTGGTTGAATCTCTTACAAGAGAGAAAGAGACTTTAGAGAGATCTCTAAAGTTTTCTCAATCTCAAGTAGAAGGCAGTAGAAAGTCCTTTGTAAACCGATACGGCACCATTGTTGTTGAAAACACTGCATTGAGAGGACAAGTCCGTGATTTAGAAATGGCCACTAACAAGTTTGGAGTGGGCTAAAAAACACTAAATATGATTTTGGCAAACCAGTATAATGGTTCTGCAAAATTCGGACTTGGGTACTCACCAAGGAACTATCGCCCGACGACAACCACTATCGTCGACGATAAGGAAAAGTCCCGAAAATCATTTTTTTCAAATTAAAAATAATAAATATACTATCACTGTAGCTCGCAGCAAAAGTTCAAAAATTATTTTGAAAAACCCGTCGACTTCTTTCATCAAGTGTTCCAAATGTAATAAGTTGGGTCACACAACACACACTTGTAAGAAGACGGGACATTGTTTTGTTAAACAAATATGGGTACCAAAGGCTTCCACCTATAATATGGGAGGAACCACTTGGGTAACCGGATCTTTACTCTTATCCTCTTTCTAGGTGTGTTGGCAGGATAAGGACAAAGAAGACATGTGGTACTTGGACTCAGGGTGTTCCAAGCACATGACGGGCAACAAATCAAAGTTCCTTAGCCTAGAGATGAAGAAAGGAGTAGTTATGTTTGGTGATAATGGAAAAGGAAAGATCATTGGCATTGGAGTAGTAGGTAACAAATCATTTACTATCTCAAATATTCTGTATGTTAAAGGTCTGAAGCAAAATCTAATCTCTATAAGTCAATTATGTTATGTTGACTTAAATATCTTATTTGATTCGTCTTCAAACTTATGAAAAATTATTGATTCCAAAACAAATGATACGGTTCTTACTGCTCCTAGATTTCAAAATGTTTACTTGATTGAATTTAATTATTTGTACAATTCTTCTCTAAAATGTTTTATTTCTAAAAATATGAATTAGATTTGTGGCATAGTCGTCTTGGACATTCTAGTTCCAAGCTAAATGTAAAATTGTCTCAAAATAAATTAGTTAAAGGTTTGCCTATTTTGCATGGAAATCTATCGTCTTTATGTTAACCATGTCAAAAAGGAAAAATTTCAAAATCTTCATTTAAGAGCAAAAAGGTTGTCTCCACCACTAGGCCTTTACAGTTAATTCAAATGGATTTGTTTTGTCCTGTTAATACACAAAGTCTAGGTGGTAGAAAATACACTTTTGTTTTGATTGATGATTATTCTCATTTTTGTTGGACAATTTTCTTAACATCTAAATCTGATGCATTTTTAGAATTTTCCAAATTATGCATACATGTTCAAAATGAACTAGAGTTAAAAATAAAATTCATTCGTTCAGATCATGGAGGTGAGTTTTATAATGAAAAATTTGTATCTTTTTGCAATGAGTTAGGTATTAAACATGAATTTACTGTTCCTCGCACACCGCAATAAAATGGTGTGGTAGAGAGGACAAATAAAACTTTAATAGCTAGCACTATGCTATATGAATACAAATTACCTATATCATTTTGGGTCGAAGTTTTTAGTACTGCTTGTTATAATATTAATCGTGTTATACGTCGACCCTTCTTGAAATTAACACCTTATGAGTTATATTTTCAAAAGAAACCGAATGTGCCTTATTTTAAATTTTTTGGTTGTAAATGTTTTATTTTGAACACTAAGGATAATTTAGGCAAATTTGATGAAAGGTGTGATGAAGGCATTTTTATTGGCTATTCTTCAACGAGTAAGGCTTTTAGAGTTTACAACAAAAGGACTGAAATGGTTGAAGAATCTGTACATATTAAATTTGAGGAGTTTGTCCCTTGTGTAGAAGCTAATAATTCAGATCAAGATGAAGAGCTTTTCCCTTTACAAAGGTCGGATGATGATGAAATCCTTGAAGACAAAGAAGAAGAGAAAGGAGACGAACAAGAAGAAGAAGAAGTACAAGAATATGTCTCTCCAAGTGAACTGAGATTCTCAAAAGATCATCCACAAGATTTAGTTATTGGAGAATCGTCAAGAGGGCTAAGTACTCGTTCATCGGTACATGATTTATTCTCTAATATGTGTTTTATTTCTGATATAGAACCTAAAAGTGTTAAAACCGCTCTAAATGACAATTCTTGGTTTTTAGCTATGAATGATGAGCTTAATCAATTGAACGTAATAAGGTTTGGAAATTAGTAGAAAGACCATCAAATTATCCTATTGTAGGTGTTAAGTGGATCTTTAAGAATAAACTAGATAGTGAATCTAGGGTCACTAGGAACAAAGCTAGACTCATAGCAAAAGGTTATTCACAAATTAAAGGAATAGATTTTGATGAAACTTTTGAACCCGTAGCATGTTTAGAAGCAGTTAGAATATTTCTTGCCTTTGCTAGCTTTAAAAGGTTTAAACTATTTCAAATGGATGTTAAAAATGCTTTTCTTAACGGGTATATTAAGGAAGAGTTTTATGTAGAACAACCTCCAGGCTTTTTGATTTTAAATTTCCTGATCATGTTTTTAAATTAGAAAAAGCCCTTTATGGTTTGAAACAATCACCCCAAGCATGGTATGATAGATTAACTATTTATTTATTAAAGAATGATTACAAAATGGGTAGTGCTGATTGTACCTTATTTATTAAACAAGTTCATGATGACATTATAGTTTTGCAAATATACGTTAATGATATTATTTTTGGATCTAATAATGAAAAGTTGCGTGATAATGTTATAAAAATTATGAAAAATAAATTTGAAGTCAACATGGTTGGCGAACTCACTTATATTCTTGGTTTTCAAATTACTCAAAACTTTGATTGAATATTTATATGTCAAACTAAATATATTCATGATGTTTTTAAAAGATTTGGATTTGAAAATCTAAAGCAAGCAAATACCCCCAAAAGTGTCTCATTGAAATTAAGAAATGATGAAAGTAGTATTTTTATAGATCAAACATTATATAGAGCAATGATAGGATCACTGTTATATTTGACTGCATCCAGACCAGATATTATGTTTGTTGTATGTTTTTTTGCTAGATTTCAAGCTAATTCCAAAGAATCTCATTTAAAAGCGGTTAAACGTATTTTTAGATATCTTATTAGCACATCTATGTTAGGTTTGTGGTATCCTCACAATGATACCTTTATTTTACATGGCTTTTATGATTCTAATTATGCTGGCTACTCATTAGACTGTAAAAGAATGAGTGACCCCTATCACTTTCTAGGCGCTTCACTAATTTCGTGGTCGAGTAGGAAATAGAATTCTGCTGCCTTATCCACCACCGAGGCCAAGTGCATTGCACTAGGTAATTGTTGTGCAGAAGCTCTTTGGATGAAGCAAACTTTAGAAGACTTTGGAATTTTTCATGAAATAATCGAATTAAAATGTGATAATAAGAGTGCAATTGACTTAACATATAATCTTGTTCATCATTATAGGTCAGAACACATTGACGTACTTCAACACTTCATTAGATACCACATAAAGCAGAATACAATCAAAGTCAATTTTATAAGCACCGATTCACAGCTTGCAGATATTTTCACAAAACCACTTCCAGATTCCCATTTTTCATTATTAAAATTAGAACTAGGAATCCTTGACATTTCAAGCTAATGAATCGACATAATAAGCAAAACAAGAACAAAACTTTTAGTTACTAGAACATGATAATTAAAATTAAAAAAAATTACATAAACCATAAGGGTTATGAGTCAGTCATAATGTAACAACAGCACTTCGTCACAGATTAAGTCCTATAATATTACAGCACAGAATTTTTAGACAATATTATGAAAATAAAAAAAAACTTCACTATCGCCGGCGGCAGTGATTGTCGTCGGGTGATAGCGTAAACTTTTCAAATCACCCCGTAAAACTTTAGAAATTCCTGATGTCACCTGCACTTGCATCCCCTTGATCATCAGTTGAACTGTGTTCACTGCTTCTTGTTCGGTGAGGTCGGCGAGTAGATGTTCGTGGAGGCTCCATGACCGGATTCTCCTATTGTACAATTTCTGCTAGAGTGGGCTTCAATTTGAGGCTTTTAGTCAGAAATTTAAAGAATTTCTTAGCTCCCAGAAAGCCCTTCTTCACCTCCCTCTTATGTTCTTCGAACGACTCTCACAAGTTGTCCAACCCTTCTCGCAATGATCCACCTCTTGGAATTGGTGGGCTATGGATAGTGGACACAGGTTCACTACTCCTTGTTGACCCTCCATGTGTTGATCGGCCGATGGAAGGTGTTCCACTCATAGAAAATATAGAGGGCATACAATCATTGAAGTACAAATCTGGGTCTATCCAAGTGTATTTCTTATATAAAATACGTTGGATGACAACTCCAAGTGGTAGTGTGTTTAACTTCTTCCAAGTAGGACTCTTTTGCCTAAATGCATAGCATATTATCGATAGGATAAAGTCCATCATGTCAAACGGCTCCTACTCCAAGATCATGTATGTGATATAGCTCAATTGGGCCGTTATATTCCATGTATCACCAGACTTGAGTAAGATAGTGTGCCTCAATATATCTTGCACTAGTCGTGCATCCTCTGTGAGTGTGGTCGTAGACTGAATAAGAGTTTTGGTGGAATTTCCATGCAAAACCAAATTCAGGAGTGTCCAATCTCTATCCTTCCGATAATTCTCTACTACATCTATGTATTTTCATGATCTATTAAACCAAATTCCTCTCTGAGATCGTAATGGGTTATCTCTACTGGTTGTCCTTGTATCCTTGATCGTACTCCACCATTTAGTTCCGTGAACTGCGGATCTTTGAGATAATTATAGAACTCCCTAATTAATACGGATGAAAATGCATTCAGGATAATGATAGACATTATTCCAGCCATTGCTAACAGGCCATGGATGTGTGCATGACGGGTAGGATCGAATTTGATCACCTGTCCAATCCCTATATTAGCATTCTCAATCCAAGGAAATGTTTGGTAGGAGGAAAATAAGTCACTGCCTGTGCTACTCCGGGATTTCGAACAGGAAGCCATTATTATAGATAAAAGAGATTTTTTTAAGAAAAGGAAACCAAGTTTTTGGTATCGCCATTCAGCGATACCCACTGTCGCCCGGCGATAGCGGAAATTGACCTAGCTCAATTTTTGAGTACATATCTGGGTTTTACCATCCTTTATATACTATATCTGCAATTTTTATAAATTTTTTTAACAAAATTCTCTAATGATTACTTAAGAACATGTTCCTAACAACACTATTCATCATCTTCCTCAAACCATGAAACCATACCTCATGAACATTCGATCTAAGTTCAGTATTTCCAAATACCTAAACATAAGAAAACATTTCCCTACTCACTTAGATCTCTAGTCTATGCCTTCATAAATTGCAAGTCTTTCACCAAACCCTAACCATGATCAATCCTCCTTCAAAACTTGGAAAATTTCTCATCAAGAGTTCAGTGACAAACTCTACAAATATTTAGATCCCAAAATTCTAAGGAATAAAAACAAAAATTCAAGACACTTACCTTGATTCAAGGTTGTCACCGTCGTCCACTTTGACTTCCGCGACCAGTCTTCATGAAAATCTGCTGGAATTGATGCCTTTGACCTAATGCAAACTTTTTTTTTATTTTCGCACCATCGCAAATCGGCGATATCCAGTATCGCCAGGCGAGAGTGAAAATTTACTATTACCCTAATTTTCCTCCATTTCTCAGGATTAGGCATGGTTTAATATATATTGTTTACTTTTTGGTTCCCAATAGCATAGTTCAATGGTTCAACCTTTGTATATCCTTTTCTACATACTTACGTGCTAGTGCCTTTAAATTCATGAAATTTTTTTTGCACGCCTCTAAGTATGAGAAATCTTTTAGTTATGATAATATTTCATTCACCCACGGTTGTGAAAATCTTCATATGGGTTCACCTTACTACATATATAAATTGTGAATGTTCTACCATAACTAACTACTAGAATTTCATGCTCTTGTTAATGCTTTATCCTAGTTTCTACATTGCACCACTCATATTTGATTATCCTGAATGCTCCCACAAGTTAATTCAGACTTCTTTGTCAAGCCAAACACACAAAAACAAAAAAAAACAAAATAGTCACAAAAAGTGCACACCTTTGGTGATGAGTTTCAAAATGCAAATAAAAAAAAAGAGGGGCTGACAAAGAACCTCCACCAAGCAATACTTACCCTTCTGATAAGTCTTAATAAGTATTGTGAGATTGAGAACCTTGGAAAGAATTATAAAGTGTCTTGTGAAAGTCTCTATCTGGATAATTTTTTTATGTGCTTTGCATTCTTGGGTACAAGCACCGCTAATCATGTCCAACTCTATGTTATGTTTTTTTTTATATTCCCCGTGTTAATGTATTTGTAAGGGTTTGCATATGTGTTTTCCATCAACATATCACATGTACACAACATTATCTTCTCTAAAAGTTCTTATGAGAATTGGACTGAAACTTTTTCCAACATATTCTTCACTAGTGTATGTATCTGTGATATAACTGGATGAACATTGCCAATGTTAGTGTTTACTCATTTCTTTCTTTACTATACATTGCCACCATATACTATCTTTGATACTACTTTGTGTTTTTACTTTTCTTTAGCTTTCGCACAACTCTGCTCCCTCTTTTGACAATACAAATGGGGGAGATTTTTCAAAGGAAATCATTCAATATGCTTAGATTTAGGGGGAGTAAACCTGTAGGGGGAGTGTTTCACCGAAGAGAAATTATTTGTGCACGTCCAAATGCTTAGTCTTGATACTCATAGTTTCCAAAACTTCATATAACATTCATGATTTCTTTCTTAGTGGATTTGTTATTATCAAAAGGGGGAGATTGTTGGAGCATGCGTTCCACGCTTCCTAGTTTGCTAACAACAAATCTTGTTTGTATTTGATCTTTGGGTGTTTTTTATGTGCAGATATCACAGGTCTAGCTCTAATGTCTTTTGGGTGATCAATCAGGTCAGACCTGAGCTTAGGAGATATCGCCAGGCGATATTGAGTATCGTCAGGCGATATAGAGTATCACCGATAGGCGACATCGACGATTGATGAATTACACTCAATGACTCTGCGTTTAATGATCGATGACTTGCGCTCGACGAATGGTGTTCGACAAATAATATTGCCAGACAATATTGAGTATTGCCGACAGGAGACAGCGACGCTCAACGAATCTGCATTCGACGCTCGATGAATCACATTCATCTAATTTGCAATGCAAAAATCAGGAGTTCGTGGTCCACGTGGCAACCGTTATCGCTATCGCCAGGTGGCGATACCCAATGTCACCAGGTGACAGTGCACGTTCAACGATCGACGGATCTGTGATGCAAAAATGAGGAGTTCGTGGGACACGTAGCAACAGTTACTGATATCGCCAGGTGGCGATACCCAGTGTCGCCAGGCGATATAGACAAAGAATAAAAGCCTGTTCATTTTCAGTGGGGAACATGAATTTCATTACCTAGAGTGTACCTTCTTGTTTAGTCGATTCAGAGAGCTCCAGATTTCAGATTTACTCCTTACTCTCAAGAAGGCCAAAGCACAAAAGATTGACGGCACATTCACAGCATTCAAAGCCACCCTAGCAAGGATTTGACGGCATCTTCAGCACATTGTTTGAAGGGAGTTTCAAGTCTAAAGTTTTCAATTTGTTTTGTTCTTGTTTATATTATTTTCTTATTGTAATCGAGAGGGGAAATCGCTTCCTTGTGCGTGGCATCTAAGTCCTTGTGTGGCTTAGCGGAAAATCACCGCCTTATGAGTGGCGTCCAAGTCCTTGTGCGTCTTAGGGAGAAATCGTTGCCTTGTGTGTAGCATCTAGATTGTGGTAGATCTAGGGAGGCTAGAAGCAAGGTCTAGGAAGACATACGCTTTAGCCTGTCGGTTTTTGGTAGAATGACAAGTGAAAACATAAGTAAGTTGTTTATTTCATAAGCCTATGTGTCTAGCTCTATAGAGATACTTTGTATTAAGATTTATCACATTTGAAATATATCATTATTGTTTTTGTTTGTTTTCATTTCTAAGTAGTTATGTTTGCTTATGAAAAACTAGTCTTCATTTCTTAATTGCACTGTTTTATTTATCAAGTAAAGTTTGTCTGGTTTAAGAAAATTTTGCGAACCCTTATTCAACCCCCCCCCCCCCTTAAGGGCACCGCACGATCCAACAGAAGGTGTTAACTTTGATCAAACCTTTTCCCTAGTATCCAGATTAGAAGCCATCAGACTATTCCTTGCATATGCTACACACAAAGGATTCAAAGTCTACCAGATGGAGGCGAAATCAGATTTCCTGAATGGTGACTTAAGGGAAGAAGTCTATGTTGAACAACCATCAGGTTTTATTAGTTCTAAATCTCCTGATCATGTGTATAGACTTAGGATAGCTTTATATAGGTTGAAGCAATCCCCTAGGGAATGGTATGAGACCCTGTCTAACTTCCTCATTTAGAACAAATTCTTAAGGGGGAAGATAAGCAAGACTCTATTCCTATGGGAATCTAAGGGCAAGATCATCCTAGTCCAAATTTATATTCAAGACATAATCTTTGGGTCTGCTAATGATAACCTTTGCAAGAAGATTGCCAAATTTATGCAAGGGAAGTTTGAGATGAGCAGTATGGGTGAGATAAGTACTTATTAGGCCTCCAAGTAAGGCAAACTGAAGATGTATTGTCCATAACCCAGTCTAAGTTCACTAGGGAGTTAATCAAAAAGTTTTGAATAAAGAGTGCCTCCATAATGAAAACTCCCATGGGTAAAGTATGTCTATAGACAAGAATGAGACAGGAAAGCCTGTTGATGAAACCTTGTATAGAGGTATAATTGGCTCCCTATTATATCTGACTACAAGTAGGCAAAACATCATGTATGTTACATGTGTTTATGCTAGATATCAGGCTAGACCTAAGGAGTCTCAGTACTCAGCTGCTAAGAGAATTCTCAGATATCTTAAAGGCACACAAGATCTTGGCCTATAGTACCCTAGGAATTTTGAACTAACTGACTATTCAGATGTAGATTTTGCAGGTTGTAGAGAGGACAGGAAAAGCACATCTAGAACCAGTCAGTTCTTGGGTTGAATACTTGTGCCTTGGAGCAGAAAGAAGCAGACAAGTGTGGTTATCTCAACAACTGAGTCTTCGTATATCTCAGCAGGAAGTTATAGTGCACAGTTCCTATGAATTCAGCATCAGCTCCAGGACAACAACATCAAGATAGGTAAAACTCCTATATTCTGTGATTCAACTAGTGTAATCTCTATTGTTAGGAATTCTGTCTCTCACATCACTACTAAGAACATAGAGATTAGGTATCACTTTATCAGAGGGCATGTGGAATGTGAAGATATCAGTCTTGATTTTGTCCCTACAGATAACCAAGTGGCTGACATCTTCACTAAGCAACTAGATGAAGTGAAGTTCAATACCTTCAAGTTTGAGTTGGGTATGTTGAACTTGGTATAGCTTCATTTGCTCCTTATTTTATTTTTGTTGCAGGAATTACTACTTCTTCCAGGTTGTTAAGCATTTTAGTGGCATCAAGAATGAAATGGATTGAAGTGTCTATTAGAGAGGATGATAGAAGATCCTCCTGTTTAGGGGCAGCAAGTCCAGCACTTGCAGGAACAGGTTCATCTTCCATTTGAGAAAGAGCAAGCAGCTGTAATAGTGGAATTCTAAGATCAACACGGCTGATCTGTATGTACTAAGGACAATGCACAGACTGAGGGGGAGATTAACTCTGAACTCCCTACTCTAGAGATTATTTATGGCATAGTCATAAACTTCTCTGATTCTGAGATGGATTGCTACTGCTGAGAAGACAGAGCTATGAAGGAGAAGAAGATAATCAGAGAAAGAATTGATTAGGAAAATTGATTATGCCAGTACCTACCTGACAATACTTGCTTCTGAAGATGTCCAAAAGGGGGGAAGAAAATGATTAGGGCTAGGAAGTGATTAGGGGGAGTAGGAAATGATGATCATTATGTAGGCAAGGAAAATGTGGTAACTAAAAACATGTTATACTTATTACTCCTTTTCTAATATAATGTTTTATCTACTGCATATTGTAATATCCCTCAGACAACTAGACCCCTAGGAGTGGTTTTGTCATGACTAGGTCATGACAAAACCCTAGAAAGCCCATAAAGTCCAAGTGAACCTAGGCATGAAGGTGATACCACCTTGGTCTGCAAATTATAGAATTCCAATTACTAGCTTAGGGATGACCATAGGGCTTCACCATGACTCCATGACCTCACCACAACATCACTAACCTATTAGATGGTCCAATAGAGCTATAGGGACCCACTAGGGTGAACTAAAAAGGTCAAGTTGACCAAAGTCAACCCAAGCCCTGATTAGGCCAAACAAAGCTCACCCATGCCCACTTGACACCCCCTTAGCCAAAAGGACCCACATAGAACTTCCCATGCCCTAAGGGAGGTCAATGGGTCACCAAGGACCCATTGGGTTCAACCAAAAAGAGGCCAAGTTGACTCAAGTTTGGGAAGCGTCGAGTGAGTCGACAGGACTCGACGATTAGATTTGGTATTTACTTAGAAAGATTTTTGGGCTCGGGCATTGAGTGCGTTGAGTGCACTCAACGCCATAGACTGATAGGCATTGAGTGAGTTGAGTGCACTCAATGTCATTTTACTTGGGAAGATTCTGGCTCAGGGCATTGAGTGCGTTAAGCGCACTCAATGCCATAGACTGCTCGGCATTGTGTGAGTTGAGCTAACTCAATGCTATTATACTTGAAAATTTTCTGGCTCGGGGAGTTGAGTGTGTTAAGCGCACTCAACGCCATAGACTGATAGGCGTTGAGTGAGTTGAACTCACTCAACGCGATTTTACATGGAAAGGTTTTTGGCGGATTTAGGCGTTGAGTGTGGTGTCTTGACTCAACGCCATAGACTGATTGGCATTGAGTGAGTTGTGCTCACTCAACGCTATTTTACTTGGAAATAAGTCAGACCGATTTAAGCATTGAGTGTGTTGACTGCACTCAACGCTTTTGCCTTAGAAGCATTTGTCGTGCTCTGCAAGAGTTTATCAAATGGAGAGAATTCGTCGAACTTAGCAAGAGTTCATCGAATGGAGCATATTCGTCGAACTCAGCATAGAATTCGTCGAACTCAACAAATATTCATCGAACGGAGTAAGTGCTGAACTTGGTCAAGAGTTCATCGAAAGGAGTTCGACAAATGGAGCAAGGTTGCTGGACAAGGTTCAGCCTTTGTCTAACGGGGCATATTCGTCATACGGTGTTTGACGAATAGAGCAAATTCGTCGAGTGGTGTTCGTTCAATGGAATAAATTCGTCGAACGGAGTTCGACGAATGGGGAAAATTAATCGATCGGAGTTCGACGAATAGAACAAAGTCGTTGAACTAAGCCTCTGGAGTTGGTGATTTGGAGGGGAGAGAGAGAAGCTAGAGATTAATGGCCATTATGGCCATGGAGGCTCCATAACCCCAACTTTTATGGGGCTTTTATTCCTCTGAGGGAGAGGAGAAGTTTCTCTATAGGAGGCCGACCATTAATTTGGTTCAACCCCCTTAATTTGGTTGAAACCGAAGAAAGTAAATTAATGGTCATTAGTGGAGATTAATGAAATTTGGGAGTTACAAGCATCCTCTCCCAAATTCCTTCTTTAAGGACCTTCACTAGAGTAAGGGCAAGCATTTCCCCCAATTACTTCTCTTTTCCATTGAGGTTGGTGTAGAAGTTATAGAGGAGCAAATTTCTGTGGCTGGAAATGGTGAGGAGGCAGAGCACACGGCTTCAGGCCGTAAATCAAGTCCTCCCTACTCCTTCATGGGTTAGATCTTAAGAATCTTTAGAGATAAGAATTAGGTTCAATTGAGCCAATTCCAAGCTTCAAATTCCATGAATTTTCGAATCTGGGCTTCCTCTCGGGTTCACCCGATACCGCCCCTCCGGCGGCCGTGCCGCCGCCCGACGATAGCCCCCACCTCAACGGAGGTGGTGGCGGTTGTGGCCGGTCAGGGAGGAGGCTGGGTGGCTGGTAATTGGGCTTGGAGTTTGCTCTAGGTCGGGTAGATCTGAGTTGTTGGCTGGAGGAAGAAGAAAGCAAGGGCCCGTCGATCCTGCTTTAAGATCAGTGCAAGATCCAATATATTAAATCGCATTTATGTACATTCTGTCACAAAATTTCACCTGTTTTGGAATGTTAAAGTAAAAATACTTAGAGGCCTTTCTTGAAAGAGTGTTCAACATGAAGCTTGTAGCCCTGTGAGTATAGTTTACTTTAAAATTTATTTGAACCAATTTGGAGTTCAGGTCAGACCACAACACTCATTTTGGTGAGGTCTATACCTAGGCTTGATCAGAGATTATTTTGAGTGCCCCCATCAATCCAGCCATCCAAATGACTTGAACTTTTGGATGAGTGTCGTTTTTACCTATACCTAGAACATATCAAAAAATGAGAATTTTTGGAAAACTTTTTCCTAAAGTTTTCGTAGAAATTTTATAATCCATGTATGTATTATTTAAAGGTCTAATGACCTCCAAACCCTCCCAAATTTTGTCGAGTGGTTGTTTAGGTCCATATAGGACTCTGTATAAAATTTCTTTCCATTTGGAGATGGATTGGTATGGAATTCTATAAACCCTAGCCTAGGCCCCAAAAGGGGTAATTAGGTTAATTTGTCCCTTGTAGTGTTGAGTGACCAAATCACCTCAACAGACGTTGAAACTTGGGCCACTAATTTATTATGACATTAAACACCCTCACATGGAGTTTGGGGTGGATTAGGTTGGATTTGCCCTAGAACCCTAGTTCAATCCCTAAGGATGAACTTTAGGGGTTTGTGAAGGACATGGGATGATATGTCCTTGTGTGGACTTGGTGTTTAGTTCATGTGATCTTAGGGTGGTGGAATGCCCTAAGAAGGAATTTGGTGACCTTTTATGAAAATATTGGAGGGTCATATGATCTTGGATCTTCAAGAGATTTGGTAGAAGTAATTTTATAATGTTATTGACCTCTGAATGTTATTATAGGATGTTTAAAAAATAGTAGCTATACTTGTAGTTATAACCGCCATCTTGCTCCTAGTGATGATTTTGAAGTAACCATGGTTAGATTAACTTAGAATGATATGAAACTATCGAAAGGTTAATTAAATATCATTCAGAGGCACTAGTAAATTATTTGGATCATTTGGGCATTTCCTCTTCGTGCCTCATGTGTTAAGTGAACTAGTGCACCATATTTTGATAAATATATAATAAATATTATATCTTGCTGGAAATTTGTGTTACTTGGCCAGAGAATCTTTTAGGGCATAATAAAGCCTAGATAATTATTACATATTATTTGGATGAGTTTATAAGAATGTTTCTTAACAAAGTGCACTTTAATGGATTGACTTGAAGTATTTTCCTATATGTCTTACAGGCCTTGGAATTTCATAAAACAGTCAGTAGTGTTTTATGATCATTATAAGGCTTTGGTAATTTTTATGTAACTTTTGGACTATGAATTATGGTACTCCCTTCTTTAACTCCAATTATTTGAATTACTTTGAATTAATTATTTAGAGGTTATTATATTTATAAGAATCTGTGAAATTTGGTATTCACTGATATTTTGCTATCATATAGAGTTTCTAATTTTTGGGTGGCCACAACATAAGGAAATCTAGTACTTCATGTTCAAATTTACCCATGGCCAAACTTTTGGGAAATTTTAATAAATGCTAAATTAATTAGGAAAATTATAAGTTTCTGTATTTAGGCTAAAGGTGTCATGATAGACCCTCATTAATTATCTTAGGGCATTTGGATGAAAACTTGGAGTGCCTCCTGTCATGTACATCATATAGCTTAGGTTGGTCTGCATTTAAAAAAACTGTGGAATTTGTGATGACACGTGGAATGGACATATGGAGATGGGGTTATTGGGTTACTGATCTTGGTAAAGAGAAAAAGAGAGCTTACTTAGGAGTCATGATGAGTAGAGGATTGGGTTGACTAGTGTTAAGAGGTGCTCGGGATCGACGAAAGAATGTCTTTCCTAGGGAGAGAGAGAGAGTCAAAATACACAAGGATTAGAGTAAGAATAGCATTAAAAGGGATTAGGAATTGGGTAATAACCAATGATAGTAAGTGCCTTGCGAAAGGGAGCTTTGGGCTTCATCCCATCGTAGTTCCTAGTGCCCCCGAGAGCCCTTCATAGGTAATGCCTTGGGCAGTCCAAGGCTAACGTAAGCCGTAAGACTAAATGGATTACAAGAGTAATTATAAATACACAAGGATTACACTTACACTCACACTCCCCGGTGTTGTGGGAGTTAGGTTGGGTCACTCGAGCGGTAGGCTCGGTTGTTTTGGTAATGGGCAGGTTAGCCCGGCGAGCCGATGGCTCAGTAGATAATTGTGATGTAAGGGTTAGTCCAGTGAGCTTTGGATTGGTAGGTAATTGTTATGGACAGGATAGTCCGGGGAGCTTCGGCTTGGTGGGAAAATATAGTAATATTGCATGAGCATAATAAAAAAGGTTGTGGGTCTTCGGTATTAGAGAGTCGTCACACTGACATCAATACGTTGACTCAGCAAGTGTGGTTTAGCACTTGACTAAATAAAGTTTGGTGCGCAGCCGGCAAGAGTACGCAGGAGCTCTGCTTAGTGCACTAGCATTAAGGCATACGATAGGTCTGACTGGGAGTGTGATACCGGTTTAGAGGTGGGCGAGGCCCAACCCACCGCTTCCATTTTCCACTGCGGAGGTATCCTGGGAGGTTAGGCTCCAAAAGGGGGGAACTAAAGGTCTGTGTGCATAGAGTCGAGTGTGTGTTGCACTTGTATGTTCACATCATAGCATACTTGCATGACATAACATCATCATTGCATATAACGCTTGACACCTATTGTATAAATTGGTATGGGACACTTTATACAATACGCCTTGCAAAACGACCCCTTGGTCTATAGGTTTGTATGGGCACTCCTATAGGTTATGGTTACTTACTTAGTTTACCTTCTCATACTATACTTGCTCACTTGTTCTTTTGTATACTTATACTGATTACCTACTATTGCTTATATATACTTGCTCTGTTTATGAAATGATGATAGACTAGTTTCGCCGCCACCTGATTACCTTTGTTACTCTCCACCTTCATTACCTTCCCTTTCCTTATCCCCGCTCGGTGCCTAGGAGCCATAGGGGAGGGGTGGGGTGTTGGGTATTATATCCACAATAACCTAGATTTGTATGAAGTCACCCTTAAACTAAGATGAATTAAGTTGTATTTGATGCCCTGTTTGAGTTATGTGTTTACAGGACATAATTGACAAGTGTTGACCAATGTCAGTCTATAATAAGTCACCAAATACAGGACCATACAATGTAATCCCTCATTGTGTGATCAATGATGTTGACTCATGTGTAGCCTCTCTATTGGGACACACTTCATTTTCAAAGCACTAAAGTTATAGAAGAAAGACTAGTTGCTGAATTCCTTGAAGAAAGAAAATTTTCAGAAGGCCAAAATTTTTCTAAGTGTTTTACTCGAGAAGGACCTAAGTACTCGAGTGGAATTGTAGCCAGTTCTCAAGTCAACTAAGTCTAGTTTTTTGAGCAACTTAAGTAGTTCTCGAGAAGGCTTAAGTTAGTTCTCGAGAAGCTATGCAGTACTCGAGTATATCTTGCTTTGTTCTCGAGTCAACTAAAAAATCTAGCTCAGAATTTTTCTAAGTCTAGTACTTGAGAAGCTAAGGCCATTATTCAAGAAGGTCAAGACTTTGTCTCGAGAAAAAGAAGACTAGTACTCGAGATGTATAACTTGTTCTCGAGAAGTTCAGCTAGTACTCAAGAAGTCAGTTTCTGTTACTCGAGTAACAAAAGTCACTTCTCGAGTAGCAAGAAACTATTTCCTAGATTTTCTCTAAGTATTGTTCTCGAGAACCTCATACTCCTTTCTCGAGAAATAATAGTTACTACTCAAGTAGTCTGTTGGGTACATTGGAAAATGTGTACCTGATTTGAAGAAGCCCAACCTAGCTCAATGATATACATCATGTTGTATTTGATGTTGTTTTGAGTTGACATGTGCAGGTAAAGAATTGTTAAAGTTTACAGAAAAAATTCTAAGTCCAAGTGTCGACACAAAGGAACATGTGTCGTCACATAGAAGAAAGTTGTCGACACAACATTGGGAAAGTGTGTCGACACAGAAGGTGTAAGTCGACACTACTCTGGGAAAAAGTGTCGACACATAACATAGTCTACAACAACACTGGAAAAAGTGTCGACACAGAAGAAGTAAGTCGACACAACACTGGGAAATTGTGTCGACACAGAAGAAGTAAGTCGACACAACACTGGGAAATTGTGTCGACACAGAAGAAAAACGTCGACCTCAACATTGGGAGAATGCGTCGACACTGAAGAGTATAGTCGATCTCAAGTTTGTCGACATCATCTGAATATGTCGACACAGAAGAAAATAGTCGACCACAAGTTTGTCGTCACCAGCAGAATGTGTCGACACATATTGAGTAAGTCGACACATTATAGCAAAGCTAAAAAATGAATGTGTCGACACCTGAAGGCTAAGTCAACACTTACTAAAGTTATGATTCTACAACAACTGTGTCGACACACAGGACTTGTGTCGACACACTGCAGAGTCAAAGACCAAGTTATTTTCAGAAGAAGATGTGTCGACACAAAGGCAATTTTGTCGACATCACTGAAGGCAGTGTCGACACCAAAGTCAATTGTGTCGACACAAATAGACAGATGGTCTCGACACTTTCTGACAGACTGTTTCAACACTAAGGCACAGGACTTGTTTGAAGACTTGACAGCTGTGGGTTATCACCAGTTAACTGAAGTTGTCAGACTTGTCAGAAAACAGTTAGAAACCTGATCAGCCGGTTACCATGAAGAATGTCTATAAATAGACAGATTCAGAAGGAGAAAAGAAGAATGAACAACATATAGAACTGACCCTTTGAAATACATTGGATCAGAAAGTGGAGAAGGATTACATTCTACTCATTTCAAGAAAGTGCTAGGCACTTAAGAAGATCTTCTCCGGGAGATCTAAGAAGACTATCTAAGGGTAGATCTAAGAAGAGTTCTAATCAGAATTCAGAAGAATCATTCAAAGTTCTGGATAGAGAGAGATCAAGTCAGAATTTGAAGAAGAAGAAAGAATCCACCAGTGGATTCTCAAGAAGCTGTTTGGAATCAACTCAGCTAAGTACATTTTCAAGAAGCTTTGAAGAAGGCTAAGAAATAGTTGATTGCATCAGCTGATTAAGAATTGTCATTGCCTTTTCTCTCTCAACTTGGCAAGACAATTTAAACAATCTTTTCTATATTTCTGTAGGATCTGTTTATACAGATCTGAGTTGTAAGCCTATGTTATAAAGGCTGAGTGTAGGAGTGTTGAACTCTGAGTGGTAGGGCTGATTGCCTGAGTGTAGGAGAAGGATATTCTCTGAGTAGTAGGCCTTGGGGCAAGGCTGAGGTAGGGCAGTTGTGCCTGAGTTGTAGGAACCAGTTGGGTTCTGAGTTGTAAGATCTATTGATCTGAGATAAGTGGAAGTTTGGCCGAATCTAGCATACAGCTAGATAGGTGAAGGGGGAAAGTGGATGTACCCAGACCTTGGGGAACCACTATAAAACATAGTGCAATCTGTGATGTTTTGTTTTCTGTGATTGCTGTGTTTTTATATTAGTTAATAAATTGAATTCTGTCTAGAAGTTTTAGAAAGAGAAGCAGAACCTATTCACCCCCCCCCTCTAGGTATTTAGGCTGCCTTGAAAGTTAAACTATCAAGTGGTATCAGAGGGAGGTTCCTCAAAAAGGACTTAACAGTCTGAGGTAGATCTGATAGGCAGATTCAAGAATCAAGAAGATGGGTTCTGGAGAGAATCATAAGGAGCTAGGGTCAATGAAATTACCCATATGCAAGAAGGAAATCTTTGGGATCTGGAAAGAAAGAGTCAGATTGTTTATGGAAGCATCTGACCCAAGGATTTACATCACAGTACAGGAAGGCCCCTTCATACCAATGAAGATATCTGTTCTTGATGCAAATATCCAAACACCAAAGACTTATTCTGAAATGACCAAGGATGAAATCATCTTGGCAACCATGGACAAAAGGGCACAGAACATCATTGTCAGTGCCATAGATGATTCAACATTTCAGAATCTGATTCACTGCAAGACCTCCAAGGAGATGTGGGACACATTGATTGTCTACATGGAGGGATCAGAAGAAGTAAGGCTGGACAGAAAATCTATGCTAAATCAGGAGTATGAAAGTTTTAGACAAGGAAAATCTGATAGCATAACTGAGTGCTATAAGAAATTCTATAGAATTGTGAATGAGCTAATTTCCTATGGAAGAGTCTTCAGTACCTATGAACTGAATGACAAATTCTTAAGATCCTTATCAAAGGATTGGGATACAAAGATCTGTGCCATAAGAGAAGTGGCAAAATTGGCAGAGATATCTCCTCCAACTCTGTTTGGAAAGTTGCTATCCTATGAAATGCAACTTATGGTAAGGAAGGAGGAGGAAAGAAACTCAAGAGGAGAGCATAGAGAAAAGACTGTGGCATTTAATGCTGAAGCCACCAGAAAGAATAGGATGAAATCACCATCTCCTCCTAAGGAAGTTGAAGAAGGTAGTTCTGAAAATTCAGATAGGGGTTCAGTCAGCAGTGATTCAGATGCAGACTTTGCTGCATTCACTAGGCAATTTCAAAGGTTCTTGAAAAAGAAGCAATGGAAGTCTAGGCCTTCCTCATCACAGCAAGTAGATGACTATTATCAGAAAAGAAGGTCATCTAGGAAAGAGAAAAGTAGGTCAAAGCCCAGCAAAGCCACTACTTCAAAGATTGTCTGCTATTGTTGCAATAGGCCTGGACATGTAGTGGCTGATTGTCCTGACAAAAGGAAGGAATCTTCAGAAAAGAAGAAGACTTATCAGAAAGGCAAGAAGGAGAAATCCTTTGTAGCAAAGAAAGATAAAAGTCTGTCAGACCAGTCAACTTCAGAATCAGGATCTGAAGCTGAAGCATATATTGGATTATATGCTGCATCTGAGGAAGAGGAGTTTATGCAGTTGCTAGACTCCATCAATGAACATCAATGCATGGGTTTGATGACTAGATCAGAAGAGGACCTATGCCAGAATCAGTCTGGTCCTAATGAGGTAAACTGTCCTTCCAGTACATATGTTTGTAGTACAAGTGAAGAATCAGCTACATCTGCATCAAGTGATGAAGATGCATCTGGATCTGAAGGAGATGTCTATCAATTGATAGACAAGTATGGGGACTTGTTGCAGGCCCTTAAGAAAAGCAAGAACCTGGTTAAATCACAGGCTCAGGAAATTGCTGATCTAAGGGTTACAACAACTGAGTTAGAAAAAGTCCTTGATCAAAAGTTAGCTGAAATTGCCAAGCTGAAGAATATAACTATTATTCAGATGGGCACAATTAATTATACTAATGATCAAGTAAAGAGTCTGGAGGACAGACTTAGAATTGAAAGGGATTTAGTGGCTAGTTACTCTAAGCCAAAATCTGTCTTACCCTTGATAGATGAATTTGTCACTCAGAAGGGTAAGGCTGGATTAGGATTTAAGGGTAACTCCAGGGCTGGCAGATTCAAGAAGAAAGGCAAAGCCCCTATTCAGCCACTAAACATTTCAGTCCCCATAAGGTTTGGTAAGGAGAAAGTGCCTTCTAACATATATGATCATGAAGACATTCAGGATCATATCAAGACAAATGTTCTGAAGAACAAGGGTGTTAAGGCAAGCAGGCCTACCTATGGTCATAAGCCCTATGGTTTTAAGAAACCAGTAGGAGAAGTTGCAACAGCACCAGCAATGAACAGAAATGCTTCTGACAAGGATGTATCTAGATCTAGATACAATAAGTTTGAATGTTGGTGCTGTGGCAAGAGGGGTCATTTTGCATTGGACTGCTGGTATAACACAAGTGTTATAAAGAATAAGAGTCTACCTGTTAGAAGAGGTTATGATAACTTTATTAAGGCTAACCTGAACCAAGGACCCAAGACTTACTTGGGTTCTAAGGGTAAGTAATTCTGTATTGCAGGTGAATCCAAGTTACCATGCCCCTATATGGTACTTGGATAGTGGTTGTTCCAGGCATATGACTGGAACAAAGGGGCTGCTGAAGGAGTATTCATCTGTCAAAGATGGACATAAAGTGATCTTTGGTGGATCTGAAAAAGGAGTCATCAAAGGATTTGGTAACATCTCTTCAAACCTAATTACTATCACCCAAGTGGCCTATGTAAAAGGTTTGAAACATAATCTAATAAGCATAAGCCAGCTGAGTGATCTAGGATATGACATTTCATTTGGTAAGGATGGATGTCATATCAAAAGGTCAAGTGATCAAGAGATCATATTGACTGGGTATAGGAAGAGAAATGTGTATTGCCTTAATTTTGAATGTGAGAATAAGGCATCCCCCATTTGTCTTGTAGCTGATGACAATGCTTCTCATTGTGTTAAGTGGCACAAGAGATTGGCTCATCTAAACTACAAGACAATTGGCCAACTCTTTAGTAAAGAACTAGTGAGGAATGGGCCTCAAGTTAAGTGTATAAAGGAAGGGGTATGCTCAGCTTGTCAAAAGGGCAAGCAGACAAAACCTCATTTCAAAGCCTTGAAAACAAGGATTCTGTGAGGTGCTTATACCTCTTGCATATGGATCTTTTTGGTCCTATGCCAGTTCACAGTCTAGGTAGGAAGGTCTACACACTAGTGGTTGTAGATGACTATTCTAGATTTACATGGGTGTTCTTTCTGAGACAAAAATCTGAAAACCCAAGTGTATTATTTAAGTTTGTAAAGCAAATTCAGAATGAACTGAACAGTACAGTGGTCAAAATCAGAAGTGACCATGGTACTGAGTTTCAATCTGAAAGCATAACAAACTTGTGTATAGACTTTGGGATTTTCCAAGAGTTCTCCTCACCTAGAACACCTCAGCAAAATGGAATTGCTGAAAGAAAGAATAGATCATTAATTGAAGCTGGTAGAACTCTATTGAGTGACACCTCTCTCCCAGAATTTTTTTTGGGCTGAGGCAGTTAACACTGCTTGTCATGTCATCAATAGGGCTTCTATCACCAAAAGCCACAGGAAGACTCCCTATGAGATTGTGAAAGGCAGAAAACCAAATCTATCCTATTTTAGGATCTTTGGCTGCAAGTGCTATATACTTAACAATGGTAAGTCTTATTTGACTAAGTTTGCTGCCAAATCCCAGGATGGGATATTTGTTGGGTACAGCACAAATAGTAAGGCCTATAGAGTCTTCAACTTAACTACTCAAGTTGTTGAAGAATCTGTGCATATTGTATTTGATGAAACAAGATTAATCAATTGTGAATTGTCTTGTAGATCAAATGACTCAAGGTATAAGCAAGAAGATGGACAAGCTCTCCATTGCTGAAGCTTCAAAGGAAGAGGGAGCATTGGAAAATGAAGGCTGCTGTCCAGGGGGAGTACAAGAGATAATGGAAGCTGATGAAAACCAAGAGGAACAGCAGAATGAAGAAGCTGGAGATGCTCAACCTGAAGGGAATCTACCTCCAGCTATAAGATATCTAAGAGATCATCCTACTGATCAGATAATTGGTGATCCAAGACAAGGAGTGCAAACTAGAAGCAGAAATCAAAGCACAGTTTTGCATTCTAGTTTCTTGTCTCAAATGGAACCTAAGAAGTTTGAAGAAGCTATCCAAGACCAGCACTGGATTGATGCTATGCAAGAGGAGCTGAATCAGTTCAGAAGGTGCAAGGTCTGGGAGCTTGTTCCTAAACCAAGAGGCCACAACATAATTGGGACTAAGTGGATCTATAGGAACAAGCTAGATGAAAGTGGAATAATAATAAAGAATAAAGCAAGATTGGTTGCAAAAGGATACAGGCAGGAAGAAGGGATTGACTTTGATCAAACCTTTGCTCCAGTAGCAAGGCTGGAGGCAATCAGAATGTTCCTTGCCTATGCAGCCTACCAAGACTTCAAAGTATACCAGATGGATGTAAAGTCAGCATTTCTGAATGGTGATCTTAAAGAAGAAGTATATGTAGAGCAGCCATCAGGTTTTGTAGATCCTCTTAAACCTGATTCTGTGTACAAGCTTAGGAAAGCTTTGTATGGGTTAAAACAAGCTCCAAGGGCTTGGTATGAAACCCTGTCTACCTTCCTCATTGAGAATAAATTCTCAAGAGGAAAGATAGACAAAACTCTATTCCTTAGGGAATCCAAAGGAAAGATCATCTTAGTCCAGATCTATGTTGATGACATAATCTTTGGATCTACTGAAAACAACCTTTGTAAAAAGTTTGCCAAACTTATGCAAGGGAAGTTTGAGATGAGCAGTATGGGAGAACTTAAGTTCTTCTTGGGACTCCAAGTAAGACAGACTGATGATGGATTGTCCATATCCCAGTCTAAGTTCACCAAGGAATTAATTAAAAAATATGGTATGGAGTCATCCTCCTCCATGAGAACTCTATGGGCACAAGTATGCCAATATGCAAAGATGAGGCAGGTAAACCTGTTGATGAATCATTGTATAGAGGAATAGTTGGGTCACTACTATATCTCACTGCTGCTAGTAGACCTGACATTATGTATGCAACATGTGTCTGTGCTAGGTACCAAGCCTGCCCTAAAGAATCTCATTATACTGCAGTAAAAAGGATTCTGAGATATCTAAAGGGCACTCCTACTCTAGGTCTTTGGTACCCTAGGAATAGAGATTTTCAACTAACAGGCTATTCAGATGCAGATTTTGCAGGATGTAGAGAGGATAGAAAGAGTACTACAGGTACTTGTCAATTCCTGGGAGGAAGACTAATATCTTGGAGTAGTAAAAAACAGACTAGTGTGGCAATTTCCACAGCTGAGTCAGAGTATATTGCTGCAGGAAGCTGCTGTGCACAGCTATTATGGATGCAGCATCAGCTTAAAGATTATGGTATTCAGGTAAGTAGAACACCCCTTTTATGTGATTCTAAGAGTGCTATTTCTATTGCTAATAATCCAGTTTCTCATAGTAGAACTAAGCATATAGAAATCAAATATCATTTTCTTAGAGAACATGTAGAAAAAGGTGACATCTCATTGGAATTTGTAAAAACAGATTATCAAATAGCAGATGTATTTACTAAGCCTTTAGATGAAACCAAATTCAATAAATTCAAAATTGAATTAGGTATGTTAACCATTGATTAATGTATTAAACAAAATCATTAACAATGCTATTGAAATGGTTTATAAGTAAGTAAAAGTAGTAACAACATAATCAAGTGTTAAAAAGGACACATTGAAGTTACAGAAATTGGCTAAGTAAGAATGTGTCGACACATTCAGTAATATGTCCGACTCAGAGAATTTATGTCGACAAGTCAGAAATATTGTGTCGACACAGAGAATATGTGTCGACACTTAAGAGTTTTATTGTCGACTTAACCAGAATGTAATGTCGACTCAACCAGAATATGGTGTCGACACTTACAAAATATGTGTCGACACTTGTCCTTAGTGTCGACACAGAATTTCTGTCTTTCTACTATGTATCCAAGGTGTCGACATAACCACAAATTGGTGTCGACACATAGTAGGCTGAAGAAATGTCGAGTTAATAGAAGCTTGTGTCGACACATTCCGTCTGTGTCGACACATTTAGACTGTTTTTGGCGCCTTTTGAACTTCTTTCAACAGAAGCTATAAATAGGTCAAAAGCTCTTTGTGTCGACACGCTTTCAAGGTTTTCGAGACTCAAACCCTGTGTCGACAGTCTTTCTTTCTCTCTTCTCTCAAGCTTTCTCGACACAACGATGGCGCCAAGGATTGAAGATAACATCAATGAAGGATATGAGTTAGTGCGCCAGGCCTTTGCAGAGGCGCCGCCTGATGTTCAAGGTGTTATCACCCTTCTCTCTGCATCAGGGTTAGAATTTCTCATTTCAGAACCACTAAGATCTGGAAGAAGGAGGTGCACGAGTTCTTTACCTCTGCATCAGTCCATTCTACTGGCCTCAAGATTAAGTCCACTATTCAAGGGACGAAGGTAAGATTACTCAAAGAAGTTTAAGAAAGCTCTTCCAATTGCAAGTGGTTGAGAATGAAGAGGCAGTTCCTATATCTAAGACAAGGGAAGCCCTTCAATGGTGTGGCCTGGGATTCAGGATTGAAGATTGGAGCTGCATTCAACAGAAAGGGATGAATCAGCAAGGGAAGTTCTTGTCGGAAGTTGTTGGAAAGTAATCCTCTGCAAGACAGGTGGACATGATAGGATTTCTGCCTATATGTTCAGCCTGATGACCAGGATAGTTTTTACTATTCCTACTGATTGGTCAAGAGTACTCTTTGACAAGATCAAAGAGGGAATCAAGAAGCCTAACATGGCTAGGATCATGAGTCTGTACTTCACTGGAGTGATTCCAGATGTGATGCAGCAACTGCAAGGAGTAAAGATTAACCATATGAGAAGAATGGATATGAGACTATTCACCAGGTGGGATAGGGTGCTGTCAAAGGATGTGCCTGAAGAGAGCAGGCCAGACACCCCTGTGCAATCCCTACACCAAATCAAGAATCTGAACAAGTACAGAAGGGACACAGCTTGCCTCAACTGTGGTCCAGGAAGTATCAACACCTGCCCAGATGCAGGGGGAGCCAGTTTCCACTTCTGCTCAAACCAAGGTATCTACTCCTGCTTAGGTTTAGGGGGAGCTAATGTATTTTACTATAAAAGACATTGCTCAAATTATTATTATGCACAGGTTCAGGGGGAGCTAGTGTCCACTCCTACTCCTGCCACTACAAATATTGAGGTGCAAGTCCAAGAGGAAGCACAGTTAACTATCTCAAGATTTAACTGCTGCAGATGTGACCCTCAACTGAAATTTACTATGGAGGAGTTATTCCCAGATGTTGATACTGCTGCTGATAAGAAGGAGGGTGGACCAGATATTGAGAAGTTCATAGGAATGGACATTAATCAGGAAGCTGCTGTGGAAACACAGGTTGAAGATGAGCCAGTGGATGTTGAAGCTGAGCAACAACTCCCTGGCACAGAAAGAATTCATGTAGATACTTCCTCTAACACAGAAACTGAAGAAGCCAGGGTGGCTAAGAAAAGAAAACTTGTTGTCTTTAAAGAAAGAAGCAAGAACTACAAGCAGGCATTGCAGACAACAACTCCACAAGTTTCTCCAGCCTTTGATTACAATAAATTTATGGTAGATCTTCAAGTAAAATTGGATGACCAAAGGATGGCTCTGGAGAAGTATGTTGATGAAATAGCAAGTCAGTTCAGTTTGACTTAGCTCAGGATATCAAGTCCATCCAATTTCAAGTCAACTTGCATAAAACTGAAATGACAGATTGCTTCCACAAGGGTGGCAATGCTGTAGTTTATCTGGCTAAACAACAGCAGGCTATCTCTACAAAGGTGGATGATATTGCTTTGAAGCAAGGTTATGTTCTGGAAAATCAAATAGAATGAATGACAATTTAACTGAATCTCATAATGAGATCATTCAAGAGGTGAAGAAGATTGTTCCAGGGATGCCTGCAGATAGAGCCAGAAATGCAAAGAAATGGAAGATTTGATAAGAATTTTCAGGCTGCTATTGCATCTGTTAAGACTGCCATCACAACCTCTCAACAGGAAATATCTGAAAAGCTTCAAAAGTTAAGACCATTTTTCAAGGAGGGAGTGAATTATTTGGATGGCCAAATTCGATTTCAGAAAGAAGATCTTAGAGATCATGTATCAAGAGAAGCCATAAAGGGGGAGAGGATGCTAATTCATGCAGGCTCTGAGCATGCCAAATGGGTGACCAATAGTATAAGAGCCACATTGGGATATCCACCATTGTGTGATGATAACATGGTGGCTGAGTCAGGTCTACAAACAGGACTACTTGAAGGTGACCAACCTGAGGTTGCCCAAGTCATATACCCCCCTCCAGATTTTGATATATTGGATCAGCAAGTGCAATATATGTATAGTCCTTCAAAGGAGGTTGTAAATGTTATCTTTGGAAAGGTTGATAAGCCTGAGGTAAATTTGTAAGAACAGCAAGATGCTCTACTGTCAAAGAAAAGATTTAGAGAGCAGGCTGAGCTGAAGCCAGATTTTGAGCAGTGGAGTCCTACTTCCAGAAATATAATACTCACTGCATGGAAAGCTGTCAAAGATCAAGTTCATGAAAGGGGCAAGTGGTACAATGAGCAGGAATGGCAGAAGTATGAGGCAAGACAAGAAGCCATTGTACAATTCAGAAGGAAAGCTAAGCTGGGAAGACTTCCACTGATGCTATGGAGCCAAGCAAAATACTTCCCAAAGCCTTTTCACTATTTTGAAAGGCAAAGGCTCAAGGAAGAAGCTAAGAAGAAAGCTGATCTTAAAGGAAAAAAAGATGGCTGAAGAATCAGAAGCTCCTGTGACAGCTAAAATTAAATCTGGCCAAGGGATTGTTATTAGAGAGCCTGATCAATCCTGATAATGTTTTAGTTCTTTCATAATGTTTTGTAATGATGTAATGTGATCAGTCAAAGAAAAACCATGTAATCAAACATTACCCAGTAATAAACAAAATATTGTTAAATCTGTGATAGATTGTTTTATCCATGATGTTCTTATTATTTTGTTTATAATTAAGTATCCCTGTGTATTGTCATATATCATCATTTTATACTATTTATAAATGGTGTATATCATTGGCTATAAGGGTTATGACTTCTCCAAATAGGGGGAGATTGTTGGGTACATTGGAAAATGTGTACCTGATTTGAAGAAGCCCAACCTAGCTCAATGATATACATCATGTTGTATTTGATGTTGTTTTGAGTTGACATGTGCAGGTAAAGAATTGTTAAAGTTTACAGAAAAATTCTAAGTCCAAGTGTCGACACAAAGGAACATGTGTCGTCACATAGAAGAAAGTTGTCGACACAACATTGGGAAAGTGTGTCGACACAGAAGGTGTGTCGACACTACTCTGGAAAAAGTGTCGACACATAACATAGTCTACAACAACACTGGAAAAAAGTGTCGACACAGAAGAAGTAAGTCGACACAACACTGGGAAATTGTGTCGACACAGAAGAAGTAAGTCGACACAACACTGGAAATTGTGTCGACACAGAAGAAAAACGTCGACCTCAACATTGGGAGAATGTGTCGACACTGAAGAGTATAGTCGATCTCAAGTTTGTCGACATCATCTGAATATGTCGACACAGAAGAAAATAGTCGACCACAAGTTTGTCGTCACCAGCAGAATGTGTCGACACATATTGAGTAAGTCGACACATTATAGCAAAGCTAAAAAATGAATGTGTCGACACCTGAAGGCTAAGTCAACACTTACTAAAGTTATGATTCTACAACAACTGTGTCGACACACAGGACTTGTGTCGACACACTGCAGAGTCAAAGACCAAGTTATTTTCAGAAGAAGATGTGTCGACACAAAGGCAATTTTGTCGACATCACTGAAGGCAGTGTCGACACCAAAGTCAATTGTGTCGACACAAATAGACAGATGGTCTCGACACTTTTCTGACAGACTGTTTCAACACTAAGGCACAGGACTTGTTTGAAGACTTGACAGCTGTGGGTTATCACCTTAACTGAAGTTGTCAGACTTGTCAGAAAACGATTAGAAACCGGATCAGCCGGTTACCATGAAGAATGTCTATAAATAGACAGATTCAGAAGGAGAAAAGAAGAATGAACAACATATAGAACTGACCCTTTGAAATACATTGGATCAGAAAGTGGAGAAGGATTACATTCTACTCATTTCAAGAAAGTGCTAGGCACTTAAGAAGATCTTCTCCGGGAGATCTAAGAAGACTATCTAAGGGTAGATCTAAGAAGAGTTCTAATCAGAATTCAGAAGAATCATTCAAAGTTCTGGATAGAGAGAGATCAAGTCAGAATTTGAAGAAGAAGAAAGAATCCACCAGTGGATTCTCAAGAAGCTGTTTGGAATCAACTCAGCTAAGTACATTTTCAAGAAGCTTTGAAGAAGGCTAAGAAATAGTTGATTGCATCAGCTGATTAAGAATTGTCATTGCCTTTTCTCTCTCAACTTGGCAAGACAATTTAAACAATCTTTTCTATATTTCTGTAGGATCTGTTTATACAGATCTGAGTTGTAAGCCTATGTTATAAAGGCTGAGTGTAGGAGTGTTGAACTCTGAGTGGTAGGGCTGATTGCCTGAGTGTAGGAGAAGGATATTCTCTGAGTAGTAGGCCTTGGGGCAAGGCTGAGGTAGGGCAGTTGTGCCTGAGTTGTAGGAACCAGTTGGGTTCTGAGTTGTAAGATCTATTGATCTGAGATAAGTGGAAGTTTGGTCGAATCTAGCATACAGCTAGATAGGTGAAGGGGGAAAGTGGATGTACCCAACCTTGGGGAACCACTATAAAACATAGTGCAATCTGTGATGTTTTGTTTTCTGTGATTGCTGTGTTTTTTATATTAGTTAATAAATTGAATTCTGTCTAGAAGTTTTAGAAAGAGAAGCAGAACCTATTCACCCCCCCTCTAGGTGTTTAGGCTGCCTTGAAAGTTAAACTATCATAGTCTATAATCTACTCGAGTATTGAAGACCATTTTCTTGAAATTTTTTGTTAAGTCCGATGTAAATGATTTCAAACTAATCTAATTTATTATTGGTCCACGTGTACAGTCTTTATGATTATGACTGTTAGGCTTATCCTATAAAAGGTCTAATCAAATCGACTAACCCGAAGAAGAACAAGAGAAAATAAAGTTTCTGAATCATTCTAACATTCTAAATCCGGAAAAGCCGTCAGTCTTCATCGACGTTCTCTCCGCCACTTCTTCTCCGATTCTAGTGATTCAGAGCAAGTAGAGATCAACAGATCAAGGCATTTTATTTCTACAGATCCATCTTTTGATCGTGTTGATTTCAAGCATTTCAAATCCAGAGATTTCGACTTGTCTTCTTCGATCTATTTCTGATAAAGCTTCAAATTTCAAGAAAGAAGAAAGGCTAAAGATTCAGATCTGAGATAATTTTGTTTGTATATTTTTGTTTACAACATCTTTAATCTTATAGGAGATTTTGTCTCCGAGTGTTGTAGGAAGTTTTTCTTCCGAGTATAGATCTGTTTTGAAGATCGAGTTGTAGGGGCATTTCTCCGAGTTGTATGATTATTTTCAATCTGAGATAATAGTGAAGTAGCAGAGTCTAGCATGTTACTAGATGGTGAGGTGGAGAGTGTACGTACCCAAGATTGGGGAACCACTATAGATCTGGTGTTCTCTGTGATTTGTTTGCTTATTTTTTGTGCTTCATTCGTTCAATTTTTATTCTGCAAAAAGACGCAGGCCTTACCTATTCACCCCTCTAGGTGATTTAGGTAGACAACTAAAACATCAATTAGTATCAGATGGACAGGTTGTTCGTCAAAAAGGTTAACATCTTGAACAGATCTGTTCCTAGTTGTCTTAAGAGGATATAAGCATGGACAGAGCCAAGGATTTTGCTAAGCTTCCTATGTGCACAAATAATAATTTTGCTATATGGAAAGAGAAAATAAAGTTCTTTATGGAAGTTGTGGATCCCAGAATTTTTTTGATAGTGAAAGAAAAACCTCATGTTCCTATGACCACCTCCACCATTGATTCTACTAAACAAGTTCCAAAGAAGCTTATGGATCTTAATAAGGATGAGATTGCACTTGTCTCTTTAGACAAGAAAGGCAAAAATATCGTCGAAAGTGCAGTCGATGATTCTATGCTGTAGAATCTGATTCGCTGCCAATCCGCCAAGGAAATGTGGCACCTCTTATTATCTTGATGGAAGGCACTTAGGAGGTTTGGGATGACAGAAGATCCCTTCTAAATCAGAAATTTGAAGCAATCTGACAAGGTCCCAAGGACTCTATTGCAGTTACCTTTGAAAGTTTCTTCAAGATTGTCAACGGCCTAAGAGTTTATGGCCAGGTCTTCATCAATGGGGAACTGAATGATAAGTTCTTGAGATCCCTGACTAATGAATGGGACAACAAGGTCTGTGTTATCCAAGAGTTTAGCAAGCTAGAAGAGACTGGCTCACAAAATCTCTTTGGAAAGTTTATGTCATATAAACTGCATATCAACTCAAGAAAAGCTGAAGAAGAGAAGAGTCGGTCTTCATCCAAGGATTAGTCTTTCGCTCTAAAGGCAGAAATCTCAAGGAAGTCAAAAGCTTCATCTCCTGCCCTCGCACAAGAAGAGAGTGAAGAAGAAGCCTCAGAGCCAAGTACCTCAGGCTCATAATTATGTAAAGGAGAGTTTTCTCTTCTTTCAAGGCAGTTCAAGAAATTCTTGAACAGGAAGAAACACTGGAGAGGCAAGGATAACTCATTAAGAAGATCACATCTTGATGGTGATCATCACAAGAAGTAATTAAGTAGCCAAGTCAGGTATCACTTTAAATAGAACAAACACATTTCTACTAACATTATTTGTTATTGTTGTAATAAGTTAGGACACGTCATAGCTTACTAACCTCACAAGAAGAAGGAGGGTGGAAGAAGAGAGGATAAGAAAACTTCTTATAATAAGAAGAAGACTGAAAGAAGCCTGGTAGCCAAGAAGGCCAATACCCTCAGTGACACAGACTCATCTGATTTTAGTGATGAGGAGGAAGCCTACTTTGGACTCATGGCCCATACAGATAAAGAAGAAGAACCCCAGTTCACTTGGAAGGTAAATTCTCATACCCCTCTCTCTGAATCAGATGTTTCTGACCATAATCATGAGGACAGTTTGTCTGATGATGAATCTGAACTCATGATTCAGTACAAATAGTTGATTAAAGCCTACGTCAAATGTCGTAGACTCGCAAGAGCTCAATCTAAGGAGATAAAATCTCTTAAGGCTGAGGAGAGCAATCTGAGGGAGAAAGTCATGATGATGGACTCACTCAAAAAAGGCTTCCATAATGCGAGGGAAGAATATAATAAGGCTCTCGAGCACCTAAATCTGAAGGAGAAAATCATCAAGGAATTGTAAGAACAACTTGTAATTGAAAAGAAACTTGTTAAAAGTTTATCCAAGCCCAAGACAGTCCTTCCACTATTGCTGAATTCTCTGCTCAGGCCAAAGGTGTTGGCTTAGGCCATGTGGCATCCCCTAGGAAATCTTCTTGGAGAAATAAGGCCCAAAGGAGAAATAAGGCTGCCAAGATGGCTCTAGCCAAGGAGAAGTGGAAAGCTCCTCAAGAACAAACTCCATTCAAAAAGGTTATCTTTCCAACAAACGAGTTTGATCTTGACTTTTCCTACGGTCAATTTGTTAGGCCTACTCATGTAGAGGCTAAGTCTCGGTACCAAGGATGGACCCGTCCCCGGAACTTTGGCGTGAGTGTCTTCAAGGAACCTTATGAGGAGATCACTCTTCAGAGCTACGGACCTTACAATCATGATCATAACATCAAGAAAGATCCAAGAGTAAAACCCATTGTTGAAAAGCCTCTTAAGGAAAACAAGTCTTGAATGCCATCACCATGAAGCTTCTACTTCCAAGTCTACTTCCCTTGCTAGACCACAATCTCAAAAGGTCAAGCAGGAGAACATTAGGCAAAGATATAACAGATTTAACTACTGGTGTTATGGCAAAATTGGTCACTTTTCCATAGATTGCTGGTTTAATCCCAAGTATTATGTAACTCATCATGTTAATAATGTTAGAAATACCACTCACAATGTTAACACTCGTAGGGGGAGTATGCAAACTAGAGACCAAGGGCCCAAACAAGTTTGGGTTCCTAAGGCAACTTGATTCTATTTTTTCAGGAATGTCCAATGGCCACCAAAAATCCTATCTGGTATTTGGACAGTGGTTGCTCTCGACATATGAGCAAAACTAGAAGCCTACTCCAGAATTATTCTCCAATCATGAACGGGCCAAAGGTCATCTTTGGAGGTTCTGACAGAGGGATTACAAAAGTCTACGGTATGATCACTAAAAGTAGTGTATCCTTTTCTGATGTGGCTTATGTTGAAGGATTGGAACACTATCTTATAAGCATAAGCCAGCTTTGTGATAAAGGATACATCATAGAATTTCATGCAGACAAGTGTTTGATAAAATCGGTTGATAATTTAGAAATGATCTTATCAGGAACTCGTAGTAGGAATATATTTTGCTTAAATTTTATTTGCATAGACTCTTCTACGCCACTGTGCCTTTTGGCAAAAGATAATGCGTCTTATGGTGACCAATGGCATAAGAGATTAGCACATATAAATTTTAAAACTATCAATAAATTATTTTCTCTTAATTTAGTACGTGATGCCCCAAATGTCAAGTGCGTTAAAGATAGACCTTGTCACGCATGCGTAAAAGGCAAGCAAATAAGGGCTACCTTTAAAATCATTATAGGCAAAGACTCTAATAGGTGTTTACACCTACTTCATATGGACTTATTTGGTCTACTACAAATTAGAAGTTTGGGACGTAAGGATTATACACTGGTTATTATTGATGATTACTCTCGCTTTGCGTGGGTGTTCTTTCTAAAACACAAGTCAGATACCTTTGAGATATTTACTAATTTTGTCAGGCAAGTCCAGAATGAATATAGCTGCTCCATTGTCAAAATCAAAAGTGACAATGGAACCGAGTTCAAGTCTGGGGCCATGACAGAATTCTGTGAAAGCCTAGGTATCTTTCATGAGTTTTCCTCTCCTTGTACTCCTCAACAGAACAGAGTAGCTGAGAGAAGGAATATAACAATCATAGAGGTCTATAGAACCATGTTGAGTGATGCCTCACTACCAGAATATTTCTGGGCTAAAGACGTCAACACTGCATGCCACGTGCAAAACCGAGCACTCATAAACAAGAACCATAATAGGACACCTTATGAACTACTAAAGGGCAGGAAACTGATGATTTCATATTTTAGAAACTTTGGTAGTAAATGCTTCGTCCTTAACATGGTAAGTATCACACCACTAAATTTAGTGAAAAGAGCTTTGAAGGTATTTTCGTAGGATATAGTTGCCATAGTAAGGCATATAGGATTTTTAATAAGAAAACCCTCGTTGTAGAAAAATCTATCAATGATGTATTTGATGAGACGAGCTTGTTATAAGGTAGTTCTTCTAGTGTGTTCATGAAGATGCAGGTTCACAACTAAAGGAACTGATCTTGGATGAGCCAGTTAGAGAAAAAGATCAAGAGTTTATCACGATCACCACTCCAACCCCTATTGGAGAAGATGATCACCATGATGAAGATGTCATCCAAGTTGATGAAGTAACTCCAGCAAAAGAAGAAGGTCTAGATGCAAGGTCCCTAGAGCACAGACACTTGAAGGATCACACAATTGATCAAATCATAAGAGATCCCCTGGGATGGTGTTAGAACTCGTAGAGGTACAACTAATGAAAATTTATATTTATGTTTCCTCTCGCAGGTTGAACCAAATAAATTTGAGGAAGCAAACTCATATGCATCTTGGATAATGGCAATGGAAGAAGAATTAAATCAATTCAAGCATTGCCAAGTCTGGAAGTTTGTTCTAAGACCCCAAGGTAAGAACGTTATCGGAACCAAGTGGGTCTACAGGAACAAGATGGACAAAGATGGAACCATCATAAAGAACAAGGCCAGACTCGTCGCCAAGAGATATCGATAAGAATAAGGAATCGACTTCGATCAAACGTATGCTCCAGTGGAAAGTCTGGAGGCAATCAGGTTATTCCTAACTTATGCTGCACTTAAGGGCTTCACTGTCTATCAGATGGGTGTGAAGTCGGCCTTTCTTAATGGTGACATAAAGGAAGAAGTGTTTGTGAAACAACCTCAAGGTTTCGTTGATTTGTGAAACAACCTCAAGGTTTCGTTGATTCTAACCATCCTGATCATGTTTATCTTTTATTTAAAGCATTATATAGTTTGAAACAAGATCCTCGAGCTTGGTATGAGACGATGTCTAGCTTACAGCTTGCGAACAAGTTCACAAGAGGAAAGATAAATAAGACATTATTTCTTAGGGAAATAATAATCAAGATTTTGCCAGTACAAATCTATGTTGATGACATCATATTTGGCTCTACTGATGATAACCTTTGTAAAACATTTTCCAAACTTTTGCAAGGGAAGTTTGAAATGAGCAGTATGGGAGAGTTGAAGTATTTCTTACGACTTCAGGTGAAACAATTTTAAGATGGGATTTTCATCTCTCAGACGAAGTTTACCAAGGAGTTGATTAAGAAATTCGGAATGGAGAACGTAACCTCTATGAGGACTCCAATGGGTTCAGCTATGTCTCTGGATAAGCATGAGAAAGGGAAACCTTTTGATGAAACCAAGCACAGAAGCATAATTGGATCCTTGCTCTATCTTACTGCTAGTAGACCGTATATAATGTTTTCAACATGTACAGGTGCTAGATTTTAAGTGAACTCTAAGGAATCTCACTATGTTTCTGTAATGCGGATTTTGAGATACCTTAAAGATACACCAAATCTTGACTTATGGTACCAAAGAAGTAATGATAGTGAACTAATTTGTTTTTCAGATGCAGATTTTGCAGGGAGCAATGATGACAGGAAAAGCACTTCCGGGACTTGTCAATTCCTAGGAAGAAGGCCTATTTCCTGGAGCAGCAAAAAGCAGAATTGTGTCACAATTTCAACACCCGAGTCAGAGTATATCTCTGCAGGCAGTTGTTGTGCACAACTGCTATGGATAAAGTACCGTTTGAAGATTACAACATAAAGTTCAAGAACATTCTAAGGTTTTGCGACCCATCTAGTGCAATTGCAATCGCCAACAACCCAATCTCTCACAGCAGGACAAATCACATAGAGCTGAGGTATCACTTCATTAGGGAGCCGCTGGATGAGGCCAAGTTCTCGTTCTTCAAAACAGAACTTGGCATGCTCAACAAAGAAGACTGAAGAAGGAGGTCGCACAACAAAGTTCAAGGATCGGGCTAGTTCAAAAAATTCAGAAAACTCTAAGTTTGGACTTCACTTCTCGAGTACTACATTGACTACTCGAGTACTGCTTGAGTACTACTCAAGAACCAAGAATGTCTCCCAAGAACTACTTCTCGAGTAATAGTCTGCCTCTCGAGAACTTCAATTCTATTTCTCGAGAAAGCATGTTATTACTCGAGAACAATATTCTCTTCACTCGAGTAATGCCTTTCCACTCTAGAAGTCAGAAGCAGATTTTCGTCTTCAAGTTCAAATTTCTGATATTCGCACCTGAACATTATACCGCCATATTTTCAGGTATGTTACTTTTATTATTTCCTTAATCATCATAAATTAAGACTTATATAAGTAGAACAAGTCCGGAAATTCCAAATCACTCGATCTTTAAAACCCTTTCTCGAGGGAAAAGAATGAAACTCTTCGTCTTCCTTTCGCTGTTGCAAACTTGCCGTCGATTCAGCCCTTTCTCTCAAAGAAGAAAATTTCTATTCATCTCTCAATCAATGGCTCCACCATCCAAGATTGGGATCGGCAGTGAACTAGTTTCTACAGGAATTGCAGAACTGTCAAATGATTTTCACAATCATCTACTACTTTTAGAAACTATAAAACTATCCTTCATCTTGGAGCATCCGTGCAAAGTTCTATTTCGATAGGTTGAAGAATTTTTCCAGAATGTTAAGTTAAAAGGAATGGGAAGGTTCTTAAGACCAAAGTCAGTGGGATTAAAGTTTAGTTAACTACTCCAATCATTTCTAAACTTCTTTAACTACCAATAATTGAGGAAGAAGATGACCTCACAGAGGAAGATTATGATAGGGCATATAGATTCTGTGGTATTATTCGTTGACATGATCTGAATCCAGAAAGTAAGCTGCTAGTGGATATTCCCTGAAAAGTACTTTTGTGCAAGACTAGTTCTATCAGCTTCAGCACTGCAGACTTCTTTGACATGATGACATCAGTCATATGTAGGAAGAAATTTCAATTTGGGATGATGATTTTTGACAAAATCAAGGAGAGCATAAAAGCACCAAACTATGCAAGGATTGTATCTCTTCTACTTCATGAATTCAACTCAAAAATTTTTGATCTCTCCAAAGGTACACCCCTACACCATATGAAGAAAGTCTCCATCTCATCTATTAAGAGAAGGGAGCTCAAGCTCAAGAACCTTGCCAAAGCTGCAAAGGCACTTGATCACCTAGAGGATGAGAACAGGACCCCATCTTCCCCTCTACATCAAGTAGATAACACATCTAGTGTAGTTGCCGAGGGAGAGCCTATTCCTTCAACCCCAAAGGCAAGCCTTTCTACCCCTCCTCCAGCTGTTACACCACCTCCTGCTACTCCTGCTGAAAATTTGTTCACAGATGCTCAAGTTCAAGAACAAATCCTTTCTACATAGGAAGATATTCATAAAATGATAGAGGAATTGACTTCCAAATAGCCTCCTTCCCCTCTCCATACAGAAAAATCTCCTCCTCCAGAACCATCTTCAACTGACCACCATTCTGAACAAGAATCCCCACTTCACCAGTCACCTACTACAGATATACAAGAAGAAGAAATAGTGTTGATTTCCGAGGAAAGAGAAGGAACACCTAAACCGCTGATGCTCCCCTCAAGAGCCTGGATTTCTCTCTTCCTACCATTATGGGTGAGGATGGAGATATTTTGATTCGTACAACCAGAGCCCAGAGCTCAGTTGTCATTGAAGAAATAGTTCCATAGACTGCTACTCCTCCTCCTCCACCTTCTCAAGTTGAAACACCTACTACTAATAATACCCTTCTTTGTAAGATAGAGCTTATGCTAACACAACATAGAGCTTATTTTGATGAATCTCTGAAAGTTGTAACTAAAAAAGTAAATGCTCTAGAATAAGAGATGAACAGAGGATTTGCAGAGATACAACAAAATACTAATGAGCTGAAACACCTCTTCAGTATAGGTAGGAAAGATCTAGACCACACCATAACAAGTATTGGTCAGGTGATGGATCAGTTAGTAAGCTAAGTAAACAATCAAATCTAACTGGAAAAGAAAGCTCAAGAGCATACCTTCAAATATGTGAAGAATTTGGATCTTTCAAAGAGGATGCAATAGAAACCCTATCCATAGAATCAAAAAGGGGGGAGAAGCTAGTGAAAAAATATTTGGAAAAATCAGATAATAACATGACAACTCTTTGGAAAGAAAAGATGACTTAAATTCACGCTGATGTCAAGAACCAAATATATTTGTCAAGTTTCACACCTATGATACAGCTATTTGGATGCACAATCAAATCTTTCCTAATTTCCAAGTTGATCCCAATATGATTCCCCACCATCTGAATCTAATTGCTCGTCATCCTATAGTCCAACAACAAACCTTCTCTCCTAGACCTGAAGGCTCAGATACACCACCTCCAGATACTTATGCTCAAGTTTGGGAAACTGAACAGACAGATGTGCCTCATCAAGCACCTCCTGAAAAACAAATTCCTAAGAGAAGAAAATATGGTGATGGAGCCTCTTCCAGTAAGTCCATTCCTAATCCAGAAGTAGAAAAGAGAAGAACACAAAAATTTGATGAAGTATGGAGCCCAACATCCAAATCCCTAATTCTTGATACTCTCAAACTTGTTGTGGACTTCAATGAAAGAAGAAGTGATCATTATAGCTCCTCTGAATAGGAACTGTATGAGAAATCTTTAACCAAAAGAATAATATATGATAGAGAGTATGGAAAGAATAATCCCAAGGCTCCTCCTAAACCTCCCAAGTATTATCCTAAACCTTTCAGCTACCTGAAGAGACATTAAGAGAAGAAGGAAATACAGCAATATCAACAACAGTAAAGCAAGGAATAGTAGATGATCAATAGATTGCTTTATGAGATTTTATTGAATTGTATTTCTGGACAATTCTATAAATATAAATCCTTAATTTTGATGATCTGATTTTCTTTTCATTGCGTAGCATTTTACCATTATTATCACTATGTTTACTAGTTATATTATTTGTTTATCTTGATATAATTCACTTTAGTGTTGAGAGTTCTGACTTCTATAAATAGGGGGAGATTGTTGGGTATTTTATCCACACTAACCTAGATTTATATGAAGTCACCCTTAAACTAAAATGAATTATGTTGTATTTGATGCCCTGTTTGAGTTATGTGCTTGCAGGATATAATTGTAAAGTATAAACCAATGTCAGTATACAATGAGTCACCAAACAAAGGACCATACAATATAATCCATCATTGTGTGATCCATGGTGTTGACTCATATATAGCCTCTCTATTGGGACACACTTCATTTTCAAAGAACTAAAGATATAGGAGAAAGACTAGTTGTTGAATTCCTTGAAGAAAGAAAATTTTCAGAAGGCCAAATTTTTTCTAAGTGTTTTACTCGAGTAGAATTGTAGACAGTTCTCGAGTGAGATAAGTCTGGTTTTTTGAGTAACTGAAGTAGTTCTCGAGAATGCTTAAGTTAGTTCTCGAGAAGCTATGTAGTATGTAATACCTCGAAATTTAGAGTTGAACCCGACAGTGTTTGTACCAAGTTTGGATCTTGGTAGGGTGAACACGGCCTGTGACACGGGTGTAACATCCCATTTCCGGCTAGACCCCTAGGAGTCGGTTGGTCGTGACAGAACCCTGTGAAGCCCAAAAATTGAAATAAATCGATCTAGGTTTCGGGTCACGGGTTGGTCACGCCCGTGACCGACCCGTCACGCCCGTGACCGACCCGTCACGCCTGTGACTTTGGGCATGACTACTTCGACAATCGTCGATCTTCGCGAGACGATCGTCGAACTTGCTGCCCGGGCATGTCACGCCCGTGACCAAGGTGTCACGCCCGTGACCTACGGCGTGACCCATTCGACGATCGTCGATCTCCGTGAGACGATCGTCGATCTAGCAGCCCGGACATGTCACGCCCGTGACCAAAGTGTCACGCCCATGACTAGGGGCGTGACTCCTTCGACGATCGTCGATCCCCATAAAACGATCGTCAAAATTGAACACGGGCCTGTCACGCCCGTGACCCAAGTGTCATGCCCGTGACCTAGGGCGTGACCAGCCTTCGACGGTCGTCGATCTCAGTTCGACGATCGTCGACCTCGAAATTACTGTTCGGGCCTGTCACGCCCGTGACCTAGGTGTCACGCCCGTGACCTAGGGCGTGACCACCCTTCGACGACCGTCGATCTCAGTTCGACGATCGTCGACCCCAAAAATTGTCACCCGGACCTGTCACGCCCGTGACCTAGGTGTCACGCCCGTGACATTGGCCGAAACGACGGTTCAGGCCCGAAATTATTCTAACGCGCGTGGAAATAAATGCTGGTGTGGGAAGTTACACCAGGAGTAATTACGGGCCGTTTTTCCTTCTATAATTATATAATAAAGGAGGAAGTGTTGGTCCAATAGGAAACCGCCAACAGGACACACCTGTTCATCTTCCACCATTTCTTATCCTGTCACTGTAACTGAAAGGCCATTAAGAGGAGCCTTCATGGCCATTACGGCTTTACCCTTTCACCTCCCCACTTTCTGACATATAAAAGCCCACTTGGGGCAAGAGGAGAAGTTTACACGCTCAAGTAAATGGATCAGATCTTTGTTCTTGCTGTAGGAGAAGTTCGGCTACGCCACCACTGCGCCATGGCACCCCGTCGCTCTTCTCGCCTCCAAACCGCGAACAAGGTCCACCTCTGCTTCTTCTCTTTCGTGGGTAGATCTTAGGATTCTTAGAAAGGAAGTTCGCGCTCAACGGAGCCGGACCCATCTCTCGTTTTCATGGGAAAACCATGAAAAAGGTATTTTTGAGTTCGCCGGAAATCGCCACTTCCGGCGGCCAAACCACCGCCGACCGCTAGCCATCGCCTCAACGGAGGAGGTGGTGGTGGTGGCTGGCCAGGGAAGTGATCGGACGGCCGCGACGGATCACGGAAATGTTACAGGAAAAAATGACTTCCTGAGTTCTGGTTTTCGGGTTCATGCAGAAGATGAACAGTAAATTAGTTTTATAATTTATAATTTAAGTACATAATACATAGAGGAAAGATGTATTATTTGAATATATTTTGGGGCTGCAAAATGAGGCACTTAGAAGTCGTTTTAGGAAAAGTGACCAGACACGGAAGTCGTAGCCCTTCGAGTCTAGACAAATCTAAAATTGGTTTCAACTCGTTTGGGTAAGCGGTTCGGCCGCAGCACCCGTTTTAGTGGGGGCTATACCTAGAGTTGGGCAGAAATTAAAATGGATGCCCACTCTTCGTCCCTTGTCCAAATGACCTGAAATTTGGGCAGGGGTTTAACCTTAGCTATACCTAACGACAGACCAAAAATGGGAATTTTTGGGGATACTTTGCCTAAAGTTTTTGTTTTAATTTAATAAACTTAGAGGAATTTATTTAAGTGGTCAAATGACCTCCAAACCCTCCCAAATTTTGGTGAGTGGTCCCTGGCTATTAAACCTAGGTCTGTACAAAATTCCAACTGATTTGGTGGAGTTTTGGGTGGGAAACCTTCTACCCTTAACTAGGCATTAGTGAGACATCTTTTAGTAAAAAGTGCACTAAGAGTTTGGAAAGATCAAATCACCTCAACAGAGGCTGATATGCTGACCCCTGACTTAGAAGGGTGATATAACCAGCTTGGAGAAACATGGTATGGATTAGGGTGGATTTTTCCCTAAGAGATCGGCTCAAATCCAGTGGGTGGGAGTTTGAGGTTTGTGAAGGACATAGGAGCAAAAGCTCTTGTATGCCCTTGAAATTTGGAGGAGAGTGGGATGATATGCTGAAAACCCTCTGGTTGAAATAGTGAAGGAATTGGAGGTAAATAGGTACCTCAGAAGTTGGGATTTTGGATTAGGATAATCATGTAATTTAGTTATTTTAAGCACTAAATCTAATCTAAAAATTATGAAACTCGGGAGGAGGGAGTTTTAGGATGTTTTAGACTTATGGTAATTTTCCTGAAATTTTATGATTAATAAATATTATACTTCATGTGTTAAAGGATTATTAGCCCGGTTTGTTGTTTCAAATATTTGGAGGTTTTAAATTAATTATAATCAGTTAAAATTCTGGATTTAGATCTTGACCAGTAGAACATTGATCCCTGAATTTTTATATAATTTTATGTTGAATAAATCTGGTACTTTGTTCACAGATATTAGAAAGGGGTTTTATTGTTTAAAAATTAATTATGGATAAAATACTTGCTGGAAAATTATCAAACTTGGCCAGTGCTAATTTTAAGCCTTTATCTGCATGGAATAAATTATTTATAATTTTTGGAAGAATATTTTCTGTACTTGATTCATAAACAACAGAAGTTAGAGTTTATTTCTAAAATAGTTTTCATGCCCTTTTAATGATAGAAAAATTATGATAATTAGGATTTAACCTATTGAGATAACATACTATTTATCATAAATTTGTTGGACATCTTGCATGATTACTTAGGGTAGTTCATGTTCAAACCGGTAGCCCTTGGGATTTTCGAGGAATTTAATTAAATGCCAAATAGATTAGGAAAATTTCCATTTTCTGGATTTAGGTCATTTATATCATGGTGAGTCTCCAGTAAATTATTTAGGGCATTTGGATGAATATTGGGTCATTGCATAACCGTTCGACATGAAGTCTAGGTCGGTCTGCATATAGCAATTGTGAAATGCATTTGGACATGATTTGAGGAAGTCATTGGAGTTAATCATTTTTGTCTGGGTGGGTAATAGTGGGGGAAGTCACAATAGGAAGGTATAAAGATTAGTGAGAATTAATGATAGCTAGAGTTAAGAAGTGCTCGGGTTTCGGCGAAAGATCGCCTTTTCCCGAAGGGAGGAAGGTTAAAAATCACCCTAGGATAGTCTATCGTAATATGAGAAGGGAATCGGGTTAAGGGAGATAAACCAATAACAATAAGTGCCTTGCGAAAGGGAACTTCGGGCCGTAATGCCGCCGTCTTGGTTCCTAGTGCCCCTTGAGAGCCCTTCACGGGGAATACCGGGGGCAGTCCTGGGTAGAGCTGTCACAGTTCCGGTTCGGTTCCGGTTCTACTAAAACCATGAACCGAACCACTAAGGTAACGGTTCTTCAAATTAGAACCAAAACCTTATTTGGTTTGACCGGTTCCGGTTCTGGTTCCGGTTCCAGCTTAATTTTTGGAACCGTCGTGTCAACGGTTCCGGTTACGGTTCAACAAGAACCAAAACCAAACCGACCACTATCGGTTCGGTCCGGTTCCATGCGGTTCAGTCCGGTTCCAATCTGTTCCAACTAAAACCAAAATCAAGCTTGACGGAATGAAATAAAAGCGGACTACAAAAAGTAAAACTCAAAACAATATCAAAATAAAAATAATTATGTTGCACACTTCTCGACGGTCTTTTCCGCGATCGGTGAGATAATATCAATTATATTCCTACGCATGTAGACTTGCCATGAATTCTAGTTGGCTTGCGAACGTCTCATTGGCATGCTCAACTGTAACAACCGCCTACAATTAGTTGTCTTTCATGATTACTAATAAATAGTATTTGTATATCTTCTATATTTTTTAAATAAAATATTTCAAAAAAAATATGTAAGTAAAATTGAAAATATATTATATAACTGTACAAAAATAAAAATGCACTGCAAAAATTGACTCCAAACCGCACCAATGTCAAACTATACCATACAGTTTTTATGCGGTGAAGTTTTGTTCGGTCCAAAATCGACCCCATTTATTGTGATTGCGGTTTGGGTTCAAACTGCACCAGCTTCACTCGTGATAGTAAGTATAAATATTATAGATAAATTATAAAATAATAACAATATAATAATAATAATAAACGGGGTGCGGTTCGGTTCTACTTCGGTCCGGTTCGGATCGGGTCTAAAAATCTTGAAACCGCTTGAGACTGGTATGTTGCGGTTCCGATTCCGGTTCCGGTCCGGATAATAAAATGTAAGAACCACACCCGGACCAATGTTGTTCACGGTTCCAAAATTCAAACCAGAACCCGAATAATTTGCGAACGGTTCGGTCTGGTTCTTTGCGGTTCCGGTTCGGTTCCAGTTCGGTTTACGGTTTTCGATTTTAAGTGACAGCTCTAGTCCTGGGCTAACGTAAACTGTAATAACAAACCGACAAGAGTAACTTAGTAACTAGGGCTGCACTTTTCACGAACACTGTTGGCACAGGGATTTTGATGAGAGCTTCGGCTCGGTTGGTTTGGAGACGGACGGGATGGTCCGGGGAGCTTCGGCTCGGTTGGTTGGAGACGGACGTTTTGGTCCGGGGAGCTTCGGCTCGGTTTTGTGTGTTTACGAATAAACTTGCATGTGCATAAGATAGGAAAAAGTAAAGGTGGTGGGTTTTTCGATATAGGGGAGTTCGATTGCACCGACACCGATATCGTTGACTCGGCGGGATGATTAGCACTTTGCCAACAGAAGTCTGGTGCGCCAGCCGGCAAGAGTACGCAGGCGTCCGCTTAGTGCACCAAGCGTTGAGGCGTACGATAGGTCAGACCAGTGGTGCTTTTACTAGTTTTGAGGTGGGCGAGGCCCAACCCACCGCTTCCGTCCGCCACTACGGAGGTATCCTGGGAGGTAACGGCTCCGAAAGGGGGAACTAAAGGTCTGTGTGCACAGAGTCGGGTGTGTGAGTTGCACTTGCATGTTTCATCATACCCACTAGCATGTCATAGCATATTCGATTCATTTAACCCTGACACCTAAAGTATAAGTGGTATGGGACGCTTATACATTAGGACCTGCAAAACGACCCTTTGGTCTATAAGCTTGTGTGGGCAAGTTTATAAATCAAAGGTTAATTTCAATATATAACAACCATTACTGTTTGACAACTGACACCCCAAGGTATAAGTGGTATGGGACACTTATACGATGGGAGCCTTGCTAAAGATCCCTTTTGCTTATGTTTTCTCGCATAAGTGAAGGTTAAATTCATATATTTGCTTTTCTTACTGCTAGACCTATTATAACAATTATATTACTGCTCACCGAATACAACTTGTTAGATTAGTTCCGCTGCCATCTGTTTCTTGATTAATCTCTACTATCATGTCCTTCCCTTTCTTCCTCCCCGCTCGGTACCTAGGAGCCATGGGGGAAGGGGTGGGGGATGATAGGGCTTAGTCTTTATGACTAACGGTTTTCGAACCGCATCATTTAGGGGATCTGGAGCCCAGCATGGGGGAGCTGCCCCAGAGATCGGTGCGCCTAGAGATGGGGCAGTCTAGCTCCGGATTTCATACAGCCGGGACCATGAGTCTCGACCCTGAGTAGTATCTGTTTTAGCTTCCGCATGAGTGATATTATAGTGAGGACATGATGTACCGGGCATAAGCCCGCATTTATAGTACTCTGATGTTTTTCTGTGGATACTCCCTTCGTGGAGATTTTTATTCTATATATGTGATCTATTGCTGTGGACTGCATTGCTCTTATTTCATTTATTGTGCTACCTTTCTGTGATCGAATTGGTCGGCAGAATCGATGCCTTGTGGTGATGACCCTTCAGGATGAGAAGGTGTCACCGCAAAGCGGCGATTCTGGGCCTAAGACCCCGGTGGTTGAAAAAGAAAAAAAAGGGGTCTTACAAGTGGTATCAGAGGAAACATCGATTAGACGGAAGTAGCAGTCCACAAACCCTGGGTCACCCCCGCTCGGGTTTAGTTTGGGGACAAACTAAGCAGCAGAAGCAGTGGTGTGCCCAAGGGGGATCACATATAACTTGTCCATTTTTATTTAAGTTTGAACGTTTTCTCAGCGTGTGTTTTTGTTATGCCGCATGGTGGAGTTCAACAGGCTCGGGATGTTGCACCACCCCCACCGATCCCCACTCCTTTCCTTCAGTCAGACATGGGACAGACCCTGACTGCCATCCTGGAGGCCTTCAGGGCCCAGCAGGTTCCGGCCCCGCAGCCAAATCCGGGGGCCAACTGGCTAAGCATCTTCCGAGGATTGTCTCCCCCGTCCTATTTGGGGACTGAGTCGGCGGTTCGGACGGATGAGTGGCTAGATATCATGTACGAGATGCTGACCGGGATACGGTGTCCCTGGGAGGAGAGGGTGGCTCTGGTCGTCTCTTGCCTGGAATCCCATGCAAAGAGGTGGTGGAAGACGCTGTTGGACATGACATTTGCCGACAGGGAGGTTGCGGAGGTTACCTGGGAGGAGTTCAGGGCCGCTCTGCTGGAGCATTTCGTTCCGCAGTCGGCCAGGGATGATTTGGAGGAGCGGTTCTTACAGCTGAAGCAGGGCACCCGGACCGTTGTGGAGTACCATCGAGAGTTCGACCATCTGGCTCGATACACAGATTCCTACCAGCTGGACGAGGCAGGTATATCAGGAGGTTCTATAAGGGCCTGCGGGAGGACTTGAGGGAGGCCCTGTTGTTTGTATCTGACGGGCCCATCTCCCGGATTTTGGAGATGGCAAAAAGGATTGAGGCAGATTGGCACGCCACCCGGGGCCGAAACGGCCAGCAGAGGATCAGGGACGGAGAGGCAGAAATGACCAGCGGCGAGGTGTTGTACTAGAGGGGAGGAGGACAGAGGACCAGCCTCGTCAGGACGTGAGGCAGGAGCCGAGGGAACAGGTGATATTGGCCCCTCCACCTCTTCGGATGCAGGAGATGCCGAGACCCGGGGGAATGGCATATCCCCCACCGGAGTGCTTCCTTTGTCATCAGATTGGGCATATTCGGAGGAACTGCCCGATGAGGGGGGCACCACCTCCAGCACCACAGGGCGGCCCACCAGCTCAGCATTACGGAGGCTGAGGACGCAGCCGCGGTCGTGGATACCATGAGGGAGATCGTAGACAAGGAAGAGAGCAGGTATATGCTTTGGACCTTGCGCAGCCTCGGAATCCGGAGCAGGTCATCGCAGGTACGCTGCAATGCTTCTTTTTTTTTTCATAGAATTTCCCTTTAAGTTGTTAAAACTTTGAATCGCACTAGATGGATTAGCAAGGAAAGAAAATTCTTTATAGAACCCTGAGATATTTAATCACCCCAGGTATAGTCTTCATCAGCGGCAAGCCTGCCCGCACGCTTTTTGATATTGGAGCTACTCACTCCTTTGTGTTGGAGACGTTCGTAGAAGGACTAGAAGGCGTGGAGCGGTTCACAGGCTCGATGATGAGGGTGCGACTACCGGATGGATCTGAGCTCCTTACCACGGATCACTACAATATAGAGGCAGAAATTGGTGGAAAAGCGTTCGAGGCTCCAGCGATGATTTTGAAGCTGACGGACTACGACCTGATCCTGGGCATGGTATGGCTGCACTGGAACCATGCCCAGATTGACTGCCAGGCAAAGAGGATCACCGTGAGACACGGGAACTCTTTCATTACCATCGAAGGTATAAGACCTGTCTCTCGTATACTCTTATCTTCGGTATAGGCCGTTAAGGCCCATCTGCAGGGAGAGGAGGTCTATCAGATTCTATTTGAGATGGCGGAAGTTAAGGAGTCGGTGACGGACATCCCGGTGGTGCGAGATTTTGCTGACATCTTCCCAGAGAAACTGCCAGGACTACCTCCACACCGAGAGCAGGACTTTCAGATACAGCTTGTGCCGGGGGCCAGGCCGGTGTCTAGGGCCCCTTATCGGATGGCACCAAAGGAGTTGGCAGAGTTTCGGACTCAGTTGCAGGAATTAGTTGAGGCAGGATTTGTTAGACCGAGTTCCTCTCCATGGGGAGCACCGGTCCTATTCGTGAAGAAGAAGGATGGGACACTCCGCCTGTGCATCGATTATCGAGCACTAAACAGGCTGACCGTCCGGAATACCTATCCGCTCCCACGGATAGACGAATTGTTCGACCAGCTGGAGGGGGCCCATTATTTCTCGAAGCTGGACTTGAGATCAGGATACTACCAGCTGCGGATCCAGGAGGAGGATATCCCGAAGACGGCCTTTAGTAGCAGATATGGCCTGTATGAGTTCACCGTGATGCCCTTCGGGCTCACGAATGCTCCGTCGGCGTTCATGAGTCTCATGAACCGGTTTTCGAGGCCTACTTGGATGTGTTCGTCATAGTGTTCATAGACGACATCCTGATCTACTCTAGGACGGAGGAGGAGCACACTCGACATCTGGCACTGACTTTGGAGAGGTTGCGGGTGTAACATCCCATTTCCAATTAGGCCCCCCCTAAGAATAACTTTGGGCTTGCCTGGGCCATGGCAAGACCATAGGGAACCAAATAGACCAAATGGGCTTAGGAGTCTAGTAGAGACTCATTTTGGGCTGCAAATAGCAAGTTTCCAAAACACTGAGTTTGGGTGACCTAGTGAGTTCAAACTGACTCTAGGCATTTCTAGACCCAATGTGGGGCCAATGAGTCACCATAGACTCAATGGGGTCAATACTAGTGGCCAAATTAACCCAAGCCAACCCTAACCCTAAAATGGTCAAAGTGCCCTTCCTAAGGGCCATGTGACCTCCAGGGGGCCAACTCAACTCCAACTAACCCTACCTAGGCCTTAGGGGAGTCCAATGGGTCACTAAAGACCCATTGATGTGGACCCAAAGAGTCAAAATGACCAAGTCAACATTTAACCCAAGTCAAGTCAACTTAGCCCATTTGGGTTAACCCAAGTTCAAGCCACCCTCCCTCTTGGGCTAAGCCTGATGACAAGAATAATGTGAGGTATTAGGGCTGCCAATAACCTAGTTCCTTGACCAGTCAACTAGGTGACTAGGAGAGAGAAAGAGAAGCCTAAATTTGAGAAATAAAAGAGGAGAGAGAAAGAGTAAAGGATCATTCATGGTGGGTCCCTCTCTTATATTTCATTTGAAGTATCATAATTTGTAGTGGGCTGCCAATAGAGTAAAAAGGAAGACATTTCATAGGGCCTTCATTAAGGGGAAGAGAGAGAGAGAAAGAGAGAGAGATGAAAATAAAATAGGAGAGAGAAATGATAAAAGAAGTATTCATGGTGGACCCCCCCCCCCCCCCCCCTCTCTCATATTTTCATTTGGGATTTAATGAATGGGCTGCCAATAGGTTGTGGGAGGAAGACATTTCAGTTTGGGGTGACTAGGAGAGAGAGGAAGAGAGAGAGAAGAAATTTAAAAGAGGAGAGAGAAAAATAAAGGGTGGTTTTAATGGAGAAGGAGAGGGGTGGATTCGGCCATTGAAGGCTGAGGGCCAGCCTTTTTATGGTGGCTCATAACTCCCCTATGGAAGAGGAGTCGAGCAGCCCATTCCCGGCCACCAAGAGTCACATGCAGCCCCCCTCCTCCACCATGGCCGAAATTCAAAATAATAAGGCCATTAATGTCCACTTCAAGCCATGACCCTCCCCCTCCCCTCTCTACCTTTTAAAACCCCATCAGTGAGCCAAGGAGATGTTTTCGAATCCCTAGCAGAAGAGAAGGGTGGACGGAGCTTGAGAAGGAGGAAAACGCCGCCGCCCGCCGTCGCCATGGCCCCTCGTCGATCTACACGTTGCATGGCCGCCGGGAAGGTCCTCCCTCACTCTTTCTTCCATGCTTAGATCCTAGGGCTCTTTAGAAATGGATTTCGTTTTGTAATAAATCGGATCTAAGTTTTAATATTTCAGAAATCTGCCTTTTTTTTTGGGTTTTTGGGAGCTCTCGGGTAGGGCGGCGCCGCCACCTCCGCCGCCCTAGCTCCGGCCAAGGGAAGCCCCCACCACCGGGAACACATAGGGGTGTTTCCCGGTGGTGGCGCCGCCTCAGGCCGCCGGTAACAGCCCCGAAAAAGGGGCCTGTGGCGGGTCTACTTCTCTACTCCATCGGGGAAGAAGAGCAGCTACCGTTGGATCGTTCATCAAGATTCGTGCACCCTAGGATTTGAATTAATAGTTTATTATATGCAATTTTCTGTCTTTACTTAAACAGTTTTACTGTAACCCGATTTTAGGCCTCTTAAGGGCTCCTAATGAAAAAGTTTAAAACATAAAAGTTGTAGGTCTTTGGAAGATCTACAATTTGATATGTGTTATTAAAAATTTGGAGAAAAACTCACCCCTGTAGAGCCATTTGAATAAGGGTGTGACCTAATCTTTAGGGCAGAACCTTATAAAATTATTTTAGGCCCCTTAAGGGCATCTGATGGAAAAACTTGTAACATGAAAATTGTAGGTATTTGAAATACCTACAATTTGATATGTATTATTAAAAATTTGGAGAAAAACTCTGTTCTGTAGAGTCATTTTAGTGAAGCCTATACCCTACAAACTAGGGCAGTTTACTGTAGGAGAAATTTAGGGCACCCCTAGGGATTTTCAGGGGTGTGACCTTCAGAGAAGTTGTAGGTATTTTGAATACCTACAGTTTGATATGTGATGGGTAAAATGTGGATGAGTGGTCTGCCCTATAGAGTCTTTTTAGTGAGGGCTATACCCTACAAGTTAGGGTAGATCACTGTAGGAGAAATTTAGGGCACCCCTAGGGATTTTCAGGGGGCGTGACCTTCAGAGAAGTTGTAGGTATTTTGAATACCTACAGTTTGATATGTGATGGGTAAAATGTGGATGAGTGGTCTGCCCTATAGAGTCTTTTTAGTGAGGGCTATACCCTACAAGTTAGGGCAGATCACTGTAGGAGAGTTTTAGGGCACTCCTAGGGATTTTCAGGGGATGTGACCATCAGAGAAGTTGTAGGTATTTCAAATACCTACAGTTTGATATGTAATAGGAAAAATGTGGATGAGTGGACTGTCCTGTAGAGGCTTTTTGGGGAGGGGTATACCCTACAAGTTAGGGCAGTTCACTGTAGGTGAATTTTAGGGCACCCCCCTTGTTAAGGTAAAATAGGTCACCAAAACTTGCCTAAAGGCCATGAAACTTGGGTAGTGTACTTCTTGGGTTTAGGGAAGTCTTTGGGAAGTAATATTGAGAGCCTTGGGATTCAATACATAATAGTTCCTTCATATCTCACAAAAATAGGCTTTTGGGTATTTTAATTAATTTGATTTCTATGGTTGATTAATGGATATGAAATTTTGGCAGAGAGCTTTTTAGATTCTTATACATATGCTTGAATTTTTCTGGAATTATTAACTGATTATTTTAAGTACTTCATTCACAAGCCATTGATTTTCTAAAGATAGTCAAGTAATTATTATGGGTTGTTCCCTCACTGAAATCTGGTGTAACTTAGGCAAATGAGTTTTTATGACCTCTTACACCTCTGGTAATTATTGTAGAATTTTTGGATCTATAAACATAGGGGTTGATTCACAAGGCTTGCAATTTGTAGAATTTATAAATGATTTTTAAATAATATTTTTAGGCCTTGTAAAATTATAATTTTTGGTCAGTAAACATTTATGGACATTGTAGAGCCCTGGTAATTTTCTTATAACTTTATGATGAATGAAAGTAGTACCTCATGCTCAAAATCACTCATGGCCTTAATTTCTGGATAATTAAATAAATATTAAATTATTTAGGAAAAATTTGGAAGTGCTGGATTTAAATGATAAAAGTCATGATAGGCCCTTAGTAATTATCTAGGGTGCTTGGATGAGAAATTGATGCACTTCCTATCATACATGTTGTTAGCTCAAGTTGGTCTGCATATAGTGAAATCATAGAAATTGTAATACCATGGGCATAGGGCAACAAATCATGTGTAGATGCCGTGGCAAGATGATTCGGAGGTTATCAATGAAATTGGGTATGGGATAGTGGTTAGGTTAACTAAGGATGGGTGGAGCGCGGGATCGACGGAACATCGTCTTTCCTGGGAGCGGGTGAAGGAGTTAAAACACATTAGGGTTAGAACCAGAGTAACATTAAGGGTTTGGGAACAGGGAAATCAACCAACCAAAAATAAGTGCCTTGCGAAAGGGAACTTCGGGCCGTAATGCACCGTCTTGGTTCCTAGTGCCCCTTGAGAGCCCTTCACGGGGTATACCGGGGGCAGTCCTGGGCTAACGTAAACTGTAATAACAAACCGACAAGAGTAACTTAGTAACTAGGGCTGCACTTTTCACAACACTGTTGGCACAGGAAGGTTGATGAGAGCTTCGACTCGGTTGATTTGGAAACGGACGGGATGGTCCGGGGAGCTTCGGCTCGGTTGATTTGGAGACGGACGTTTTGGTCCGGGGAGCTTCGGCTCGGTTTTGAGTGCTTACGGTTTAACTTGCATGTGCATAAAATAGGAAAAGTTAAGGTGGTGGGTCTTTCGATATCGGGGAGTTCGATTGCACCGACACCGATATCGTTGACTCGGCGGGTGATTAGCACTCCGCCAACAGAAGTCCGGTGCGCCAGCCGGCAAGAGTACGCAGGCGTCCGCTTTGTGCACCAAGCGTTGAGGCGTACGATAGGTCAGACCAGTGTGCTTTACTGGTTTTGGAGGTGGGCGAGGCCCAACCCACCGCTTCCGTTTGCCACTACGGAGGTATCCTGGGAGGTAACGGCTCCGAAAGGGGGAACTAAAGGTCTGTGTGCACAGAGTCGGTGTGTGAGTTGCACTGCATGACATAACATACCCACCATATAGTTGCATATCATAATCATTCATAACAACCTTGACACCTAAAGTATAAGTGGAATGGGACGCTTATACTTTAGGACTTGCAAAACGACCCCTTGGTCTATAAGCTTGTGTGGGCAAGTTTATAAATCAAAGGTTAATTTCAATATATATATGTTGCTGTTTGATAACCGACACCCCAACGTATAAGTGGTATGGGACACTTTATACGATGGGAGCCTTGCAAAAGATCCCTTGGCTTATGTGTACTCACATAAGTGAAGGTTTAATTTCTTACTTACTTCCTTCTTGTTTGACCTATTACAACACTTAAGATTTATGTTGCTCCCATGTTATAACTTGCTAGTTAGGTCCACCGTCATCTGCTTTTGACTACTCTCCACTTTCATGTCCTCCCCTTTCTTCCTCTCCGCCCGGTGCCTTAGAGCGTGGGGGAAGGGGTGGGGATGATAGGACTTAGTCTTTTAGACTAACGGTTTTCGAACCATATCATTTTAGGGGATCGCGGAGCCCAGCATGGAGGAGCAGCCCCAGAGATCGGTGCGCCTAGAGAGGGGGCAGTCTAGCTCCGGAGTTCACACCGCCGGGACCGTGAGTCTCGATCCTTGAGTAGTTTCTGATTCGCTTCCGCATGAGAGACTTGTAGTGAGGATATTTTGTACCGGGCATAAGCCCGTAATTATATTACTCTGATGTTTCTGTGGACACTCCCTTCGTGGAGTTTTATTATATATGTATGTGATTTTTATTATTGTGGACTGCATTGCTTTTACTTCAATAAATGTGCTACTTCTGTGATCGAATTTGGCCGGCAGAATCGGCGCCTTGTGGTGATGACCCTTCGGGACGTGAAGGAGTCACCGCAAAGCGGCGGTTCTGGGCCTAAGACCCCGGTGGTTGAAAAAAAAAAAAAAAAAGGGGGTCTTACAAGTGGTATCAGAGCAAACATCGATCAGAAGGAAATAGCAGTCCACTAACCCTGGGTCACCCCCGCTCGAGTTTAGTTTGGGGACAAACTAAGCAGCGGAAGCAGTGGTGTGCCCATATGGGGATCACATATAAATTGTCCACCTTTAGGTAATATTTGAACGTTTTCTCAGCATGTGTTTTCGTTGCGCAGCCTCCAGCACAGCCTACGCCACAGGGCGGAGTTCAGCAGACCCAGGGAGTTGCACCACCTCCACCGGTCCCCACTCCTTTCCTACAGTCAGATATGGGACAGACCCTGACTGCCATTCTGGAGGCCTTCAGGGCCCAGCAGGTTCCGGTCCCGCAGCCCAACCTGGGGGCCAACTGGCTCAGCATCTTCCGGGGTCTTTCTCCCCCGTCCTATTTGGGGACAGAGTCGGCTGTACGGACGGAGGAATGGCTGGATATCATGTACGAGATGCTGACCGGGATTCGGTGTCCATGGGAGGAGAGGGTGGCTCTGGTTGTCTCCTGCCTGGAGTCCCATGCAAAGAGGTGGTGGAAGACGCTGTTGGACACGACTTTTGCTGATAGGGAGGTTGCGGAGATCACTTGGGAGGAGTTCAGGGCCGCACTGCTGGAGCATTTCGTTCCGCAGTCGGCTAGGGATGACTTGGAGGAGCGGTTCTTACAGCTGAAGCAGGGTACTCGGACCGTGGTGGAGTACCATCGAGAGTTTGACCACCTGGCTCGATACGCAGATTCCTACCAGCTGGACGAGGCGGGGTATATCAGGAGGTTCTACAAGGGCCTACGTGAGGACTTGAGGGAGGCCCTCTTGTTTGTATCTGACGGGCCCATCTCCCGGATTTTGGAGATGGCCAAAAGGATCGAGGCAGATTGGCACACCACCCGGGGCCGGAAGCGGCCAGCAGAGGATCAGGGACGGAGAGGTAGGAATGACCAGCGGCGAGGTGCTGTACCAGAGGGGAGGAGGACAGAGGACCAGCCTCGTCAGGACGTGAGGCCGGAGCCGAGGGAACAGGTGGTATTGGCCCCTCCACCTCTTCGGATGCAGGAGATGCCGAGACCCGGGGGAATGGCGTATCCCCCAGAATGCTTCCTTTGCCATCAGATTGGGCACATACGGAGGAACTGCCCCATGAAGGGGGCACCACCTCCAGCACATCAGGGCGGCCCACCAGCTCAGTATTACGGAGGCCGAGGGCGCGGCCGCGGTCGAGGATACCAGGGGGAAGATCGTAGACAGGGGAGAGAGCAGGTATATGCCTTGGACCTTGCACAGCCGCGGAATCCGGAGCAGGTCATCGCAGGTATGCCGAAATGTTTTCTTTGTTTTCATAGAATTCCCCCTTTAAATTGTTAAACTTAGAACCACACTAGATAGATTAACTAGGAAAGAAAACTTTTTATAGAACCCTGAGATATTTAATCACCCCAGGTATAGTCTTCATCAGTGGCAAGCCTGCCCGCACGCTGTTCGATACTGGAGCTACTCACTCTTTTGTGTCGGAGTCGTTCGTAGAAGGACTGGAAGGTGTGGAGAGGTTCACAGGCTCGAGGATGAGGGTGCGACTACCGGATGGATCAGAACTCCTTACCACGGATCACTGCAATATGGAGGCAGAGATTGGTGGAAAAGCGTTCGAGGCTCCAGCGACGATTTTGAAGCTGACAGACTACGATCTGATCCTGGGCATGGTATGGCTGCATTGGAACCATGCCCAGATTGACTGCCAGGCAAAGAGGATCACCGTGAGACACGGGGACTCTTTCATTACCATCGAAGGTATAAGACCTGTCTCTCGTATACTCTTATCTTCGGTACAGGCCGTTAAGGCCCATCTGCAGGGAGAGGAGGTCTATCAGATTCTTTTTGAGATGGCGGAAGTCAAGGAGTCGGTGACAGACATCCCGGTGGTGCGAGAGTTCGCAGACATCTTTCCGGAGAAACTGCCAGGGCTACCTCCACACCGAGAGCAGGATTTTCAGATACAGCTTGTGCCGGGAGCCAAGCCGGCGTCTAGGGCCCCTTATCGGATGGCCCCAAAGGAGTTGGCAGAGTTTCGGACCCAGTTGCAGGAATTGGTGGAGGCAGGTTTTGTTAGACCGAGTTCCTCGCCATGGGGAGCACCGGTCCTGTTCGTGAAGAAGAAGGATGGGACACTCCGCCTGTGCATCGATTATCGAGCACTAAACAGGCTGACCGTCCGGAATACCTATCCGCTCCCACGGATAGACGAATTATTCGACCAGTTGGAGGGGGCCCACTATTTCTCGAAGCTGGATTTGAGATCAGGATACTACCAGCTGCGGATCCAGGAGGAGGACATTCCGAAGACGGCCTTTAGTAGCAGATATGGCCTGTATGAGTTTACCGTGATGCCCTTTGGGCTCACGAATGCTCCGTCGGCGTTCATGAGTCTCATGAACCGGGTTTTCGAAGCCTACTTGGATGTGTTCGTCATAGTATTCATAGACGACATCCTGATCTATTCTAGGACGGAGGAGGAGCACACTCGACATCTGGCACTGACCTTGGAGAGGTTTGCGGGAGCATCGCCTTTATGCAAAATTCAGCAAGTGTCAGTTCTGGTTGAAGGAGGTGGCCTTCCTAGGTCACATCATCAGCGGAGCCGGGCTAGCGGTAGATCCAGCGAAGATTCGGGCAGTTCGAGATTGGCCGCAGTTGAAAACGGCCACCGATGTACGCAGTTTCTTGGGACTTGCCGGTTACTACCGGAAGTTCGTAGAGGGGTTCTCTCGGATTGCCCTCCCCCTCACATCGTTGACAAAGAAGGAGGCACCTTTTGTTTGGACCCCGCAGTGCCAGGCGGCTTTCCAGGAGCTGAAGGACCGACTCGTCTCGGCCCCCATTCTGGCCCTTCCATCGGGGAAGGAAGGATTTCAGGTGTATACCGACGCATCATACCAGGGAATGGGGGCAGTGCTGATGCAGAACGGACATGTCATAGCATATGCCTCCCGCCAGCTGAAGACCCACGAGAGGAACTACCCGGTGCACGACCTCGAGATGGGAGCGGTCGTTTTTGCTCTAAAGGTCTGGCGTCATTACCTTTATGGAGTCCACTGCGATATCTTCTCCGATCACAAGAACCTGAAATACGTGGACACACAGAAGGAGCTGAATATCAGGCAGAGACGCTGGGTGGAGTTCTTAGCAGATTATCAGTATGAGATGCACTACCACCCAGGGAAGGCAAACGTGGTGGCCGACGCGCTGAGTCGGAGAGCGGCCACTTCCGAAGCTGGGCCCCAGGTGATGTCTATGGAGCTAGTCCAGTCATTCAGAGATATGCAGATATCCCTAGTGTCCGAGGATGACCCAGATCTGTATAGGGAGTATCTGGCATCGATAGTGGCCATAGACGACATTCGGGATCGCATTCGGGACGGACAGAGGGCAGATGTGTGGGCAGAGCCGATGTTCCGAGCCTTGGAGGAAGGTTCGACAGGAGATTATTCCCTGAGGGATGGTTTGCTCCACTTCAGAGGCAGAGTATATATACCCGCAGGAGGCCAGATCCGAGAAGACATTTTGACGGAGGCGCATTGCAGCCGGTACTCCGTACACCCGGGGATCACAAAGATGACCGCTGATTTGAAGAGGACGATGTTTTGGCCGGGCATGAAGAAGGACATTACGTACTTCGTGACCCATTGCGAGGCGTGTCAGTTGGTGAAGGCGGAGTGCAGGAACCCCGCAGGACTATTGCAGCCACTCCCGGTGCCGGAGTGGAAGTTCGACGACATAGCGATGGATTTCATACATGGTCTTCCCCGGTCTCGGACAGGGAACGACTCGATTTGGGTGATTGTCGATCGGCTGACGAAGGTGGCCCGCTTTGTGCCGATCAGGAAGGATGACTCGGTGGGAGTGCTGGTACGGAAGTTTGTGGAGCAGTATGTCCGATATCATGGCGTGCCCCGGACGATAGTGTCGGACCGCGATGGACGGTTTACATCCAGGGAGTGGCGGTCAGTGCAGGCATATTTGGGCACCCGGTTGGCTTTTAGCACGGCCTTCCACCCTCAGACGGACGGGCAGACCGAGCGCACCAACAGGACCTTGGAGGACTTACTACGGCTGTGTATACTAGACCGAGGGGAGCCGTGGGAGAAGATGTTACCGTTGGTTGAGTTCTCCTACAATAATAGCTACCAGTCCAGCATCAGGATGGCGCCTTATGAGGCCTTATATGGAAGGAGATGTAGGACCCCGCTTTCTTGGGTACAGGACGAGGATCCGAAGCTGCTGGGATCGGATTTCGTTGAAGACACCGAGGCTCAGGTGAGGCTGATCAGAGAAAGGATGCTGGAGGCGCAGAGCAGACAAGCAAAATACTATGACGCTCGGCATCGTCAGGTGGAGTTCCGGGTAGGAGATCGAGTGTTCTTGAAGATCCGGCCCATGCACGGAGTCTCACGGGTGCGCGGTCGGAGGAAGAAACTCAGCCCTAGGTATATGGGCCCTTACCGGATCCTGGAGCGGATCGGACCCTTAGCCTACAGGCTAGAATTGCCACCAGAGCTGGCAGCTCTACACGACGTCTTCCACATCTCTTCGCTGAGAAGGGCTCTACTACGCCCGGAGCAGCGAATTTTGACCGCAGAAGGGCCGGTAGCTTCAGACCGATCTGTTCACTTGGAGCCGGTTCGGATCGATGACAAAGGAGTGCGGATCTTGCGCCGTAAGAAGATTCCCTTAGTCAAGGTTCTGTGGAGAAATCACGGTCAGGAGGAGCACACCTGGGAACCACAGGACTTGATGCAGCAAAAGTACCCGGAGCTTTTCAGTCAGGTAACCCTCCCAGCTCCTCAAGTAATTTAAAGTTTTCCTTCCTATTTACAATTATTCGTAGAATAATCTAAGAAGGTATAGGCTAAACTTTTTTTTTATTGGGGACTAGCCCGTAAATGTTGATATCGTAGGCACTGCAAACCATATGGGATGTTACAAGCTTAACTTATGCCGGTAGTGATCTCCCGTAGACTTAACCTTAATTTCGGGGACGAAATTTTTGTTTTGTTTATTGGGATTTGTAACATCCCATTTCCAATTAGGCCCCCCCTAAGAATAACTTTGGGCTTGCCTGGGCCATGGCAAGACCATAGGGAACCAAATAGACCAAATGGGCTTAGGAGTCTAGTAGAGACTCATTTTGGGCTGCAAATAGCAAGTTTCCAAAACACTGAGTTTGGGTGACCTAGTGAGTTCAAACTGACTCTAGGGCATTTCTAGACCCAATGTGGGGCCAATGAGTCACCATAGACTCAATGGGGTCAATACTAGTGGCCAAATTAACCCAAGCCAACCCTAACCCTAAAATGGTCAAAGTGCCCTTCCTAAGGGCCATGTGACCTCCAGGGGGCCAACTCAACTCCAACTAACCCTACCTAGGCCTTAGGGGAGTCCAATGGGTCACTAAAGACCCATTGATGTGGACCCAAAGAGTCAAAATGACCAAGTCAACATTTAACCCAAGTCAAGTCAACTTAGCCCATTTGGGTTAACCCAAGTTCAAGCCACCCTCCCTCTTGGGCTAAGCCTGATGACAAGAATAATGTGAGGTATTAGGGCTGCCAATAACCTAGTTCCTTGACCAGTCAACTAGGTGACTAGGAGAGAGAAAGAGAAGCCTAAATTTGAGAAATAAAAGAGGAGAGAGAAAGAGTAAAGGATCATTCATGGTGGGTCCCTCTCTTATATTTCATTTGAAGTATCATAATTTGTAGTGGGCTGCCAATAGAGTAAAAAGGAAGACATTTCATAGGGCCTTCATTAAGGGGAAGAGAGAGAGAGAAAGAGAGAGAGATGAAAATAAAATAGGAGAGAGAAATGATAAAAGAAGTATTCATGGTGGACCCCCCCCCCCCCCCCTCTCATATTTTCATTTGGGATTTAGTGAATGGGCTGCCAATAGGTTGTGGGAGGAAGACATTTCAGTTTGGGGTGACTAGGAGAGAGAGGAAGAGAGAGAGAAGAAATTTAAAAGAGGAGAGAGAAAAATAAAGGGTGGTTTTAATGGAGAAGGAGAGGGGTGGATTCGGCCATTGAAGGCTGAGGGCCAGCCTTTTTATGGTGGCTCATAACTCCCCTATGGAAGAGGAGTCGAGCAGCCCATTCCCGGCCACCAAGAGTCACATGCAGCCCCCCTCCTCCACCATGGCCGAAATTCAAAATAATAAGGCCATTAATGTCCACTTCAAGCCATGACCCTCCCCTCCCCTCTCTACCTTTTAAAACCCCATCAGTGAGCCAAGGAGATGTTTTCGAATCCCTAGCAGAAGAGAAGGGTGGACGGAGCTTGAGAAGGAGGAAAACGCCGCCGCCGCCGTCGCCATGGCCCCTCGTCGATCTACACGTTGCATGGCCGCCGGGAAGGTCCTCCCTCACTCTTTCTTCCATGCTTAGATCCTAGGGCTCTTTAGAAATGGATTTCGTTTTGTAATAAATCGGATCTAAGTTTTAATATTTCAGAAATCTGCCTTTTTTTTGGGTTTTTGGGAGCTCTCGGGTAGGGCGGCGCCGCCACCTCCGGCCGCCCTAGCTCCGGCCAAGGGAAGCCCCCACCACCGGGAACACATAGGGGGTGTTTCCCGGTGGTGGCGCCGCCTCAGGCCGCCGGTAACAGCCCCGAAAAAGGGGCCTGTGGCGGGTCTACTTCTCTACTCCATCGGGGAAGAAGAGCAGCTACCGTTGGATCGTTCATCAAGATTCGTGCACCCTAGGATTTGAATTAATAGTTTATTATATGCAATTTTCTGTCTTTACTTAAACAGTTTTACTGTAACCCGATTTTAGGCCTCTTAAGGGCTCCTAATGAAAAAGTTTAAAACATAAAAGTTGTAGGTCTTTGGAAGATCTACAATTTGATATGTGTTATTAAAAATTTGGAGAAAAACTCACCCCTGTAGAGCCATTTGAATAAGGGTGTGACCTAATCTTTAGGGCAGAACCTTATAAAATTATTTTAGGCCCCTTAAGGGCATCTGATGGAAAAACTTGTAACATGAAAATTGTAGGTATTTGAAATACCTACAATTTGATATGTATTATTAAAAATTTGGAGAAAAACTCTGTTCTGTAGAGTCATTTTAGTGAAGCCTATACCCTACAAACTAGGGCAGTTTACTGTAGGAGAAATTTAGGGCACCCCTTGGATTTTCAGGGGGTGTGACCTTCAGAGAAGTTGTAGGTATTTTGAATACCTACAGTTTGATATGTGATGGGTAAAATGTGGATGAGTGGTCTGCCCTATAGAGTCTTTTTAGTGAGGGCTATACCCTACAAGTTAGGGTAGATCACTGTAGGAGAAATTTAGGGCACCCCTAGGGATTTTCAGGGGGTGTGACCTTCAGAGAAGTTGTAGGTATTTTGAATACCTACAGTTTGATATGTGATGGGTAAAATGTGGATGAGTGGTCTGCCCTATAGAGTCTTTTTAGTGAGGGTTATACCCTACAAGTTAGGGCAGATCACTGTAGGAGAGTTTTAGGGCACTCCTAGGGATTTTCAGGGGATGTGACCATCAGAGAAGTTGTAGGTATTTCAAATACCTACAGTTTGATATGTAATAGGAAAAATGTGGATGAGTGGACTGTCCTGTAGAGGCTTTTTGGGGAGGGGTATACCCTACAAGTTAGGGCAGTTCACTGTAGGTGAATTTTAGGGCACCCCCCTTGTTAAGGTAAAATAGGTCACCAAAACTTGCCTAAAGGCCATGAAACTTGGGTAGTGTACTTCTTGGGTTTAGGGAAGTCTTTGGGAAGTAATATTGAGAGCCTTGGATTCAATACATAATAGTTCCTTCATATCTCACAAAAATAGGCTTTTGGGTATTTTAATTAATTTGATTTCTATGGTTGATTAATGGATATGAAATTTTGGCAGAGAGCTTTTTAGATTCTTATACATATGCTTGAATTTTTCTGGAATTATTAACTGATTATTTTAAGTACTTCATTCACAAGCCATTGATTTTCTAAAGATAGTCAAGTAATTATTATGGGTTGTTCCCTCACTGAAATCTGGTGTAACTTAGGCAAATGAGTTTTTATGACCTCTTACACCTCTGGTAATTATTGTAGAATTTTTGGATCTATAAACATAGGGGTTGATTCACAAGGCTTGCAATTTGTAGAATTTATAAATGATTTTTAAATAATATTTTTAGGCCTTGTAAAATTATAATTTTTGGTCAGTAAACATTTATGGACATTGTAGAGCCCTGGTAATTTTCTTATAACTTTATGATGAATGAAAGTAGTACCTCATGCTCAAAATCACTCATGGCCTTAATTTCTGGATAATTAAATAAATATTAAATTATTTAGGAAAAATTTGGAAGTGCTGGATTTAAATGATAAAAGTCATGATAGGCCCTTAGTAATTATCTAGGGGTGCTTGGATGAGAAATTGATGCACTTCCTATCATACATGTTGTTAGCTCAAGTTGGTCTGCATATAGTGAAATCATAGAAATTGTAATACCATGGGCATAGGGCAACAAATCATGTGTAGATGCCGTGGCAAGATGATTCGGAGGTTATCAATGAAATTGGGTATGGGATAGTGGTTAGGTTAACTAAGGATGGGTGGAGCGCGGGATCGACGGAACATCGTCTTTCCTGGGAGCGGGTGAAGGAGTTAAAACACATTAGGGTTAGAACCAGAGTAACATTAAGGGTTTGGGAACAGGGAAATCAACCAACCAAAAATAAGTGCCTTGCGAAAGGGAACTTCGGGCCGTAATGCACCGTCTTGGTTCCTAGTGCCCCTTGAGAGCCCTTCACGGGGTATACCGGGGGCAGTCCTGGGCTAACGTAAACTGTAATAACAAACCGACAAGAGTAACTTAGTAACTAGGGCTGCACTTTTCACAACACTGTTGGCACAGGAAGGTTGATGAGAGCTTCGACTCGGTTGATTTGGAAACGGACGGGATGGTCCGGGGAGCTTCGGCTCGGTTGATTTGGAGACGGACGTTTTGGTCCGGGGAGCTTCGGCTCGGTTTTGAGTGCTTACGGTTTAACTTGCATGTGCATAAAATAGGAAAAGTTAAGGTGGTGGGTCTTTCGATATCGGGGAGTTCGATTGCACCGACACCGATATCGTTGACTCGGCGGGGTGATTAGCACTCCGCCAACAGAAGTCCGGTGCGCCAGCCGGCAAGAGTACGCAGGCGTCCGCTTTGTGCACCAAGCGTTGAGGCGTACGATAGGTCAGACCAGTGTGCTTTACTGGTTTTGGAGGTGGGCGAGGCCCAACCCACCGCTTCCGTTTGCCACTACGGAGGTATCCTGGGAGGTAACGGCTCCGAAAGGGGGAACTAAAGGTCTGTGTGCACAGAGTCGGGTGTGTGAGTTGCACTGCATGACATAACATACCCACCATATAGTTGCATATCATAATCATTCATAACAACCTTGACACCTAAAGTATAAGTGGAATGGGACGCTTATACTTTAGGACTTGCAAAACGACCCCTTGGTCTATAAGCTTGTGTGGGCAAGTTTATAAATCAAAGGTTAATTTCAATATATATATGTTGCTGTTTGATAACCGACACCCCAACGTATAAGTGGTATGGGACACTTTATACGATGGGAGCCTTGCAAAAGATCCCTTGGCTTATGTGTACTCACATAAGTGAAGGTTTAATTTCTTACTTACTTCCTTCTTGTTTGACCTATTACAACACTTAAGATTTATGTTGCTCCCCTGTTATAACTTGCTAGTTAGGTCCACCGTCATCTGCTTTTGACTACTCTCCACTTTCATGTCCTCCCCTTTCTTCCTCTCCGCCCGGTGCCTTAGAGCGTGGGGGAAGGGGTGGGGGATGATAGGACTTAGTCTTTTAGACTAACGGTTTTCGAACCATATCATTTTAGGGGATCGCGGAGCCCAGCATGGAGGAGCAGCCCCAGAGATCGGTGCGCCTAGAGAGGGGGCAGTCTAGCTCCGGAGTTCACACCGCCGGGACCGTGAGTCTCGATCCTTGAGTAGTTTCTGATTCGCTTCCGCATGAGAGACTTGTAGTGAGGATATTTTGTACCGGGCATAAGCCCGTAATTATATTACTCTGATGTTTCTGTGGACACTCCCTTCGTGGAGTTTTATTATATATGTATGTGATTTTTATTATTGTGGACTGCATTGCTTTTACTTCAATAAATGTGCTACTTCTGTGATCGAATTTGGCCGGCAGAATCAGCGCCTTGTGGTGATGACCCTTCGGGACGTGAAGGAGTCACCGCAAAGCGGCGGTTCTGGGCCTAAGACCCCGGTGGTTGAAAAAAAAAAGGGGGTCTTACAGCGGGAGCATCACCTTTATGCAAAATTCAGCAAGTGTCAGTTTTGGTTGAAGGAGGTGGCTTTTCTAGGCCACATTATCAGCGGAGCCGGGTTGGCAGTGGACCCGACAAAGATTCAGGCAGTTCGAGACTGGCCGCAGTTGAAGATAGCCACCGATGTACGAAGTTTCTTGGGACTTGCCGGCTATTACCAGAAGTTCGTGGAGGGGTTCTCTCGGATTGCCCTCCCCCTCACATCTTTGACAAATAAGGAGGCACCTTTTGTTTGGACCCCTCAGTGCCAGGCAACTTTCCAGGAGCTGAAGGACCGACTCATCTCAGCCCCTATTCTGGCCCTTCCATCTGGAAAGGAAGGATTCCAGGTGTATACCGACGCATCATACCAGGGAATGGGAGCAGTGCTGATGCAGAATGGACACGTCATAGCATATGCCTCCCGCCATCTGAAGACCCATGAGAAGAACTACCCAGTGCACGACCTTGAGATGGGAGCGGTCGTTTTTGCTCTGAAGGTCTGGCGCCATTATCTTTACGGAGTCCACTACGACATCTACTCCGACCACAAGAACCTGAAATACGTGGACACGCAGAAGGAGCTGAATATCAGGCAGAGGCGCTGGGTGGAGTTCTTAGCAGATTATCAGTATGAGATGCACTACCATCCAGGGAAGGCAAACGTGGTGGCCGACGCGTTGAGCCGGCGAGCTGCCACTTTCGAAGCTGTGCCCCAGGTTATGTCCATGGAGCTAGTCCGGTCATTCAGAGATATGCAGATATCCCTAGTGTCCGAGGATGACCCAGTTCTGTATAGGGAGTATCTGGCATCGATGGTGGCCATAGACGATATTCGGGATCGCATTCGGGACGGACAGAGGACAGATGCGTGGGCAGAGCCGATGTTCCGAGCTTTGGAGGAAGGTTCGACATGAGATTATTCCCTGAGAGATGGTCTGCTACATTTCAGAGGCAGAGTATATATACCTGCAGGAGGCCAGATCCGAGAGGATATTATGATGGAGGCGCATTGCAGCCGGTACTCTGTGCACCCGGGGATCACAAAGATGACCGCTGATCTGAAGAAGATGATGTTTTGGCCGGGCATGAAGGAGGACATTACGTACTTCGTGACCCATTGCGAGGCGTGTCAGTTGGTGAAGGCGGAGTGCAGGAACCTCGCAGGATTGTTGCAGCCACTCCCGGTGCCGGAGTGGAAGTTTGAGGATATAGCTATGGATTTTATACATGGTCTTCCCCGGTCTCGGACGGGGAACGACTCGATCTGGGTGATTGTTGATCGGTTGACAAAGGTGGCCCGCTTTATACCGATCAGGAAGGATGACTCGGTGGGAGTGCTGGTACGGAAGTTTGTGGAGCAGTATGTCCGATATCATGGCGTGCCCCGGACGATAGTGTCGGACCGCGATGGACGATTTACATCCAGGGAGTGGCGGTCAGTGCATGCATATTTGGGCACCCGGTTGACTTTTAGCACGACCTTCCACCCTCAGACAGATGGGCAGTCAGAGCGCACCAACCGAACCTTGGAGTATTTACTACGACTATCTATACTGGACCGAGGGGAGCCGTGGGAGAAGATGTTACTGTTGGTCGAGTTCTCCTATAATAATAGCTACCAGTCCAGCATCAGGATGGCGCCTTATGAAGCCTTGTATGGAAGAAAGTGTAGGACCCCGCTTTCTTGGGTTCAAGACGAGGATCTGAAGCTGTTGGGATCGGATTTTGTTGAAGACACTGAGGCTCAGGTGAGACTGATCAGAGATAGGATGTTGGAGGCGCAGAGCAGACAGGCTAAATACTATGACGCCCGACATCGTCAGGTGGAGTTTTGGGTAGGAGATCGAGTGTTCTTGAAGATCCGGCCCATGCACGGAGTCTCACGGGTGCGCGGTCGAAGAAAGAAGCTCAGCCCTAGGTATATGGGCCCTTACCGGATCCTGGAGCGGATCGGACCCCTAGCCTACATGCTAGAGTTGCCGCCAGAGCTGGCAGCTCTACACGACGTCTTCCATATTTCTTCGCTGAGAAGGGCTCTACTACTTCCGGAGCAGCGGATTTTGACCACCGAAGGGCCGGTAGCTTCAGACCGATCTGTTCATTTGGAGCCGGTTCGGATCGACGACAAAGGAGTACGGATCTTGCGCCGCAAAAATATCCCCTTAGTCAAGGTTCTGTGGAGAAATCACGGTCAGGAGGAGCACACCTGGGAACCATAGGACCTGATGAGGCAAAGATACCCGGAGTTGTTCAGTCAGGTACACCTCACCACCTCTTGGTATACTATAGATTGCCTTCTTGTTTTGGACAGTTAAGATTAGATAAGGAAAATTCAGGACCTAGGCATGCGCACTCAATCAGAAAGGTAGGGGCTAATCTTTTGTTTATTGGGGAGATTGTCTTCGTTTATCAAATGAATAGTCGCTTAAACCCGATAGAAAGATCATATGGGATGTTACAAGTTTAATTTATTCCGATAGAAATCACTGTAGGCTCAACCTCAATTTCGGGGACGAAATTTTTGTTTTGTTTATTGGGATTTGTAACATCCCATTTCCGGCTAGACCCCTAGGAGTCGGTTGGTCGTGACAGAACCCTGTGAAGCCCAAAAATTGAAATAAATCGATCTAGGTTTCGGGTCACGGGTTGGTCACGCCCGTGACCGACCCGTCACGCCCGTGACCGACCCGTCACGCCCGTGACCAACCCGTCACGCCCGTGACTTTGGGCGTGACTACTTCGACGATCGTCGATCTCCGCGAGACGATCGTCGAACTTGCTGCCCGGGCATGTCACGCCCGTGACCAAGGTGTCACGCCCGTGACCTACGGCATGACCCCTTCGACGATCGTCGATCTCTGTGAGACGATCGTCGATCTAGCAGCCCGGACAGGTCACGCCCGTGACCAAAGTGTCACGCCCGTGACTAGGGGCGTGACTCCTTCGACGATCGTCGATCCCCGTAAAACGATCGTCGAAATTGAACACGGGCCTGTCATGCCCGTGACCCAAGTGTCACGCCCGTGACCTAGGGCGTGACCAGCCTTCGACGACCGTCGATCTCAGTTCGACGATCGTCGACCTCGAAATTGCTGTTCGGGCCTGTCACGCCCGTGACCTAGGTGTCACGCCCGTGACCTAGGGCGTGACCACCCTTCGACGACCGTCGATCTCAGTTCGACGATCGTCGACCCCAAAAATTGTCACCCGGACCTGTCACGCCCGTGACCTAGGTGTCATGCCCGTGATATTGGCTGAAACGACGGTTCAGGCCCGAAATTATTCTAACGCGCGTGGAAATAAATGCTGGTGTGGGAAGTTACACCAGGAGTTATTACGGGCCGTTTTTCCTTCTATAATTATATAATAAAGGAGGAAGTGTTGGTCCAATAGGAAACCGCCAACTGGACACACCTGTTCATCTTCCACCGTTTCTTATCCCGTCACTGTAACCGAAAGGCCATTAAGAGGAGCCTTCATGGCCATTACGGCTTTACCCTTTCACCTCCCCACTTTCTGACTTATAAAAGCCCACTTGGGGCAAGAGGAGAAGTTTACATGCTCAAGTAAACGGATCAGATCTTTGTTCTTGCTGTAGGAGAAGTTCGGCTACGCCACCACTGCGCCATGGCACCCCGTCGCTCTTCTCGCCTCCAAACCGCGAACAAGGTCCTCCTCTGCTTCTTCTCTTTCGTGGGTAGATCTTAGGATTCTTAGAAAGGAAGTTCGCGCTCAACGGAGCCGGACCCATCTCTCGTTTTCATGGGAAAACCATGAAAAAGGTATTTTTGAGTTCGACGGAAACCGCCACCTCCGGCGGCCAAACCACCGCCGACCGCTAGCCATCGCCTCAACGGAGGTGGTGGTGGTGGTGGCTGGCTAGGGAAGTGACCAGACGGCCGGCGATGGATCACAGAAATGTTACAGGAAAAAAGACTTCCTGAGTTCTGGTTTTCGGGTTCATGCAGAAGATGAACAGTAAATTAGTTTTATAATTTATAATTTAAGTACATAATACATAGAGTAAAGATGTATTATTTGAATATATTTTGGGGCTGCAAAATGAGGCACTTAGAGGTCGTTTTAGGAAAAGTGACCAGACACAAAAGTCGTAGCCCTTCGAGTCTAGACAAATCTAAAATTGGTTTCAACTCGTTTGGGTAAGCGGTTCGGCCGCAGCACCCGTTTTAGTGGGGGCTGTACCTAGAGTTGGGCAGAAATTTAAATGGATGCCCACTCTTCGTCCCTTGTCCAAATGACCTGAAATTTGGGCAGGGGGTTAACCTTAGCTATACCTAACGGCAGACCAAAAATGGGAATTTTGGGGGATACTTTGCCTAAAGTTTTTGTTTTAATTTAATAAACTTAGAGGAATTTATTTAAGTGGTCAAATGACCTCCAAACCCTCCCAAATTTTGGTGAGTGGTCCCTGGCTATTAAACCTAGGTCTGTACAAAATTCCAACTGATTTGGTGGAGTTTTGGGTGGGAAACCTTCTACCCTTAACTAGGCATTAGTGAGACATCTTTTAGTAAAAAGTGCACTAAGAGTTTGGAAAGGTCAAATCACCTCAACAGAGGCTGATATGCTGACCCCTGACTTAGAAGGGTGATATATCCAGCTTGGAGAAACATGGTATGAATTAGGGTGGATTTTACCCTAAGAGATCGGCTCAAATCCAGTGGGTGGGAGTTTGAGGTTTGTGAAGGACATAGGAGCAAAAGCTCTTGTATGCCCTTGAAATTTGGAGGAGAGTGAGATGATATGCTTAAAACCCTCTGGTTGAAATAGTGAAGGAATTGGAGGTAAATAGGTACCTCGGAAGTTGGGATTTTGGATTAGGATAATCATGTAATTTAGTTATTTTAAGCACTAAATCTAATCTAAAAATTACGAAACTAGGGAGGAGGGAGTTTTAGGATGTTTTAGACTTATGGTAATTTTCCTGGAATTTTATGATTAATAAATATTATACTTCATGTGTTAAAGGATTATTAGCCCGGTATGTTATTTCAAATATTTGGAGGTTTTAAATTAATTATAATCAGTTAAAATTCTGGATTTAGATCTTGACCAGTAGAACATTGATCCCTGAATTTTTATAGAATTTTATGTTGAATAAATCTGGTACTTTGTTCACAGATATTAGAAAAAGGTTTTATTGTTTAAAAATTAATTATGGATAAAATACTTGCTGGAAAATTATGAAACTTAGCCAGTGCTAATTTTAAGCCTTTATCTGCATGGAATAAATTATTTATAATTTTTGGAAGAATATTTTCTGTACTTGATTCATAAACAACAGAAGTTAGAGTTTATTTCTAAAATAGTTTTCATGCCCTTTTAATGATAGAAAAATTATGATAATTAGGATTTAACCTATTGAGATAACATACTATTTATCATAAATTTGCTGGACATCTTGCATGACTACTTAGGGTAGTTCATGTTCAAACCGATAGCCCTTGGGATTTTCGAGGAATTTAATTAAATGCCAAATAAATTAGGAAAATTTCCATTTTCTGGATTTAGGTCATTTATATCATGGTGAGTCTCCAGTAAATGATTTAGGGCATTTGGATGAATATTGGGTCATTGCATAACCGGTTCGACATGAAGTCTAGGTCGGTCTGCATATAGCAATTGTGAAATGCATTAGGACATGATTTGAGGAAGTCATTGGAGTTAATCATTTTTGTCTGGGTGGGTAATAGTGGGGGAAGTCACAATAGGAAGGTATAAAGATTAGTGAGAATTGGTGATAGCTAGAGTTAAGAAGTGCTCGGGTTTCGGCGAAAGATCGCCTTTTCCCGAAGGGAGGAAGGTTAAAAATCACCCTAAGATAGTCTATCGTAATATGAGAAGGGAATCGGGTTAAGGGAGATAAACCAATAACAATAAGTGCCTTGCGAAAGGGAACTTCGGGCCGTAATGCCGTCGTCTTGGTTCCTAGTGCCCCTTGAGAGCCCTTCACGGGGAATACCGGAGGCAGTCCTGGGCTAACGTAAACTGTAATAACAAACTGACAAGAGTAACTTAGTAACTAGGGCTGCACTTTTCACGAACACTGTTGGCACAGGGATTTTGATGAGAGCTTCGGCTCGGTTGGTTTGGAGACGGACGGGATGGTCCGGGGAGCTTCGGCTCGGTTGGTTTGGAGACGGACGGGATGGTCCGGGGAGCTTCGGCTCGGTTGGTTGGAGATAGATGTTTTGGTCCGGGGAGCTTCGGCTCGGTTTTGTGTGTTTACGAATAAACTTGCATGTGCATAAGATAGGAAAAAGTTAAGGTGGTGGGTTTTTCGATATCGGGGAGTTCGATTGCACCGACACCGATATCGTTGACTCGGAGGGATGATTAGCACTTCGCCAACAGAAGTCCGGTGCGCCAGCCGGCAAGAGTACGCAAGCGTCCGCTTAGTGCACCAAGCGTTGAGGCGTACGATAGGTCAGACCAGTGGTGCTTTTACTGGTTTTGAGGTGGGCGAGGCCCAACCCACCGCTTCCGTCCGCCACTACGGAGGTATCCTGGGAGGTAACGGCTCCGAAAGGGGGAACTAAAGGTCTGTGTGCATAGAGTCGGGTGTGTGAGTTGCACTTGCATGTTTCATCATACCCACTAGCATGTCATAGCATATTCGATTCATTTAACCCTGACACCTAAAGTATAAGTGGTATGGGACGCTTATACATTAGGACCTGCAAAACGACCCCTTGGTCTATAAGCTTGTGTGGGCAAGTTTATAAATCAAAGGTTAATTTCAATATATAACAACCATTACTGTTTGACAACCGACACCCCAAGGTATAAGTGGTATGGGACACTTATACGATGGGAGCCTTGCTAAAGATCCCTTTTGCTTATGTTTTCTCGCATAAGTGAAGGTTAAATTCATATATTTTCTTTTCTTACTGCTAGACCTATTATAACAATTATATTACTGCTCACCGAATACAACTTGTTAGATTAGTTCTGCTGCCATTTGTTTCTTGATTAATCTCTACTATCATGTCCTTCCCTTTCTTCCTCCCCGCTCGGTACCTAGGAGCCATGGGGGAAGGGGTGGGGGATGATAGGGCTTAGTCTTTATGACTAACGGTTTTCGAACCGCATCATTTAGGGGATCGTGGAGCCCAGCATGGAGGAGCAGCCCCAGAGATCGGTGCGCCTAGAGATGGGGCAGTCTAGCTCCGGAGTTCATACAGCCGGGACCGTGAGTCTCGACCCTGAGTAGTATCTGTTTTAGCTTCCGCATGAGTGATATTGTAGTGAGGACATGATGTACCGGGCATAAGCCCGCATTTATAGTACTCTGATGTTTTTCTGTGGACACTCCCTTCGTGGAGATTTTTATTCTATATATGTGATCTATTGTTGTGGACTGCATTGCTCTTATTTCATTTATTGTGCTACCTTTCTGTGATCGAATTGGCCGGCAGAATCGGCGTCTTGTGGTGATGACCCTTCATGACGAGAAGGTGTCACCGCAAAGCGACGATTCTGGGCCTAAGACCCCGGTGGTTGAAAAAGAAAAAAAAGGGGGGGGGGTCTTACACACGGGCATGTCACATAGCCGTATCATGCTCGGGTCATCCAATGAAGGACACGGCCTGGGACACGGGCGTGTCCCAGGGCGTGTAAGTGCACATGGCATGGGACACGGGCGTGTCACCTGGCCGTGTACTTCTCTGGAATTTTCTGAGTTTTGTATCGACTACCGAACACTGCTGTCGACTGGTTGACACGGGTGTGTCAAATCCAATAAGGGTGTGTCGTCACCCATGTCTACCAAGCGACGTGACAGTTGGCGTGGCAGTAATTCATGACACGGCCCCTGGTCATAGGCATATCGAGGACCCGACAAGGGCGTGTAAGGTTAGGACACGGGCGTGTCCCAACCCGTGTCCTTTTCTGTGCTCGATTTGAGTGGTTGGATCGAATCACACGGCCGAGAACACAGTCGTGTGCAAAGCCGTGTTCGGCCCAGGAATAAAGTTTTCAGGCTTATCTTAGCCGTTTGTTTTCTTTAAATAAGATCCAACGACCTAGATGAGTTCCTGCTTGTGTTTAATCCGGGATTAGAGGTTTTATTCCTCATTTTCATCTTTAACTCCCTCTTTCTAAGAAGTTAGAGAGAGAAGAGATCAAAGATGAAGGAAGGGGTGAATCCGGCCATCGGCGAAGCATCGGAGCACATATCTGAGAACCGAGACCGGATCCATGGAGAGAATTCCTTTGCGAAGCTTTCTATCTGACTAGTTTTTCATGGCGCCGAAGCGGACTTCAAGGGTAACGATTTTCAACTCGAGCACTTGAATCTTTTCTTCCTTTACATGGGAAAACCCGCTCCCACGAGTGTGCGGTGAGTGCGCGGTGTTCCTTGGGGTAGATATGTGAAGTCCCCCTTATTTAGAGTCCGGAATTGAAGTACGGGCATAGGCATTGTGTGTGAAGCCTACCCGGACGAATTTGTATGGATCGGTGATGTTGCATTGTATGAATAGCTAGAGAAGACTCCGTGCGTTGTTTTCGAGTTTCTACGCGGTAGATTGCGACAGGGATCCTTGGAGATTAACTCCAAGGCGCACCCGAAAAATTGGGCGGAAACGTAATTCTGCTAACTTGGCGACTAGGGAGTCAGCCTTGAACATAACTGGGTTATGTGATGGTTGGAAATGATGTAGGATCTTAGTGAAGCTTGGCCCATGCGTACGTCTTAAAGTGACTAGGCGGCGTGAGGAATGGGCGGGTGGATGCAGACCTAGTCTATGTGGTTCGGTGCTAAAGGCCCTAAAGTGGAACTGTTCGTTGGCATAGTCGGGAGCCTTGGACTACGATCGGAATGACACAAAATTCCTCACATTGCTTGCCATCCTAAGGATGGTGGTGAAGCCATGGAATTGACCGGATTCACCATGAATGTGCCCTGAGTGCACGGGGTGTTTGGCCGAGCGAGCCAACACCTGTGGCAAAAGTCTTTTTATGCACTTTATTATTTAGCTGGGCTAACGTTATGTAGGGAAGGAGCACGGCCGCCCAAAATAGGGGGCGGGGTCGTTATATTTTGGTCAGCTTTAGCTGACCGTTGCCCTGTTTGCCACCATGCGGTGGAATAATTGCTTGCAGGTGCTGCGGAACCAAGCGCCAAGTAGCGGGTTGAAGCCTAAGCTGCTGTGCAGGCCCTCGAAGGCCGAAGTGAACTACTATTTTTTACCTTCTATCATGTTTGGCCGGCCTGCAAGCCGATGTTTGTAAGACATTACCTTGTTAAGAGAAATGTTGTAAGGCCATAACGCCATGTACTCTTCTATGTATTCGGTTTATTTCATTCCTATTTTGGCTAGTGAACATTCATGCCATGCTTGTGCAAATTTTGGGTTCTATTAACTGTTTAAAAGCTTCCACTAGAATGCTCTGTGTTTGGACGAGTAGTTGAGTCTTTGGTATTATTCTATAACCCCTCTAACTGTCCGTGGTATATGGCGTCGGGTTCCAGCTTGACCTTCTATTATATGCCATACGACGGATGGGGGTGTTACAATTTGGTATCATACTAGGGTGCCGGTTGTCTGTAATCGAATTCGTGGGCGAATTATTTTAAGGGGTGGTGAGCACATGTATGTGCGTCAATGTTATAACATAAAAGAACCCATGAATGTCCACTTAGGAATGAAATAATGCATTTGTTTTGGGAACCTAAGTGTTTCAATGATTGCTTTTAGAAATTTTGTGTCTCCTAATCAAGGGTTTATGCTATTATAGGTGTCTAGAAGCGGTGAGGGGAAATCGGAGCGTCCGCAATCAATAGAAAGTAGTACACTAAAAGACGTGCCTACAACACCTCCTTCAGCAGAAACCATCAGATTGGTGGCTGAAGCAGTTTTTGCCATGATAAATGCCCAGCAAGTGAAGCACGCACCACCTGTTAATAAGCAAGAACCGATTAGAGTGGCAGTGTCGGGAGTAGTAGAGCGTGGGGCAGTATATCCGGTAGCACCAAGAAGAGCCATGGAGAAACAGCTAAAGCATGTGATGAGCTTTAATCCTCCGGTATTCGATGGGTTGGGAACGCCAACACAAGCTGAGGATTAGCTCTCTACAATGAAGAGGGTCATGACCGCCACAGAAACTGCAGGGTGGCAGAAGACCATAATAGTGACCTTCCTATTGGCCAGTGAGGCAAGGATGTGGTGGGATGAGTTGGAGGTTCATCTCTTAGTGGGAAGAGAACTTGCTGACTTACCAATGGAGGAATTCTCAAGGTTGTTCTTGGCCAGATACCTACCTTCTTCCCAGAAGCTTGAGATGGAGAATAAGTACCTTGGATTGTCTCAGGGAGCGAGTAGCATGGATGAGTATCTCCATGAGTTTACTCGGTTAGTTCGTTATGTTGGTGCTATGTTTACTGAAGAAGAGAGGAAGACCAACCAATTTTAGAATGGTCTACGGAGCTACCTAAAACTACTCTTTGCTGGGCCTAAGGCGCAGGGCTTCCTAGCCTTGGTAAATGTGGCTCGGTCTTTGGAAAGGGTTGCAAGGAAAGTGCAAGAGAATAAGGACCTAGTGGAGAAGAAGTCAGAGTTTAAAGTGCCAAATTCAAAGTCAGGTTTCCACAGATGGAACAAGAAGCAGAAGACTTTGAGCTCAGCCCCTTCGTCTGGTACGACGGGGACAATCCCTAGTTGAGTCCTAGAAGCCTGTTACAACTGTGGAAAGGTGGGACATTTTGCAAGTGATTGTTGGAGCGGACATGCAAAGTCCGAAAGGAGGCAAGGAGCAACTTATGAGGAAAAGGGGAAGGCGGCGGAGTCAACCGCATCCCATCATGCTCCAGCCCAGCATAGAGTTTACAACCTTGAGCTGCAAGAGGCCATCAAACAAGCTGACGTGTTGACAGGTACGAGTTAAATTTTTTATAGTTTAGCTTTTTGTTGTAACTGTTACATTTATATGTGTTAGCTTATTTGTGTTGGTGTTAGACTTTGTTTTGATTTTCGATCGTCCGGCGAGAGCCCTGTTTGATACGGGAGCGTCGCATTCCTTCTTGTCCGAAAGATTTGTATCGCTCATCGGAGTCCCTTCTTCGATGGAAAAGGACAAGCTGGATGTGTTGTTGTCCAATTGGTGCTCAATGCGCGCGGGTAGTATCTGTGTGGTAAAGTTGCGGATTGGGGATCAGGAGTTCGATTTGCAAGCATCGGTGCTACTGTTAGTAGAGTTTGACGTAATCTTTGGAATGGACTAGATTTCAGAGCAGCGATCCTGCATTCACTGTAACCGAAAATAGGTTAGGTTGGGACTGAATACTGAGCGAGAGAGTACGTTTACAGGCATGAAAGGGTCGAGCAAGATTATGGTGTCATCTTTTGAGGTGATTAAGGATGTTTGGTCTGGTGCTGAGCTGTTTGTCATTTCAGTACAGGCTTCAATGCCTAATCTTAGTCTAGAAAGTATTGCAGTGGTGTCCGAGTATCCTGATGTATTTCCAGACGATCTCCCGGAAGCCCCTCCTCAATGGGAGATTGATTTTTACTATTGAGCTGGTGCCAGGTGCCAAACCGATGTCACGCTCTCCGTATCGGATAGCGCCTAAGGAAATGGAGGAGTTGAAAGTACAACTGCAAGAGTTGTTAGAGCAAGGGTATGTGCGTCCAAGTTCGTCGCGTTGGGGCGCACCGGTCCTTTTTGTTAAGAAGAAAGATGGGAGTTTGTGACTTTGTATTGATTATCGGGAGTTGAACAAGCTTACGGTAAAGAATAAGTATCCGATCCCAAGGATTGATGATCTATTTGATCAGTTAGTTGGGTCAACAGTATATTCGAAGCTAGATCTGAAATCCGGATACTACCAGTTAAGGATAAAAAAATGTGACATCCCTAAGATAGCGTTCAGCACGCGGTTTGGACATTACAAGTTTATGGTCATGACGTTTGGGCTTACCAATGCGCCATCCGTGTTTATGGATATAATGAACAGGATGTTTAGAGAGTACCTAGACCAATTCGTGATAGTGTTTATCGACGATATCTTGGTGTCCTCACTGTGTGAGGATGATCACAACAAGCATCTGTATATGGTGTTGGAGAGTTGTTGAGGAAGAATCAGTTGTATGCTAAGTTCTCCAAGTGTGAGTTTTTGATGTCCTCAATAGTGTTCCTTGGGCATATTGTTAGTGGTAACGGGATTGTGGTGGATCCGACGAAGATAGCGGCAATTCAGGAGTGTCCTGAGTTGACAACGGTGGCGAAAGTCCGGAGCTTTCTGGGGCTTGCCGGCTACTACAGGAGCTTTGTGGAGAATTTCTCACGGATCGCGCTACCACTCACGATGTTGACAAGGAAGGATCAGAAGTTTGTATTGATGTTGGAGTGCGCGCAGGCTTTTGAAGAGTTGAAGAGGACGGTTGATCTCGGCACCTATCTTGTGTTCGCCGAGTGGATCCGAAGGATTCGAAATTTATAGTGATGCTCCGTGCAATGGTTTGGGCTGTATTCTGCTACAGCATGGGAGAGTAATAGCGTATGGATCGCGACAGTTGAAGGTCCATGAGAGAAATTATCCGGTCCATGATCTGGAACTAGCGGCCGTGATATTTTCTCTAAAGCTGTGGAGGCACTATCTGTATGGTGTAAAGGTTGACATTTACACCAATCATAAGAGCCTTAAGTATTTACTAGATCAGAAGGACCTAAACATGAGGTAGTGAAGGTGGAGGGAGTACTTGGAGGACTACACTTTCAAGATACAGTATGTGCCTGGGAAAGGAAATGTAGTAGCGGATGCTTTGAGTCGTAGGACTCCGGTGCAGGCCAACTGGTTGGCGATGCATGATGAGAGATTAGTCCGTGATTTGGAGACATTGGAGATATCTTGCGTCGACAAGCAATCTCGTGCTGAAGAAATATTGTGTTGGACGGAGGTGCAGTACGACCTAGCTGATAGGATTCGGCAGGCTTTGGTTCAGGATAGAACAATGAAGCAGGCATTGGATGAATCGTTGGACGGGTCAAAATCCCAGTTTGCAGTTGTGGATGGACTGCTAAGGAAGGACGGTCGCCTATGGATTCCTAATGCAGACAGACTTCAGGAGGAATTGATGTTTGAGGCTCATCATACCAAGTACTCAATCCATCCGGGGAGCACGAAGATGTATAGGGACATGAAGAAGTTGTTCTGGTGGACAGGACTGAAGAAGGATGTAGCACTGTATGTGGCAAAGTGCCAAACATGTGCCTTAGTGAAGGCGGAGTGCCAGAAGCCCGGAAGTTTCTTAAAGTCCTTGACAATCCTGGAATGGAAGTTCGACGACATATCCATTGATTTTTGGCACGGTTTGCCAAAGTCGCAGAAGGGAAATGACGCCATTTGGGTGGTCGTAGATAGACTGACAAAAGTGTCGCATTTAATTCCGAATAAGAAGGAAGATTTATTGGAAAAGTTAGCCAAGCTCTATGTGGATAATATTGTACGATTGCATGGTGTGCCCCGCAGTATTGTTAGTGATTGAGATGGGACGCTTCACATCTAATGACTGGAGGCTAGTGCATAAGTTGTTGGGAACTAAGCTGAGTTTTCAGAACAGCCTTCCATCCGCAAACAGATGGTCAGACTGAGAGGGTCAATAGGACGATGGAGGACATGCTCCGTATGTGCGTCCTAGATTTCGGAAAATACTGGGAGGATCAGCTGTACATGGTAGAGTTTGCATATAATAATAGTTTTCAAGCAAGTATTGGAATGACGCCTTTCGAGGCCCTTTATGGGAGAAGGTGCCGCATACTGTTGTCTTGGTTGGAGGCAGGCGAGTCAAAGTTATTCAAACGTCAGGCGGTGGAAGAAGCCACTTCAATGGTATGTACGATTCAGGAACGGTTAAGGATCGCTCAGGATAGGCAGGCAAAATACTATAATGCCAAGCATAGGAATGTAGAGTTTAGTGTTGGCGATTGGGTGTATCTGAAAATCAAGCCGTTCAAGGGTGTCTCACGGATTCGATGCCTGAAGAACCTGAGTCCGAGATACCTTGGGCCGTTTGAGATCCTGGAGCGGATAAGCGAAGCAGCGTATCGGTTGAAGCTGTCGGTGGAGTTGAGTTGGCTACACGATGTGTTCCACATATCAGTGTTGCGGAAGGTGGTGCAAGAGCCTTCACAAGTCATTATTGTTGATCAAGAGTCGATTGATAGTGGATTGAAAACGAAGGTCATGCCAGTTTGCATTGAATACTTTGAAGTCAAACTGCTCCGCAATAAGGAAATTCGAATGGTTAAGTTCCGTTGGGATAACTGCGGACATGAGGAGCTCTCTTAGGAGCAAAAGCAGGCTATGTTGGAGGAATAACCCGAACTTTTCAACTCAGGTAATGTTTAAATTATTTTGTGTACCATTTTCTTAATTTCGTGGACGAAATTCTTTACGGGGAGGAGATTTGTAACACCTTCGAAATTTAGAGTTGAAACGGGCGGTGTTTGTACCAAGTTTGGATCTTGGTAGGGTGAACACGGCCTATGTAACATGGGCGTGTCACACGACCGTGTCATGCTCTGGTCATCCAGTGAAGGACACGGGCGTATCCCAGGGCGTGTCAGTGCACACGGTATGGGACACGGGCGTATCACCTGGCCGTGTACTTCTCTGGAATTTTCTGAGTTTTGTATCGACTATCGAACACGTCCATGGACTGGTTGACACGGGCGTGTCAAATCCAACACGGGCGTGTCGTCACCCGTGTCCACCAAGAGACGTGACAGTTGGCGTGGCGATTATTCGTGACATGGCCCCTAGTCACGGGCGTGTCAGAGGACCCGATACGGGCGTGTCAGGTTGGGACACGGGCGTGTCAGGTTGGGACATGGGCGTGTCCCATTCCGTGGCCTTTTCTGTGCTCGACTTTAGTGGTTGGATCGAAGAACATGGACGGGAATGCGACCGTGTGCAAAGCCGTGTTCGACCCAGGAAAAAAGTTTTCAGGCTAATCTGAGCCGTTTGTTTTCTTTAAATAAGATCCAACAAGCCCAGATGAGTTCTTGTTTGTGCTTTATCCGGGATTAGAGGTTTTATTCCTCATTTTCATCTTTAAATCCCTCTTTCTAAGAAGTTAGAGAGAGGAAAGATCAAAGAAGAAGGAAGGGAGGAATCCTGCCGCCGGCAGAGCATCGGAGCACCAATCTGAGAACCAAGACCACATTCGTGGAGAGAATTCCTTTGCGAAGCTTTGTCTCCGACTAGTTTTTCATGGCGCCAAAGCGGACTTCAAGGGTAACGATTTTCAACTCGAGCACTTGAAGCTTTTCTTCCTTTGCATGGGAAAACCTGCTCCCGCGAGTGTGCGGTGAGTGTGCGGTGTTCCTTGGGGCAGATATGTGAAGTTCCCCTTGTTTAGGGTCCGGAATAGAAGTACGGGCATTAGGCATTATGTGTGAAGCCTACCCGGAGGTATTTGTCTGGATCGGTGATGTTACATTGCATGAATAGCCAGAGAAGACTCTGTGCGTTGTTTTCAGGTTTCTACGCGGTAGATTGCAGCAGGGATCCTTGGAGATTAACTCCAAGGCACTCCCGGAAAACTGGGCGGAAATGTAATTCTGCTAACTTGGCGACCGGGGAGTCAGCCTTGAACATAACTGGGTTATGTGTTGTTTGGAAATGATATAGGATCCGGGTGAAGCTTGGCACGCGCGTACGTCTTAAAGTTACTAGGCGGCGTGAGCAACGGGCGGTGGATGCCGACCTAGGCTATGTGTTTCGGTGCTAGAGGCCCTAAAGTGGAACTGGCCATTGGCATAGTCGGGAGCCTTGGACTACGGTCGGAAGGACTCAAAAATGCTCACATTGCTTGCCATCCTAAGGATGGTGGTGAAGCCACGGAATTGACCGGATTCACCGTCAATGTGCCCTAAGTGCACGGGGGTGTTTGGCCGAGCGAGCCTACACCTGTGGAAAAAGTCTTTTTATGCACTTTATTATTTAGCTGGGCTAACGTTATGCAGGGAAGGAGCACCGCCGCCCAAAATAGGGGGCTGGGTCGTTATATTTTGGTCAGCTTTAGCTGATCGTTGCCTTGTTTACCACCATGCGGTGGAATAATTGCTTGCAGGTGTTGCGGAACCAAGCACCAAGTAGCGGGTTAAAGCCTAAGCTACTGTGCAGGCCCTCGAAGGCCAAAGTGAACTACTATTTTTTCCTTCTATCATGTATGGCCGGTCGGCAAGCCGATGTTTGTTAGACATTACGTTGTTAAGAGAAACTTTGTAAGTCCATAAGGCCATGTACTCTTCTATGTATTCGTTTTATTTCATTCCTATTTTGATTAGTGGACATTCATGCCATGCTTGGAAAAAATTTGGGTTCTATTAACTGTTTAAAAGTTTCCTCTAAAATGCTCTGTGTTAGGACGAGTAGTTGATTCTTTGGTATTATTCTGTAACCCCTCTGACTGTCCGTGGTATATGGCGTTGGGTTACAGCTGGACCATCTATTATATGTCATACGACGGATGGGGGTATTACACAGTACTCGAGTATATCTTTCTTTGTTCTCGAGTCAACTGAAAAATCTAGCTCAGAATTTTTCTAAGTCTAGTACTCGAGAAGATAAGGCCATTACTCGAGAAGGCCAAGCCTTCGTCTCGAAAAACAAAGGTCTAGTACTCGAGAAGTATAACTTGTTACTCGAGAAGTTCAGCTAGTACTCGAGAAGTCAATTTCTATTACTCAAGTAACAGAAGTCACTTCTCGAGTAGCAAGAAATTATTTCAAAGATTTTCTCTAAGTATTATTCTCGAGAACCCCATACTCCTTTCTCGAGAAACAATAGTTACTACTCGAGTAGTCTATAATCCACTTGAGTGATGAAGACCATTTTCTTGAAATTTTTCGTTAAGTCTGATGGAAATGATTTCAAACTAATCTCATTTATTATTGGCCCACGTGTACAGTCTTTATGATTATGACGTTAGGCTTGTCCTATAAAAGGTATAATCAAATCGACTAACCCTAAGTAGAACATGAGAAAATCAAGTTTCTTAATCGTTCTAATATTCTAAATCGGGAAAAGCCACCGCTCTTCATCGACGTTCTCACCACCGCTTCTTTCCGATTCCAGTGATTTAGAGCAAGTAGAGAACAATAGATCAAGGCATTTTATTTCTACATATCCATCTTTTGATCATGTTGATTTCAAGCATTTCAGATCAAGATATTTCGGCTTGTCTTCTTCGATCTATTTCTGATAAAGCTTCAAAGTTCAAGACCGAAGAAAGGTTGAAGATTCAGATCTTAGATAATTTTGTTTGTATATTTCTGTTTACAACATCTTTAATCTTGTAGGAGATTTTGTCTCCGAGTGTTGTAGGAAGTTTTTCTTCCGAGTGTAGATCCGTTTTGAGGATCGAGTTGTAGGGACGTTGCTCCGAGTTGTAGGATTATTTTTAATCCGAGATAATAGTGAAATAGCCAAGTCTAGTGTGTTGCTAGATCGGTGAGGTGGACAGTGAACGTACCAAAGATTAGGGAACCACTATAGATCTGGTGTTCTCAGGGATTTGTTTGCTTATTTTCTACGCTTTGTTCGTTCAATTTTTATTCCACAAAAAGACGCAGACCTCAACTATTCACCCCTGCACCCCTCTAGGTGATTTAGGTAGACAACTAAAAACATCATGGGGGATTATAGGACTTAGTATTTTAGACTAACGGTCGTTGACCTAATCATTTTAGGGGATCATGGAGCTGAACCAGGAGGTGCATCCCCAGATGTCAGTGTGCTTGGAGACGGGATAGTCTAGCACTAGAGATTAGGCAACAGGGACAGTGAGTCTCGATCTTTAGTAGATATTATAGTTTTTCTTCCGTGATTGAGTTATTTATAGTGAGGATTTTGGTGTATCGGGCAGGTGCCCTCTTTAGATTGCTGAGGACACTCCCATCTTGGAGAATTATTTATATATATGTGATTTTATGTGGACCAGTATTTGAGTTTTCATGTCCTCTTAAATTTAAACTACTCTTTTGCTATCTGTTTGGCCGGCAGGATTGGTGTTTTGTAGTGACGACCTTCCCGGGTGTGTTGGTGTCACCGCAAAGCAGCGGTTCTGGGCATTAGACCCTTGTGGTTTTAAGGAAAAAAATGGTCTTACAAACTTGTATCAGAGGGAAATCATGATCGGAAAAGTAGAAGTCCACTAACCCTAGGTCACCCCCGCTCGAGTTTAGTTTGGGGACAAACAAAGTAGCAAAAGCTGTGGTGTGTCCATATGGGGGATCACATGTAATTGTCCACTTTTGACTAGGTTAGGTCAAATTTCTTATAATTGACCTTTGTTATGCAGCCCTAGGGACATCCTATACCGCAGGGCGGAGCTCAGCAAACTCTGAATGCTACACCACCTCCCCCGGCTCCCACTCCATTCCTACAGTAGGAGATGGGGCAGACTTTGACGGCCATTCTGGAGGCCTTCAGGACCCGGCAGGCTCCGGCTCTGCAGCCAAACCCAGGAACCAATTGGTTGAGTATCTTCCGAGGACTCTCTCCCCATCTTACATGGGGATGGAGTCGGTAGTACGGAAGGAAGAGTGGCTTGATATCATATTCGAGATGCTGACGGGGTACGATGTATGTGGTAGGAGAGGGTACCTCTGGTGGTCTCCTGCTTGGAGTCTTATGCCAAGAGATGGTGGAATACACTTCTGGCTACGATATTTGCAGATCGGGAGGTTTCTGACGTCACTTTGGAAGAGTTCAGGGTCACACTATTAGAGCACTTTGTCCCACAGTAAGCAAGAGACGAGCTATAAGACAGGTTCCTGCACCTGAGATAGGGCAACATAACGGTGGTGGAGTACCATCGGAAGTTAAACCACTTAGCCAGATTTGCGGACTTCTATCAGCTGGATGAAGCAGGGTATACCAAGAGGTTCTATAAGGGCCTTTTAGAGGATCTGATACAGGCTCTTCTGTTTATATCTGACGGTCTTATACCTCAGATTCTAGATATAGCAAAGTAGATAGAGGATGACTGGCACACGACTCGAGACCGGAAGAGGCCAACTGAGGATTAGGGCCAAAGAGGCAGGAATGATCAGCGGAGGGGCCGCTTTGCTGAGGAGAGAAGGGCAGAGGACCAACCCTTCCAGAAGGTGAGACAGGAGACAAGGGAGCATGTGGTATTGTCCCCTCAATCTCTTCAGATGCGGGAGATACAGAGGCCCGGATGTATGTCACTTCCCCGCCCGAGTGCTACAACTATCATCAGGTAGGTCACATCCGGAGGAACTGTCCTATGAGAGGGGCACCTATACCGGCACCACAGGCTGCCCCACTCGCTCAGCAAATTGCAGGATGAGGCCATGGAAGAGATCATAGTTTCAAGGGTAGAGATCAGAGGCGAGAGAGTGATCAGGTGTATGCTCTAGACTTGGCTCCACCTCAGGACCCGGGCAAGGTGATTACAAGTATACTAGTACTTCATGTTGTTATTTACTTTTGGAATATTTTAAACAACAAACATCAGTAGCATACTAGTAAAAAAACATAGGATCAGTTACCTAAACTTAATTAAATAAACAGGAATAGTTATGGTGTGCGACAAACCTGCCCACACCTTAGTGGATAGGGGGCGTTACACAACTTCATCTCCGAGGAGTTTGTAAAAGGACTAGAAGGAGTCAGACATTATTCGAGGGTTGTTAGGAGAGTGCATCTCCCCAACGGGATGGAGGTCTTAGCTACTGCTAAGTGCCTCCTGAGGGTGACTATTGATGGACTTACACTCAAGCCCCGAACTACGGTCTTGAGGATGCAAGACTCCAACCTGGTTCTGCGCATGGCATGGCTTACTTGGAACTATGCCCAGATAGATTTCCCGGCAAAGAAGGTTGTACTGAGTTATGATGGCACCTTCACAACCTTCGAAGGTATTACTCTTGTCTCCCGTAGGATGTTATCTTCTATTCAGGCCGTCAAGGCCCACATGTAGGGAGATGAGGTATGCCAGGTGTTCTTCGACATAGTAAATGCCAAGACGATGGTTGCCGATATATCTGAGGTGCGGAGACTTTGCAAATGTGTTTCCAAAGAAGCTACCAAGATTACCGCCGCATCAGGAGAAGGATTTTCAGATCCAGTTGGTGCCTGGAGCTAAGCCGGTGTCTAGGTCTCCCTACCGGATGGCTCCAATGGAGATAGTGGAGTTCAGTAGTCAACTGAAGGAGCTGGTGGAGGCGGGACTGGTTAGGCCAATATCCTCACCTTGGAAAGCTCCGGTCTTGTTTGTGAAGAAGAAGGACGGGACCCTAAGGTTGTGCATCGACTATCGTGCACTAAAACGACTAACAGTACGAAACACCTATCCACTGACAAGGATCGACAAATTATTTGATCAGCTAGTGGGAGCACATCAGTTCTCGAAGCTAGATTTGAGGTCGGGGTACTATGAGTTACAGATTCAGGAAGAAGACATCCCAAATATGGCATTTAGCATTAGATATTGCCTGTACGAGTTTATCGTGAAGCCCTTTGGGCTCACGAATGCGCCATCGGCTTTCATGATCTTAATGAACCGGGTATTCAATCCATACCTCGACAGGTTTGTCATTGTATTCATAGATGACATCCTTATTTATTCAAGGACGAAGGAGGAGCACGCAAAACATCTGGCCTTGACTCTGGAGAAGCTTAGGGAGCATCAGTTGTATGATAAGTTCAGCAAGTGCCAGTTTTGGCTAACGGAGGTGGCCTTTTTAGGCCCTATTATTAGTGGAGTAGGACTAGTAGTGAATCCCGCATAAATTCAGACAGTGCGAGAATGTCCTCAATTGAAGATGGCCACGGATGTTCGAAGATTCCTAAGATTGGCTGGGTACTACCGAAAGTTTGTGCAGGGATTCTCTCAGATAGCCCATCCACTCACTTCTTTGATGAAGAAGGACACACCGTTCATTTGGACGCCGAAGTGTTAGGCGGCCTTCCAGGAGTTGAAGGGTTGGCTTACGTCAGCTCTTATCCTCTCTCTTCTATCTAGGAATGAGTGATTCCAGGTGTACACTAATGCATCGTTTCAGGGGATGGGCATTGTACTGATACAGTATGGACATGCGATAGCATACGCCTCCCGCCAGCTGAAGAAGCATGAGAAAAACTACCATATGCATGACTTGGAAATGGGAGCAGTGGTGTTCGCTCTAAATATTTGGCGGCATTACCTTTATGGGGTGCACTGCGACATATTTTCGGATAACAAGAATCTGAAATATGTTGATATGCATGAGTTGAATGTTTGCCAGAGGCAATGGGTTGAATTTCTATCTGATTATGAGTTTACGATACACTATCACCCACGGAAGGCGAATGTGGTGGCGGATGCACTGAGTCAGAGGGCTACCACTTGAGGAGAAGAGTCCTAGATGATGGAAATGGAGCTGGTATGGGTGATGGAGGATATGTAGATTACCTTGGTATCCTCGAATGACTCAGAGCTTTATGAGGAGTATCTAGCCGCGATGGACACTACCGATGATATTCGAGATTGCATCAGGGCTGAGTAGAGAAGGGATGACAAGTTGGAGCCAATATTCAGGTCCTTGGAGGCAGGCCTGACCGAAAGTATACAGATAGAGATGGGTTGATATGCTTTAGAGGACAAGTGCACATACTGGCTGGGGGCAGGATTTGGGAGGACATTATGATCGAGGCTCACTACAGCAGGTACTCGGTGCACCCGGGCATCACCAAGATGACGACCGACCTAAAGAGGATGATGTACTGGTCGGGCATGAAGTGAGATATCACATACTTCGTGACCCATTGCGAGGCTTGTCAGTTAGTGAAGGGCGAGTGTAAGAGTCCGACCGGATTATTGCATCCACTTCCGGTGCTGGAGTTGAAGTTCAACGATATCACCATGGATTTCATATATGGTCTTCCTCGGTCACATGCGGGGAACGACTCGATATGGGTGATCGTCGATCGACTGACAAAGGTGTCAAGATTTTTATCGATCAAGAAGGACGCTCCGGTGGGTGACTTGGTGCGGAGGTTTGTGGAGCAGTTCGTCCGATACCATGGAGTGTCGAGGATGATAGAGTGCAATTGTGATGGAAGATTTACATTTAAGGAATGGAGGTCGGTCCACGCTTATTTGGGGACCCAGTTGACATTTAGTACCACATTCAACCCTAAGACAGATGGGCTGATAGAGCGCACCAATCAGACACTAGAGAATTTGTTGCGTCTTTGCATATTGGACCGCGGAGAGCCATGGGAGAGGCAGCTACCGTTGATCAAATTCTCGTACAACAATAGCCACCAGTCTAGCATCAGCATGGCCCCTAATGAGTATTTATATGGGAGGAGATGCAAGACTCCTTTGTCTTGGATCCAGGATGAGGATCTGAAGGCACTTGGCTCATATTTCATCGACGATATGGATGCTCAGGTGCGATTGATTCGATACATGATGGTGGAGGCCTAGAGCAAACAGGTTAAGTATTACGATGCTCCACATCGTCAAGTAGAATTCCAAGTAGGAGACCGGGTGTTTCTGAAGATACGACCGATACATGGAGTCTCACGGGTGCGTGGTCAGAAGAAGCTCAGCCCGAGATACATAGGGCCTTACAGGATCATGGAGCAGATCGGTCCCTTGGCATACAGACTGGAGCTATCGCTAGAGCTAGCGGGTTTGCACGATGTCTTCCACGTCTCCTCCCTCAGGATAGCTCTACTTTGGCCGGAGCAGTAGATTACGACGAAAGATGGGCCTATAGCTTCTGATCGATCGGGGAACCTGAAGCCGATCCGGATACACGATACTGGGATGAGGGTCTTGCGGCGCAAGAAGGTTCTACTGTTCAATCTCTTGTGGAGGAATCATTGATAATAGGAGCACACGTGGGAGCCACGAGACTTGATACAACAAAGGTATCCGGGACTTTTAACGTCAGGTATTCCCTTTAACCTCTCGGGATGTTACATTTTACTTCTCACACTTGAAACCCCGTAGGCCTAACTTGAATTTTGAGGACAAAATTTTTATTTTTATGTATTGGGATTTATAACATCCCTCAAACATCTAGACCCCTAGGAGTGGTTTTTGTCATGACTAAGTCATGACAAAACCCTAGGAGAATACCAAGTGAACCTAGGCATGAAGGTGGGGCCACCTTGGTCTGCAAATAGTAGAATTCCAATTACTAGCTTAGGGATGACCATAGGGCTTCACCATGACTCCATGACCCCACCACAATATCACTAACCTATTAGAGGGTCCAGTAGAGCCATTGGGACCCACTAGGGTAAACTAAAAATGTCAAGGTTGACCAAAGTCAACCTAAGCCCTGATTAGGTCAAACTAAACTCACCCATGCCCACTTGACACCCCCTTAGCCAAAGGGACCCACCTAGTCCTTTCTTTGCTTTAAGGGAGGCCCATGGGTCACCAAGGATCCATTGGGGTCAACCAAAAAGATTCCAAGTTGACTCAAGTTTGGGAAGCGTCGAGTGAGTCGACAGGACTCGACGATTAGATTAGGTATTTACTTATCAAGATTTTTGGGCTCGAGGCGTTGAGTGCACTCAATGCAATGGACTTATTTGCGTTGAGTGAGTTGAGTGCACTCAATGCCATTTTACTTAGGAAGATTGTGGCTCGGGGCATTGAGTGCGTTAAGCGCACTCAACGCCATAAACTACTTGGCGTTACGTGAGTTGAGCTCACTCAATGCTATTATACTTGAAAGTTTTCTGGCTCGAGGCATTGAGTGCATTAAATGCACTCAATGCCATAGACTGATTGGCGTTAAGTGAGTTGAGCTCACTCAATGCCATTTTACATGGAAAGATTTCTGGCCGATTTAGGCGTTGAGTGTGGTGTCTTAACTCAATGCCATAGGCCGATTGGCATTGAGTGAGTTGAGCTCACTCAACGCCATTTTACTTGGAAATAGTTCAGACTGATTTAGGCATTGAGTGTGTTGACTGAACTTAACGCTTTTTCCTTAGAAGCATTCATCGTGCTCAGCAAGAGTTCGTCGAACGGAGAGGATTCGTCAAACTCAGCAAGAGTTTGTCGAATGGAGCATATTCGTCAAACTCAGCAAAGAATTCGTCGAGCTCAGCAAATATTCGTCGAACGAAGTAAGTACTGAACTGGGTCCAAAGTTCGTCGAATGGAGTTCGACGAACAAAGCAAGGTTGTTGAACTAGGTTCAGCCTTCGCCGAACGGGGCATATTCGTCATACGGGGTTCGACGAATAGAGAAAATTCGTTGAGTGGTGTTTGAGGAATGGAATAAATTCGTCGAACGAAGTTCGACGAATTGGGAAAATTTGTCAAATGAAGTTTGATGAATAGAACAAATTCGTCAAACTAAGCCTCTAGAGTTTGTGATTTGGAGGAGAGAGAGAAGCTAGAGATTAATTGCCATTATGGCCATGGAGGCTCCATAACCCCCACTTTTATGGGGCTTTTTTCCTTTGAGGGTGAGGAGAACCTTTTTTGGAGGAGGCTATCCATTAATTTGGTTCAGCCACCTTAATTTGATTGAAATCGAAGGAAAGAAATTAATGATCATTAGTGGAGATTAATGACATTTGGGATTTAAAAGCCTCCTCTCCCAAATTCCCTCTTTAAGGACCTTCACCAGAGTAATGGCAAGCATTTCCCCCGATTACTTCTCTTTTCCATTGAGGTTGGTGTAAAAGTTACAGAGGAGAAATGTTTGGTGGCTAGAAATGGTAAGGAGGCAAAGCACGCGGCTTCAGGACATAAATAAGGTCCTCCTCTACTCCTTCTTCATGGGTTAGATCTAAGTAATCTTTAGAGATAAGAATCGGGCTCATTTGAGCCGATTCAAAGCTTCAAATTCCATGAATTTTTAGATTTGGGCTTCCTCCTAGGTTCGTCGGAAACCGCCCCTGTGGCAGCCATGCTGCTGCACGCTGATAGCCCCCACCTCAACAGAGGTGGGGGCGGTGGTAGCGGTGGTGGAGGTGGTGGCCGACTAGGGAGGAGGCCGGGTGGCAAGCAATTGGGCTTAGAGTTTGCTCTAGGTCGGGTAGATCTAGTCCACTGGCTGGAGGAAGAAGAAAGCCAGGGCCCGTCGATCCTGCTTTAAGATCAGTGCAAGATCTAATATATAAAATCTGATTTATGTACATTCTGTTACATAATTTCAACTGTTTTGCAATTTAAATTAAAAATACATAGAGGCCTTTCCTGAAAAAGTGGTCAGTATGAAACTTGTAGCCCTGTGAGTCTAGTTTACTATAAAATTGATTTGAACAAATTTGGAGTTCAGGTGACACCACAACACTCATTTTGGTGAGGTTTATACCTAGGCTAGATCAGAGATTGTTTTGAGTGCCCCCATGAATCATGCCATTCAAATGACTTTAAGTTTTAGATGGAATTCACTCTAACCTATACCTAGAACATACTCAAAAATGGGAATTTTTGGAAAATATTTTCTAAAAGTTTTGGTAGAAATTTAGTAATCCATGTATGTATTATTTAAAGGGTCTAATGACCTCCAAACCCTCCCAAATTTTGGTGAGTGGTTATTTGGATCCATATAGGACTCTATATAAAATTTCATTCAATTTGGAGATGGATTGGTATGGAATTTGATAAACCCTAGCCTAGGCCCCAAATGGGGTAATTAGGTTAATTTGTCCCTTGTGGTGTTGAGTGACCAAATCACCTCAACAGAGGTTGAAACTTGGGCCACTTATTTCTTATGGCATTAAACACCCTCACATAAAGTGTAGGGTGGATTTGCCCTAGAACCCTAGTTAAAACCCTAAGGATGAACTTTGGGGGTTTGTGAAAGACATTGGGTGATATGTCCTTGTGTGGACATGGTGTTTAGTCCATGTGATCTTAGGGTGGTGGAATGCCCTAGGAAGCAATTTGGTGACATTTATACTTAGGCAAACAACAAAAACCATTTAGGGATAGTTTAGGCCTATACCTTTTATGAAAATATTGGAGGGAAATATGATCTTGGATCTTCTTAAGATTTTAGTAGAAGTAAATTTATAGTGCTATTGACCTCTAAAAGTTATTATAGGATGTTTAGAAAATAGTATCCTATACTTATAGTTATAAACACCATCTTTCCCCTAGTGATGATTTCTAAGTAACCATGGTTAGATTAACTTAGAATGATATAAAACTTTGGCAAGGTTAATTAAATATCATTCAGAGGCACTAGTAAATTATTTGGATCATTTGGGCATTTCTTCTTAGTGCCTCATGTGTTAAGTGAACTAGTGCACCATATTTTGATAAATATATAATAAATATTACATCTTCTTTGGAAAATTATGTTACTTGGCCACAGAATCTTTTAGGGCATAGTAAAGCCTATATAATTATTACATGTTATTTGGATGAGTTTATAAGAATGTTTCTTCACAAAGTGCACTTTAATGGATTGACTTGAAGTATTTTCCTATATGGCCTACTGACCTTGGAATTGCATGACATTTAGTCAGTAGTGTTTTATGATAATTATAAGTCTCTGGTAATTTTTATGTAATTTTTGGAGTATGAATTATGGTACTCCCTTCTTTAACTCCAATTATTTGAATTACTTTGAATTAATTATTTTAAGGTTATTACATTTATAAGAATTTGTGAAATTTATTATTCACTGATATTTTGCTATCAAATAGACTTCATAATTTTTGGGTGGCCACAACTTTAGGAAATCTAGTACTTCATATTCAAATTTACCCATGGCCAAACTTTTGGGAAATTTTAATAACTACTAAATTAATTAGAAAAATTACAAGTTTTTGGATTTAGGCTAAAGGTGTCATGATAGACACTCATTAATTATCTTAGGGAATTTGGATGAAAACTCTGAGTACCTCCTGTCATGTACATCAAATTACTTCGGTTGGTATGCATTTAGTAAAACTGTGGAATTTGTGATTACATGTGGAATGGACATAGGGAGATGGGGTTATTTGTTTACTAATCTTTGTAAAGTGAAAAAGAGAGCTTCATTAGGAGTCATGATGAGGAGAGGATTGGGTTGACTAGTGTTAAGAGGGTCTCGGGATCGGCAAAAGATCGTCTTTCCTGTGGAAAGAGACAGAGAGTCAAAATACACTAGGGTTAGATCCAGAATAATATTAAAAGGGATCAGGAATTGGGTAATAACCAATAGTAATAAGTGCCTTCCGAAATAGAGCTTTGGGGTTCAGCCCATCATTATTCCTAGTACCCCCGAGAGCCCTTCACAGGGAATGCTCTGGGCAGTCCAAGGCTAACGTAAGCCGTAAGACTAAATTGATTACAAGAGTAATTAGAAATAAACTAGGATTACACTTACACTCACACTCCCCGATGTTGTGGGAGTTAGGTTGGGTCACTCGAGCAGTATGCTCGGTGGTTTTTGTGATGGGAAGGTTAGCCCGGCGAGCCATTGGCTCGATAGATAATTGTGACGGACGGGTTAGTGCGGGGAGCTTTGACTTGGTAGATAATTATGACAGACGGGATAGTCCCTGGAGCTTCGGCTCGGTGGGAATATATAGTAATATTGCATGTGCATAAGATAAAAGGTGGTGGGTCTTCGGTATTGGAGATTCATTACACTAACACCAATACGTTGATTCGGGAAGTGTGGTTTAGTACATGGACAAATAAAGTCTGGTGCGTAGCCGGCAAGAGTATGTAGGATATCTGCTTAGTGCACCAGCATTGAGGTGTATGATAGATCTGACTGGTAGTGTGATACCGATTTAGAGGTGGGCAAGGCCCAACCCACCGCTTCTGTTTGCCACTACGGAGGTATCCTGGGAGGTTAGGCTCTAGAAAGGGGGAACTAAAGGTCTGTGTGCATAGAGTCGAGTGTGTGTGTTGCACTTGCATGTTCACATCATAGCATACTTACATGACATAGCATCATCATTTCAAATAACCCTTGACACCTATTGTATAAATTGGTATGGGACACTTTATACAATAGGTCTTGCAAAATGAACCCTTAGTCTATAGGTTTGTCTATGCACTCCTATAGGTCATGGTTTCTCACTTAGTTTACCTTCTCATACTATACTTGCTCACTTGTTATTGTGTATACTTATACTGTTTTCCTACTATTGCATACATATACTTGCTCTTTTTATGAACTCATGATAGACTAGTTCCGCCGCCACCTGCTTACCTTTGTTACTCTCCACCCTCATTACCTTCCCTTTCCTTCTCACCGCTCGTTGCATAGGAGCAATAGGGGAGGGGTGGGGGATGATAGGACTTAGTCTTTTATACTAATGGTCGTTCACCATATCATTTTAGGGGATCGTGGAGCCGAACTAGGATACGCAGCCCTAGAGGTCGGTGTGCTTGGAGATTTGGGACAGTTTAGCATTGGAGTTCAGGCGGTAGGGACAGTGAGTCCCGATCTTTAGTAGATATTATAGATTTGCTTCCGCGAATGAGTGATTTGTAGTTAATATTTCTTTGTATAGGGCAGGAGCCCTCTTTAGTACTTTCCTTATTCATTGTTGTGGACTCTCCCTTTGTGGAGAATTATTTTTATATATGTGATTTTATGTGGACCACTATTTAAGTTTTCCTGTACTCTTATATTTATTTTACTCTTTTGTGATCGGTATGGCCGACAGGATTAGCGTTTTGTAGAGACGACCTTCCCGGGTGTGTTGGTGTCACCGTAAAGCGGCGGTTCTGGGCATAAGACCCCGGTGGGTTTAAGGGAAAAAATGGGGTCTTACACATATGATGGTGTATATCATTGACTTAGAGTTTTGACTAAGGGTTTTGACTTCTTCAAATAGGGGTGATTGTTAGGTCTATTGATAACAATATCCCAGATTTGTAGAAGTCAAACAAGTCACTAGTATACACATAGATGTATTTAATGCATGCTCTATATTCAATGTGTGCAAGATGTTCTTGTCATAATGATTAGACAGGTTGTCTAAGTGACAGTGACAGGTTGAAACAAGGATGAATGCTGGGAAGACAAAAAATTTTTCTAAGTCCACCGGCGTTGAGTGAATGCAATTTGATGAGTTGTAAATATTCATATTTTTCAGTACTTTATTTATATCATTTAAGTTTATTTTCGTTGTTTTTAGTTATTTTCCTTTTATAAAATGTTCCTTTTTTGTATACTCCCTCTAACTAAGCATTATTTTGTTTTTAAGAAATTTTCCTGGAAAAAGTAAAAATTTCAAAGTACACGCCTGTGTCACATTGACAATGTCCATGACCTCACTGTGTCGCTTTGACGCCAGTGAAAAAAATTATTGCCGCTGTGAATCCGAAAAATCAGGGTTAGACACGCACATGACCTGTCTGTCGTGCCTGTGTCACGCAGTTGACACTCAATGCCAGCAGACTCGACACTCAATGCCAATCGACACTCAACGCCAGAAGAATCAACACTCAACGCCAGCAGACTCGACACTCAACACCAGTCGATACTCAACGCCACCGAAACTCCCGTGACCATTCCGAAATGGCCGTGTCGGTCCTGTAATTTTAAACTCAATTAAAACAGTTGCTGGCGACATCAAATTCTACCAGATGTCCAGTCACCCCCCCTATACTCCCATGACTCCCCTGTCACGCCCGTGACCGCCACATGGAATTTCCCAAAGCTTCCAGAATTTTGCCTGTCACCAGGTTTTTGGCTTCGCCGGCACGCCAGACCCAACACGCCACCCAATCACCCCATGACCGCAGCGTGTAATACGATTTTTTTTGCTTATAAATAGAAGTTTTTTGTAATGACTAAGGGTTCAATGTTTTGAGCCATTTTGCTATTGGAGTGCTGCTTGGTTGCTTTTGAGCTATATAAGGAGATTTTCTCCCCATTTCCTTATTGTTTGCTTTAGCTTTTTGTAACTCTATTTTTTTCATTAATAAAATTTGTTAGTTTTTCTCTCCTTATGTTGTTTTGGAATGCATCTGAGTGCCTAACCTTCAGTGATCTTTTGTATCTTTGATTTTCCCTTTAAAATTGGTTGTGTGTATGTATGTGTTATATTTGTTATTTTTTTAATGTTCTCAAGTTATCAAATTTTCTTAGTTTAGTTTTAGGTCTTCTCAAAGGTGTTAATCGTTATGCTAGATTTTCTCATCTTGTTCCTTAGCCTTCTCCAGGTTTAGCTTTTTAGTACTTTAATTTCATTTTTATGGTTTTATAAAAGTGTTTTCAAAGTGGCTTTTTATCCGTTTTGTTTATTTAGTCATTTTATTTTTATAAAACTTTTTGTTCTTTTACTTTTATTTCCACTTTTTAAGCATTTTATGAAATTATAAGAATAAAAATCTAATCGTTTAATTTTGTAGCACTTTGTTTTTACTTTAATTTTCAAAACATTTTAGCTCCTTTAATTTTTAATTTTCTCTTTTTATTGATTTTTGGCAAGTTCTAGGAGTAGAAATGTAATCGTTTTAATTATTCGATCACTTTGATTTCCTCTTCTATGTGTGTGAGAGAGTGTATGAGATTAAGTTCATTTTGATCTTTCAACTTCATGTAGAGTGTGTGTGTGTGTGTATGAGTTAAATTTTTATTGCTTTCTTCATTGCTTTCTTAATTACATAGAGTGTGTGAGTGTATGAGATAGTGTTTATTGTTTACTTTCAATTATGTAGAGTGTATGTGTGTGTGTGCATTTATTTCCTTCCTACTCATTCGAGTAGGACTCGCTTTCATTTCCCGCCTACTCATTCGAGTAGGACTTTTAATTTGAATTTATTTCCTACCTACTCATTCGAGTAGGACTCGCTTTCATTGCCTGCCTACTCATTCAAGTAGGACTTGTAATTTGCATTTATTTACCGCCTACTCGTTTGAGTAGGACTTGTTATTTGTCTTTTTATAACTTAGCCTTTTATTTATGATTTTGTTGAGTGTGTGAGTTCCCATTTTTATTAGTCTTACAATTTCCAAACATTTCATTATTTTATGTCCTTTTCTTATAATCCTTTAGAGCATAGTTTCGAACTCTTGCCTCATCAAAATCATAAGCCTTCCCCATTCCGATGAGTGGCTAGTCATTCTTAGCCCTCGATATCGAAGAGCATTGGGACATAAAAAATCACTTTAAATAATTAAAGGTCTTTTTCTCACTTTAATTAAATGACTTAAGGTTTGCCCCGGAGTATACGATGCGTAGAACCACATATCGATGTGTGGGCTCTATTTTGTTATCCATACGCTAGCTAGTTGAGAGGTCGTGCATATGGACCGATCACCCTTGGATAAAAAGATTTGTGTGCATAACCTTGAGAGAGGAGAAGCCTAATTCTAACGGATTGGGTTCCTCACCCAATAGCGGTATTCTTAGCGTAAAGCGGGCATTAAGAGGTATCCTTCGTCGAACGAGAGTTCGGTCGAATAGTCTTAATGTTCAGGTGAGCGATATCACTAGAGATAGGTGAGCTCATGTTTGTGGAACCTCCACGTCCAAGTTGCCTTTAATTAATTTGAAAACTAAGTTCTATAATTATTAAAAGTTAGTTTTGTTTCAATCCGATTCAATGCAGAGCGTTAATCCTTCATCGAATTTTCTAAGTGTTTTTACATCTCTCTTTTATAACCTTTTTTCTTAACTAAAATTCGACAACTCTATTTTCGATAAGATAATAGTCCCTCCGAGAGGAGTAGAAATAATCAACCTCCCCGGGAAATATACGACCTCGATATTCCCCCCGAATATCCTATATTACTCGTGATAGGGGCACTTGCCTCCTTTCGTCATGCGAAATCTGCACCCAGCGTGCTCATTAGATAAATTCGAGCACGGGCTTTGCACACATCATGTTTTTGGCACCGTTGCTGGGGAGCACGCGTTGTTATTTCAAATTCTGGAGTCTATTACTTTTACCTTTTTCTTGCTAAAATGTTTTTTTTAAAAAAACCAAAAAATATATATATAAGTTAATTTTTTTACAATATATTTTAGGGTGTATGACCCGTGGAAAACCCTTGGAGTCTGAAAATTTTGATTTCGATCCTGAGACTGAATGCTCCCTTGCGTTTATTCGATCTTAATGTCGAAATCCATTTTTAGACCCTAAAGAATCCATTGGAGAACCCTCTACCTTAGTTATGGCCGACCCCTACCCAAACACGGACGTAAAGCGTACAATGTCTTACTGCGCCCGGCCGAACCTGGATGATACTGGGTCGAGTATTGTTCGCCCGATGATAGCGAACAATAATTTTGAGATAAAATACAACGTTATTCAAATGACCCAAAATGCAGTGCAGTTTGATGGACTGCCGGATGAGGACCCGAACGTTCATTTATCTAGTTTTTTAGAAATTTGCATTACTTTTTAAATTAATGGCGTCACTTATGACGCCATTCACTTGTGCCTTTTTACATTTTCCTTAAAATTGAAAGCTAAAGCATGGTTGAATTCCCTCCCATGAGGATGTATCACCACTTGGGCCGAGCTTGTCGAACAGTTCTTAACGAAGTATTTTCGGCCCGCAAATACTAAAAAGTTGCAAAAGGACATTTCTTTGTTTATGTAGAACGATCCTTAGTATCTATTTGAGACATGGGAGAGGTTCAAAGAATTCCTCCACAGGTGTCCGCACCATGCGCTGCCAGCATGATTGCAAGTCCAAATCTTTTATAATGGGCTTAAGTACCAGACGCGTTAAATGATTGACGCGGCTGCCGGGGGTACTCTGAATAACAAGACCCTCGAGGCTCCCCAAGCTCTTATCGAAGAGATGGCCATGAACGCCTACCAATGGAATGTCCCACGGGAACATCGCAAGCTGGAGGCCGGCCTCTTTGAAGTGGATGCCACTGCTCACTTAGCCCTTCAAGTTGAAAGTTTGACAAAGTAGGTGGCGGAGATGTCTGTTTCCTCCTCCACTCCTCCATGGGCGCTTCCATCTTACGTCAGCATAGTCGAAGAGTTCGTAGACTATGTGGGAAATTTGGGGCGACCTTCCTCCAACCCCAACAATAACCCTTATAGTAATCACTATAATCCGGGTTAGAGGAACCACCCAAACTTCTCATGGAGCAACGTGAACAACGCACAGCGCCCGCCTAACTCTTTTGCGCCCAGATTTCCGCGGCCTACCCCTCTTCCAAAACCCTCCCTAATGGAGGAAAATTTTTCTAGATACATCGCATCCAACGAATCAAATATCCAGAACATCACCGGATCTCTAAAAAACTTAGAACAATAGGTTGGACAGCTAGCGCAAATGATGTCCGAGCGTGCGCTCGGGGCACTGTCGGGGAATATGGAGCCCAACCCTTAGGAAGACCTCAACGCTATAACCTTCTGTAGTGGAAAGGAGGTGGTCGATCCAAAATGGATTGATTCGCAGGTACATATTTCTCCTCAGACCCCTCTTCCCCCTTCTTCTATTACGCCACCCTTACCAATTTTAAACGATAAAATTATTTTAACAACGCCCTTGCTATATCCACATAAGTTAGATTGTGAGAGTAAGGACGTGCAGTACAAAAAATTTATTTCATTATTAAAACAAATTCCTATTAATGTTCCCTTCTGCGAGGTAATGTCGCAGATGCCTAAATATGCGAATTATTTAAAAGAACTTCTTTCTAACAAACAAAAATTAGAAAAAAATTCGCATATCTCTCACAGCGCAGACTGCTCAGCGACTCTTACTAATAAATTGCCACTAAAAAGAAATGACGCGGAACAGATTTCTATCCCGTGCCTTTTTGGCAATATATTAGTAAAATACTCTCTTGCAGATTTTGGCGCGAGCATTAATTTGTTTTCATTCTCGCTGTTTCAAAAATTAGGTTTGGGCACTTCGACCCCTACTAAAATGCATATCCAACTAGTGGATCGCTCGGTTAAGTTCCTCATCGGGGTAGTGGAGGATGTTCTTGCCCGAGTTGATAAGTTTATCTTTTCGGTAGACATCATCATCTTGGATAACGAGGAGGACACCGATGTACCAATTATACTCAGTCTCCCTTTTCTCGCCACCTCCCATGCATTAATTGATGAAAGTAGTGGTCGTCTCCTACTTCGGGCAGGAAATGATGAAGTTACATTCTCTATTAATCCCTCGATGGAAAACTCGTCATCGAGCGATGATTTTTGTTATAATCTAGATACTTATTTCGGAGATTGTTCTTCCCCTGTTTTCGAGTCTTATTTTTTAAACGATGATATTTTTGACCTCGATTGTGTAGAGGATGACTCTACGAATTTATCTTTTGAACCATTTGTATCGAAATATATTAAAATTAAAACCTCATTAGAAGAACCGCCCCGCCTAGAATTAAATTCTCTACCCGAATCTCTCAAATACGCATTTTTGGGAAAAGATGATACCTTTCCCGTTATCATTTCTTCGCATTTGAGCGATTCAGAGACTTCCGATTTATTGGAAGTTTTGCTTAAAAATCTCCATGTAATTGCGTGGCAAATTTCTGATTTAAAGGGGATTAACCCCTCTTTCTGCACTCACAAGATTTTCCTTAACGATAATTGCCACAAAACTATTTAGCCGCGGCGACGTCTTAATCCAAACATGAAAGATGTCGTTAAAGCCGAAATCATAAAATTATTAGATGCGGGGATTATTTATCATATTTCAGATAGTGCTTGGGCCAGTCCCGTTCAGGTAGTGCCGAAGAAGGGTGGTCAAACTGTAGTGGAAAATGAGCATAATGAACTTGACCCAACTCGTACTATTATGGGTTGGCGGGTGTGCATCGATTATAAGGAAACTAAGTGATGCCACCCGTAAGGACCATTTCCCACTACTGTTTTTATACCAAATTCTAGAGCGTTTATCCGGTCATCCATATTATTGGTTTCTTGATGGTTTATCGGGGTTTTTCCAAATCCCCATTTCCCCTGATGACCAAGAGAAAACAACTTTTACCTGCCCATTTGGCACCTTTGCATACCGAAGGATGCCATTTGTCTTTTCAATGCGCTAGCTACATTCCAAAGATGTATGTTTGCGATCTTTGGCAAGCTGGTAGGAGACATTATGGAAGTTTTTATGGATGACTTCTCTGTTTTTGGATGCTCATTCTCGACCTATCTTTGTAATTTAGATCGTATCCTTCAGCGATGCGAGGACCTGCATCTCATTTTAAATTGGGAAAAGTGTAACTTTATGGTTCAAGAAGATTTGGTTCTCGCCATAAGATTTCTTCTAAGGGGATAGAGGTCGATAATGCAAAGGTAAGGGATAGTAGGAACTGCTCTGAGGTAGTGCCTTGTTCCTGAGTTGTAGGTCTTGGAGGAGACTGAGAGATCATGTGAGATATGGGTTGTAAGCTCTTAGGAGTCGAGGTTTGGAGAAGGAACATGTCTAACAAGCTACTAGAAAGGTGACGTACAGTGGGCGTACCTCATAATCTAGGGAACCACTATAAATAGTATGTGTGATTTTGTGGATTGTCTTGAAAGCAAGCTAACCTGGCTAACTCACAACACACCAAGTTACAAAAATTTTTAAAATACTAGAGAACCTATTCACCCCCCCTAGGTGTTTAGCTACCTTGGAATTAATTACTTTCAAAGATCATGATCCATCCTTGTGGATCAGTCTCAGGATCCCTCTATCACTCGCTTCATTCTTTTGTTTGGGATGAACCATGCATCGGAAACTTGGTAGACCCTAGTGTAGAGGCTTAGGGATTCTAGACTATGTGATGGCATGCCCGCACACCTCTATTTTTGCTTTTTTAGTCATTTGCAAATTTCCCCTACTTTTGCAAAATACTGACACGTGTTCCATGTTACTTCTCTAGATAATGGAGTCTAGTAACGGAAGAACCTCCTTTAGAGGATATGTCCCCGCCACCCCACCTCCAGACCCAGTTGCCCCTGCAGCTATATTGTTCACCGAGACAGACTTGGGGCACACTTTGACAATAATTATGGCGACGTTCCGGACAGCTATGGCACAGCCACCACTGCAGTTGGTGGTACCCATTAACCTACTAATGAACTTTTGGGGGCTGAGGCCTCCCACCTTCAAAGGTGCGAAGATTTCCATACAGGCAGAAGAGTAGGTTGAGCGCATAGAGGAGCTGTTGGTAGGTGTTTGGGTCTATTGCTCACAATGTCCTAGATTTGAAGAAGTCAATCATGTCAATAATGTACATAAAGTTGTATTTGAGGTAGGCTTAAGTTCATGCATGCAGGTTAGTCCTTGAAACATTGATAGGAAACATATTCCATGTAATGTGACAGGTGGTAACAAAGTGAAGATACTGGATTGGTGGAAATAGCCTAAGTCCACAGGCATTGAGTGAAGTCAATTCACTAAACGTGTAACACCTCCCCTTTAATGACCGTATAATATGGGTCTGGCCGGGGCCCCACAACATACAAATGCCACAGCTTTGACATGAAAAGATGATATTAACTACCCAATCCCAAAACTCAGAACAAAACACAGTGGAAAAAAAACTAAACAACTCGAAGTTATCCACTACTAAAACAGGAGTATCACCACGGCTTTATTGCCTTACAACAAAAGAGTCCAAAATAGAAAGACCACAAGGTCTAATATCAATGTGCAACAACACTCCTATGCTATCTCCAGCATGCAAACCGGAATATATCCAAAACATGAGGCACATAATCAAAAAGAAAAAAACTAGAAAGCACAACAAACACTTCATGAGGCTTAGGGATTTTCAGCCGGCGCACTTGCTTTCGCTTGCGATCCTTGCCCTGTAAAAATTTGTAGTAATGTGGGTCAGATAAGGCTGACCTCTACTGTGTAACCAACACATCTCCTCTCGGACGCCCCTAACGGACCCCAGGGTACCCCCCAACCTGCAAGTCAGCACTTCATATACCATATACATAAAAATGTAAAGCTTTAAAATAGGTTTGGATGTCTCATACAAAAATCACATTTTCTATGTTAAGCACAGAATAAAAAGGGGCCTACTATGTAGTATGTATGCAAACCCGAGCTTCACCCAAGGCACCCTATCACGTATACAACTAACACATCATCATCACAACTGGGTACTTCCATTTCCCCATTGGCGTAAAGCCACAAACAAAAGGGACTATAATTCCCCTAACGGCCCAATAGCCACTACACGGAAATCTTGCCAAGGCCCCACCCGCACATGGGTCTTAAACCCGGTCTTTCCTGCAAATTCAAACTTCTTGCGTCAGGATTCCGTCTCACACACAAACCCATTCTAAGAACCCTTGTTGGACCCCACCGGCTCATGGCTTCATTGCCCGGGCTTGCGCTACGCTTGGCGTTCTCGTCAGTCTAACAGAAGGGGACTAGTCTCGCCGGGACACTCTTCCCACATGACTTTCATGTCGTGGGATATCCAGCTGATCACGGAGACATAGCCACGCCTTAACATAGCACAACCATAAACTTTCCCACCCTAATCCACCATTTGTACTACAACATTCCCGCACACCAAGGAAACCATCTACCGCCAATGCGGAGCTAACCTTGTCTGGTTCCAGCTACAAGTACTCACTCAAGAAAAGGGGGGAAAATGCATACATCACAATGACATCTTGCTGCAACTGATTTCTACCGAATCCTTAAAGCTCGCCCTGCAATATAACCGAGTCGGACTAACGGTCGCGGCTACAGCTTCACCCACCATGTCTAATCCACTAATGAAGCAGATCTCTAATGCAAAATCATGATGGGGATGGACACAATCGACCCGGAGGTTCCTCTTAAACCATGACAACCCAAACCCCTCTCATTTGAGAGATCTTGAGCCCAAAAATGGAAAATAAAAGATGCTAAGTGTGCATCCTAAAAACCAAGAGGAGAAGTGTCATTACCTTATGACCTCTCTTCCTATCCATAGAGAAACTTGGTCGGATGAACACCACCGCAACGATCTTGCCTTCGCGGATCTGGACTCCGCTCGAGAAACGGGGCTCCGAAGCTTCTCCGGCGGTTGGAACTCTCCTCCACCTTCTTCCTTGCTCTCCCCTCTCTCTAACCCTTAGAAAGTGAAAGATTTAAAATAGAATGAGGGTTTGAAACCCTATTCCCAGCCTAATACCTGCAGGGGAAAGCCTGAGCCGTCGGATCCTACTTGAAGGAAACGAATGGCCACGATTTGCCCTGAAAAAGAATTTCTTGGGCCGAACACGGCTTGTGACACGCCCGTGTCCAAGGCCGTGTTCCCTCACTCGTTATCAAACCAGAAATTTCAGAACAGGACATGGCCTGCGACACGGCTTGGGACACGCCCGTGTCTCACGTGACACGCCCGTGTCATGGGCCGTGTGCCTTAATCGATACTACAACCGTCGAATCCCGAACAGGACACGGCCATGTGACACGCTCTTTTCATATGCCATGTGCTAGACATGCCCTGGGACACGACCGTATCCCAGGCCGTGTAACAGCCTCAGCATAACTCGCCAAACTGCCCGAGCACGACATGCCCTGTGACACGCCCATGCCACAGGTCGTGTGCCATGTTTCGACGCTCGTCGACTGAAAATCGTCGACCTCTCGGCAAAACGACGACCACGAGCATGATACGCCCTATGAAACGCCTGTATCACAGGCCGTGTGCCTAGTGTCGATGCTCGTCGACTAAAAATCGTCGACCTCCCGGCAAAACATTGACCTCCAGCACCACACGCCCTGTGACACGCCGGTGTCACAGGCCGTGTCAGCCTACTCAGAACCCAACTTGGCCTGAAAATGTCATCCGTTCCTCTTTTGAGTTTCAGGGTGTTACACAACGCCAGGTGAGTAAAAGCATTGAGTTTAGCTTAGATAGTTTCAGCTTGCCAATTATTTGTCTTTGACTGTCTTTGCCTATCTCACAGCTTTTTGTCGTATGGCGTTCATTGAGTAGACTTCACTTAACTCCTGTAAAGTTACCCATATTTTCAGCTTGCCAATTATTTGGGTGAGACTATCCAAGCTATAATAAACACTTTTACTCACCTGGCCTTAAGTGAATACACTTCACTCAACACTTGTGGACTTAGGCGATTTCCAGCCTATCCAGCATCTTCACTTTGTGACCACCTATCACATCACTTGGAATACCTATCCTATCATTCTTTCGAGGACTAACCTGCATGCATGAACTTAGGTATACATCAAATACAACTTTATGTACATCATTGACATGATTGACTTCTTCAAATCTGGGACATTGTAGGCAATAGACCCAACATTCTCCCCCTATTTGAAGAAGTCAAAACCCTCAATCAATTGAGTCAATGACATACACTAACATATCCTGCAATAGAACATAAACTTGGAAAACTTAAAATAAGAGAAGAAGTTTTAGTTAGCACACTTCCTCTCATGCAGGGTGATCATCATGACACATGCTCCCCCTAAATTGCTACTACCTGGTCTTGATCAAATAGATCATATCCTTCTCATAGTTCTGATATCGCTCGTATCCTTCTCCTCCTATACTCTGATATCCTCTGATACCAGATCGTATCCTTCTCATATCCTTCTCTGTGTCAAAAAGCCTAAAACAACTATATTTCTGTAGGATCCTTTGGATTTGAGTTATAGGGCTCTTGAGCCTGAGGTAAGGCAAATTTGCTAGAGCTATATGAGAGTTATACTCTTTGAGAGTAGGATCTAGTTTGTATCTGAGGTAGGTGATCATTTAATCACTGATCTATTGGGCCTTTGGGCTTGAGGTAGGAGAGTCATTCTCTTTGAGTTGTAGGGCACTTGTGCCTAAGCAGTAGGATCCTTTGGATCTAAGGTACGGCCTTTGTTCCTGAGCTATAGGAGAGTCATTCTCTCTAATATAGGATTAAGTTTGCTCTGAGGTAAGGTTGTCCTCCCAGCCTAAGTGGTAGGGCCTTTAGCCTGAGTTAGGTGATCAGTTGATCACTGAGTTGTAGGGCTTAGTGCCTAAGCTACAAGTCTTGGAAAAGACTGAGAGATCCTAAGGGATCTGAGGTGTAAGCTCTTTGAGATGAGTTTTGGAGAAGTGTCATGTTTAACTCAAAGTTAGAAAGGTGGGAGGAGAGTGGATGTACCCATAATCTGGCGAACCACTATATATTCTGTGTGTGATTTTCTATATTGTTTCTTTATTGCTGGTTCTTAAAAGATAATAACTGTTAACACACTAAGCACTTAAAGAAGAAACTTAAAGAAAGTTACAAGATACCAACCAACCTATTCATCCCCCCTCTATGTTGTAAGCGACCTTGAAAACAAAAGCTTTCAAGTGGTATCAGAGGGAGGGTTCTCAAAAAGGATTTAACAGTCTGAGTGATCTCCAAGGGTAGCCACAGTTCTGTACTTATGGATTCTGGAGAGAACCATAAGGAGCTAGGTTCCATGAAACTCCCCGTCTATAGGAAGGAGAATTTTGGAATCTGGATAGAGAGGGTCAGGTTGTTTATGGAAGCCTCTGACCCAAGAATCTTTGTGACAATCAGAGAGGGACCTTTCATTCGTATGAAGGTCTCAGTTCTGGATGCCAATGTCTAGACACCGAAGAATTATTCAGAAATGACCAAGGATGAGGTCATGTAGGCTGCATTGGATAAGAGAGCCCAAAACATCATAGTCAGTACTATTGATGATTCAACCTTTCAAAACTTAGTCCACTGCCAGACCTCCAAGGAGATGTTGTACATCCTTGTGGTCTATATGTAGGGTACTGAAGAGGTAAGAGATGATAGAAAATCCATGCTCAACCAAGTGTATGAGGCTTTTAGACAATCCCTGAAAGAGAACATAGCTACTTGCTATGCAAGATTTTTCAAGATCATTAATGAACTGAGGACCTACGGGATGGTCTTCAGTCATTATGAAATAAATGACAAGTTCCTAAGATCTCTCACTAGATAGTAGTATACTAAGATTTCTTCCATAAGAGAGGTTGCCAAGCTTACTGAGACTCCTCCCCAAACATTGTTTAGAAAGTTGCTCTCTTATGAGATCCAGCTAGCTTCCAGAAAAGAGGAGGTCACCAGCATATCCTAAGTCAAGTAGAAGTCCTTGACATTCAAGGCAGACATCATTAGGAAGAGTAAGGAGAGGATTCCCACTCCCCCAAGAAGACCAGCTGATTTAAGCATCTCAGAGTCAGATACATCAGAATATAGCATGTCAGATGAGGACTTTGCGGCCTTCTCCAGGAACTTTTAGAAAATGATGAAGAAGAAATAGTGGAAGAGTAGACCATCCACCTCTTCTCATCACAGGACAAATCATTCCAAGGATGACAGGTATGATTCTAAATCTAGTAAATATAATTCTTCTAAAGTTGTCTACTACTGTTGTAGCAAACTAGGGCATGTGGTATCTAATTGCCTAGTGAAGAGGAAGGAAGCTGTTGAGAAGAAACAACACAAGTACAAGGGAAAGAAGGAGAAGTCCTTCATTGCTAAGAAAGAAAAGAGCTGGACAGACTCATCTTCATTTGAGTCTGAATAAGAAGAAGCCTATATTGGGTTGGTTGCTACTGCTGCTGAACAAAAAGCTATAGCAGTAGATGAAGACTATCCTACAACCAGGATAGATATCAGGCCCCTCTATCTTATTCAGACAGTGATTCAAAGGTGGATTAGGAAGATGAAGAAGATGCCATTATCTTTGGATCTACTGATGACAACCTTTGCAGGAAGTTTACTAAACTTGTACATGGGAAGTTTGAGATGAGCAGTATGGGTGAACTCAAGTTCTTCTTGGGTCTCCAAGTTAAACAGACTGACGATGGCTTGTTCATATCCCTGTCTAAGTTCACTAGGGAGTTAATCAAGAAGTTTGGTATGGAGAATTCCTCCACCATGAAAACTCCCATGTGGTCAAGTATGCCTATAGGCAAAGATGAAGCAGGGAAACATATTAATAAAACTTTGTATAGAGGGATAATTGGCTCCCTTCTATATATAATTAAAAGTAGGTCAAACATCATGTATGCTACATGTGTTTGTGCTAGGTATCAGGCTTGCCCTAAAAAATCTCACTACTCAGCTGCAAAGAGGATTTTGAGGTATCTTGAGGGCACATAAGATCTTGGCCTATGGTACCCTAGGAATGGGGAGTTTGTGTAACACCCCTATCCGTCGTATAGCATATAGCAGTAGGTCCGGCCGGGGCCCGACGCCATATACTACGAACAGACCGATTGGTTACGCGTTGGAACCAATCAACCAATCATAACGTCCTACACAACACCTAGCGGAAGCAATTATTAAGTTGCACAATCAAAAACCCTGCCAACAACATGAATGTCCACTATAAAAACACCCGCAGGAATGTTCCAATACACATAAAATAGAAATGGCCTTAAGGCCTTACATAGTTTGCATGATACAAAAGTGTTTTCATACATCAGCTCGCAGGCCGGCCACACATGGTCACAATGAAACACTCAAAATTAGGCCTTCGAGGGCCGGCTCAGTAACTTGTGCTTTAGCCTGCTATTTTCCGCTCGGCTCCGCAGCACCTGCAAGCACAAACCACCGCCCGGTGGCAAACAAAAGCAACGGTCAGCTATGCTGACCAAATTATAACGATCCCGCCCCAAAATCGGGGCGGCGATGCTCTTTCCCTGCACTTTATTAGTATAGACAATTTATTAGCATAAACACACATCATCACAGGCGTAGGCTCGCACGGCCACACACCTCATGCACACAGGGCACATTCACGGCGAGCCGGCCAACGTCACGTCAATTCAAGCCATAGATGTTCCCGTTCCACCACCGCCTCTTGGACGGCCAACCATATGAGCATCTTATCTTCTTGGCCTTGGTCACGACAATTTAAGCTATAGACCGCCGAAGACTCTCATCCATGCCAACGGTCCCACCGAACGACATAGATCGGGTACGGTTCCGCCTGACCCATGCTCATATCGCAACAGCAATTTAAGCCATATGCGCAGGTCAAGACTCACCGAGTCCCGTTTCCGCCAGAACAATCACATAACCCGGTTATGTTCACGTTGGCTCCCCGGCCATCGTGTTGGCAAAACTCGCTTTTGCCCAGTTTTCCGGGTGCACCTTGGAGTTAATCTCCAAGGCTCGCTGATGCAATCTACCACGTAGAAAACCCAAAAAACGCCCAAAAACCCAGAGTCTTCCCCGATTCATATGCAATGCAACATCACCGATCCGGCTCTACTTGTCCGGATAGGCTTCACGCACAATGCCTATGTCCGTTTTCGCATACAGACTCTATACAAGGGGGACTTTACATATCTACCCCAAGGAACGCTCCAACTCTTCGCTCACTCGCGAGAGAGGGCTTCCTATGCAAAGCGAAAAAGAGGGCTTCACATGCCCAAGGATGAGAAATCGTTACCCTTGCGTTCTTCCGCGGCGCCATGAAAATCTACGCGGATGAAAAGCATCGCAATCTCCTTGCCTCCGTGGATCTGGACTCGGATCGAGAATCGGAGCTCCGAAGCTCCACCGGCGGCCAGAGTTGACCACCTTCTTCCTCCTCCAAGCTCTCCCTTCTCTCTAGACTTTAGAGAGAGAGAACCCAAGTGAAAATGGGGTTTGCAAACCCTATTTTCGGGTTTAAGCTGCCAGCAACCACTCCCAGCCGTCGGATCCCAAGCCAAGGAAACGAACGGCCACGATTAGGCCTCAAAATACAAAATCTGGGGCCGAACACGGGTTGCAACACGGCCGTGTGCCTGGCCGTGTCACCCATTCGGCGTCTCGACCGATTCTGAAACCAGCACATGGCCCTTGATACGGCCTATGACACGGCCGTGTCACATGTGACACGCCCGTGTTGGTACCCGTGTCACGCCCCCCGTGTGCAATCGGCCAACACTTCGCAGTCAGAGAGGTACACGGCCTTGCGACACGGCATAGGACACGGTCGTGTTACATGTGACACGCCCGTGTCTGTGCCCGTGTCACGGCCCGTGTACCACTATGTCGATTCCCTTGAGTGACACGGCCTGGGACACGCCCGTGTCCTAGGCCGTGTCCCACCACTCGACACTCGACGACCGCCGACACGGCGACCGCACGACCCGTGGTCGAACACACCCTGACACGGCCTCCGACACGCCCATGTCGGGACCCGTGTCACCTGCTTCAAAACCCCGTCTTGGCTTAAAAATGCCACCCGTCCCTCTTTTGAGTTTCGGGGTGTTACAACTCTCTCCCTCTTAAAAGAATTTCGCCCACGAAATTACTAAAGGAAAGTAAACATAAAACCAGTAGCGGTACCTGAGCGGAATAACTCTGGGTACTCCTCCAGCATGGTCTGCTCCCGTTCCCAAGAGAGATCCTCATGACCGCAATTATCCCACCGGACCTTAACCATCCGGATCTCCTTGTTACGGAGTCTCTTGACCTCAGCATCTTCGATACGAATGGGCTTGACCCTAGTCGTCAATCCTTCGTCCACCGGTACTTGATCAAATGCGATCACCTGCGAAGGCTCCTGCACCGCCTTCCGCAACACTGAAATGTGTAATACATCGTGTAGACCACTCAACTCCACTGATAGCCTCAAACGATAAGCCGCTTCGCCGACCCGCTCCAGAATCTCAAAAGGTCCAAGGTATCTTGCGCTCAGCTTCTTCAAGCGTCTCACCCGCGAAACCCCCTTGAACGGCTTCACTTTCAAGTATACCCAATCGCCTACCGCGAACTCCACATTCCGGTGCTTGGCATTGTAATACTTAGCCTGTCTGTCCTGAGCGATCAACAAGCGCTCCCGAATGATCCGCACCAAAGAAGTAGCATTTTCCACCTCCTGCTTCTTGTACAACCTTGCCTCACCCGTTTCAAGCCACGATAACGGCGTGCGGCACTTCCTACCATACAGGGCCTCGAAGGGTGCCATTTGTATACTCGCTTGGTAGCCATTGTTGTACGCAAACTCCACCAAATACAGGTGGTCCTCCCAATGCATCCCGAAGTCTAGGACACACATGCGGAGCATGTCCTCCATCGTTCTATTGACTCTCTCGGTCTGCCCATTCGTCTGCGGATGGAAGGCTGTGCTGAACTTCAACTTTGTCCCCAGCATCTGCTGCACTAACCTCCAATCATTGGACATGAAACGCCCATCACGATCACTCATAATGCTGCGAGGCACACCATGCAGTCTAACTATATTGTCCACATATAGCTTTGCCAACTTCCCCACTGAGTCATCTTTCCTATGCGGAATGAAATGCGACACTTTAGTTAACCGATCTACGATCACCCAGATGGCGTCGTTCCCTTTTTGCGACCTTGGCAACCCATGCACAAAGTCCATAGATATGTCGTCGTACTTCCACTCCGGTATAGACAAAGACTTCAGAAATCCTCCCGGCTTTTGGCACTCCGCCTTCACCAAGGCGCACGTTTGGCACTTAGCCACAAACAACGCTACATCTTTCTTAAGCCCCGGCCACCAAAACAGCTTCTTGAGGTCATGGTACATCTTTGTGCTCCCTGGGTGGATCGAGTACTTGGTATGATGAGCCTCGTACATCAACTCCGCCCGTAGGTTACTCCCGCTTGGGAAGCACAACCGATGATCCTTCCTTAACAACCCATCTTCCACTGAAAACTGGGAATTTGACCCATCCAACGCCGCCTCCATAAGCTCCTTCATGGAGTCATCTAACTCCAATGCCTGCCGAACTCGGTCAGCCAGGTCATACTGAACTTCTGTCCATTTCAACATTGCTTTGGCGCTCGTCTGCTTGTCAACGCAATAGATCTCAAGCTCCTCCAACTCCCGTACTAGCCGCTCATCATGCACCGACAACCAGTTGGCTTGGGCGGGTGCCCTGCGGCTCAGCGCATCCGCAACTGCGTTGCCGTTCCCGGGTACATAATGTATTTTGAAGGTGTAGTCCCCCAGGAACTCCATCCACCTCCTCTGCCTCATATTAAGGTCCTTTTGATCCAATAAGTATTTTAGGCTCTTGTGATCGGTGTATATATCGACCCTTATGCCGTATAGGTAGTGCCTCCATAACTTAAGTGCAAATATCAAGGCCGCCAACTCCAAGTCGTGCACCAGATAATTTCTTTCATGCACCTTCAGCTGACGCGATCCATACGCAATCACACTTCCATGCTGCAACAACACGCAGCCCAAACCACTACCTGAAGCGTTGCTATACACCTCAAAGCCCTCGGTCCCACTCGGCGAACTAAGCACTGGCGTCGTGGTCAACTGTCTCTTCAGCTCCTCAAATGCTTGCACGCACTCCTGCGTCCACAAGAATCTCTGATCTTTCCTTGTCAACTTCGTGAGAGGTAGTGCTATCCGCGAGAAGTTCTCTACGAAGTGCCTGTAATATCCGGCAAGCCCGAGAAAACTACGGACATCCGCGACAGAAGACAACGCAGGCCACTCCCGTATCACAACGATCTTCATCGGATCCACCGCTATACCTTCCCCACTAACAATGTGACCAAGGAACGCTACTGAGGGTAGCCAGAACTCGCACTTGGAGAATTTTGCATATAGCTCATTCCTCCTCAAAGTCTCCAACACTAGATGCAAGTGCTTGAAGTGATCTTCTTCGCACTGCGATTACACCAATATATCGTCAATAAAGACGATCACAAAGCGATCCAGGAAATCTCGGAACATCCTGTTCATCAAGTCCATAAATACCGATGGCGCATTCGTCAGTCCAAACGACATGACCGTGAACTCGAAATGCCCATATCTTGTGCTGAACACCGTCTTCGGGATATCACACTCCCTGATCCTCAAATGATAGTACCCCGACTTCAAGTCCAACTTAGAATATACCGACGATCCGACTAACTGATCGAACAGATCATCAATCCTCGGGATCGGGTACTTGTTCTTCTCCGTCAGCTTGTTCAACTCTCTATAGTCGATACACAACCGCATACTACCATCCTTCTTCTTAACGAAGAGGACCGGTGCGCTCCAAGGCGACGAGCTTGGATGCACATAACCTTGCTCCATCAGCTCCTCTAGCTGAACTTTCAACTCTGCCATCTCCTTAGGCGCCAACCTATACGGAGCAAGTGACACCGGTTTGGCCCCCGGTACAAGCTCGATGGTGAAATCAATCTCCCGCTACGGTGGGGCTCCGGGAAGACTCTCTGGGAACACATCGGGGTATTTACAAACCACGGGGTTGCTATCCAACATGGACTTTGGCTCCACAGCCCCCACTATTGCGAAGAACAGCTCTGCACCAGCACGAACTGCCTTTACCACCTGAAGAGCAGACATCAGCGCCTTGCTCGACCCCTTGAGTCCCTCGAATGTTATCCCCAGCCCAACACCCAGCTTGACCTCCTTCCGGTCGCAGTCAATCCAAGCCTTCTGCTCCGAAAGCCAATCCATCCCAAAGATAACGTCGAACTCTACTAGTGGCAGCAATGACGCTAGCAAGTCGAACTCTTGGCTCCCTATGTGAACCTTTACGACGCACACTCTGTCCGCACGCATCGAGCACCTATTCGGTAGCAGCACATCCAACTTGTCCTTCGCCATCGAAGAAGGGACTCTGATGCGCGATATAAAATTTTCGGGACAAGAAGGAGTGTGAAGCTCCTGTATCGAACAGTGCCCGTGCCGGACTATCGCTAATCACCACAAAGCCTAAGCAAAAGACATTAGCCTAACAAGCAATAGGTAATGGTATTTTAAAGTCAACTTGCTATAAATTAATTCATACCTGTCACCATATCTACTTGCTTGATGGCCTCCTGCTGGCCCAAGTTATAGACTCTAGGCTGAGTCGGAGCACAATGAGACGCGGTCGACTCCACCGCTTTGCCCTTCTCTTCGTAAGTAGCTCCTTGTTTCCTTTCGGACTTTGAGCGTCCACTCCAGCAGTCACGGGCAAAGTGCCCCGTCTTTCCACACGTGAAACAAGCGCCCGGGGTTCGGTTGGTAGTTGCCCCCGAGGCACCTGTAGAAGAAGCTGGACCCGACGTCCTAGTCTTCTTGAAGAATTTTCGATAGCCCGACTTCGACGTAGTCGGCGCTTTAAACTCCGATTTCTTCCCGCTAGAATCCTTCTTAGCTTGCACATTTCTCATGTCCTTCTCCAAGGACCGGGCCGAGTTGACCAAGGTTAGGAAACCCTGCGTCATGGGCCCTGACAATAGCAACCTCAGCTCATCTCTTAACCCTTCGTAAAAGCGGTTAGTCTTTCGCTCCTCGTCGGCAAAGGTAGCGCTAGCATATCTCCCCAACCGAGTAAACTCGTGGAGGTACTCATCTACAGTGCTATCTCCTTTCACCAACTTTTGGAACTCGTTCTCCAATGCGATCCTCTGCGCTGAGGGGAGGTATCGAGCCATGAACAATCTCGAAAACTCCGCCATAGGAACTTCGGCCAACGGCCTTCCCCTCAACTGGTGTAGCTCTAGGCCTTCCCACCATAACCTTACGTCCCCATCCAAAAGGAACGTCGCTATCGTGGTCTTCTGCCACTCTTCCGTTTCAGTAGCTGTCATCACCCTATTGACTCTTGCGAGCCAATCTTCAGCCTGGGTCGGGGTTCCCATTCCCGAGAACACTGGTGGGTGGAAGCCCATCACATGCTTCAACTGTCTTTCAGTTGCTCTCCGAGGTAACTCCGGCACCACCACCACCTGCTCAACCCTTCTAGGCTCCGCCGCTTGGAGCGGCACTTGCTCCCCCGCAGGAGCAGGCTGCTGCACCTGTCTTGCAGGTTGCGCATTAATCATAGCAAAGACAGCTTCTGCCACCAATCTAATGGTCTCGGCAGACGGAGGTGTTGCAGGCGCTTCACTTGGCGCACTGCTTGCCTCAGAACCTGGCCGTTCTGACGGTCCAACACCACTTCTGGTCACCTATAATCATGCAAAACACCGATAAGCGACCAAAAATTACTGCAAACAGCATTTATAGGAACACGCAGGTTCCTCAAACATGTGTATTTTCATTCCTAAGTTGACATTCATGGGTTCTTTTCATGTTATAACGATGACGCACACATGTGCTCACCACCCCTTAAAGTGAATTCGTCCACGAATTCATTTAAGTTTGACCGAAACCAGTAGTCTGATACCAATTTGTAACACCCCTATCCGTCGTATAGCATATAGCAGTAGGTCCGGCCGGGGCCCGATGCCATATACTACAGACAGACCGGTTGGTTACGCGTTGGAACCAATCAACCAATCATAACGTCCTACACAACACCTAACGAAAGCAATTATTAAGTTGCACAATCAAGAACCCTGTCAACAGCATGAATGTCCACTACAAAAACACCCGCAAGAATGTTCCAATACACATAAAACAGAAATGGCGTTAAGGCCTTACATAGTTTGCTTGATACAAAAGTGTTTTCATACATCGGCTCATAGGCCGGCCACACATGGTCACAATGAAACACTCAAAATTAGGCCTTCGAGGGCCGGCTCAGCAACTTGGTCTTTAGCCCACTATTTTCCGCTCGGCTCCGCAGCACCTGCAAGCACAAACCACCGCCCGGTGGCAAACAAAAGCAACGGTCAGCAATGCTGACCAAATTATAACGATCCCGCCCCAAAATCGGGGCGGCGATGCTCTTTCCCTGCAGTTTATTAGTATAGGTAATTTATTAGCATAAACACACATCATTACAGGCGTAGGCTCGCACAGCCACACACCTCGTGCACACAGGGCACATTCACGGCGAACCGGCCAACGTCACGTCAATTCAAGCCATAGACGTTCCCGTTCCACCACCGCCTCTTGGACGGCCAACCATATGAGCATCTTGTCTTCTTGGCCTAGGTCACGACAATTTAAGCCATAGACCGCCAAAGACTCTCATCCATGCCAACGGTCCCATCAAACGACATAGATCGGGTACAGTTCCGCCTGACCCGTGCTCATATCGCAACGGCAATTTAAGCCATATGCGCAGGTCAAGACTCACCGAGTCCCGTTTCCGCCACAACAATCACATAACCCGGTTATGTTCACGTTGGCTCCCCGGCCATCATATTGGCAAAACTCGCTTTTGCCCAGTTTTTCGGGTGCACCTTGGAGTTAATCTCCAAGGCTCCCTGTTGCAATCTACCACGTAGAAAACCCGAAAAAACGCCCAAACACTCGGAGTCTTCCCCGGTTCATATGCAATGCAACATCACCGATCCGGCTCTACTTGTCCGGATAGGCTTCACACACAATGCCTATGTCCGTTTTCGCATACGGACTCTATACAAGAGGGACTTTACATATCTACCCCAAGGAACGCTCCAACTCTTCGCTCACTCGCGAGAGAGGGCTTCCTATGCAAAGGGAAAAAGAGGGCTTCACATGCCCAAGGATGAGAAATCGTTAACCTTGCATTCTTCCGCGGCGCCATGAAAATCTACGCGGATGAAAAGCACTGCAATCTCCTTACCTCCGCGGATCCGGACTCGGATCGAGAATCGGAGCTCCGAAGCTCCACCGGCGGCTGGAGTTGACCACCTTCTTCCTCCTCCAAGCTCTCCCTTATCTCTAGACTTTAGAGAGAGAGAACCCAAGTGAAAATGGGGTTTGCAATCCCTATTTTTGGGTTTAAGCTGCCAGCAACCACTCCCAGTCGTCGGATCCCAAGCCAAGGAAACGAACGGCCACGATTAGGCCTCAAAATACAAAATCTGGGGCCGAACACGGGTTTCAACACGGCCATGTGCCTGGCCGTGTTACCCATTCGGCGTCTCGACCGATTCGAAAACCAGCACACGGCCCTTGACACGGCCTATGATACGGCCGTGTCACGTGTGACACGCCCGTGTTGGTACCCGTGTCACGCCCCCCATATGCAATCGGCCAACACTTCGCAGTCAGAGAGGTACACGGCCTTGCGACACGGCATAGGACACGGCCGTGTCACATGTGATACGCCCGTGTCTGTGCCCATGTCACGGCCCGTGTACCACTGTGTCGATTCCCTTGAGTGACACGGCCTGCGATACGCCCGTGTCCTAGGCCGTGTCCTACCACTCGACACTCGACGACCGCCGACACGGGGACCGCACGACCCGTGGTCGAACACACCCTGACACGGCCTCCGACATGCCCGTGTCGGGACCCGTGTCACCTGCTTCAAAACCCCGTCTTGGCTTAAAAATGCCACCCGTCCCTCTTTTGAGTTTCAGGGTGTTACAGTTTGAACTAACAGGCTATTTAGATGCAGATTTTGCCGGTTGTAAAGAGGAAAGGGATAACACTTCAGGCACTAGTCAATTCTTGGGAGGAATATTAGTGCCTTTGAGCAGCAAGAAGCAAACAAGTGTTGCAATATCAACTACAGAGTCAGAGTGCATCTCAGCAGGTAGCTGTTGTACTCAATTGATGTGGATCCAACATCAGCTCCAGGATTATAACCTCCAAATAAGTAGAAGTCCCTTATATTGTGATTCTTCTAGTTGTTGGAGCATGCGTTCCATGCTTCTTGGTTTACTAATAATAAATCTCAGTTGTATTTGATCATAGGGTGATTATGATGTATAGATATCATAGGTCTAACACTAATAGCATTTGGGTTTTGATTTGGTCCAGAATAAAGGAGCTAAAAAGATATTGTCAGGCGATATTGGGTATCTCCACCAGATGGCAATGGCTGAACAGTTATAGCATTACCTCCACGCAGTATACAGTTATACTCGATGTCGCCCAGCAGCATCGATATCGCCAGGAGATATCCCATGATTGGCCGTGATCGATCTGTTATGCAAAAATCATGAATGCGTGGGACATGTGGCAACTGTGGAAGATATCGTCGTTTGGCGATAGCTAGTGTTGCTGGGCGATATTGCTAAAATATAAAATTAACTCATTTTTCTATAGAGATCATGATTTGCAGAAGTTGCAGTGTTCCTTCTAGTGCAACTGTTCTAGAGAGCTCCAGCAACCAGAAAACTGCATTTTCCCAAGAAGGTTAAGGCGCAAAAGAGCAATGATTCATACACGACATCTGAATCAACCTTGACAAAGATTAATCGGTATCTTCAACGCTTCGTTTAGAGGGAGTTTTAATTCTGAAGTTTAAATTTTGTTTTGTTCTTTATTTCCATTGTAATTGAGAGAGGAAATCGTCACCTTATATATGGCGTCTAAGTCCTTGCATGGCTTAGGAGAGAATCACCGCCATGTACATGGCGTCCAAGTCCTTGTGTGTCTTAAGGAGTAATCACTGCATTGTGTGTAGCGTCTAGATCATGGTTATACCTAGGGAGAAGCTAGTACCATGCTCTAGGTAGAGATTCGCTTTAGCCAGCCGGTTCTTGTATAAGGACCGGTGAAATCAAAAGGAAACTGTATTTTTCATAAGCCTTAATCTCTAGCTCTATAGAGATATGTTGTATTCTGCTTTATCACTTTTGAAATAAATTACTATCATTTTTATTCATATAAGTTTCTATCTGTTTACTTTTGTTTATGAAAAATTTGTTTTGATTTATTTAACTATTTCACCAAGTAAACTCTGCTTAAGAAAAAAATTTTTGTTAACCCTTATTCACCCCCCCCCCCAACTCAAGGGCGTTATTTCGAAATTGGTTTTACCACCAGGAGTAATGGCGCAAAACAATCATACATTTTCCGAGGGGCAAGGGATAAGTAAACCTCCCTTATTTACGGGCACAGATTATAACTATAGGAAAGCTAGAATGTGATGTTTTTTAATAGCTTTGGATATTGAAGTGTGGGGCATGATAGAAACATGCTACACTACACCTATAACTATAGTTGGGAGTGTTATTATGGAAAAACCCAAAGACAAATGGGATGAAACTAATAAACTCTGATGCAAAAATGGCGCTAAGGCAATGAATGCTAAATTCTATGCATTAGATAGAACTGAATTTAATCGTGTATGTGCTTGTGAAACTGCGTATGATATTTGGAACCTACTTGAAGTTACTCATGAAGGTACATCGCAGGTAAAGGACTCAAAGCTTTTCCAGTTAGAGTAAGAATTTGAGAAGTTCAAGATTGAGGTCGATGAATTTGTAGACTCCTTATACACAGGTTCAGCAAAATCATGAATGAATCGAAGATTCTTTGAAAAAGTTTCTCAAATGGAGAATTAGTGAGGAATATCCTTAGATCACATCACCTAAAGTTCAACCTAAAAGTGACTACCATCTCGAAGTCACACGTTCTAAAGACACTTAACCTGGAGAATCTTATAGGAAATCTGAAGACTCGTGTGGTAGAACTGAGGATTCAACAATATGAATATAGTTTGGAGCCATGAAAGAAAGCATTGGCATTGAAGTCCAAGAAGGAAGTGGAGAGTGAGTCTGATGAGATTGATGAAGAAGATGATGAAAGCTTGTTAGTGAAGAAGTTCAGGAAGTTTATGAGAAACCATGAAAGAAGAAATTCTTTCAGAAAGTTTTTAAGAAGAAATAATCTGGGTACAATAAAGGAAAAGCCCAAGATGATGGAGAGGATGATGAAGAGCGACCACCACCTGAATGCTACCACTATAGGAGAATTGGACAAATAAAGAGCAAGTGCCCATAGTATCTGAAAGAGATGAATGAGAAGGGACACAAGAAGAAATATAAGAAGAAAGTTCTGAAGGCTGAAACCTAGAATGGCATCACATCTGAGGAATGAAGCAGCTCGAGTTCAGAAACTGAAGAGGAGGAAAACATGTGCCTTATGGGAAGGAGGTCTCATCATCTGATGATGAGTGCAGTGTTCAAAGCGACACTGAGGTAAATCCTCCAACCTATGAAGATTTATATTCTGAATTTTTAACAACATATAAATATTTTGACAAAAGATTAAATGAAATTAATCTAATAAAATCTGAAAATAAAATTTTATTAACTGAAAATAAAAAATTAATAACTTAGTTAAAAGTACTTAGGAAGGAGAAAGTTACTTGTCAAGAGTATTGCCCCTCTTCGACAAGATTACTAGAAATTGAGAAAGATCATTCTAAGTATCAGTCTAATATTTATTCTCTTATAAGGGAAAAAGGGACCTTAGAAAGATCTCGAAAACTTTCTCAATCACAAGTAGAAGGAAGTAAAAAGGCCTTCGCAAGCTGATGTGGTACTATAGTTGTTGAAATGCCACATTGAAAGGCCGAGTTCGTGATTTAGAAGTGGCCACTAAAAAGTTTGGAATAGGCCAAAAAATCAATGAATGTGATTTTGGCAAATACATGCAATGGTTAGACAAAATTTGGACTCGGATACACTTCTAGATACTATTGTCCGGCGACAGCCATTGTAGCCGGAAATAAGAAAAAAAATCAAAATTCGCCATTTTTAAATAAAAAAATAAATCTAAAGTAAATACTGTTTCCAGCAATAGTTCAAAAATTATTTTGAAAAATCCCTCAACTTAATTTATCTCGTGTGCCAAATACAATAAGTTTGGTCACACCACTCACACTTGTAGGAAGACAGAACACTGTTCTATTAAACAAGTCTGGGTATCTAAGGCTTTCACCTACACTATGGGAAGAACCACTTGAGTAACCAGATCTTTATTCTCATCCTTTTTTTAGGTGTGTTGGTAGGCTAAGGACAAGGAAGATGAGTGGTACTTGGACTCGGGATGCTCCATACACATGACAGGCAACAAATCAAAGTTCCTTAGCCTAGAGATAAAGAAAGGTGGAGCAGTTACGTTTGGCGATACTGGAAAAGGAAAAATCATCGGCATTGGAGTAGTAGGTAAAAGTCTTTTACAATATAAAATATTTTGTATGTTAAAGGTTTAAAATATAATTTAATTTCTATAAGTCAATTATGCGATATTGGTTTAAATGTATTGTTTGACTCATCTTCAAACCTTTGCAAAATTTTTTATTCCAAAACAAATGATATTGTTTTTACTGCTCCTAGATATCAAAATATTTATATGATAAAATTTAATGATTTATCACATTCTTCGTTAAAATGTTTTATGTCAAAAAATGATGAGTTAGATTTATGGCATAGGCGACTTGGGCATTCAAGTTCCAAGTTAATCCTAAAATTGTCATGAGATAAACTAGTTATGAGTTTACCTATTTTACGTGGAAATTTATCTTTTTTATGTTCACCATGTCAAAAAGTAAAATTTTCAAAATCTTCATTCAAAAGAAAACGTGTTATTTCTACTACTAGACCTTTATAGTTGATTTATATCGATTTGTTTGGTCCAATTACTACACAAAGTCTAGGAGGTAGAAAATATACGTTTGTCTTGATTAATGATTATTATCATTTATGTTAGACAATTTTCTTTTTCATCAAAATCTGATGCATTCTTAGAATTTTCTAAATTGTGTATATGCGTTCGAAATGAACTAGATTTAAAAATTAAATGCATTCATTCAGATCATGGAGGTGAATTTGATAATGACAAATTTGTATCTTTTTATAACGAGTTAGGGATTAAGCATGAATTTTCTGCTCCTCTCACACTGCAATAAAATGGGTTATAGAGAGGAAAAATAGAACTTTGCAAGAACTAGCTCGTACTATGTTATCAGAATACAAATTTCCTTGAACATTTAGGGCTTAAGATATAAGTACGACATGTTATGTTATTAATCGTGTTATGCTTTGAACCTTCTTGAAACTAACACCGTATGAATTATATTTTCAAAAGAAACCAAATGCATCTTATTTTTAAGTTTTTGGATGTAAATGTTTCATTTTGAATACTAAAGACAATTTAGGAAAATTTGATGAAAAGTGTGATGAAGGTATTTTTATTGGATATTCTTCAACTAGTAGAGCTTATAGAGTTTATAATAAAAGGACAGAAATATTTGAAGAATCAATTTATGTTAAATTTGATAAACTTTTCTCTTATGTATAAACTAACAATATATGTCAAGATGAAGAGCCCTTCCTTCTATAAAGGTCAGATGATGATGAAGTACTTGGAGAAAAAGAAGAAGATAAAAATGAACAAGAAGAAGTGCAAGAATATGTGCCTCCAAGTGAACTGAAATATTCAAAAGATCATCCACAAGATTTGGTTATTGGAGAACCATCAAGAGGGGTAAGTACTCATTCATCTTTACATGATTTATTTTTAAACCTATGCTTTATATCAGATATAGAACCAAAAGATATAGAAACAGCTTTAAATGAAAATTCTTAGTTTTTAGCTATGAATGAAGAGCTTACTAAATTTTAATGTAATAAGGTTTGGAAACTAGTAGAATGAACATCAAATCATCCTATTTTAGGCATTAAGTGGATCTTTAAAAATAAAATGGATAGTGAATCTATCACTAGAAACAAAGCTAGACTTATAGCAAAAGGTTATTCACAAATTGAAGGAATAGATTTTGATGAAACTTTTGCACCCATAGCACGTTTAGAAGCAGTTAGAATATTTCTTGCATTTGCTCGCATTAAAAGATTTAAACTATTTCAAATTGATGTCAAAACTGCTTCTCTTAATGGGTATATTAAGGAAGAGGTTAATGTATAACAACCTTCAGGCTTTGTAAATGATGAATTACTTGATCATGTTTTTTAATTAGAAAAAGCTCTTTATGGTTTTATACAAGCACCTCAAGCATGGTATGATAGATTGACTGTGTATTTATTAAAGAATTATTACATAATAGGTAGTGTTGATTGTACACTTTTTATCAAACATGTCATGATGATCTCATAGTTTTATAAATATATATTGATGATATTATTTTTGGATCCACTAAAGAAACGTTAGGTGATAATGTTGTGGAAATTATGAAAAATGAATTTGAAATGAGCATGGTAGGAAAACTCACCTATTTTCTTGGTTTTCAAATTACTGCAAGGCATGATGATATTTTTACTTGTCAATCTAAATATATTCATGATGTGTTAAAAAGATTTGGATTTGAAAATCTAAAACAAGCCAATACCCCCACGAGTATCTCTTTGAAATTAGGAAAAGATGAAAGTGTATTTTTTATAGATCAAACATTTTGTAGAGGGATAATAGGATCACTTTTTTATATAACCGCATCTAGACCTGATATTATGTTTGTAGTTTGTTTATGTACTAGATTTCAGGCTAACCCTAAAGAATCACATTTAAAAGCGGTTAAATGTATTTTTAGATATCTTATTGGTACATCTAAGCTAGGTTTGTGATATCCACATAATGATAGTGTTATTTTGCATGGTTATTGAGATTCTGATTATGCTGGCTATTTTTTAGATCGTAAGAGCACAAGTGGTACATGTCACTTTGTAGGCCCATCACTTATTTCATAGTTGAGTAGGAAACAAAATTCTATTTCCTTATCCACCACCGAGGCCAAATATATTGCACTAGGTAGTTGTTGTGTACAAGCTCTTTGGATGAAGTAAACCTTAGAAGACTTTGGAATTAACCACGACACTATTGAAGTAAAATATGATAATAAAAGTGTAATTGACTTATCATACAATCTAGTTCATCACTCTAGGCCCAAACATATTGATGTACGCCATCACTTCATTAGAGATGACATAAAACAAAAGACAGTAAAAGTTAAATTTATAGGCACCGATTCACAGCTTGTAGATATTTTCACAAATCCACTTCCAAATTCCCGTTTTTACTTACTAAGACTAGAATTAGGAATACTAAACATATTAATCTAATGAATTGACATACTAATTAAACAAAAAAAATTAACTTTAAATAACCAAAATATTAAAAGTCAATAACATTGTACTACTATAGAACTCAAATCAATTGCAGAATAGTTCGAAAATATTACAACATCAAATTCCAAACAGAAAGCTGAATAAAGTAAATTGCACTGTCGCCTGGCGATATTGGGTGTCGCCAGACAATATCTGTCAAAAGTATAGTAAGCCCAAAAACTCGGAAATTTCTACTTCTTCCACATCAGATTCTTAAGTCTAAAAGTATATCGTACTATAAATAAGATAAAATTTGCCATGTCAAAAGGCTCTCTCTCCAAGATCAAATAAGCCACATAGCTCAATTGAGCCGTTATCTTTCTCGTATCCCTGGACTTGAGCATGATCGCATGCTTCAAAATGTCTTGCACTAATCGTGCATCTGGGGTGAGCATAGTTGTGGAATGGATAAGGTGTTTCATAGAATTTCCATGTAAGACCATATTCAATAACGTCCAATCCCTGTGATTTCTATAATTCTCCACAAAATCCAAAAAGGTATTCGCGCTCAATTAAGCCAAATTCTTCTATTAAATCATAGTGTGCTATATCTACTGTTTGTCCTTAAATTAGGGATTGCACTCCACCATTCAATTCAACAAAATTAGGGTCCATTAAATGATTATGAAACTCCCTAATAAACACTGAATAAAACGTGCCTTGTATTATGACAGGCATTATACCTGCCATTGCAAGAAGGTCGTGTATATGTGCGTGGTAATCTGGGTCGAACTATATTACCTTTCCAACACAGATGTTTACATTTTCAATACCCGAATATCTCCTGTATGCTAAATAACTATCACTTCTTGTGCTTCTCCTAGCCTTAGAACTGGAAGCCATATCTGTACACAGTAAAACATGAAATTTTCAGAAATTGTAAATATCGCCACACGATACTCAGTGTCGCTGGAGATAGTGAAATTAAAAAAAATTAGGGTTTCACCGTGCTATTTCAATATTCAACATCCCTACATACAAGATCTGATAAAAAAAATTAGATTCTTCCCATTTTACCTAAACAAATTCAAAAAAAATTGCAAAATAACTATTCGTCATCTTCTCCCATAAAATCATGAAATTTCTTTTGAAATTCAACTAGGCAAACTTTAGACCTGAGATTAGTTTCATCAAGAATCCTAGATATATACTTGCACTTCATCAATCTCTAGGATCTAAGGTCTATTTTCTCAAAATATCATGCTTTAGGTTTATCCCTAATCTTAGCCAAACAACCATCAAAACTAAAAAATTTCAACTCAAATCTCATGGAATCTTCCCTATATATATTTTCAATCCAAAATCCTTAAGAAAGGAGCCAAAAATTTCCATAAAATACCTTGATTTGAGCTTTTGTCATCATCGAGTTCGGATCCGCTCTAGGTCTTCAGGAAATAATGCTCCAAATGATGCCTTTAACTCAGATTGGGCACCTTTTATATTTTTGCGATATCAACGATATCCGATATCGCCCGACGATATCTACAAATTACAAAAAGCCCTTGAGTCTCTGGTCTAGATTGATATGAATACAAATACTCTTTTACACCACATAGGTTCTTTTGTATCTCGTTTAGGCATTGTACAATGTGTATTCTAAAATTTTGAGTTATCTATAACGTTGTTCACATATTCAAACTTTGTATATCATTTTCTATATACAACTCTCCTAGTGTATTATACTTATGAAATTGTTTATGCATGCTTTTAAGTATGAGAAATGTTTTAGTTATGATAATTTTCTAACACCCACAATTGTGAAAATCTACATATGACTTCACCTTACTACATATGTGTATTGTGAATGTTCTACCATAACCACTAGATTTCATGCTAACACTATTACTTTATCCTTTTTTTTGCACAATTCATATTTGATTATCCTATATGGTCACACAAGTGAATTTGGAATTCTTTATCAAGCAAAATGCAAAAAAATGCTTATTTAACAATAATTATTTTTTCACATCTTTGTTGATGTGTTGAAAAATAAAAAAATCAAAAGCTGAAAAGGAACCTCTACTAACCACTACTTACCCTCCTGATAAGTCTTAATAAGCATTATGAGGTTGAGCACCTTAGAAAGAATTGTAACGTGTCTTGTGAAACCTTTATATGGATGCTACTTTAATCTTTGTGCTCTCAATTCTTGGGTACATGTATAGCTAGTTATTTATATTTATATGTTATGTTGTTTTTTCACATTCCACGTGTTCATATGTTTGTAAGAATTCTCGTTATGTGTTTTTATCAACCTCTCACATGTACACAATATTATCTTCTCTAAAATTTCTTCTTATGAGAATTGGACCGCGAATGATTCTATATTATCTTCACTAGAGTATGTGTCTATGATATAAATGGCTGAAAGTTGACAACGTTAGTGTTCACTCACACTCCTCATTACTATACATTGTTTCACATGTTCTATACATGTTTCTTCATTTGTCATTTTTTCCTATTTTTGCTTCCGCATAACTCTACTATTTCTTTTTACAATACCAAAAGGTGGAGAATTTAATAAGGACCCATTCATAATCAGGATTGAATGTAATTTTTAATTTAACTAACTTCTTAAATTTAAAATAACATACATTGGTTCAATCTGCTTAGCTTTAGGGGGAGTATACATGTTGGGGGAGTGTTAGATCTAAGAGGAGTTTTGTGCACATACAAATGCTTAGTCTTGCTAATCATATTTTCTAACACTTTATAAGTCATTCATGATTTTTTCTATGTGGATTTGTTATTATCAAAAGGGGGAGATTTTTGGAGCATGCTTTCCATGCTTCTTGTTTTGCTAATAACAAATCTCGATTGTATTTGATCATAGGGTGTTTATGGTTTGCAGATATCATAGGTCTAAAACTATTAGCATTTGGGTTTTGATTCGGACCAAAATAGAGGAGCTAAGGAGATATCTCCAAGTGATATTAGGTATTGCCACCATGTGATAGTGGATAAACAGTTATAGAATTACCTCCACGCGGCGTGCAGTTACACTCGATGTCGCCTGACGACATCAATATAGCCAGACGATATCTCATAATTGGCCGTGATCGATCTGTTATGTGAAAATCAGGAATACATGGGACACGTGGCAACCGGAGAAGATAACACCATCTGACAATAGCTAGTGTCGCTGAGCGATATCGCTAAAATATAAAATCAACTCATTTTTCTATAGAGATCACGATTTAAAGAAGTTGGAGTGTCTCTTCCTGTACAACTGTTCCAGAGAGCTCTAATAACCAGAAAACTCCATTCTCCTAAGAAGGTTTAGGCGTGAAAGAGAAACGATTCGTACATGGCATCTAAAGCAACCTTGACAAGGATTCGTTTGCATCTTCAGCGCTTCGTTTAATGAGATTTTTAATTCTGAAGTTTACTTTTTGTTTTGTTCTTTATTTCCATTATAATCGAGAGAGGAAATCATCACCTTATGTGTGACATCTAAGTTTTTGCGTGGCTTAGGAGAGAATTGACGCCTTTTGTGTGGCGTCCAAGTCCTTGTGCGGCTTAGGGAGTAATCGTTGCCTTGTGTGCAGTGACTAGATCATGGTTAGATCTAGGGGAGGCTAGCAACAATCTCTAGGGAGATATTCTCTTTAGCCAGCCAGTTCTTGTAGAAGGATCGGTGAAATCAAAAGAAACTGTATTTTTCATAAGCCTTAATATCTAGCTCTATTGAGATACGTTGTATTCAACTTTAACACTTTTGAAATAAATTACTATCATTTTCATTCATATAAGTTTCTAAGTGTTTAATTTTGTTTATGAAAAATTTATTTTTATTTCTTTATGTTCACCAAGAAAACTCTGCTTAAGAAAATAATATTGTTAACCCTTACTCACCCCCCCCCCCCCCTCTAAGGGCACCTCATGATCCAACACTAGCGTCATCTCAATTGCTAGGAATCTTGTTTCACACAGCAGGACTAAGCATATGGAAATAAGATATCATTTGATTAGGGAGCATGTGGAATGTGAAGATATCAACCTTGAGTTTGTCCCAACAGACAAGTAAGTGGCTAACATCTTCACTAAGCTACTAGATGAAGCAAAGTTCAACACCTTCAAGTCTGAATTGGGTATGTTGAACCTGGTATAGCTTCAGTTTCTCCTTATATTATTGCAGATTGTATTCCTTCTTGTAGGTGGAAAGGTACTTCAGTGAATTAAAGATTTATCAAGTTGAATATCGTGAATGGTATCATATTGGTTGAAATACTATACAGAAGGTGTAGACTAAAGTGTCTATCAGAAAGCATGATAGTTGATGTTTAAGTTGAGGGAGAGCAAGTCCAGCACTGCTCCAACACTCTCAAGTGATTCAACTGCTGCTTATCTATACTTAAAAAGGCAGAGCAGATAATCAGAGCATCCCTGACTATTTACAGAAGTCAAAATGGGGGAGGAGAAGGATATGATCTAGAATCATAGGATATCAGAGGACAGGAGGAGAAGGATACAAGTGATATCAAAACTATGAGAAGGATATGATCAAGACTAAGTAGCAGCAATTCAGGGGGAGCAGGTGTGATGATGATCACCCTGTAGGCAAGGAAGTGTGGTAACTAAAGCTACTTTACTTGTTTTAAGTTTTCCAAGTTTATGTTCTATTGCTGCATATGTTAGTGTATATCATTGACTGAATTGATTGAGTGTTCTGACTTTTTCAAATAGGGGGAGATTGTTGGGTCCATTGCCCATAATGTCCTAGATTTAAAGAAGTCAATCATGTCAATGATGTACATAAAGTTGTTTTTGATGTATGCTTAAGTTCATGCATGCAGGTTAGTCCTTAAAAAGTTGATAGGACAGGTATTCCAAGTGATGTGATAGGTGGTCACAAAGTGAAGATTCTGGATAGGCTAGAAATCACTGAAGTCCACAGGCATTGAGTGAGTTCTATTCACTCAATGCAACGTGAGTAAAAGCATTGAGTATAGCTTGGATAGTCTCAGCCAAACAATTGGCAAGCTGAAAGTATGGCTAAGTCCACAGGCATTGAATGAAGTCTACTCACTCAATTCCATACAGTAAAAAGTAGTGAGACAAGCAAAAAAATCAATGCCAAACAATTGACAAGCTTAAAATGTGACTAAGTCCAGAAGCATTGAGTGAAGTCTACTCACTCAACGTCATACAACAAAAAGTTGTGAGATAGACTAAGGCAGTGAAAGCCTAAGAAGAAACAGGTAGGAATGTGGCTAAGTCCATAGTCATTGAGTGAAGTCTACTCACTCAATGTCATACAATACAAATCATTGAGTATAGCTCAGACAGTCAATGCCACAGAAAATCTGTGTAAATATTTGACTAAGTCCACAGGCATTGAGTAAATCTTACTCACTCAATGCCATGTGATAAAAAACATTTACTGAAACTTAGTCAGTCAGAGACTGTGATTTTATAGAAATTTGGGTAAGTCCAAATGTATTAAGTGAAGCTTACTCACTCAACGCCAAGTGACTAAAATAAAATCTAAGTGTTATGCCATTGAATGAAGCTCACTCACTCAATGCCAAGTGATAGAACTCCAATTAAGCTGTTTGGTGTTGAGTGAAGCTCAATCACTCAACACATAGAAACAAAAAACTTTTCAAGTGTTTTGGCATTGAGTGAAGGTTGCTCACTCAATTCCTAATGGAAGATAAATTTTTATAAGTGTTTTGGCTTTGAGTGAAGGTTGCTCACTCAACGCCTAATGACCGAAAATCTATCTATGTGTTTTGGCATTAGGTGAAGATTACTCTCTCAATGCATATACTAAAGATGTTTTGGCTAAGTCCCCTGATGGTGATGTCAGCAAAGTCAACAGAGTTCAAATTAAGTGCGGGAAAGCTAACAAACACAACAAATACTGTAGGAGGTCTACTGTACATCTTATTCAATTAAAGCAAGGTGCAGCTAGTTACTGCAGGTGGTCCCCACTGCTTCTTGGAGTCGTTGATTGGGAGAAGATATAAAGGGACATCTTTAGATGTTGACCTAAACTTTTAGGGTTTTATTCAAAGAGAAAACCAAGAGCGGATGGACTTCATCTTCCTCGCCATTTCTGCCGAGAAAAAGCTTGAAGTCGACCAATAGAACGAAAAAGTTCAGTTAGCTGTAGCATTCTCTTTTACTACAACAAGTTCAAAAATACTTCTGAGAGGAGAGCCTTCAATCTTATGCAGGTTTTGTTAGCTATTTAAAGAACTCAAGACCTAACTGTTCTTCAATCTTCTACAATAAGTTCAGAAGTAACATTCTGAGTTACTTCCGACAAAGGCAGCATTTTATTGAAGAATATCTTTCGTCTGCTGTGAAGACAGATAGAGCTGAGATAACTCAGCTCAAGTAATTAACACCGAGAAATTTCTTTGTGTCAAAGAAATTAAAATCACTATATTTCGGTAGGATCCTTTGGATCTGAGTTGTAGGGCTCTTGAGCCCGAGGTAGGTCAAATTTGCCTGAGTTGTAGGAGAGTTATACTCTCTGAGAGTAGGATTCAGTTTAGATCTGAGGTAGGTAATCATATGATCACTGAGTTGTAGGGCCTTTGGGCCTGAGGTAGGAGAGTCATTCTCTCTGAGTTGTAGGGCACTTGTGCCTGAGCTGTAGGATCCTTTGGATCTGAGGTAGGGCCTTTATGCCTGAGCTATAGAAGAGTCATTCTCTCTGAGTTAGGATCAAGTTTGCTCTGAGGTAGGGCTGTCCTCCCTGCTTGAGGTAGGTGATAAGTTGATTACTGAGTTGTAGGGCTTAATGCCTGACTTATAAGTCTTAGAGGAGACTGAGAGATCTTTAGGGATCTGAGGTGTAAGCTCTTTGAGATGAGTTTTGGAGAAGTGCCTTGTCTAATTGAAAGTTAGAAAGGTGGGAGGAGAGTGGATGTACCCATAATCTGGGGAAGCACTATATATTTTGTGTGTGCTTTTCTGTGTTGTTTCTTTATTGCAGGTTCTTGAAAGATAATAACTTCAGACATACTAAGAACTTAAAGAAGAAACTTAAAGAAAGTCACAAGATACCAACCAACCTATTAACCCCCCCCCCTCTAGGTTGCAAGCTACCTTGAAAACAAAGACTTTTAGTAAGAATGATGTGCCCGACAATAGCTATAATGTTACTAATTGTGACCTTGTTAGAGGGATATGCTAGAGACTAGTAGAGAGCGGCCAGTCACTCGATGTTTAGAGGACGACCGTTGAGCATGATCCTATGGGGGGTGTTCTAAGAGGCTTTTCTAGTACACTTCATCTCAGACGCCGACCGAAAAGAATTGGAGGAGAGATTCATGCACACACGTCAGGGTGACGGGACGGTACCAGAGTATGAGAGAGAGTTCATCAACCTAGCCCATTTTGATGGGAACTTAGCAGCCACGGACAGATATAGAGGTTCTCGCTTCTACCGAGGCTTGCACGATGACTTGAGACAGGCCTTGATCATGATCTCTCAGTCCACCTTCTACACCATAGCGACTCACGCTGCGACATTAGAGTTAGACCCGAGGACGGTGGCCAAGTAGTGCCAAGGATATGTCGAGGTCCCCAAAGGTCAGGGATAAGGTAGATGAGCTTCTCCCCATTGATAGGAGAGAGAGTGCAGATAGAGGTAGTCCAGGAAGCCTTATATATGCCCACCGATACCCGCAACACCGCAATAGGAGCCCATGCTAGCTTGAGTACACCAGCCCGTGCTAGTAGCTCGACGATACGTTCCCCTTGTAGGTAACTGCTTTCTATGCAAGAAGTCGATTCACATGAAACCATTCTGCCCGCATGCAGTAGGAAGGCTAGGATTAGGAGCATTTCAAGGAGGATAGGCAGCCCATGGATAGAGACAAAGAGGCTAAAGGGATAGAGATGGCAGTAAAGGTCAGCAGGGCTGAGCAGTGCCCTTGGAAGCTTATGTATTGTACCTTCAGCATAGATCGGCCCCCCATATAGTGATAGGTATATATCTTAGATGGTAGAGTTACATCAGATATTGATACCTATATTATATACTATATGCATATGTATGCATATATCGGATACGTGTTTTATTGTATGATATCTATACACTCCTCATCTACTTCAAAATGAAGAATCAAGTTCAAGTGCTCACCAAAGTTCCGGTGGTTCGAAATTTTCAGGATGTTTTACCTGAGTTCCTCCCTGGTTTGCCACTATTGCAAGAGGTTGACCCTTAGATTTAGCTTGTGTTCGGAGCTCGACTAGTATCACAAGCGCCCTATCGAATGGCCCCTAAGGAATTGGCTGAGTTGAAGATCTAGCTTCAGGAACTGATAGATACTGGATTCATACGCCCAAGATCCTCAGCCTGGGAAGCCCCTGTACTTTTTATAAAGAAGAAAGACGGGACACTTCGCTTGTACATTTACTATGGGGAGCTGAACAAGCTTACTATGCGATATACGAATCCGCTTCTAAGGATCGAAGAGTTGTTCGATAACCTACAAGGAGCATCCATATTCTCCAAGATGGACCTAAGATCTGGCTACTATTAGCTTCGGGTCCAGGAGGAAGACATCCCCAAAACTGCCTTTAGCTCTCTCTACGGGCTATACGAGTTTATGGTAATGCCGTTTGGGCCCACCAATGCCCCCTCCGCCTTTATGGCTCTAATGAATATGGCGTTCGAATCCTTTTTATATCTTTCTATAATTGTCTTCATCGATGACATTTTGATCCACTCAAACACCAAAGCCGATCATTCTAGGCATTTGAGGATGGTGTTACTTAAACTTCGAGAGCACTCTCTCTTTGCCAAGTTCAGTAAGTGCAAATTCTGGTTATAAGAAGTTTGATTTTTGGGGCATACCGTCAACAAAAATGGTGTGGAGGTAGACCAATCCAAAATCCAAGCGGTTCAGAACTAACCGCTGCTTAAGTCGACATAAAATATTCGAAGTTTTCTCGATCTTGCCGGTTACTACTGAAAATTTGTGGAAGGGTTCTCTAAAATTGTGTTAGCCCTCACCCCCTCTAAAGGAAAGATGTTGCATTCCGATAAACTCCAGAGTAAGAGGCTGTGTTCGTAAAGCTAAAGAAACGACTAACCTCTGCTCTGATCCTTAGGATACCTTCAGGAACCGAAGGATTTCAGATATATACAGATGCATCCCTGAAAGGATTAAGAGCCATTTTAATGCAGCACAGTAAGGTTACGGCTTATGCTTCTCACCAGCTTAAGCAACATCAACTGAACTACATAGCCCATGACTTGGAGTTAGGCGCCGTCGTCTTCTCACTCAAGATTTGGAGGCAATACCTGTACAAAGTAAGGTGAAAAATCTTCTCCGACCATAATAGCCTCAAATACATCTTTACCCAAAAAGAGTTGAACCTCCAACAACGTTGGTGGTTGGAATTTCTATGTGATTATGACTTCACTCTCTAGTGCCACACCGGGAAATCCAATAGAGTGACTGACGTACTAAGCCGCCGGCCCTCAACAGCCGGAAACTGGAAGGAGTAGATTCCAAGAGATTGGTTTCAGTCCCTGATTGATTTGGAGATTACTCTTATTACTCGTAGAGATCCGGAACAATACCAAGCATAGCTTTATTGGATGGAAATCTAGTGCGATATCTGGGATCAAATATGAGAAGCCCAGAAGATTGACTTGGAAGTGGCTCTTATACACGGAATCGCGAAGGTGGACGAGAGGGGTTAAAAAGAAGAGAAAGTGGATGTGGAAGTTGATAATATTCTCTGATTCTATATACGATAAAGGTAAGTGTACCTTATTATTTATAGTATAGGATACTAAAGATTAGTATCAAGGTCATATTTCCCTGGGGCGTAATGATTACTTCTACTCGAGGAGATCACTATTATTTTATCCAATGATTTTTAAGATTAGAATAATTAACTAAAAATAGGAATTAAAATACCAAACTAAAAAGAAAACTAAACTACTTGCAAAAATAAAAAGGGTTAGAGATAAAGAAAAGGGGCTAGTACTTAAACTTGAATCACTTTGAAATAAGAAAATCAAAATGAAATAACAAACTACTTCTAAATAAAGTAAAACTACCTTGATCGTGGAGGTTCCCGAAGCATGAACACGCTTCTCTCAAAGTCATGCCCACCTGAGTTTAGGAAGGCCCGACCGAAATCTCGTCCAAATCGAAGACCTAAAGCTCGCCTTAAGTGGTGAACCCCGCTATTGGATTTCACTCCCATCCGGGAGATTTGAACATCGGCCTCTCTCGAGGATGCGTGCAACTCTCTTTACTCTTGGGTGATCGATTCAATCTACGAGCCTCTCGGCTAACTAAGAATGAAAACCTAAATGGAAACTATATACCGACAATATAGTCCCACTAAATGAAACCAAGAGTAAATCAAAGATAATTACCTTAAGAAGAAAAGAAAGCTATAACATCATAACTTGATCAACCCATTCTCAGATTATCACGATCGAGTACAAATGAGGATTAGTTAATCATGGTAATAATGAAAGAGAGGGGTAGATGATAAAGGTGCATCAAACCAAAGCTAAAAAGAAAAGAGAAAGAGAAGACTAACTAGAATTTCATTAAAAAAATAAAAAAGATTACAACTACGAATGAAGATTACAAGTGCGTAAAAGGAAAGCTATCTACTGCTACAATACTAATAAGAAAAGATTACAGGAAATGAAATTGCATTGCATGAAAGTAAAATTTGAAATGGAGGGAGAGAGAGAGAAAAAACATAAGAAAATAAAGAAAAAAAACCCTAAGAACTGAACTAGCAGCACCTCCCCTCTCCCCAAAAGTTGGTCTGGAATGCATGGAATGGCCTGGTATTTATAGAGTTTTCCCACGGGTTTGTCACGCCCTAGGTCACACCCGAGGACGACGTGATAGGGGGGCGTGTCATGCATGGAGTTGACCTCGGGCTCTGGATTCTGGCGGGAAGGATGATTGCTTAGGTACGTTGGCGGACACGCCCTTGGTCATGACCGTGTAGGGGGGCGTGACATGTACGTCGCGTCGAAATCAATGGTCGAAAATCCATCAGTCTTGAAAAATTGAGCAAACACGCACTTGGTCACGCCCGTGTAGGGGGGGCGTGATAGTACAATTGGCGTGCTGAGGTGAAAAAGCATTAAATACGGCGACAGGATTCGGGAAGAGGGCGACACACCCCGTGTCATTCCCTAGGACACGCCCGGGGAGGGCGTGTCAGGGGAGAGTAACATCCATTTTTCCTATTATTTTAACTCTGGCAGCAGGCTTCCTCGGGATCAGGCTACACGCCCTGTGACACGCTTAGGGAGGGCATGACGGGGGGGGGGGGGGCGTGTCATGTCATTTTTGGCCAAAATCTCAGGAAACCTGCAAAAGGAAAAGAAAATATTAGTTATATTATTTTCATAAAAAGAAACTAAAAGGAACCTAAAAATATATATAAATAAATAGATTTAAACGAAAATAAATATATTTTTACCGTAATAAATTAAGCTAAAATACGCATCATCAGGCTCCAATCATCCAGTCCCTACAAGACAGAGCACAAGAAGAGTTTAACCTACACAATGGGTTCTTGCAGTTCAAGCACCGTATATTTATCCCCTATTATGTGGGAATCCGAGATGAAATCCTTCGAGTGGCGCATCATTCAAGGTACTTTATCAATCCTGATGTAGTAGAAATGTATGTTGATCTACACATGACTATTTACTGGCCTGGAATGAAGAGGGTCGTCACCAACTTCATGGCTCAGTGTCAGACTTGCCAGAGGGTTAAATCTTAGTGCCGCAACCCAGGAGTCCTACTGCAACCTCTACCAATACCAGAATGGAAATTTGAGGATATTTCTATGGACTTTGTCCATGGCTTACCCCGATCCCGCGCTGAAAATGACTCCATATGAGTCATCGTTGATCGGTTTACTAAGGTGGCATGGTTCATTCCAAACTGACAGGGTGACAAAGTTGACATCCTGGCCAGGTTATTCATAGAACAAGTAGTCTGGTTCCATGGAGTGTCAAAGTCCATTGTGTCAGATCGTGATGGACATTTCACATCCAAGGAGTGGAGGAGGGTAAATACATGCTCGGGGACTAAGTTGTCCTTCAATACCGCCTTCCACCTGCAGACAGGTGGGCAGACAGAAAGGACCAATCAGACAATGGAGGATCTAATCTGACTTTGCATAGTAAAGAACAATGAGCCATGGGAGCAGCTATTGCCTTTAGTCAAGTTTTCATATAATAATAGCTATTAGGCCAGCATTAAGATTGCCCCATACAAGGAATTGTATGGAAGGCATTGTCGAACTCCACTAACATGGGCTCAAGGTGAGGACCCAGAAGCTTTAGGGGTGGCTTATATTGACGATATCATGGCAGCGATACGGCTAATCTAAGAGTGAATGCAAGAAGCTCAGAGTCGACAAGCTAAATATTATGATACATGACACTAACCGGTGGAGTTTAGCATGGGATTAATGTTGTTCTTAAAAATCAAGCCCATACATTGTATCCCCCGGTTATTGAAATAGAAAAAGCTAGATCTCCGCTACTTAGGCCCCTATTAGGTGATAGAGCGAGTTGGCACCACTGCCTATCGATTAGCCCTATCCCCAAAATTGGGAAACCTTCATGATGTGTTCCATGTCTCATCCTTGAGGCGAGTTTTCCGACAGCCAGAGCAGCATCTACGTAGCCCACCAGTACAACTGTAATCAGATAGATCCGTCCAGCTTGAACCAGTCAAGATAATAGATCATAAAGTGAAGAATTTGTGTAATTAGGCCATTCTGATGGTCAAGATATTGTGGTCAAATCACAGGCGAGGTTTGTATATATAGGAACCAGAGGCACTCGTCCGAGAAAAATGTCTGAAACTATTTTCCTAGGTATGTTATTTCTTTTTCCACCCTACTTTGAGCAAATTTTTGGGGACAAAAATCCTTTTATTTTTATTGGATTGTAACATCCTGACTTTTATTGGTCCACAAGAACCCTAGTGGGCCCAATAAAATTAACCCAACCCAATAAAATTAACCAAGGTAAATAGAATCAACAAATTGAGTTCTCTACCCATGACCATATGATAAGTAATAAAACACCACGAAAACTCGGGTGAGAAGTAACCCTAAGTCAATACAAACCAACAAGCACAATTTTAAGTAACGACGAAAATAGAATGCAACGCACAGATTTTGGAAAATTAGAAAACTCCAAAGCGTGTGGTTCCCAAGAGAACCAAGTTCATCCTAGTTCTGTAAATTCATACAAACGCATTAGAACTTATTCCGTTGAACTTCGAGTTCATATGTCAAACCTTTATTTTTACCTATTTTTTAAATAAGCACCTTCTCTTCATAATAGGGCTTCACCTTTCCCTCCATTCCAAAGGAATGGTGAATCGTAAAACACCATTCGTTCGTGCCGAAGTTCTCGTTTGAACAACTTGTTCGTGGAATTTGCCGCAACCGCCGCCGCCACCGTCGGATAATGACCTAAAGACCGCCGCCGCCACTCGCCGCAACCGATTCGCCGCAACCGTGACTGCCGCGGTTCTGTAAGTTCCTTTGAAATAATATTATAATATGTTTAATTATCTTTATTACTTTGATCTAAAATTATAGTCATTTTGTTGTTTAATACAAACCAACTAGTGAGATGGAGGGTGATGATGGAGTGGTGGTCTCTATATATATTCATGTTGTGGATTTGAGAAGAAGACAAAAAAAAATTGTTGCCCCCCTTCCCATTCGGCCTGGGCCAATTGCAGCCCGGCATCAGGGAACCGCCGCCCAGCATAGCTCCGCCCCTCTTGGTGTGCTCCCCTCTGCAGTCTACTCCTCCGGTGTGACAGCGGCTCGCTCTTCCCCCTCCGGTGCGACTCCGGTGGCTATTTTGGAAGTGTGACTCTTCCACGTGCTCTTGCTCCTCCCCTCTCCATATCAAATTGGGTAAGATTTCCTATCTAATTTGACCATTTTAGCGATTTTATCCTAATTATTGATTGTAAGCTGCATAACAAAATCTGAAATTGAACGCACAGATTTTGGAAAGCCGGGTTGGTTTAGCCTTTGGTTTCGGACGGATAGCGTTTTGGTTTTGTTTTGAGGGAAACGAACTTTGATTCGACCCCGTTGTGAATGGAAAAGTCAGTGGCATGGTTAAGGATATGGTATATGTATTGGAGCCGTGTGGTCAATCCCAAGAGAAATTTCCAAACCAACGTGTTCGTTGTTCATAAAATGTTGTAGTCCTAGATCAATTCCTCTTAAGTTTTGTTATTTTCCGGTTTTCGTAGGGGTAGCATCAATTTGACGAGTAGTCAAGTTCCTATGACTGTCAATACAAACCAACTGAATTTATTGTCAAATCAAGCGTAATCGTGCATAAAAAAGCATCGACCCCAGCACAGTCGTGTGGTCACAAATTATGATGCGACACCCCAACATGCACACACAAATTATGATGCGACACCCCAACTTTGACCCTACTCCCGATGCCTTGGACCTACTTTGACCTTGACCAGCATGGGGGACCTAACTAAGGGATGACTTTGGTCAAACCTTTATTTTTACCTATTTTTTAAATTTTTCAAAAAGAAGGGGTGCACCTTCTCTTCATAATGAGGCATGGGCTTCACCTTTCCCTCTCTTAGTCCCTTACAATAAGCAAAGGAATGGTGAATGGGACCTTGGAAAAATCCCATAATCCTATACCCCCTCCTTCCTCTTCTACCAAGCCCAAGCTCAAGGCCCATAAGGCCTTGCCTTCCCCCTCACTTCTCACATGGCAGAAGGGATCAACCTCCAACTGACAATGGATAGATAGAGGGTGGTCAATAATCCCTCCCTAAGTAGGGATTAATCCCACAATGATGGGAGTTGGGAGAAGGCCCCCTCTCCCGGCTATTTATTGCCTCACACACCCCTCCCTACTAGGCAAACAACTCTGGTGAGCCTCCCCTCGTCGGAGCTAACCTCGTCGGAAACCACCACTCGTGAGCTCCACTACCACCTTTAATGGTGAATCAAGCGGGTCCCTCCCAAGCCCACTTAGCACAGGTGGAACCTCTTCAACTTCTCCTTCCTTATCTTTCTGATGTATTGAATGCGCCTCCCGCGGCTGGGATGCCGCCGGCGGCACCCGAGCCAAGCTCTTGGTCGGGTGGTGGTTGCGAGTTATAAGTAGTGCCCAACACTAATGGTAGCGCTGGAGATGAGCTACACCACCAGGGATGTCCCTCCCTGGCGGCGGGGGGTCGTGGTGCAGCCAGAAATCGCCGTTCTGTCAGCACCCGAATAGAGATGATGCTCTGTTTTAAATTTCTACGGTAGTGGCTGGCAGAGGCAGGCTGCCGGGCCACCACCAAAGAGGAGCCCTACCCCCGATGCGCTTGTCTGGGGTGGTGTCGTGGCCAAGTAAACCACTATAAAGGTAGGAAGCATGGTATCGCTGCGATCAGAGCATGCCACACCACCTCTCTTGGGATTGAAATACCCAGCTGTGGCCGGCGGTGCTGGGCCACCCGACCACTGACCATGTGTTCGTCGGCCTCTGGCGAGTTGGGTGGAGGCTGAACTAATACCTCTGAGTCTCCTGCCAGTGGTGGCAGAAGCTTTGTCTTCTGTACCGCTGGCGACTGACAGTTGTCGTCCGATCTGATGATGATCATACGACAGCTGTTTCATTAAACTAAACGCATGCATAAATTTCTGTAGCTCCACAACAGATCCTCCCCAGACCCGTTGTGGGGACAGAGGACTCCATTTTCTTGACTTAATCGATATCAGCCGCAGGATTGACTTTGATCTGCTATATGCAGACCAGAATTTAACATTGATTTTGTTTATAAAAAATAAAATAAAATATAGGCTCCTAGGGAAAAAGTGGTTAACATGAAAGTTGTTGCCCTTGATAAGGGCTTTATCCACAAAAATTTTGAGAAATTTGGAATTTTGTTTGTATTTTTAAAAGCTCAAATGAGTTTTAAATGACCCAATTAGAGGCCTAAAATTGATAAAAAAAAATTGGGAAAAATTGTGTGCTCACTTTAGCCCTTCTTAAAAGTTGTATTAAAATTTGGGAACCTTGGGATAAAAGATGAAGATTTTCCAATTTCTTGGAACTTAGGATCGCACTCGGAAATTTATGCACTCAAATTCTTCAAAAATGAAAATCGAAGAGCGCAACAACTTTATATATTGAATATTAAGTTCAATTGATTAATCGATGAGATTTATTGAGACAAGAATTCCAGACCTGAGTATTTAAAGGTTTTTGCAAAACCATCAAGTGCCTCATTTTTAAAATAACTCTCGGGCATTTTGGGTAGTCTCGGAAGATAAAAGTACGAGCATCGATAAAAATAATCCACAACCTCATTCCGTGAAGAATTCCCCTCATGTATTAAAAATTATTTTCGAGGTTCAAATTCGAGGAAAAAATGTGCCCTCTAACAAGGTTATCGGATTCGATCCAACGCAAACAATCGAATTGATATTTACTCTATGATGAATGATAAAAATGTAACTCATAATAAGCTTCCCCTGATCCAATTAAGTTGTGATTACAAAAGGAGCAACTGAATTGTTATCGGATCTTAATAATAGGTGAACCCCAAAGAAACCTCCTGAGAACGGAGATGAAACTCAACTAAACCTACTGAGAACGGAGATGAAACTGAACTAATCCTCCTGAGAACGGAGATGGAACCGAACATGCCTCCTGAAAATGGAGATAGAACTGAAGCTTCCTGAATGGAGTGATTGGACTACTAACCATTTTCTTTATATTTTATTTTAGTCTCGTACTGGTCCAACTCATTTATTCATTTAAGTTCAGTACTTTATTTTCAGTACTCTAGTCTCATAATAGTCCTGACAATTTATTTTCAGTTCAGTTCATATATTTTAAGTATTATTACAGTCTTGTACTGGTCCAGTTTCTTTCAATACTTACTTTTAGTTCAGTACTACTCCAGTGTCCTACTGGTCCTATTTCTTTCAGCATTTCAATTCTACAGCTTATATTCTCAGCAGCTTTTATTACCACACATTAATTCCAACAATTTATCATTTTAAGCTTGGGTCCTGCTCTGACGAGAAGTCTTCCGTTAGGTTGAGCTTTAGTTGGGGATAATGGGAGTTGAAAGTGAGGGGATAGATCTGATTTACTCTAGAGGGGGGTGAATAAAGTATTAAAAACTTTTAATAAATTTTTATAGCGGAATTAAGATAAGTGTTACTTATAAGTATAGGAGAAGTACAAACACAAGCAATCACAACACAGCAGAAATAAAGAAAGATGAGCAACCAGACGACAGAAGAAAATTATAGTGGTTCAAAGACTAAACTCTAAGATCATCAATCGGAGATCGACGATCATCGATCTGAGTTCGACGAAAGTCGAACTGATATGTATTTCACAGATTTCTTCTAAGTCTGAGTTCTTGAGAGAAATCCAATGCTGGTCTTGAGAAGTCTGACCTATAGAGACTTACTTAGACCTTGACCCTGGCTATAGATGTCGGTCAACAACCTAAGAGTGGACCTAGCCCAAATCCAAACAAGGGTTCCAACAATCTCCCCCTATTTGGGTGAGGTCACTCAATCAAAGAATAAAACTGAAAATACAAGGCCATAGATATCTGATAAAAATTAAATTATCAGCATATATAATATAGCAATGTAAAGCACCTATGATTCAGGTAAAACAATAAAACAGTAAGACAATAAAGTTCATAAAAAGACTTAAGGATTAGCAGGAGGAGGAGCAGAAGAAGATTTAGCAAAAGCAATCTTCCTTGTTGGATCTTCTGCTTCCCTCTTTTACCTCTTCAAGTCTTGCTCACCAAGTCTTTTCTGAGAGGCAGCTCTAGGTACAACTACATCAGGATGAAGTGTCATATATTCTGCTGGATTGAACACTTTCTTGCTGACCTGCAGTCTTTCAAGTTCCTTTTCTCTGTAAGATAACATAGTAGTAAACTGAGAAGAATCTAGGCCTTCTGCTCTAGATTTCTTCATCTAAGATAATCCAATTAGTTTATTTAGCCTAGCCATTCTGAAATTGGGATCCAACTTTTGATCAGTAGGAGGAGAGGGAGGTCTATCTTGATTACCATCTTGAGATGTCTTCTGAGAAGGATTCCTTAACTGAGTGGACTGAGCTTGGAAATTAGTTAAAACTGGATTCTGTTGCTTTTGACTGGAGTAAAGTGACTTTGGAGGAAGAGATTCACTGAACTTTCCTTCAGGCTTGTAAGAAGAAACAGACCATTGAGACTGAGAGAAGGCTGGCCTCTGAGTTTGTGAAAGCTTTCCTGAGGATCTAGTTACTGGAGGAGGATTGGAAGGATTGCTCTGCCTCTGGTATGTCTTAGTAATGGGAGTAGATCTCTGAGCCACCATACCAGAGGCTCCTGCTGCTGGAGGAGTAGGAGGAGGTGGATCTTTCTTAAAATTCTTCACAGGAGAGGATTCAGACTTCTTCTTCTTCTTTTGTGCTTTAGCTTGATTTCTGGACAGTTTCATCCAATAAGGCATACAAGGATAAGTCTTGATATATTCAGAATGTAGTATGGTGTATCATTTGAGGGATTAGGTAGAGGAGCAGCCTTGGGAGGTGCTTTTCTTTTCCTTGAAACTTTCTTCTTTGAACTGGAATCATCAGACTCATCTTCATCCTCATCATCAGCATCAGAAGAAGGAGGATGATCATAAATGTCATCAAGCTATTTGAGAAGATTGGATTGATCTTTATCTTGAGCATTCTCTTGAGCAATGTCCATAGCAATCAAGTCATCTAGACTTGGCATAGGGTTGTCATCCATAACATAAGTTGGGCCAACAGGTTCCACAACTATGTTTGTAACAAAACTTGCCTAAATAACCTGAATGGTTTCTGTACTGACTGAAGTTGTACAACAAATGTTATCTGAGTAGTACTTGGGAGAAACAAATAAAAGAATATTTATATACAAGAGATCAAAAGTATTCAGAATTGACTTTAGCTCAGTTGCTAGAGAAATACTGTTGTCTTCAGAGAGAATATCCAAAGAAGAAGCTAGATCAATTGTCTTAGTATCAAAATCCAAAAACTCTGAGAGATCTGCATCTGATATCTCAGTATCAATAACCTCTATCTCTGTTGATGTTGCTTGAAGACTCAAAGCTGGAACTGAAACTATTGTTGCTACTGCTAGAAAAAGCACTAGAGCTTCTTCATTGAATATCTCCCCCTGCATGGCTGCAGAGGAACCTATAGCCATGCCCCCAGAAGAAGGAATAGAGGAGAGGGAAGCAATTCTAGAGGAGAGAGTGTTGATGGAGGTATAGAGAGGAGCTATAGAATTTGCTATTAGTTTCTCTAAGGAGGGTGAAATAAATTTCAGAAGATCTTAAGCAATTTCTGAGAAATTTAGATAGAGGGGTTCAGGCTCAGAAGAGGAGGAAGGGGTTTGATGTCCACAATTGGAACATACTGAGAAGGCATGAGAGAGTTCTGTATGGTGGAACTCAGGAAAAGAGGAGGGACCATCATGTTGGATAGGCTCGGATGGAAGCTGAGTGGGTAGAGATGGAGGGATGATGGGAGAAGCAATAGGTTGAAGAGATGTAATATGAGATGGCAATTCATAATTTGAGGTTGATAAAAGGTTGGAGGAGGGAGAGGTCCTCAGATGAGGAGAAACATGATAATAAGGAGTAGGAATTGGTGATTGAACAGGTGATGGAGATGGTGTTGGAGATATGAGGAGATTGAATATAGGTGACATTTGAGTAGATATGGAAGCTGGAATTTCTTGAAGGTATGTATGGGGAGTGGATTAAGGTAGAGATGTGTGAGGTGAAGATGTATTGGAAAAGATTGTGTTGGAAGGTTGTTGTTGGTATGGAGATGGAGGAAGTCTGGGGGAAGGAACATCTTCTAGGGGTAGAGGAGCAGCTTTAGCAGCTCTTGTATCATTAGAAGTCCTAGAGGTGGAAGAGGTACTGAAGGTCCTAGGGATAGACCTTTTCCACTTACTAAACAAAGAGGAGTCCAATCTCTTACTGGCATTGATAAATAGGGTCTGAGAGACCATTAGTTCTGAAGCCTTAGATTGAAGAAAGATTCTCAGAATCCTTCCAAGACATACCTCCTTCTTGGAGTTCTTCCTCTTGATCAAATCAAAGATTAACTCAGCCTAGTTGACTGATTTCTTATTGACCAAAGCAGACATTATAAAAAACTATTGCCTGATAATATTGTCATGGGCGGAGTGCTTGCCCAGTAAAACCTTGCCCACAACGTCTGCTAAGAACTTTTATTCAATAGACAATACTTCTTAAGTAGCTTGGATGGTATCCTCTCAGGATTACCCATCCTCACCAGCATACTGTTGTATTCAGAACTATCCTGTTCTAGACTATGCTCTCTATTTACTAACTCAAACAGTTAAGAAATAATTGCTAGGGTAAGAAGAACCTGTTGTCCTGAGATGGTCCCAACCATGGACGAGTCATCAGGAGGTTTTGATGTATAGACCCATTCTTTGATTTCTATAACTGGTAACTTGATCCTTTGAGTCATGCTCTTCCTTAGACCCTGATCTTCACAAAGCTGAAGAAAATCTTGGAAAACCTTATCGCAATGCCTAAATGATTCGAAGTCGATATCAAAACCTGCATCGAACTTCATTGCTGAAAGAATAGCCGCTGTAATTACCAAAGGTTTTTGTAGACTCAAGAGAAAGACGATCAAGTGCAAGATAAATTAGAAAGCGCGGGATAGATCTCGAAGAGAAACCTCAATACAGGTTTTTGGAATGTGAAGAGACAGGCTCTATCCCACGATAAAATAAAGGAAACTTCGATCTTAGGTCGACGATAGATTTATAGACAATACTATCATCGACCTCTGAATGAAGAGGGGAAAAATAGATCGTCGATCTCAGGTCGACGATTTATTTTCTGAAGTAAAGTCATCTATCTTCGGTCGATGATTTTTAACTTCACGCAGAGCTGTCGTTGATCTCAGGTCGAAGATATAGCTCAAGAGGAGTTCGCAGATCGTCAATCTCCATTCGACGATTTGTGAACAGATCTTCAAACTCAGATAGAAATTAAATCAATCCATTCCATTTATCATTCCAAGCTGATTTAGGAAGAATAGATGTTTCTTTTCATCCAAAGGCTTGGTGAAGATATCTGCTCTTTGAAAAACAGTGGAGATAAAGTTAAGATTAATTTTCTTTTTATATATACTATCTCTAATGAAGTGATGCTTTATTTTTATATGCTTGGTTCTAGAATGATGAACTTGATTCTGAGCAATAGAAATTGCATTAGTACTATCACAAAAATATAATTGAATTATTTAGTTTGTATCCATAATCCAGCAATTGGTTTTGAATCCACATTATCTGTGAACAGTAACTGCCAGCTGTAATGTATTCAGCCTCTGCAGTTGAAGTGGACACTAATGTTTGCTTCTTATAAAACCAAGACACAAGCCTATCACCAAGGAACTGGCATGTTCTTGATGTGCTTTTCCTTTCTACTCTGCATCCAGCATAGTCAGCATCTGAGTATCCAGTTAACTCAAACTCTAACTCTGTTGGATACCAAAGTCCTAGATTAGGACAACTCTTTATATATCTTAAAATTCTTTTTAGCAAAATTAGATGAGATTCTTTAGGGTTCACTTGGAACCTAGCACAAAGACATGTAGAGAACATGATGTCTGGTCTACTTGCTGTGAGGTATAATAGGAATCCAACAATAGCCCTATAAGATTTCTGATCTATAGGTTTTCCTTTTTCATCAGAATCAATCACAACATTGGAAGCCATGGGTCTTTTCAATGCCGAGGCATCAGCCATCCCAAATCTTTTCACTAATTCCTTAACATACTTGGACTGAGATATAAAGATGTCATCAGGTGATTGCTTCACTTGGAGACCAAGGAAGTAAGAGAGTTCACCCATGCTACTCATTTCAAACTTAGAATGTATCAGGTCAGAGAACCTTTTGCATAGTTTGGAATCAGTAGAGCCAAAAATAATATCATCTACATAAATTTTTACTAACAAGATTCTATCATGATGATGTCTAATAAATAAAGTCTTATCTACTATGCCTCTAGAAAATTTATGCTCTAAGAGAAAGCTAGCTAAGGTTTCATACCAAGCTCTTGGAGCTTGCTTTAGGCCATAGAGAGATTTATGCAATCTAAAAACATAAGAGGGGTGAGTTAAAGAGATAAAACCTGGAGGTTTTTCAACATAAACCTCTTCCTTTAGCTCTCCATTTAGAAAGGCACTTTGGACATCCATTTGATATACTTTGAACTTTTTATAGGCAGTATAAACAAAAAATATCCTGATTGCTTCTAGCCTTGCAACAGGAGCAAAGGTCTGATAATAGTCAATTCCTTCCTCTTGCCTATAGCCTTGAGCTACTAGCCTTGCTTTGTTCCTTATGATAGTTCCTTGTGGATCCAACTTGTTCTTGAAGACCCATTTGGTTCCAATGACTTGATAGTCTTTGGGTCTTGGAACTAAGTCCCAAACTCTACATCTCTCAAATTGATTGAGCTCCTCTTGCATTGTAATAATCAAGTGTGGATCTTGCTCAGCATCTTTAATGGATTGGGGCTCAATTTAAGATAAGAAGCAGGCATACATCAAGTCTTAGTTGAGTTGATGTCTTGTCTGCACACCTGCTGATATGTCTCCTATCACTTGAGATGTAGGGTGATCTCTAAGTGTGACAAGTTTAGTTGGTGGCGCAATAGCTTGGGGAAAAGATTCCTCTTGTGGAATTGTATTAGCTGTTGGAGGAAGTTTAGCCACTTCTTAATTTTTTTCTTCACTATCTTCATCAACTTTTGAGGAGGAGTTAAATGTAACTTTTTGAGTAAGGTTTAGATCATCTAATTTTTCACAAAGTTTGGGTATCTGCAAAGAGTTACTGGTAGAAGCTTCCTTCTCCTTGTAAAACATATTAGCATCATCAAAAGAAATATGAACTGACTCTTCCATTTTTAAGGTTGATTTATTAAATACCCTATATGCCTTGCTGACTTGGGAATATCCTAAAAAAATTCTCATTGCATATTTGGCTTCAAACTTTCTAAGATGTTTCTTTTTATTGTTGTGAATATAACAAATGTAACCAAATACTCTAAAGTAATCTATTTTAGGTTTCTTACCTTTGAGCCATTCATAGGGAGTCTTGCCCTTAAGTTTATGCATCAAACCTATGTTCAGGACATAGTTTGTTGTGCTCACAACCTCTGCCCAATATGATAGTGGCATGAAAGCATCAACAAGTAATGTACCTACAGCTTCAATGAGTGTTATGTTCTTCCTTTCAACTACCCTATTTTGTTAAGGAGTTCGAAGAGCAGAGAAACAATGCTTGATACCTTCCATCTCACAGAATCTTTGCATGTGAAGAGATTCAAACTCGGTACCATGATCACTTTTGATCAAAACAACTGGAGAAGAATACTTAATCCTTATGCCTTTAAAAAAATCTGTAAGAACCTTGAATTTATCAGACATGTGTCTCAAGAAGAAAACCCAAGTGAACCTTGAGAAGTCATCTACAATAACTAAAGTATTGAACTTCCCTCCAAAGATCTGTACAGTAATGGGTCCAAAAAGATCCATATGAAGCAAATACAGAATCCTTGGTGAATCACTCTTATTAATAGATTTAAAACTATTTTTAGTTTGCTCGCCTACTTGACAAGCCCTGCAAAGGCTTTCCTTCGTGTAGGGGCAAGATGGCAATCCTTTAACAAGGTTGTATTTTGATAACTTAGCAATATTTATAAGGTTTATATGACCAAGTCTTTTATGCCAAAGAGTATTATTATTACTGATTTGGTTTAATAAACAAATTTCTGAATTAGCAGAAATAAAATTTACTAAATAAATGTTACCTTGTCTAAATCCTAATAGAACAGTTTGGCTGTTTAAAGAAATGATGCATTGGGATTCAGAAAAGCAAACCGGATAGCCTGCATCACATAGCTGCCTTATTGATATGAGGTTATGTCTCAAACCACTCACATAAGCTACCTTGCTGAATGTAACAGCTCAAATGCAGAAATCCCCAAATCCTTCTGTTTGACCAAAGCTGGAATCACCAAAGATTACCTTTGGACCTAGCTTGGACTTATAATTGATTAGCTTGTCCTTGCTTCCTATCATGTTCTTTGAGCACCCACTATCCAGATACCACTTATCCTGTGTGGTAGGATAGTTCTTCACCTGCAAGAAAATAGATTATTTGTTCTGGACCTAGGTAACCTTGGGTCCTTGTTTCTTTTCATAAATGAAACTAGAAATAAAAGAGTATTCAAGTTGGTATTTATAACCTAAGGGGTGAAATTTTCTAGGTGGGATTACCCAATATGAAAATGGATTAACATGTTTTGGTTTCTGGTTATTATTATTAAGATTTTTGTTGCAGTTATGGTTTTGGTAAAATTGATCTGGGTTCGACGATTTATATTGAGATCGTCGATCTTCGTTCGACGACCAGTACTGATCTCGTCGATCTCAGTTCACAGAATAATAATGGCTATTATCTATGTTCCACGATCGTCGATATCTGCTCGACGATATTTGATAATATCTTCCATCTCCCTTTGCTGAGTAATTAAACCCAAACTCTGGGTTCAGAGATCGTCAATCGGCGTTTGACAAATAGTACTGCGATCGTCGATCTTGGTTCGACGATTTCTATTGTGACTTATTTTTCTGAGCTTGTTTCTTTTTCTTTTCTTGTTCAATTTGTTCTAATACCTTATTAACTTTCTCTACCTGCTCTGTATTATTTTACCATTATCTGAAATAAAATTTACAGGTTGAGATAATATATTTTTCTTGATTATGGGTGGTTCACTAGATGATGCACCTAAACCTAGTTTACTCTTGTTTAACCTAGTATTTAGGATACTAGTGATTTCAACCATTTGTAGGCTTCTTCCATTCAATGTTTCTTCAAGTTGTTTAGCTTTGCTTTGTTTAGTCTTCAGAAAAATGATTTGATTGTTATACTCAATTAATTCATCTTTCATGTTTAAATTTTCAGAGATTAAGTTTTCATATTCAGGTTGTCTTTCTCTGAGAAGTTTGATTTCCTTCTCAGATTTTATAAGTTCATTACACAGTGATTTAAATTCTATTTTAAAATCTCCAGAACTAAAATCAAAGGATGATTACCTGATCACAGTTTGAGTCTTCTCCTGAATCTTCTGCTTCTGATTCAGGGCTTGAAGCATTGATGGCCATTAGAAATAATTCTCTGGCCTTAGTTTCTTCTTCATCCTCACTAGAGCTTGAGGAAGAAGATTCTTCTTCTATCTCACTCCAGGTGTCATCTATAAAGCCCTTTTATTTCCTCTTGTGCTTGCTGGAGGATGGCTTGATGAAGTGTTTCCTGGATTCCTTTTCTTTTCTCCTTTCTTTGTGTTGTTTCTCTTGACACTCTGGTAGAATGTGTCCAGGCTTCCTACAACTAAAGAATATGATTTCTTTAGTTGGAGCTTATCATACCTTGGCTTGTCCTCATTCCTGGATGACTTCCTCCTGAAGTCTTTTCTGCCCATTTTGAATAATCGTTTGGCAAACAGACTCATCAGTTCTACATTTGAGGGTATTGCTTCTGATTCTTCAGAGGCTTTGAAGGCTATATTTTGCTCCTTTCTTGCTGGTGGAGGAGTGTAACACCCTAATCCGTCACATATCATATGACAGTAGGTCCGGCCGGGGACCGATGCCATATACCACGGACAGATTGGTGGGTTACTCATTGAAACCAATCAACCAATCACAACGTCCTACACAGAGCATCTAGCGGAAGAAGTTTATTAAGTTGCAAAGAATAAAGAACCCAGCAAAGCATGAATGTCCACTACTCAAACCAACAGGAATGTACAATACACGAGTACTGACCTTATGGCCATACAATAGTTTGCTCAAATATAAGTGTCCTCCAAACCTCGGCAGGCAGGCCGGTCATACATGAGAATATAAGAAAAACACTCAAAATTAGGCCTTCGAGGGCCGGCTCAGCAACTTGGGCTTTAGCCCGCTTTTTACTGCTCGGCTCCGCAGTACCTGCAAGCAATAATCCACCGCACGATGGCAAACAAAAGCAACGGTCAGCTATGCTGACCAAATTATAATGACCCTGCCCTCAACTTGGGGCAGCGATGTTCTTTCCCAACATTTTGTTAGCATAATCAAGGAGTATAGTGTAAACACACTTCATCACAAGTGTAAGAACGCACGACCACACACCCTGTGCACTCAGGGCACATTCACGGCAAGCCGGCCAACGTCACATCAATTTAAGCCATAGACATTTCCGTCTCACCACCGTCCCTTGGACGGCCAACCTTATGAGCATTTTGTCTTCCTAGCTCAGGTCACGTAAATTTAAGCCATAGACCGTCGGAGACACTCATCTATGCCAACGGTCCCATCGAACGATATAGAATAGGTACAGTTCCGCCTTACCCGTTGCTCACACCGCAACGTCAATTAAAGCTATATGTGCGGGTCAAGACTCCACGAGTCCCGTAGCTATCACATAGTTCTCATAACCCGGTTATGTACAAGTTGGCTCCCCAGCCACCATGTTGCCAGAATCACGTATCTGCCTAGTTTTTCGGGTGCCCCTTGGAGTTAGTCCCTAAGGTTTCCTGTTGTAATCTATCCCGTAGAAAACCCGAAAAACAAACATTCGCACGGAGTCTTCTTCGGCCATATATGCAATGCAACATCACCGATCCAGACAGACTTGTCCGAGTAGGCTTCACACATCATGCCTATGTCCGTTCTCGAATACGGACTCTACACAAGGGTGACTTAACATATTTTCCCCAAGGAATGCCACAAACTCACCGCATACTCACGAGAGAGGGCTTCCTATGCAAAGGAAAAGAGGACTTCACATGTCCTAGGATGAGAATCGTTACCCTTGCATTTTTCCTTGGCGTCATGGAAATCTATGTGGATGAAAAGCACCGCAATCTCCTTGACTCTGTAGATCCGAAGTCGGCTCGTGATTTGGAGCTCCGAAACTCTGACGGTGACCGGATCTAGCCTTCCTACTTCCTCCTTGCTCTCTCCTCTCTCTAGATCTTAGAAAGAGAGTAAATCCAAGCTTCTGAGGAATTTTGATGAGTTGTAAATATACCTATATTTTCGTATTTTATTTAAGTCAATTTTGTTTGTTTTTTGTCTTTTTTTATCTGTTTTATCCAATAAATTGCTTATTTTTGTAAATATTATTTCTAACTTAGCTTTATTTTTATTCCAGAAAAATTCCAGAAAAATTCCAGAAAAAGTCAAAATGTTGACTGACACGCCCGTGTCACATGACCGACACGCTCGTGTCACGCCCTCGACGATCGCAGACCACAGGTTGCCAGCTCGACGATCGGCGATGATCAAACCCAGCTCGACACGCCCAAAGACACGCCCGTGTCAAGGTGTGACACGGGCGTGACTTAGCCACCTGGCCCGACGTGACGCGCGCGACTTTGCGGCCGGACTGCGCCCAGATCGACCTCCCCGACACGCCCCAGTCACGCCCGTGACTAACACATGTCACGCCCGTGACCTAGGGAGTGACCGCCACATTTTCAGCCGAAGTCAACTTTCCAGTCAAGTCACCCAATTAGCTTATGAATAGTGTCGACACGCCCCCCTGTCACGCCCTAGTCACGGGCGTGACCAACCCGAAAATTTGCCTATAAATAAGAGCTTCCAGGAAGCTTATTTTGTCCACTTTTTTGACCACTTTGCTTAGGGGAGGTGCTGCCCATTTGGATTCCATACTTATGTAAGGAGAATCTCCCCCCCCCCTCTCTCTCTCTTTGTTTGTATTAGGGTTTTTGCTTTAATAAATTTTGAATTTTTCTCTCTTAATTAGTATTAAAAATCGATTTGAATGCGCCTACTTAAGTAATTTTTCGTTCATCTTTTTGTGTTTCTTTTATGTTTTCATTTTTATAGCTTTGATAACTTAGTTAGATTTAGGATCTATCGGCATTTCTAGTCGTTGTGCCGTCCGTTTAGTTTTCATTTTCTGCACTTTTTAGCTTTAGCTTTTTCTTCTTTATCATTTTTCATTCATATAGGTTTTATAAAAACTCCCCTAAAAGTGTTCGTTTTTATTTTCTTTAACTTAGGCTCTTAGGAATGTAAAACTTCTCGTTACTTTTTAGTTTTATTCTCACTTTTTTGGAGTTTTATAAAAACTTATGAATAAAAATGTAGTCGTTATAATTTTTCGTCAACTTCATTTTATCTTTTTAATTTCAAAACTTTTAGTCCCTTTAATTTTCATTTCATCTTTTTATGCATTTCTACTGCATTCTAGCGGTAGAAATGCAGTTGTATTAATTTTTCGAGTACTTTCATTTTGCGTTTATTTGCAAAACATTTTCGCTCGGTTAATTTTTATTTTCACTTTTTATGCATTTCTACCGCATTCTAGCGGTAGAAATGCAACCGTTTTAATTTTCTGAGCACTTTGTTTTTCTCATTTTTGCAAGTGTGTGTGCGTGTATGAGTTAGGTTTTACTGCTTTATTTCAACTCCTGTAGAGTGCGTGTGTGCGTATGCATTTATTTCCGCCTACTCGTTAAGAGTTAAATGGCGCTCTGCTTTCATTTCCCGCCCACTCGTTTGAGTGGGACTTGTCTTTTTACTGCTTTCATTTTCTTCCTACTCACTTGAGTAGGAAAACTTTGTGTGGGTGCGTGTGTTTTCATTTCTGTAGAGTGCGTGTGTGTGTTTTACTTTCAAGTAGAGTGCGTGCGTGTAGGAGACAATTTTACCGCTTTATTTATCGCTTTCTTCAATTAAGAAGAGTGTTTGCGGGTGTGCATTTATTTCTGCCTACTCATTTGAGTAGGGCTTGCTTTATTTAATTTTCTTTATGGTTTTGAAGTGTGCGTGAGTGCATGCATCAATTAGCCTTCAATTTATCTAATTGTCCTATTTTTCGTGTTTTCTCTTATAATTGTTCAGTGCTTAATTTAACACTCACGCTTCACCTAAATACATAAAGCCGTCCCCATACCGATGAGTGGCTAATCTCTTTTAGCCTTCGGCATCGAAGAGCATTGGGACAAATAAAATGATTTGAAATAATTAAAAAACTTTATTTTTATTTTAATTTAAGGACTTAAGGTTTACCCCGGGTTAACGACGCATAGGACCACATAATCGATGTGTGGGCTCTATTTTCGTTATCCATACGTGACGCCGAGAGGCTGCACGTATGGACCGATCCCCCTTGGGTAAAGAGAACTGCGTACGCCCCCTCGAAAGAGGAGAAGCGTAGTTCTGCCGGATTGGGTTCCCCACCCAATAGCGGGGTTCTTAGCGTAAAGCGGGCATTAAGAGGAATCCTTCGTCGGTCTAATGATCGGTCGAACAGTCTTAATGTTTAGGTGAGCAATATTCCTAGAGATAAGTGCGCTCATATTTTTGGAACCCCCACGGCCAAGTGCCTTTTATTAATTTAAAAACAAAGTTTAATAATTGTTGAGAATTATTTTAGTCTTAATCCGATTCGATGTCGAGCGTTAACCCGTCATCAAACTAACTTAGTAAAATTCAGCTCTCTTTCTTTCCGTTTTAATTAAACTAAAAAATCCCACCTTACTGATAGTAAGATAATAGTGTTCCTGAAAGAGTAGATATAATCAACGCGTCCCCTAGAATAATACGACCTTGGTATTTTCCCGAATACCGAGTACTACTTGCGATAGGTGCACTTGCCTCCTCTCGTTAGAAAACTCGATCTTCTAACCGGCCCGCGGAATCTGACAATTTCGAACCAACCACAGTAGGTCTCTGTTCCGCGGCCATCAAGTTTTTGGCGCCGTTGCCGGGGAGCACAGTTGTTATATTAAATCCGGGACTCTATTAATTTTACTTTATTTTCAAATAAAAAAAATTTATACAAAAAAAAATCCTTCCCCCTTTCGTTTTTTTAGGGTGTATGACCCGTGGACAACCTTCGAGTTCTGAAAATCTTGAATTCGACCCCGAGATCGATCGCTCTCTTGCGCGTATCCGATCTCTCCGTCGAATTCCCTTTTTAGACCCCGCAGAATCTATCGGAGAACCCTCTTCTTCTTCTATGGCCGACCCGAATAATGCCTAACCGGTCGAGCGCACTATGTCTTACTATGCTCGGCCCAACTTGGATGATACGGGGTCGAGTATTGTTCGACCCGCTGTGGCCAACAATAATTTTGAAATTAAGTCAAGTGTGATTCAAATGATCCAAAATGCCGTGCAGTTCGACGGACTGCCGGATGAGGACCCCAATAATCACTTGTCTAATTTTCTTGAAATTTGCGATACTTTTAAAATTAATGGCGTCACTGATGACGCCATTCGTTTGCGCCTGTTTCCCTTCTCTCTTAAGTCCAAGGCCAAGGCGTGGTTACTCTCCCTCCCGCGGGGATCCATCACGTCCTGGGCGGAGTTGGCTGAGAAATTCCTTATGAAGTATTTTCCGCTCGCGAAAATTGCAAGATTGCGGGCGGACATATCTTCGTTCGTCCAAAACGACTCCGAGTCTCTTTACGAGACTTGGGAATGCTTTAAGGAGTTCCTCCGCCGGTGCCCGCACCATGCTCTGCCAACGTGGTTGCAGGTACAAATTTTTTATAATGGACTGAATAGTCAGACGCGTCAAATGATTGACGCGGCTGCCGGGGGCACTCTGAACAATAAGACCCCCGAGGCCGCCCAGGCCCTTTTCGAGGAAATGGCGGTGAACGCCTACCAGTGGAATGTCCCGCGGGCGCGCCCTAAGAAGGCGGGCATTTTTGAAGTGGATGCCACTGCTCAGCTAGCCCTCCAAGTGGAAAGGCTAACTAAGCAGGTGGCGGAGATGTCTGTTGCCTCCTCCACTCCGCCTTGTTTTCTCCCCCCCCCCCCTCTAACGTCTGCGTAGTCGACGAATTCGTGGACTATATGGGAAATCCGGTGCGTCCCTCATTTCAAAACAACCCTTATAGTAGCCACTATAATCCGGGTTGGAGGAACCATCCGAATTTCTCCTGGAGCAACCCGAACAACGCGCAGCGTCCCCCTCCCCCTCCTTTTGCGCCAACGCTTCCTCCTCCCCCTCCTATGAAGCCATCCCCGGTGGAGGAAAATTTTAAACGTTATGTCGCGTCCAACGAGTCCAATATCCGGAATATCACCGGATCGCTAAAAAATTTAGAACTCCAGGTTGGACAGCTGGCGCGACTTATGTCGGAACGCGCCCTGGGGGCACTGCCAGGGAACACGGAGCCCAATCCAAGGGAAACCGCCAACGCTATAACCCTCCGTAGTGATAAGGAGGTGGTCGATCCAAAACGGATCGATCCTCAGGTACATATTTCACCTCCGACCCCTCTTCCCTCTTCTTCGATTACGCAACCCTTACCGATTTTTAACGACAAAACTATTTTAAACAAGGCGTTGCCCTACCCGCATAAGTTAGTTAACGAGCGAGTGAACGCGTAATATGAAAAATTTATTTTATTACTTAAACAAATTCATATTTATGTTCCTTTTTGCGAGGCTATCTCGCAAATGCCTAAATATGCGAAATTTTTAAAAGAACTACTTTCTAATAAACGCAAACTCGAGGATATTTCGCATATATCTCTCAACGTTGTCTGCTCGGCGGCTCTTACTAGTAAATTGCCCTTAAAACAAAACGACCTGGGAAGGTTCTCCATCCCGTGCCTTTTTGGCAATGTATTAGTAAAATACGCCTTGGCAGACTTAGGCGCGAGCATTAATTTGATGTCGTTCTCGCTCTTCCTGCGTTTAGGTTTGGGTACTCCTGCTCCTACCAATATGCGCATCCAACTAGCGGATCGCTCGGTTAGGTTCCCCATCAGGGTTGTTGAAGATGTCCTTGTCCGAGTAGACAAGTTCACCTTCCCGGTGGACTTCGTCATCTTGGACATCGAGGAAGACGCCAACGTACCAATAATACTTGGTCGCCTTTTCCTCGCGACCTCACGTGCGTTAATTGATGTAAGTAATGGTCAGCTTCTCCTTCGGGTAGGAGACGACCAAGTTACTTTTTCTATTAACTCCTCTATGGAAGACTCGTCGCCGAGCGACGATTTCTGCTACTCTTTAGATTCTTTTTATGGAGATTGTTCTTCTCCGGTTTTCGAGTCCGAGTTTTTAAACGAAAATATTTTTTCACTCGAAAATTTTTATTGCGATGAGGACGCGTCTACGAACATGCCTTTTGAACCAATTTGTTCAAAAGACATTAGCACTAAAACCTCACTAGAAGAACCGCCCATCCTAGAACTCAAACCATTACCCGAATCCCTAAAATACGCCTTTTTGGGGAAAAATGATACACTCCCGGTAATCATTTCTTCGTATTTAAGCGATTCGGAGACCTCCGAGTTATTGGAGGTTTTGCTTAAACATCGCCACGCAATTGCGTGGCAAATTTCTGACCTAAAGAGGATTAACCCTTCTTTCTGCACTCACAAAATTTTCTTAAACGATAATTGCCGCAAAACCATTCAGCCATAGCGGCGTCTTAACCCAAACATGAAAGACGTCGTGAAAGCTGAGATAATTAAATTATTAGATGCAGGGATTATTTATCCCATTTCTAATAGTGCATGGGTTAGTCCCATTCATGTCGTGCCCAAGAAGGGCGGTCTCACCGTAGTGGAAAATGAGCACAACGAGCTCGTCCCAACTTGTACTGTTACTGGTTGGCGTGTGGTCATTGATTATCGCAAACTTAATGATGCCACCCGCAAAGACCATTTTCCACTACCGTTCCTTGACCAAATTCTTGAGCGTCTTTCCGGTCATCCTTTTTATTGTTTTCTCGACGGTTTATCGGGGTTTTTCCAAATCCCCATTTCCCCCGAAGACCAAGAGAAAACAACTTTTACTAGCCCCTTTGGCACCTTCGCCTATCGAAGAATGCCATTTGGCCTCTGCAATGCGCCGGCTACATTCCAAAGATGTATGCTAGCAATATTTGGTGAGCTAGTAGAAGATATTATGGAAATATTTATGGATGACTTTTCTGTATTCGGATGCTCATTCCCGGATTGTCTTCGTAATCTTGATCGTGTCCTCCAGCGATGCGAGGACACGAATCTTGTTTTAAATTGGGAAAAGTGTAACTTTATGGTTCGAGGAGGTTTGGTTCTTGCCCATAAGATTTCGATTAAGGGGATAGAGGTCGATAAGGCCAAAGTAGAAATCATAGAAAAACTTCCTCAGCCGACAAACATAAAATCCATTAGGAGTTTCTTAGGCCACGCGGACTTTTATAGGCGCTTCATTCAAGATTTTTCAAAAATAACAAAGCCGCTTACTCACCTCGTGGAAAAGGAATCATCTTTTGTCTTTAGTAGCGATTACGAGTCTGCTTTTAATTTTATAAAACAAAAACTTATCAATTCTCCAATTCTAGTGGCCCCTAATTGGTCCATTCCGTTCGAAATCATGTGCGACGCTAGTGATATTGCCTTAGGAGCCGTTCTTGGCCAACGCGTAGAAAAACATTTTCATCCTATTTATTACGCTAGCAAGACGCTCACTTCCGCACAAGTGAATTACACGACGACAGAAAAGGAACTCTTAGCCGTCGTTTTCGCTTTCGATAAGTTTCGCTCGTACCTTACGCTATCTAAAATTATCGTTTTCACCGTTCACTCCGCCCTTAAGTATCTATTAGCTAAAGCCGACGCGAAGCCCCGCCTTCTTCGATGGATTCTCCTCCTACAAGAGTTTGACTTGGAGATCCGAGATAAGAAGGGCGCGGAGAATCTAGCGGCAGACCACCTCTCCCGTTTAGAAAATCCGGGTGCGGAAGCGCTCGTCGAATCTGAAATAAATGACAGATTCCCCGAGGAACGCCTTCTCGCCACTCGTTCGTCTTCGTCATCTTCGCCTTGGTTCGCAGATTTTGCGAACTACTTAGTCGCGCGGGTACTTCCAAAAGATTTTTCAAGCCATCAAAAGAAGAAATTCTTTTCCAACTTGAAAAATTTCTTTTGGGATGACCCCTTTCTTTTCCGTATCTGCGCGGACCAAGCGGTTCGAAGATGCGTCGCGGGAGTGGAGTGCACACAAATATTGAGGCACTGCCACGAGGGTCCAGCTGGGGGGCACTATCAAGCCAACCGGACCGCTAGGAAGGCGCTAGAGGCGGGCTACTTTTGGCCCACTCTCTTCAAAGACGCGCACAACTTTGTGCGCGCATGCGATAGCTGTCAGCGGTCGGGTAACATCTCACGTCGAGACGAGATGCCCCAAAATTTGTTTTTAGAATGCGAAGTTTTCGATTTATGGGGCATAGATTTTGTTGGCCCCCTACCTCCTTCTTATAAAAATTCATATATTTTAGTGGCGGTCGACTACGTATCACGGTGGGCGGAAGCGCAGGCTCTCCCCACCAATGATGCGCGAGTCGTCGTTACATTTCTAAAAAAATTATTTTCTCGCTTCGGCACGCCTCGCGCTATTGTTAGTGATAGGGGAACGCATTTCTGTAACGCTCTAATGGCTAAGACGTTAGCTAAATACGGAGTCACGCACAAGCTTGCCACCCCCTAGCACCCGCAAACAAGTGGCCAAGTTGAGGTAGTAAATCGAGAGATAAAACCCATATTAGAAAAAACCGTTTCACTTAATAGGAATGATTGGTCCGCTAAGCTCGACGACGCGTTATGGGCGTATCGTATGGCGTACAAAACCGCTACCGGTTGTACCCCATTTCGATTAGTCTATGGCAAAGCATGTCATTTACCCGTAGAACTGGAGCACCGCGCACTTTGGGCATTAAAACTCTTAAACCTCGACTCTAACTTAGCCGCTCAGAATAGAAAACTGTAACTAAACGAGCTCGATGAATGGCGTGCGAACGCTTACGAGAGCAATAAGTTCTATAAGGAGCGTTCTAAGTTTTATCACGATCGAAAAATTAAAACCCCCAAAAATTTTTCTCCGGGCGATCTAGTCCTTCTTTATAATTCTCGTCTTAAACTTTTTCCTCGCAAACTCAAATCCCGTTGGTCCGGTCCCTTCTTAGTTGAAGAAGTTTTTCCATATGGGACCGTACTCGTCTCCCACCCAGAAAAAGGCTCGTTTAAAGTAAACGGTCATCGATTAAAAACTTACATAGCGGGCGACCCTATGATCGAGTATAGCGAAACCATATCCCTCCTCAACTTATAAACCCGCCACTATAGTCAAGCTACGCGACTATAAATAGCGCTCCTGGGAGGCACCCCACGTCTATCTTTTTTACGTCTTTATTTATTATATTTTCTATTTTTCTAATAAATGCAGGGTTTCTAATGGGCTTCCCCAAGCGCGGATCAGGGACGTTTTCTGCCCCCCTCTTTTTCCTTTTTTGTACATATACCTGCTGTCTTGTTCCTCATGCTTAGCATACAACATTGGGGACAATGTTGGATCTAAGTATGGGGGTGTTTTTGTATTTTCGTACTTTCTTTTACACTTAAAAAAAACAAAAACAAAAACAAAAAAAAAAAAAAAAAAAAAATTTAAAAAACAAAACTTCAAAAAAAAATATATATAACACAAAAAAATCAAAAAAAATTTAATTAAAAATTTTTGAAGTTTCATTTTTGAAACTTTGACTTATTTTTAACTCGGTCCGCGAGATCCGGCTTATCGAGCCATCCACATAACGAGTCATCTCGCGGCTACCTAGTTTATATTTTTGTAAATATTCTTGTAAATATTTTTGTAAATAATTTTTGTAAATACTTTTTGTAAATATTCTTTCTCTTTCCCCTCTCCCTTTTTCCCTCTCATCCTTGTAAATATTTTTTCTTTTTCCCAAACTTTTGTAAATAGAATGAAAATTTCATTAAAAATACAAAAAATTCACAAAATATAAAAATACAAAAAAAATTCACAAAACTTAAAAATCCAAAAAAATTTTTATTTTCGCATTTTTTTTTCTTTCTTTTTAGTATGTATATATTAAAGATATAAATACAAAAATACAAAAAAAGAGCATAACTTCAAAAAAAAAATTTTCAAAAAATTATGTAAGTTATGAAATAAATAAATCAAACATTTCATTCTTAAGTTTCTTGTTATCCAAAACTTTCGTTTTGAGTTTATTTATATGCGAATTTGATCAATTCTTTGTTCACTATTCGTTTGTTAATTATAGATTGAAAAATCTAAATAGCCGGGGTTAAGTTTTAAAGAATTTATTATACTTTGTTAAAAATAGGGGACTCGCTTTAGGCACTACTTCTAATTTTTCATAGATAGGAGCATGTGTACCATGTTAGAAAATAACGACTATAGAATTCAATTATGCTTGCTTTTAGCTTTCTGAAAAATTGGAACGTACAATTTATAAAGGTTGCTCTCAATTATTTTTCAATTAAAAATCTAGTTCTCTTTTCTCCCCTTACCTATCATAACCTACTCGGTATGATAAAAATATTTCCCCAAAAAGATCTTATGTCAATGGGAATAAGATTTCATTCCGTAAACATAGGCACCCAATAAATTAAAAGATTATTCATTATGGAGTAAGAGGATAAAATTCATTACTCCAACACATATACATTGGGTTATTTTTATTTATGAAGAAGAAAAAAAATTGTATGTTAAGGAAAATAAGATTTCGTTTTCCTTTAACATCCAAATCAAAAAATTGGAGGTTCGAGAAAAAATAACCTCGCCTCAAAATCCAAGCTTCTTCATAAACCAACATCAACCCCCCTTAGCCAATTTCATGACTCTAGAATTAGTTCAAAAATCTTTTTGGTAGCATAATTCGTAAATTGCATTATTTCCGATAACACTCCTATAAGCTAAAGTTCGTATAACTCCAAACTATTTTCTGTTAATCTAACCAATACAATTATTGCTTTCTATTTGATTACATCAAGAAGTCTTTTGGCCAAAACCTTTGCCCTGTTTAAATCATCTAAATAATTTTAGGACTTAACTCTTATACCCCGTATATTTTTATTTGATCTCTCCTATAATTAATTTAGTGGTAGCAGAACTTAGGGTTTTTTATTATTCCTTATATGTTCACCTCAAACTTTTGCTCTGGAATAACAAAAGCTTAAGTATGAGGGTGTTTGATGAGTTGTAAATATACCTATATTATCGTATTTTATTTAAGTCAATTTTGTTTGTTTTTTGTCTTTTTTTATCTGTTTTATCCAAAAAATTGCTTATTTTTGTAAATATTATTTCTAACTTAGCTTTATTTTTATTCCAGAAAAATTCCAGAAAAATTCCAGAAAAAATCAAAATGTTGACTGACATGCCCGTGTCACATGACCGACATGCCCGTGTCACGCCCTCGACGATCGCAGACCACAGGTTGCCAGCTCGACGATCGATGATGATCAAACCCAGCTCGACACGCCCTAAGACACGCCCGTGTCAAGGTGTGACACGGGCGTGACTTAGCCACCTGGCCCGACGTGACGCGCGCGACTTTGCGGCCGGACCGCGCCCAGATCGACCTCCCCGACATGCCCCAGTCACGCCCGTGACTTACACAAGTCACGCCCGTGACCTAGGGCGTGACCGCCACGTTTTCAGCCGAAGTCAACTTTCCAGTCAAGTCACCCGATCATCTCATGAATAGTGTCGACACGCCCCCCTGTCACGCCCTAGTCATGGGCGTGACCAACCCGAAAATTTGCCTATAAATAAGAGCTTCCAGGAAGCTTATTTTGTCGACTTTTTTGACCACTTTGCTTAGGGGAGGTGCTGCCCATTTGGATTCCATACTTATGTAAGGAGAATCTCCCCCCCCCCCCCTCTCTCTTAGTTTGTATTAGGGTTTTTTCTTTAATAAAATTTGAATTTTTCTCTCTTAATTAGTATGAAAAATCCATTTGAATGCGCCTACTTAAGTAATTTTTCGTTCATCTTTTTGTGTTTCTTTTATGTTTTCATTTTTATAGCTTTGATAACTTAGTTAGATTTAGGATCTATAGGCATTTCTAGCCGTTGTGCCATCCGTTTAGTATTCATTTTCTGCACTTTTTAGCTTTAGCTTTTTCTTCTTTATCATTTTTCATTCATATAGGTTTTATAAAAACTCCCCTAAAAGTGTTCGTTTTTATTTTCTTTAACTTAGGCTCTTAAGAATGTAAAACTTCTCGTTCCTTTTTAGTTTTATTCTCACTTTTTTGGAGGTTTTATAAAAACCTATGAATAAAAATGTAGTCGTTATAATTTTTCGTCAACTTCATTTTATCTTTTTAATTTCAAAACTTTTAGTCCCTTTAATTTTTATTTCATCTTTTATGCATTTCTACCGCATTCTAGCGGTAGAAATGCAGTTGTATTAATTTTTCGAGTACTTTCATTTTGCGTTTATTTGCAAAACATTTTTGCTCGGTTAATTTTTATTTTCACTTTTTATGCATTTCTACCGCATTCTAGCGGTAGAAATGCAGTCGTTTTAATTTTCTGAGCACTTTGTTTTTCTCATTTTTGCAAGTGTGTGTGCGTGTATGAGTTAGGTTTTACTGCTTTATTTCAACTCCTGTAGAGTGCGTGTGTGCGTATGCATTTATTTCCGCCTACTCGTTAAGAGTTAAATGGCGCTCTGCTTTCATTTCCCGTCCACTCGTTTGAGTGGGACTTGTCTTTTTACTGCTTTCATTTTCTTCCTACTCACTTGAGTAGGAAAACTTTGTGTTGGTGCGTGTGTTTTCATTTCTGTAGAGTGCGTGTGTGTGTTTTACTTTCAAGTAGAGTGCGTGCGTGTAGGAGATAATTTTACCGCTTTATTTATCGCTTTCTTCAATTAAGAAGAGTGTGTGCGTGTGTGCATTTATTTCCGCCTACTCATTTGAGTAGGGCTTGCTTTATTTAATTTTCTTTATGGTTTTGAAGTGTGCGTGAGTGCCTGCATCAATTAGCCTTCAATTTATCTAATTGTCCTATTTTTCGTGTTTTCTCTTATAATTGTTCAGTGCTTAATTTAACACTCATGCTTCACCTAAAAACATAAAGCCGTCCCCATACCGATGAGTGGCTAATCTCTTTTAGCCTTCGACATCGAAGAGCATTGGGACAAATAAAATGATTTGAAATAATTAAAAAACTTTATTTTTATTTTAATTTAAGGACTTAGGTTTACCCCGGGTTAACGACGCATAGGACCACATAATCGATGTGTGGGCTCTATTTCCGTTATCCATACGCGACGCCGAGAGGCTGCACGTATGGACCGATCCCCCTTGGGTAAAGAGAACTGCGTACGCCCCCTCGAAAGAGGAGAAGCGTAGTTCTGCCGGATTGGGTTCCCCACCCAATAACGGGGTTCTTAGCGTACAGCGGGCATTAAGAGGAATCCTTCGTCGGTCTAACGATCGGTCGAATAGTCTTAATGTTTAGGTGAGCAATATTCCTAGAGATAAGTGCGCTCATATTTTTGGAACCCCCACAGCCAAGTGCCTTTTATTAATTTAAAAACAAAGTTTAATAATTGTTGAGAATTATTTTAGTCTTAATCCGATTCGATGCCGAGCGTTAACCCGTCATCGAACTAACTTAGTAAAATTCAGCTCTCTTTCTTTCCGTTTTAATTAAACTAAAAAATCCCACCTTACTGATAGTAAGATAATAGTGTTCCTGGAAGAGTAGATATAATCAACGCATCCCCGAGAATAATACGATCTCGGTATTTTCCCGAATACCGAGTACTACTTGCGATAGGTGCACTTGCCTCCTCTCGTTAGAAAGCTCGATCTTCTAACCGGCCCGCAGAATCTGACCATTTCGAACCAACCACAGTAGGTCTCTATTCCACGGCCATCAAATTTACACCCCTGAACCGGCCTTAACCCTAAGGTGTGAAGAGCCTGAACCATCAGATCCAAAAACAAGGAAACGAACGGCTGTGATTCAGCCAGAATTTCCAAAACCTGGGCCGAACACGGGTTCCGACACGCCCGTATTTAGGGCTGTGTCACCCATTCTCCATCGAAACCGACGCATCCCGAAAAGAACACGGGCACCCAACACGCCCGTGTCAGTCTTGACACGCCCGTGTCAGTCTTGACACGCCCGTGTCAGTCTTGACACGCCCGTGTCAGCCAGTACACACCCGTGTAGCTGGGCGTGTTCCCTTAATGATACAGGTCCAAAACAACCCGAGCACAACACGGTCATGTAACACGCCGTGTGTTAGACACGCCCGTGTCCCAGGCCGTGTAACTGACTTAGAACAAACCGCCACACGACCCGAGGAGGATATGGTTATTCGACACGCTCGTGTCGAATTTCACATGCCCGTGTCGGACCCGAACACGCCTGGGCTCAGGCCGTGCGTCCCTCACTCAACGATCGTTGAGTGCAAGGCTCTGAGTGACTGACACGCCCTGGGACATGCCCATGTCCTAGGCTGTGTTCACCCCCCCCCCGACCCGATGATCGTTGACTCCAAAATCATTGACCACGCGACCAACGCCGAACCCGAGCACGACACGCCCTGGGACACGCCTGTATCCCAGGCCGTGTCACATCTACCAAAACCCAGATTTGGCTCAAAATGCCACCCATCACCCTTTTGAGTTTCGGGGCATTCCAACTCTCTCCCTCTTAAAAGAATTTTGTCCACGAAATTACCAAAGGAAAGACGAACAAAACCAAATGCGTTACCTGAGTGAAATAACTCTGGGTACTCCTCCAGCATGGTCTGCTCCCGTTCCCAAGAGAGCTCCTCATGACCGCAATTGTCCCAACGAACCTTGACCATCCTAATCTCCTTGTTACGGAGTCGCTTAACCTCAAAGTCTTCAATACGAATAGGCTTGACCTTAGTCGTCAACCCTTCGACAATCGGCACTTGATCAACTGCGATCACCTGCGAAGGCTCTTGCACCGCCTTCCGCAATGCTGAAATGTGGAATACATCGTGTAGACCACTTAACTCCACTGATAGCCTCAGACGATAAGCCGTTTTTTCGATCCGCTCCAGAATCTCAAATGGTCCAAGGTATCTCGGCCTCAGCTTCTTCAAGCGTCGTACCCGTGACACACCCTTGAATGGCTTTATCTTCAAATACACCCACTCTCCGACCGCGAACTCCACGATCCGATGCTTGGCATTGTAGTACTTAGCTTATCTATCTTAAGCGATCAGCAAACGCTCTCGAATGATCCGCACCAATGAAGTAGCACTCTCCACCTCATGCTTCTTGTATAACCTTGCCTCACCTGTCTTTAGCCACGACAACGGAGTTCGACACTTCCTACCATACAGGGCCTCGAAAGGCGCTATCTGTATACTTGCTTGGTAGCTATTGTTGAACGCAAATTCCACTAGATACAGGTGGTCTTCAAAATGCTTTCCGAAATCTAGAACGCACATGCGAAGCATGTCCTCAATAGTTCTGTTGACCCTCTCAGTTTGCCCATCCGTCTGCGGATGGAAGGCTGTACTGAACTTCAATCTAGTCCCCAACACTTGTTGCACCAACCTCCAATCATTGGACGTAAAACGTCCATCTCGGTTACTCACGATGCTGCGGGGCACACCGTGAAGTCTGACTATATTATCCACATATAGCTTCGCCACTTTCTCCACCGAATCATCTTTCCTATGCGGAATGAAGTGCGACACCTTTATTAACCGATCTACGATCACCCAGATGGCGGTGTTTCCCTTCTTCGACCTTGGCAAGCCATGCACAATGTCTATTGATATGTCGTCGAACTTCTATTTCGGAATAGGCAAGGATTTCAAGAATCCTCCTGGCTTTTGGCACTCTGCCTTTACTAAGGCGCAAGTCTGACATTTAGCCACAAATAGTGCCACATCCTTCTTGAGTCCTGGCCACCAAAACAACTTCTTTAGGTCCCGGTACATCTTCGTGCTACCTGGGTTGATTGGGTACTTGGTATGATGAGCCTCGTACATCAACTCCGCCCATAGATTTCCCACGTTTGGGACGCACAAACAATTGTCCTTCCTTAGAAGTCCATCTTCAACTGAAAACTGGGAATTTTACCCATCCAATATTGAATCCATGAGCTCCTTCATGCCGTCATCAAACCCTATAGCCTGCCAAATCTGATCAGCCAGGTCATACTGAACTTCCGTCTAATTCAACAATGCTTTGGCGCTAGTCTGCTTGCTAACACAACAGATCTCTAACGCCTCCAGCTCCCGAACTAACCTCTCATCATGAACCGACAACCAGTTGGCTTGTGCGGGAGCCCTGCGACTCAATGCATCCGCAACTACATTGCCTTTCCCGGGTACATAATGAATCTTGAATGTATAGTCCCCCAGGAACTCCATCCATCTCCGCTGCCTCATGTTCAGATCCTTCTGATCCAACAGGTACTTCAAGCTCTTATGGTCGGTATAAATATCGACCTTTACACCGTACAAATAGTGTCTCCATGGCTTAAGTGCAAATATCACGGCCGCCAACTCCAAGTCGTTGACTAGATAATTCCTTTCGTGTACTTTCAACTAACGTGATCTATATACAATAACACTCCCATGCTGCAGCAGCACGCAACCCAAACCACTGCCTGAGGCATCACTATAAATCTCGAAACCTTCGGTCCCACGCAGCGAACTTAGCACTGGCGCCGTTGTCAACCGACTCTTCAACTCCTCAAATGCTTGCGCACACTCCTGCATCCATCAGAACTTCTGATCCTTCCTTGTCAACTTTGTGAGAGGTAACGCTATCTGTGATAAGTTCTCTACGAAGTGCTTGTAATAGCCGTCAAGCCCCAGAAAGCTCCGGACTTCCGCTATCGAAGACAACACAGGCCACTCCCGTATCGCAACAATCTTCACTGGATCTACCGCTATTCCTTCACCGCTGACAATATGACCAAGTAATGCTACTGAGGATAACCAGAACTCGCATTTGGAGAATTTTGTGCAAAGTTCATTCCTCCTCAGCGTCTCCAACAGCAGATGCAAATGCTTGAAGTGATCTTCCTCGCACTGTGAGTACACCAATATATCGTCAATGAAGAAGATCACAAATTGGTCTAGGTATTCTATGAACGTCCTATTCATCAGATCCATGAACACCGATGGCGCATTAGTCAGCCCAAACGGCATGACCGTGAACTCGAAATGCCCATACCTAGTGCTGAATATTGTCTTCGGGATATCACTCTCCCTTATCCTTAGTTAATAATACCCAGACTTCAGATCAAATTTTGAATACATTGACGACCCGACTAACTGATCAAAAAGATCATCAATCCTTGGGATCGGGTATTTATTCTTTTCCGTTAGCTTGTTCAACTCCCTGTAGTCGATACACAGCCGCAAGCTCCCGTCCTTCTTCTTAACAAAGAGGACCGGTGCGCTCCAAGGTGACGAGATTAGACACACATACCCTTGCTCCATCAACTCTTCTAGTTGAACCTTTAACTCTGCCATCTCCTTAGGCACCAACCTATAAGGAGAACGTGACACATGTTTGGCACCTGGCACGAGCTCGATCATGAAGTCGATCTCCCGCTGCGGTGGGGCTCCGGGAAGATTGTCCGGGAACACCTCGGGGTACTCACAAACCACTGGGACACTACCCAAAGTGATCTTTGGCTTTACAGCCTCCACTAACGTGAAGAACAGCTCTGCACCAGCATGAACTGCCTTGACCACCTGAAGAGCAGACATCAGCGTCTTGCTCGACCCCTTCAGTACTGTAAATGTTGTCTCCTACCCAACACCCAGCATGACCTCTTTGAGGTTGCAATCTATAAAAGCTTTCTGCTCTGAAAGCCAATCCATACCGAAGATGACGTCGAACTCTACTAATGGCAGCAACGATGCTAGCAAGTCGAACTCTTGACTTCCAATATGAACCTTTACGGCACATACTCTGTCTGCGCGCATCGATCACCCATTCGGCAGCCGCACATCCAATTTGTCCTTCTCCATCGAAGAGGGGACTCCGATGCGCGTTATGAAACCATCGGACAAAAAGGAGTGTGAAGCTCCCGTATCGAATAGTGCTCGTGCCGGACTATCATCAATCAGAACAAAGCCTATACAAACAGTATTAAGCTAACAAGTACTAGATAACAGTATTTAAAGCTAACTTGCTATAAATTAAACTGTACCTGTCACCACGTTTGCCTATTTAATGGCCTCTTGCTGGCCCAGATTATACACTCTTGGTTGAGTCGGAGCATAGCGGGATGTGGTTGACGCCACCATCTTTCCCTTTTCTTCGTAAGTTGCTCCTTGCTTTCTCTCAGACTTCGGACATCCGCTCCAACAATCACGGGAAAAATGCCCCGTCTTTTCACAAGTGAAACAATCATCCGGGGTTTGGTTGGTTGCCCCCAAGGCACCGGTAGAAGGGGCTGGACCCAACGTCCTAGCCTTCTTGTGGAATCTGTGATAACCAGACCTCGAAGTAGTCGGCACTTTAAACTCTGATTTCCTCCCAACTAGAGTCCTTCTTCGCCTGAACATTCTTCATGTCCTTTTCCAAGGACCAGGCCGAATTGAGCAAGGTCATGAAACCCTACGCCATAGGACCCGAAAGTAGCAATCTTAGGTCATTTATCAAGACTTCGTAGAATCTCTTCATCTTGCGCTCGTCATCAGCAAAAGTAGCGCTTGCGTAACGGACTAAACGAGTAAACTCGTGGGGATACTCGTCCACGGTACTGTCTCCTTGAACCAACTTCTGGAAGTCATTCTCCATAGCAATCCTCTGGGCTGAGGGGAGGTATCGAGCCAAGAATAACCGTGAAAACTCCTCCATTGAGACATCAGCCAACTGCCTGCCCCTCAGATGGTGTAGCTCCAAGCCTTCCCACCATAGCCTTGCGTCACCATCCAGCAAGAACGTCGCAATAGTGGCCTTCTGTTACTCCTCAGTCTAAGTCGCTGTCAGCACTCTATTAACTCTAGAGAGCCAATCCTCAGCTTGAGTTGGGGTTCCCAACCCTAAGAACACAGGAGGATTGAAGCCCATCACGTGCTTCAGCTGCTTTTCTGTTGCTCTCCTCGGCAACACAGACTCCACGATCACCTGTTCCACCCTCCTTGGCTCTGCCTCTTGGAGCGGTGCTTGCTCCACCGCAGGAGCGGGCTGTTACACTTGCCTCGTAGGTTGCACGTTGATCATCGCAAACACAGCCTCCACTACCAATCAAATGGTCTCGGCTGAAGGGGGTGTTGCAGGCGCATCATTTGGTGCGCTGCTCGCCTAGGAATCTGGCCTTTCCGACCTCCCAGCACCACTCCTGCTCACTTATAATCGTGTAAAACACTGATAAGCGACCACACAACATTGCAAAAATTAATTATAGGAACACGCAGGTTCCCCAGACATGTTTATTTTCATTCCTAAGTGGACATTCATGGGTTCATTTCATGTTATAACGATGACGCGCACACGTGTGCTCACCACCCCTTAAATGGAATTCGTCCATGAATTCATTTAAGCCTGACCGAAACCGATAGTCTGATACGAAATTGTAACACCCCTATCCGTCACATAGCATATAGCAGTAGGACAGGCCGGGGCCCGACGCCATATACCACGGACAGATCGGTGGGTTACTGATGCGTGTAAATTCGGCAAGCGCACCGGTCGCACAAGTAATAAAGTTTGGGAATGAATCCCCAAGTGTCGGTCTCTTGAGGAATGCAATTAGCGTAAAACAACGAACGATCAAAAATTTTCGTTATGAGAGTTAATTAAATAAAGGAAAAATAAGGGGCTTTGAAGGTGGTTTTGCAAACAAATAAACTAAAGCGAACTATGCGGGTCGCAATCACCGCTTCACAAGGCGAGATGGATGTAATAGTCGCGATGTCGTACTTCGGTGAGGCGAATGGACGGTTAGCCAGTGAATGAGGTGTTTAGTGCGGAGTGCAATCGAATGCAACAAAGGAACGGAGTCAACTGAGATGGGGCGAGGCGCATCAAATCACCAATCTCACAAGCAAGATTAAACAACAATAATCTAATTAAAACAACTATAAATCGAAGTTCATTACAAGCTTAAGTTATTTCATACAACAAGAGAGATGGAGAAAGACTAAACCAAGAAAGTGAAGATCCACCGCGGTTGTTGGGCGGAAGTGCGGGTTGTCAATCCGCTTCCACGCGCAGTCCGCGGAGGCTTTCGGTACCGACGAGCTGTCACCTCGAGGCCCTTTAAGTCCGTTCTCTAGGTTGTCTTCATCATCTTCTTCGGTAGAATGCTCGGAGAAGAGTTCTTTAATGGCCGGGAGGATCACCGGAGGATGCAGAACGCTTTAGAATCGCCGGAAAATGACCTCCCAATGGTAGGGATGAAGGTGGAGATCGATGGAGCTCCTGGGATGCGGAACGGCAAAGTGGTGGCAAGATCGGTCCAGGGTCCGTTGCCCTAATTCGCGGAACAGGCCGATTTATAGAAGTAGAGTTAAATAGCACGCACGACCACTGGCGCACGACCAGTGGTCGTGCGCGAACAAAGTCAGGGCCCGTGCTGAAACAACCTGTAGAACCTGCACAAGGAAATCAAAGCTTGCGCACGATAAGCAGGGCACGATCAGTGATCATCAATGATCGTGCGCAGTATAGCATGTGATCGTGCGATATGGAGGCAGAACTTGCACAAAAGAGGGCATGACTGCGCACGATCGGCAATACACGAGCAGTAATCGTGCGCGGTATAGCTGGTGACCGTGCGATATGGCGGGGCAGAACTTTCACAGGAGAAGCCAGACTGCGCACGACCAATGATCGTGCGCCAAAGATGTCGATGGTCGTGCGTGGGTAAAAACTCACGACCATTGACTCCTTTGCCAAAAATGGTGAAAGCCTTATCCCGTACGCCCACACGATCCCCGAACCTGCAGGAAAACTGGACGGGTTGTCGATCATGGCAGTCACAGATATCAATAAAATGCACAGCAAGAGGGAAATACACACACGCACATAAATAGGCTAAAAAAGTGCACAAGACATGGAATGTCGCAGCGAACCAAAAGGAGTGCTAATGGCGCTAAATGGTAGTGCAAAGACATGCAAATGAGCCCAGATGAGCCAGGAATTAAGTATAAAATATGACTCATCAGTTACTCATTGAAACCAATCAACCAATCACAACGTCCTACACAGAGCATCTAGAGGAAGCAGTTTATTAAGTTGCAAAGAATAAAGAACCCAGCAAAGCATGAATGTCCACTACTCAAACCAATAGGAATATACAATACACGAGTACTGGCCCTATGGCCTTACAATAGTTTACTCAAATATAAGTGTCTTCCAAACCTCGGCATACAGGCCGGTCATACGTAAGAATATAAGAAAAACACTAAAAATTAGGCCTTTGAGGGCCGGCTCAGCAACTTATGCTTTAGCCCGCTATTTACCCCTCGGCTCCATGTTGCGCGCTAGGGCTTGAAGAAAATAAACGCAACCGAACTTGCAATCCAATGAGGTAAGTATACCTATCGAATTGTAGCTAGGGGACACAAGTGTCGTATTTAAATCCGGGAACTGTTGAGTATGCTTACTCACACGAAAACTATTATCTTATCGACGGAAAAACTAGGGTTTTAGAGAATCTAATTGCAAGGAAGGAAGTAAAGCTAAAGCTAGAAAGAGAGATTATTACAGTTAATTAAAGAGCATAAGAAAATCGATTACTACGAAAGGTTGAAAATATGAAATGGAAATGCACTCGATCAAGAATCACCTCGGCTAAAAACGATTAAGAAAATGCGATAAAAATCTAAACTTAAGAGGATAAAGGTCCTTGACCGTGGAGGTTCCTAAAGCTTGAACACGCTTCTCTTGAAGTCTTACCCAACTGAGTTTAGGAAGGTCCGACCGACTCTCGTCTAAATCGGAGGCCTAAAACTCGCTTTACGCGGTAAACCCCACTATTGGATTTTACTCCAATCCGGGAGATTTTGACGTCTGCCTCTCTCGAGGGGTGCGTACAACTCCCTTTACTCTTGAATGCTCACTTCATTCTATCGGCCTCTCGGCTAGCCCAGAATGAAAACAAAGGTGGAGAGTATATATCGATAATATACCTCCAACCCATGATTAATCAAGAGTAATTCAAGGCCCTAACCTAAAAAGAAAAGATTAATCAAAACATCATAACTTAATCGCTCGAACCTCGGATCATCAAGATCGAGTACAAGGAGGATTAGTTAATCATAGTGAAGTGGAGGAGGATGAGTAGTAAAGCATAAAAAGAACACAAGCTAAACAAAGAACACTTCTATTAATGAAAAGGGGCAAGTTACACTATGGAAAAAGAAATTACAAGTGCAAGGAATTGAAACCTATTCTAGCCCTACAATTAGCACTAAGCAACACTAAAGATTACAAAGAAAGCATAAACAAGTAAAGATTAAACTAGGGTTAAAAGAAAATTACAAAGAGAGAGAGAGAGAGAGAGAGAGAGAGAGAAAAGCATAAGAAAGATCAAAAAACAAAGGGGCATCACCTCCCCCTCTCAACCAAAGCTTGTTGAAATGGAAGGGGGCCTGAATTTATAGGCAAAATTCTCGGGTTGGTAACGCCCTCCGACACGCCCTAGGGGGGGCATGTCAGGGGGCGTGACATGTACGAAGTTGACCTCGGGTTGTGGGATCTGGCAGGAGGGATGATTGCTTCTGTACATCAGTCAACACGCCTATGGTCACGCCCGTGTAGGGGGGGCATGCCACACACGTCATGTCGAAATCTTTGGTCGGAAATCCATTAGTCGTCGGAAAGGTTTATGTCACACCCCAGGTCACGCCTGTGACGGGGGCATGCCAGTACTGTTGCGTGTTGTGGCGGAACCTGCATTCAATGCGGCGGCAGGCTTTGCGGCAGAGGGCGACACGCCCTTGGTCACGCCTAGCGACATGCCCGGGGAGGGCGTGTCAGGGGCGTGACAGCCTTTTTGTTCGTTTTTCTGTCCATTTAATCAGGAGTCCTCGGGATCGGGTGACACGCCCTAGGTCACGCCCAGGGAGGGCGTGATAGGGGGGCGTGTCAGGTCATTTTTGGCCAATTTTCTGTAAACCTTCAAAAAGACAAGAAAAAGTCAGTGGCAATAATATTTACATAAAAATTATAAAAAATAAACAAATAATAGACATGATTTGTACAATATAAAATAGAAAATACGATAATAGTTTAGACTACAAAACGTATTATCAAATTCTCCCAAGCTTAAGCTTTGTTTGTCCTCAAGCAAAAATATAAAAACTAGATAATCATAAAAAAAGGACTAATCAAAAAGTTCTAATTATGCCTACACAAGTACTATGCGAAATTCTAAGTAGGGAAAAGGTAAAATGTAAGTCTAAAACAATTATTGAGGTATGGTAAAACTTTTATAAACTTTACTCAATAAAAACAAATCATCCAAAATTTGAACGAAATTCTTTAAATAGACTTAAGCAAAGCAACGAAAATGAAAAAAACGCATTGAGGTTTTACTAGATCCAAGCAACGCATTATAATTATATCAATTTCATTAACAAAAATCTAGGTTTAAATCCAAAACTAAAACTGATTTACTTTTCTTCTTTTCTTAGTTGTTAAATAAAAATCAAAAAGCATGAATCAAAAGGACTTAAATAGGACATAAACGTTTGGTTTAGGAATACGATTAGGAGTGGAATTCAAAGATAAACGTGAAGGTTTAAAATCACACTAAACCGGAACAAAGAGTTCAAAAAAAATTTCATTTAAAATATACATATATATATATATTTTTCTTTTTCTTCTCCTTTTTTTTTTCAAAACAAAGGCCATAAATATTTTAATTTTTATTTTGAAATGGCCAAACAAAAACAATCATAACTTTTGAGCATACTTTTTCAAAAACCTTACTCCCACAAAAACCGCAAAAATAACCTATCAAAATTATGAAAATATTTTATAAAACTCAAAAAGGCTAGTGTGATTGGATAGGTTGGAAATTTTGGCTTTGGTGAAAATGAAATGAAGGGAGGAGCTATCAAATGAAATTGAAAAAAGGCTCAAAAACGGCTAACTAGTGGTAAAAGTTTTTAGGTTGGCAAGAAAGCTCAAACGAAAACAAAAACGGCCTAAATCATTTTCACGCTTTTGAATTTATTAAAAACAAAGGTTTGAAAAATTTTAAAAAGCGAGTCCTAGATAATAAAAGAAGATTGATGAAATTAACTTGAAAATAGAAATAATAGGTGACTTGGTTCGTTCACATCTACTACGCTATTCAAAAGTTGACTTTACAAAAATTATTCAAAAACGAAAAAGAAAATTGTGGATGATGAATTTTTGAGAAAGTAATGGAAATAAAAAACAAAAAACCGCCGCCCGATCTCGCCTTTACCTTCGCCCGATCTCGCCACCGCTGCCGAGCGATCTCGCCGCAACCGCCGCTCGATCTCGCCGCAGCCACCCGATCTCGCCGCCACCGCCCGATTTTGCTGCAGCCGCCCGATCTCGCTGCCGCCACTGCCCGATCTCGTCGTCACCGCCTGATCACGACCCTGATCTTGTTGTCGTCGCCCGATCTCGCCATCGTCGACCGATCTTTTTGTCGTCACCCGATCTCGTCATCACCGTCCGATCTCGTCGTCGTTGTCCGATCATAATTAATTGTTTGTACACTACTTGAAGTTGATTTCTCTGAGATTGTAAAAGGAATAATTCCCTCCATCGCTTGGTTTTGTTGCAATAACTTCGTCCTGAGTGACACAGGACTCTAACTTCAAATTGTCATGTCGCTCGGTCCTACAGACATGAGAAAAAAAGAAATTCTAAACCAATTCCAATTCTAGAAATCCATCCTGCAACCGAACAACTGCATTGGAATTCAGACCAATTCCATTTCTCACAGGAATTGGAATTAGATGAATTCCAATTCTGCAATTCCAATTCCAGGGGGCCGAACGGACCGTCATCTCCTTATCACTTGATCCACACAAATTCTGAAAAGATGCGGGTCTTCCCAAAAGTAGTTCTTCAGCTCAGAAAAAGAATTTCTTCTTTTGCTGAGAGGAGAACTCTTTTGGGAGCACCCGGACCACTAGATAGTTGACGATGTGCGCGAACCAAGGAGAAGTAGATGTGTTAACTAAAAGCAGCTTCTCATCAGGAAAATAATCATTTAAATATTTTTCATTTAATTTTTCTATAAAGGGGTTATCTAATCTGGATAGATGGTCGGCAGCCAAGTTCTCGGCTCGTCGCTTATCACGGATCTCTAAGTAAAACTCCTGGAGGAGTAAGGCCCAGCGAATCAAGCGAGGCTTGGCATCCGTTTTGGCAAGAAGGTACTTGAGGGCCGAGTGGTCTGTAAAAACAATGTTTTTTGAAAGTGTAATGTAAGGGCGGAATTTATCAAATGCGAATACTACAGCTAAGAGCTCCTTCTCGGTTGTGGTGTAATTTTCTTATGCAGATGTGAGGGTTTTATTAGCGTAATAGATGGGGTGGAAGTTTTTAGATATGCATTGACCTAATACGGCTCCCACCGCAAAACTACTCGCATCGCACATAATATCGAAAGGAAGGTCCCACATCGGACCTATCATAATCGGTGCATTAATTAACTTTTCTTTAATTAATTCGAAGGCATAAAGGCAAGAGTCATGAAAAATGAATGGAGCGTCTTTTTCTAGGAGATGGGTGAGGGGCTTTGTGATTTTAGAGAAGTCCTTTATAAAATGATGATAAAAGCCAGCGTGGCCTAGGAAACTTCTTATAGCTTTTATGTTCGTAGGCGGCGGCAGCTTATCGATAACTTCTATCTGGGAAACGTCTACCTCAATACCTTTAGGCTAAATTTTATGACCCAAAACTAACCCTTCCCTTACCATAAAATGGCATTTTTCCCAATTCAGGACAAGGTTAGTTTCTTCGCATCGTTCTTAGACTTTTTCGAGGTTTTATAAACATCTATCGAAGGAATCACCGAACACGGAGAAATCGTCCATAAATACCTCCATAATGCTTTCTACGTATTTGTCAAATATTGCGAGCATACATCGCTGGAATGTAGCTGGCGCATTGCACAATCCAAATGACATTCTTCGGTAAGCGAAGGTACCGAAGGGACAAGTTAACGTAGTTTTCTCTTAGTCCTTGGGAGAGATGGGTATTTGAAAGTACCCCGAGAGGCCATCGAGAAAACAATAAAAGCTATTGCCGGATAATCGTTCTAAAATCTGGTCGATAAACAGTAAAGGAAAGTTGTCCTTGTGGGTGGCATCATTTAACTTACGATAATCTATACACATACGGTAACCCTTCACCGTCCGTGTCAGGATTAATTCATAATTCTCATTACTAACTACGGTTATCCCTCCCTTCTCTGGCACTACCTGAATGGGGCTTACCCACTTACTATTCGAAATAGGGTAGATAATTCCTGCGTCTAATAATTTCATAACCTCGCCCTTAACTACTTCTTTCATATTCGGGTTTCTACGGCGCTGAGGTTGAATAGAGTTACGCGAATTATCTTCCATTAAAATTTTATGGCTACAGAAAGATCGGCTTATTCCCTTTATATCAGAAATTTGCCAAGCAATAGCCCGACGATGCTGACATAGAACTAGAAGAAGTTTATCGTTTTGCGTATCCGTGAGGTAGGCCGAAACGATAACTGGTAACTTGGAATCTCTTTCTAAGAAAGCATACTTAAGGTGTTCAGGAAGTTCTTTAAGTTCTAGGGTAGGGGGTTCTTAATAAGAGGATTTAGAAATTCTTTCTTTTTCAAAAATAATATCTTCATAAACTTTTTAATAAGGAACGTAATAAGGGGTGGGGCTAGCAGCCAAGACGGCTTCTTGTAGCGATTTAGTGGGAAGAAAAGAGGAAGAACAAAAATCAGAAAATTCTTTTTCAAACTCAGAAAGACAATAAGAAGATTCATCACTTCCTTGCAGGGATTCAGTTGTAAGAGAAGAGGAGCAAAAAGTAGAAAATTCTTTTTCAAAGTTGGAGAGGCAGTAGGAAGAATCATCACTCACGTCGTCTACGAAAAAGCATGAGTCATCGTTTGCTAAGGTGTTCTTCATCGAAGGGGTGATAGAAAATGTGACTTCGTCGTCGCCTACTCGAAGAAAGAGCTTACCATTGCTTACGTCAATGATAGCTCGGGAGGTGGCCAGGAAGGGTCGGCAGAGGATCAGTGGAACCTCGACGTCTTCTTCAATGTCCAAAATGACAAAGTCCACCGGGAAGATGAACTTGTCGACTTTTACTAGAACGCCCTCCACTATTCCTAACAGGTACTTGACGGATCTATCGGCAAGCTGGATACTCATACGCGTGGGGTTAAGGCTACCAATTCCTAGCTTTTTAGAAAATGAAAAGGGCATCAGGTTTATACTCGCGCCTAAGTTGGCTAACGCGTGTTTAACAAAAAGATCACCGAAGACACACGGGATAGAGAAACTACCCGGGTCATTGATTTTCTTCGGCAAGCCGTTTGTTAAAACAGTAGAGCACTCGGCGTTTAGCATGACGTGCGAAAGATTCTCTAACTTCTTCTTTTTGGTGAGGAGGTCCTTAACATACTTGGCGTATTTCGGCATCTACGAAATAGCCTCGTGGAAGGGAAGATTTATGTGGATTTGCTTGAAGATCTCTAATAAGCGGGAGTACTGATCATCTTGACGTTGTCTATTAAGTTCGGAGGGGTATGGAGGAGTTGAATTATTTTTGAAGATTGGTGGTGGAGTGAGATTTTTTTCGAAAACGGGGGTGATAACTTCTTTAGCAGAGGGTGGAAGCGGAGCGGAGCTTTGATTTTTAAAGGCGGGAGCGGAGCTTTCTTCGGGCTCTTCACTTACCATACTGGAGACATGCTTCCCACTCCGAAGAGTTATAGCTTTCGCTTGCTCTCTTGGGTTGGGTTCGGTATTGGAAGGAAGAGACCCTGTGGGTCACTCAGAAATTATTTTCGCGAGCTGTCCTACCTGATTTTCTAGACTTTTTATGCTTCCGGTTAAAGTTCTTATAGTAGCGTCATTTTTGGTTATATATTTAGAAAGTAATTCCTCACGGCTTGGAGGTTTTGGATAATTTTGAAGAGGTGGTGGTGGTGGTGGTATAGAAAAATCATTTTGTGGTGGCGGGCGCATAGCATTCGATAGATTACTCCACGAAAAATTCGGATGATTTCTAAAAGCAGGGTTATAGCTATTCGAAAAATTAAAACCAGGATGATGAAAATTCGCAGCAGAAAAATTATTAAAAGCATTTCTAGGACTATTATTAACATAATCTAAATGTTCTGGAGTAGGGGTTGCAGATTCCCATACCTGAGGGGCGGAGGCAGCAGTCATCTCCGTTATCTTTTTGCTTAGGATTTCTACTTGTAGAGCGAGCTGGGAGACGTTGTCCACTTCAAAGATACCTGCAGGCTTGTTCGGGCGGGACCTAAGCACATTCCACTGATAAGTGTTCATGGCCATGTCCTCTAAAAGATCAAGAGCTGCTTCCGGGGTCTTATGATTTAAAGTACCGCCAGAGGCTGCGTCTATCATTTGCTTTGTATTTTGATTTAGCCCGTTGTAGAATGTCTGCACTTGTAACCATACAGGCAGTGCGTGATGTGGGCATAGTCTTAATAATTCTTTAAATCTCTCACAGGTTTCATATAGGCTTTCAAAGTCTATTTGTCCAAAGGCAGAGATATCGTTCCTAAGTTTTGCAGTTTTAGCTGGCGAAAAATACTTCGCCAAAATTTTTTCAGTTAATTCATTGTTATTCTTAGGAAGTGTGTTCAGCCACTGCTTAGCTTTAGTTCTTAGAGAGAAGGGGAAGAGTCTCAGCCTGATTGCATCATTTGTGACACCATTTATCTTGAAGGTGTTGCAAATTTCAAGAAAGCTAGTTATATGTGCGTTCGGATCTTCATCTTGAAGTCCATTAAATTGCACATATTGTTGCACCATTTCAATTATGCTAGGCTTTAATTCGAAGTTATTATTTGCTATAGCAGGGCGGACTATACTAGATTATGTTCCATCAAGGTTCGGTCGTGCATAATAGGACATAGTCCTTTGCACAGCCTCATCTACATTGGGTTCTTCCATTCTTAAAGTAGAAAATGACTCGAAGTCCTCAACCGGCACTTGGATAGTAGGACCTTGAAATCGCGATCTTCTCTGAAGAGTACACTCAATTTCGTGGTCCAAGTCCAAAATAACCGACGGACTCCCGTGGGTCATGAACTAAAAGAACAGAAAAGAAGAAAAGAAAGAGAAATAGGATAAACTAGAAAGAAAGCTAGATTAGAATTTTTTTTTCTTCTTTTTTTTTGAAATAGATTTTTTTTTATAGATTAACTCCCGAACTTCACAAGGACTACCCCGTGAAGGGTTCGCAAGGTACTAGACAAGATAGTGGTGCTTAAAGCCCTTTGCCCTTTTCGAGAGAAATAGGTGGCTTTGAAAAATTGTGAAGTTGGTTACTATTAAGAGCGGTGATAACTTTTTTGAATTTTAAAATTTAAAGAAAGAGGATGAGAAAGAGAAGAGATAAAATGAATAGGTTCGTGTTTTCAATATATCAACGGAAGTTGGTTCCCCGGCAATGGCGCCAAAAACTGTTGCGTGCTAGGGTTTGAAGAAAATAAACGCAACCGAACTAGCAATCCAATGAGGCAAGTATACCTATCGAATTGTAGCTAGGGGACACAAGTGTCGTATTGAAATCCGGGAACTGTTGAGTATGCTTACTCACACAATAACTATTATCTTATCGATGGAAAAACTAGGGTTTTAGAGAATCTAATTGCAAGGAAGTAAAGCTAAAGCTAGAAAGAGAGCTTATTACAGTTAATTAAAGGGCATAAGAAAATCGATTACTACGAAAGGTTGAAAATATGAAATGGAAATGCACTCGATCAAGAATCACCTCAGCTAAAGACAATTAAGAAAATGCGATAAAAATCAAAACTTAATAGGATAAAGGTCCTTGACCGTGGAGGTTCCTAAAGCTTGAACACGCTTCTCTCGAAGTCGTGCCCAACTGAGTTTAGGAAGGTCCGACCGACTCTCGTCTAAATCGGAGGCCTAAAACTCGCTTTACGTGGTGAACCCGACTATTGGATTTTACTCCAATCCGGGAGATTTGGACGTCTGCCTCTCTCGAGGGGTGCGTACAACTCCCTTTACTCTTGAATGCTCACTTCATTCTATCGGCCTCTCGGCTAGCCCAAAATGAAAGCAAAGGTGGAGAGTATATATCGATAATATACCTCCAACCCATGATTAATCAAGAGTAATTCAATGCCCTAACCTAAAAAGAAAAGATTAATCAAAACATCATAACTTAATCGCTCAAACCTCGGATCATCAAGATCGAGTACAAGGAGGATTAGTTAATCATAGTGAAGTGGAGGAGGGGGATGAGTAGTAAAGAATAAAAAGAACACAAGCTAAACAAAGAACACTTCTATTAATGAAAAGGGGCAAGTTACACTATGTAAAAAGAAATTACAAGTGCAAGGAATTGAAACCTATTCTAGCCCTACAATTAGCACTAAGCAACACTAAAGATTACAAAGAAAGCATAAACAAGTAAAGATTAAACTAGGGTTAAAAGAAAATTACAAATAGAGAGAGAGAGAGAGAGAAAAGCATAAGAAAGATAAAAAAAACAAAGGGGCAGCACCTCCCCATCTCAACCAAAGCTTGCTGAAATGGAAGGGGGCCTGAATTTATAGGCAAAATTCTCGGGTTGGTCAAGCCCACTGACACGCCCTAGGGGGGGCGTGTCGGGGGGCGTGACATGTACGAAGTTGACCTCGGTTTGTGGGATCTGGCGGGAGGGATGATTGCTTCTGTACGTCGGTCGACACGCCCATGGTCACGCCCGTGTAGGGGGGCGTGCAACGCACGTCATGTCGAAATCATTGGTTGGAAATCCGTCAGTCGTCGGAAAGGTTGATGTCAAGCCCCAGGTCATGCCCGTGACGGGGGGCGTGACAGTACTGTTGCATGCTATGGCGGAACTTGCATTCAATGCGGCGGCAGGCTTTGCGGCAGAGGGCGACACGCCCTTGGTCACGCCTGGCGACACGCCTGGGGAGGGCGTGTTTGGGGGCGTGATAGCCGTTTTGTTTGTTTTTCTGTCCATTTCATCAGGAGTCCTCTGGATCAGGTGACACACCCTAGGTCACGCCCAGGGAGGGCGTGAAAGGGGGCGTGTCAGTCATTTTTGGCCAATTTTCTAGAAACCTTCAAAAAGACAAGAAAAAGTCAGTTGCAATAATATTTACATAAAAATGATAAAAAATAAACTAATAATAGACATGATTTGTACAATATAAAATAGAAAATACGATAATAGTTTAGACTACAAAACATATTATCACTCCGCAACACCTGCAAGCAACAATCCACCACACGGTGGCAAACAAAAGCAACGGTCAGCCATGCTGACCAAATTATAACGACCCCGCCCCCAACTCGGGGCGTCGATGTTCTTTCCCTGCATTTTGTTAGCATAATCAAGCAGTATAGTATAAAAACACTTCATCACAGGTGCAGGCACGCACGTCCACACACCCCGTGCACTCAGGGCACACTCACAGCGAGCCGGCCAACATCACGTACATTTAAGCCATAGAAATTTCTGTCTCACAACCGTCCCTTGGACGGCCAACCTTATGAGCATTTTGTCTTCCTGGCTCGGGTCACGTAAATTTAAGCCATAGACCGCCAAAGACACTCATCTATACCAGCTGTCCCACCGAACAACATAGAATAGGTACAGTTCCGCCTGACCCGCTGCTCACACCACAACGTCAATTTAAGCCATATGCGCGGGTCAAGACTCCCCGAGTCCCGTTTCTATCACATAGTTCACATAACCCGGTTATGTTCAAGTTGGCTCCCAACTACCATGTTGGCAGAATCACGTATCTGCCTAGTTTTCTGGGTGCACCTTGGAGTTAGTCCCCAAGGCTCCCTGTTGCAATCTACCCCGTAGAAAACCCAAAAAACAAACATTCGCACAGAGTCTTCTCCGACCATATTTGCAATACAACATCACCGATCAAGACAGACTTGTTCGGGTAGGCTTCATACATCATGCCTATTGGCTACATTGGAAAATGTGTACCTGATTAGAAGAAGCCTAACTTAGCTTAATGATATACATCAAGGTGTATTTGATGTTGTTTTAAGTTAACATGTGCCTGTGAAGAAGTATTAAAGAATACAGGAAATTATTCTAACTCCATGTGTCGCCATCTGAAGAAACTGGGTCGACACTTCAGAATAATTGTGTCGACACTTGAAGGAAGCTGTGTCGACACAGAGAAAGATAGTCGACCACATTTGTGTCGACACTGGGAAGCAGTGTTGACTCACAGAAAGATAGTCGACCTCAACTATGTCGACACCTGAAGGCAGAGTCGACACATACTGAGTTCTGAATCTACAACAATTGTGTTGACACACAGGACTTGTGTCGACACACTGCAAAGTCAAGACCAAGTTATTTTCTGAAGAAAGATGAAGTGTTGAGTTGACACAAATTCTCTGTGTCGACTCATTCTCAAGATGAAGTTCTGAAGAAGCAGTGTCGACTTAAAGGCAAACTAGTCGACATCATCAAAGGCTGTGTCGACACCAAAGTCACTTGTGTCGACACATATAGACAGTTGGTCTCGACACTTTCTGACAGTCTGTCTCAACACTTTGCTGTCCAAGACTAAGGCACAGGATCTATTTGAAGACTTGACAGCTGTGGGTTATGACAGGTTAACTGAAGCTGTCAGACTTGTCAGAAGTCAGTTAGAAACCGGATCAGCCGGTTACCATGAAGAAGATCTATAAATAGACAGATTCAGAAGAAGAAAATAATAATATACAAGAGGAAATTAATTCTTAATCAACACATCAGTTAAGAGACAAGTCCTCTCTTCAAGAAAGTGCAAGGCATTAAAGAAGATCTTCATCAGAAGATCTAAGAAGACGATCTCAGGATCAGTCTAAGTAGAGTTCTTTCAAGAATTCAGAAGTATCATCAAAGGTGTTGGATAGAGAGGGATCCAGCCACTTGAAGAAGAAGAAGGAAGCCATCATTGGTTTCTCAAGAAGCTGTTTGGAAATCAACTCAGCTAAGTTCAGATTCAAGAAGCTTTGAAGAAAGCTCAGATTCAGTTGATTTCATCAGCTGATCAAGAATTGTCTTGTTCTTTTCTCTCTCAACAAAGGCAAGACATTAAAAACTTCTTTTCTAATTTCTGTAGGATCTGTCAATACAGATCTGAGTTGTAAGCCTGTGTTATAAAAGCTGAGTGTAGGAGAGTTGATCTCTGAGTGGTAGGGCTGTTTGCCTGAGTGTAGGAGAAGGTTCTTCTCTGAGTTGTAGGCTTTGTGATAAGGCTGAGGTAGGGCTGTTGAGCCTGAGTTGTAGGAACCTTTTCAGGTTCTGAGCTGTAGGATCTGTGGATCTGAGTAAAGAGAAAGTTTGGCCGAATCTAGCATACTGCTAGATAGGTGAAGGGGGAAAGTGGATGTACCCAGACCTTGGGGAACCACTATAAAATATTGTGCAATCTGTGATGGTTAAATTTCTGTGACTGCTGTGCTGTGTGTTTTAATTCTGTAATTGAATTCTGCCAAAAAGTGTTAACAAGCATTAGAACTTATTCACCCCCCCCCCTCTAGGTGTTTAGGTTGTCTTGAAAGTAAAACTATCAAGTGGTATCAGAGGAAGGTTCCTCAAAAAGGACTTAACAGTCTGAGGTAGATCTGAAAGGCAGAATCAAGATTCAAGAAGATGGGTTCTGGAGAAAATCACAAGGAGTTAGGGTCAATGAAGTTGCCCATCTGCAGGAAGGAAATCTTTGGAATTTGGAAAGAAAGAGTCAGATTGTTCATGGAAGCATCTGACCCAAGGATATACATCACAGTTCAGGAAGGACCCTTCATTCCAATGAAGGTATCAGTTCTTGATGCTAATATTCAAACTCCAAAGAGTTATTCTGAAATGACCAAGGATGAAATCATTTTGGCAACCATGGACAAGAGAGCTCAGAATATTATTGTGAGTGCCATAGATGATTCTACATTTCAGAATCTGATTCACTGCAAGACCTCCAAAGAAATGTGGGACACCTTGATTGTCTACATGGAGGGATCTGAAGAAGTAAGACAGGATAGGAAGTCTATGCTCAACCAGGAATATGAAAGTTTTAGACAAGGAAAAACTGATAGCATAACTGAATGCTATAAGAAATTCTATAGAATTGTGAATGGGTTAATGTCCTATGGAAGAGTCTTCAGTACCTATGAACTGAATGACAAATTCTTAAGATCCTTGACAAAGGATTGGGACACAAAGATCTGTGCCATAAGAGAAGTGGCTAAACTGGCAGAGATTTCTCCTCCAACCTTGTTTGGAAAGTTGCTATCCTATGAAATGCAACTTATGGTGAGGAAGGAGGAGGAAAAGAATTCAAAAGGAGAGCATAGAGAGAAGACAGTGGCCTTCAAGGCAGAAGCCACTAGAAAGAATAGGAGGATATCATCATCTCCTCCTAAGGAAGTTGCAGAAGTTAGTTCTGAAAATTCAGATAATCAGGGTTCAGAAAGCTGTGAGTCAGATGCAGATTTTGTTGCATTTACAAGGCAATTCCAGAGATTCTTAAAGAAGAAGCAGTGGAAGTCTAGGCCCTCCTCATCACAGTAAGTTGATGACTATTATCAGAAGAAAAAGTCATCAAGGAAAGAGAAGAGCAGAACAAAGCCCAGCAAGGCCACTACTTCAAAGATTGTCTGCTATTGTTGCAGTAGGCCTGGACATGTAGTGGCTTACTATCCTGATAAGAGAAAGGAGTCATCAGACAAGAAGAAGACTTATCAAAAGGGCAAGAAGGAAAAATCCTTTGTTGCAAAGAAGGAAAAGATCCTAACAGATCAATCAACTTCAGAATCAGAATCTGAAGCTGAAGCATATATTGGACTGTATGATGCTACTGAAGAAGAGGATTTCATGCAATTGATAGACTCCATCTATGAACAAGAAGATCATCAGTGCATGGGACTGATGGCAGGATTAGAAGAAGACATGTGCCAGAATCAGTCTGGTCCTAGTAAGGTACTATGTCCTTCAATAAAATCTGTTTGTAGTACAAGTACAGAATCAGCTACATCTGCATCAAGTGATGTAGATGCATCTGAATCTGAAGGAGATGTCTATCAATTGATAGATAAGTATGGGGACTTGTTGCAGGCCCTTAAGAAAAGCAAGAACCTGGTTAAATCTCAGGCTCAGGAAATTGCTGATCTAAAGGTAGCTGCAACTGAGTTTGAAAAAGTAATTGATCAGAAGTTAAATGAAATTGCCAAACTGAAGAATATAACTATTATTCAGATGGGCACAATCAATTATACCAATGATCAAGTGAAGAGTCTGGAGGCCAGACTAAGAATAAGAAAGGAGTTAGTGGCTAGTTACTCTAAGCCAAAGTCTGTCTTACCCTTGATAGATGAATTTGTGACTCAAAAGGGTAAGGCAGGATTAGGATTCAAAGGTAACCCCAGTGCAGCCCAATTCAAGAGGAAAGGCAAAGCTCCTGTCAAGCCACTGAACCTTTCAGTCCCTATTAAGTTTAGAAAGGTGCAAGTGCCTTCTAACCAATATGATCATGAAGATATTTATGGTCATTTTAAGACTAATGTTCTGATAAACAAGGGTGTAAATGCCAACAGGCCTATCCATGTTCATAAATCCAATGGTTATAAGAAATCAGTGGGTGAAGCTGCTGCAGCACCAGCAATGGACAGAAATTCTTCTGTCAAGGGTGTATCTAGATCTAGATACAATAAGTTTGAATGTTGGTGCTGTGGCAAGAGAGGCCATTTTGCATTAGACTGCTGGCATAACACAAGTATTAGAAAGAACAATAGTCTACCTGTTAGAAGAGATAATGGTAGCTTTGTTAATGCTAACCTGAACCAAGAACCCAAGACTTACTTGGGTTCTAAGGGTATGTAAATCTGTGTTGCAGGAAAGTCCAAGTGGCCATGCCCCTATATGGTACTTGGATAGTGGTTGTTCCAGGCACATGACTGGAACAAAGGGGCTGCTGAAGGAGTATACATCTGTCAAAGATGGACCCAAAGTGATCTTTGGTGGATCTGAAAAAGGAATCATCAAAGGGTTTGGTAACATTTCTACTAACCTAAATACTATCACCCAAGTGGCTTATGTAAAAGGTTTGAAACACAATCTAATAAGCATAAGCCAGCTGAGTGATTTAGGATATGACATTTCATTTGTTAAGAATGGATGTCATATCAAAAGGTCAAGTGATCAAAAGATCATATTGACTGGGTATAGGAAGAGAAATGTCTATTGTCTTAATTTTGTATGTGAGAACAAGGCTTCTTCCATCTGTCTTGTAGCTGATGATAATGCTTCTCATTGTGTCAAGTGGCACAAGAGATTGGCTCATCTTAACTACAAGATAATTGGCCAACTCTTTAGCAAAGAGTTAGTGAGGAATGGTCCTCAAGTTAAGTGTATAAAGGAAGAAATATGCTCAGCTTGTCAAAAGGGCAAGCAGACAAAATCCTCCTTTCAAAGCCTTGAAAACAAGGATTCTGTGAGGTGCCTATACCTCTTACATATGGATCTTTTTGGTCCTATGCCAGTTCATAGTCTAGGTAGGAAAGTCTATACTTTTGTGGTGGTAGATGACCATTCTAGATTTACATGGGTGTTCTTTCTGAGACAAAAATCAGAAACCCCAAGTGTATTACTTCGTTTTGTAAAGCAAATTCAGAATGAACTGAATAATACAGTGGTCAAAATCAGAAGTGACCATGGTACTGAGTTTCAATCTGAAAGCATGACAAAATTATGTGAAGACTTTGGGATTTTCCAAGAGTTCTCCTCACCTAGAACACCACAGCAAAATGGCATTGCTGAAAGAAAGAATAGAACATTAATTGAAGCTGGCAGAACTCTATTGAGTGACACCTCTCTCCCAGAATATTTCTGGGCTGAGGCAGTTAACACTGCATGTCATGTGATCAATAGGGCTTCTATCACCAAGAACCCCAAAAAGACTCCCTATGAGATTATGAAAGGTAGAAAACCAAATCTATCCTACTTCAAGATCTTTGGTTGTAAATGCTATATACTTAACAATGGCAAGTCATACCTAACTAAGTTTGCTGCCAAATCCCAAGATGGGATATTTGTTGGGTACAGCATAAATAGTAAGGCCTATAGAATCTATAACTTGACTACTCAAGTTGTTGAAGAATCTGTACATGTTGTGTTTGATGAAACAAGATTAATCAACTGTAAGTTGTCTTGTAGATCAAATGATTCAACAGGTATAAGCAAAAGAATGGACAAGCTCTCCATTACTGAAGCATCAAAGGAAGATGGAGCATTGGAAAATGAAGGCTACTGTCCAGGGGGAGTACAAGAATCAATAGAAGCTGATGAAAACCAAGAGGTTCAGCATGAAGAAGGAGCTGGAGATGTTCAACAGAAAGGAATCTTCCTCCAACTACAAGACATTTAAGAGATCATCCAGCTGATCATATTATAGGTGATCCAAGACATGGAGTGCAGACTAGAAGCAGAAATCAAAGCACAGACCTGCATTCAAGTTTCCTGTCTCAAATGGAGCCTAAGAAGTTTGAAGAAGCCATCCAAGACCAGCACTGGATTGATGCTATACAAGAGGAGTTGAATCAATTCAGAAGGTGCAATGTCTGGGAGCTTGTTCCTAAACCAAGAGGCCACAACATAATTGGCACAAAGTGGATTTATAGGAACAAATTGGATGAGAGTGGAATAATAGTGAAGAATAAAGCAAGATTGGTTGCAAAAGGATACAGGCAGGAAGAAGGGATTGACATTGATCAAACCTTTGCCCCAGTAGCAAGGATGGAGGCAATCAGAATGTTCCTTGCCTATGCAGCCTATCAAGACTTCAGAGTGTACCAGATGGATGTGAAATCAGCATTACTGAATGGTGATTTAAAAGAGGAAGTCTATGTAGAGCCGCCGTCAGGTTTTGTAGATCCTCTTAAACCTGATTATGTCTATAAGCTTAGGAAAGCTTTGTATAGGTTAAAGCAAGCCCCAAGGGCTTGGTATGAAACCCTGTCTACTTTCCTTATTGAGAATAAATTCTCAAGAGGAAAAATAGACAAAACTCTATTCCTTAGGGAATCCAAAGGTAAGATCATCTTAGTTCAGATCTATGTTGATGACATAATCTTTGGATCTACTGAAAACAACCTTTGTAAAAAGTTTGCCAAACTTATGCAAGGGAAGTTTGAGATGAGCAGTATGGGGGAACTTAAGTTCTTCTTGGGACTCCAAGTAAGACAGACTGATGATGGCCTGTCCATATCCAAGTCTAAGTTCACCAAAGAATTAATTAAGAAGTATGGTATGGAGTCATCCTCCACTATGAGAACTCTTATGGGAACAAGTATGCCAATATGCAAAGATGATGCAGGTAAACCTGTTGATGAATCTTTGTATAGAGGAATAGTTGGCTCTCTACTATATCTCACTGCTAGTAGACCAGATATTATGTATGCTACATGTGTCTGTGCTAGGTACCAAGCTTGCCCTAAAGAATCTCATTATACTGCAGTCAAAAGGATTCTGAGATATCTTAAGGGCACACCTAATCTAGGCCTTTGGTACCCTAGGAATAGAGATTTTCTACTAACAGGTTATTCAGATGCAGACTTTGCAGGCTGTAGAGAGGATAGAAAGAGTACAACAGGTACTTGTCAATTCTTGGGAGGAAGATTGATATCATGGAGTAGTAAGAAGCAGACCAGTGTGGCAATATCCACAGCTGAGTCAGAATATGTTGCTGCTGGCAGCTGCTGTGCACAGCTATTGTGGATACAGCATCAGTTGAAAGACTATGGTATTCAAGTAAGTAGAACACCTTTATTGTGTGATTCTAAAAGTGCTATTTCTATTGCTAATAATCTTGTTTCTCACAGTAGAACTAAGCATATAGAAATTAAATACCATTTTCATAGAGAGCATGTAGAAAGAGAAGACATCTCATTGGAATTTGTTAAAACAGATTATCAAATAGCAGATGTATTTACTGAGCCACTGGATGAAACAAAATTCAATAAATTTAAAATTGAATTAGGCATGCTGACCATTGATTAGTTTATCAACAAACTTACAAGTGATATTAGATTATCATGTGGTATTGATAAAAACAGAAATTGGCTAAGTAAAATAGTGTCGACACATTCAGTGATAATGTGTCGACTCAGTGAAGTCATGTCGACTAGTCAGAGAATATGTGTCGACACAGAGAATTTGTGTCGACACTTAAGAATCAAATAGTCGACTCATCCAGGAATGTAGTGTCGACTTCACCAGAATAGTGGTGTCGACACTTACAGATTTTGTGTCGACACTTATCCTAAGAGTCGACACAGAATTTCTAATGCTCTACTATGTCTCTCAGGTGTCGACATATCCACAATTGGTGTCGACACATAGTAGACAGACTTGCTGTCAAGACAATAGAAGTTTGTGTCGACACACTCCATCTGTGTCGACACATATAGACTGTTTTTGCCCAACTTTTGATCTTCTTTCCCTAGAAGGTATAAATAGGTCAAGAACTTATTCTGTCGACACGCTTACAAGGTTTTGGAGACTGAAACCCTGTGTCGACAATCTCTCTCTCTTCTCTCTCAAGATTTCTCGTCTGATCAATGGCGCCAAAGGTTGCAGATAACGTCAACGAAGGATATGTGTTGGTGCGCAATGCCTTTGCGGATGCCCCGACAGATGTTCAAAGTGTTGTCACTCTAATTTCTGAATCTGGATTAGAATTTCTAGTTTCTGAACCATCAAAGATCTGGAAGAAGGAGGTGATTGAATTCTTTACCTCTACATTAGTGGATTCAGCTGGTCTCAAGATAAAATCCACTGTTCATGGGACGAAGGTGAAACTGACACCAAGAAATTTAAGAAAAATACTTCAATTATCAAACATTGAGAATAAAGAAGAGGTTCCAGCCTCTAAGACCAAGGAGGCTCTCCAATGGTGTGGATTGGATCCAACCCTGAAGATTGGAGCAGCTATCAACAGGAAGGGCATGAATCAATAGGGCAAGTTTCTGTCAGAAGTAGTTGGGAAGGTAATTTTGTGCAAACTAGGTGGACATGATAGGATTTCAGCCTATATGTTCAGCCTAATGACCAGAATTGTGTTTACAATTCCAACTGACTGGTCAGCTGTAATATTTGATAAGATCAAGAAAGGAATCAAGAAGCCAAATCTGGCTAGAATTGTGAGTTTATACCTGACTGGGGTGATCCCTGAGGTTATGCAACAACTGCCTGGGACAAAGATTAATCACATGAGGAAAATGGATGTAAGATTATTTTCAAGGTGGGATAGGGTGCTGTCTAAAGATGTGCCTGATGAGAACAGGCAGGACACCCCTGAGAGATCCCCTGCACATGATCTAGGCACTGCCCAGCATCCAGAAGAGCAAGTGAGAAAGCAGGTTGAAGATCAGCCTGAGTCTACTCAAGTTCAGAAAGCAACCATTCCTGCACAGATGCAGGGGGAGCAAGCTCACTCTCCTGTCCAGAATGTATCTAATCCTGACCAGGTACAGGTACAGGGAGAGCAAGTGTATTCACCTGCCCAGGATATTCCAAATACTGAACAAGTGCAGGGGGAGCAGATGTCTGAAACAGTGCAGGAGAAAGAACAAATTGATTTATCAAAAGATTTGAATATTGCAGATCTAGATGATTCAACATCTGTTCAAGCTCAGAAGGAATACACTCTAGATGAGTTATTTCCTAATGTTGAAATTGCTACTGGTAGAGTAGAGGAGGAGCAAGACAATGAGAAGGCACTAGATATGGAGATAGAGCAAGAAGCTGAGAAAGAACAAGGAGTTGAGGAGGAGCAAGTAGTTGAGGGGGAGCCTGGGAATGTTGAGGCTGAGCAACATGTCACTGAAACTAATATTCCTCCTACTACACCTGAAAGAGTTCAAATAGAAAGTTCATCAGACTCTGAGACTGTAGAAGCCAGAATGGCTAAGAAGAGAAAGCTCATAGTCTTCAAGAGAAGGAGCCAAAGTTATAAGCAGGCACTCCAAACTTCAACTCACCAACCTACATCTGAATTTAACTACAACAAGTTTATGGTAGATTTGCAAGTTAAGTTGGATGAGCAGAGATTAGCAATGGAGAAGTATGTTGATGAGAGCAATAAATCCCTTCAATTTACTTGGCTCAAGATATTAAGTCTATTAGATTTGAAGTAAATATGAATAAGAAGGAGATGACAGATTGCTTCCATAAGGGAGGTAATGCTGTAGTGTTTTTGGCTAAACAACAGCTGTCTATCCTCACTAAAGTGGATGATATTGCTTTGAAGCAAGGTTATGTTTTGGAGAATCAGCTGAGGATGAATGATAATTTGGCTGAATCTCACCATGAAATTCTTGAAGAGTTCAAAAAGGCTACTGCAGGGATGACTGAAGCAAGAGCAAAAGAGATGGAAGCTTTTGATCAGAAACTAAAGGAGGCTATAGCTTCAGTTCAATCTGCCATCACTACATCTCAGACGGAAATATCTGACAAACTTCAAAAATTGAAACCATATTTTAAAGAAGGTGTGAATTATCTAGATGACCAGATCAGATTTTTGAAGGATGATCTAAGAGATCATATTACCAGAGAAGTCATCAAGGGGGAGAGGTTGTTAGTTCATGCTGGCTCAGAGCACACCAAATGGGTGACAAATAGTATTCGAGCCACATTGGGATATCCACCTTTGTGTGATGATGATATGGTGGCTGACTCAGGAATTCAAACAGGTCTACTTGAAGGCAATCAACCTGAGATTGCCCAAGTCATTTACCCTCCTCCTGATTTTGATATGATTAATCAGCAAGTTCAGGATATGTATAGTCCTCCAAAGGAGGTTACCAAGGTTGTTATTGAAAAAGTTGATAAGCCTGATGCCAACTTGAAAGAACAGCAAGATGCTCTACTATCCAAGAAAAGATTTAGAGAGCAGGCTGAACTTAAGCCAGATTTTGAGCATTGGAGCCCTACTTCAAGAAATATTATAATAACTGCATGGAAGGCTGTAAAGGACCAAGTACATGATAGAAGAAAGTGGTATAATGAAATGGAATGGCAAAAGTATGAAGCTAGGCAGGAAGCCATAGTACAGTTCAGGAGAAAAGCCAAGCTGGGAAGGCTGCCACCAGATGCTCAGGAGCCGAGCAAGTACTTTCCAAAGCCCTTTCATTACTTTGAAAGGCAAAGGATAAAGGAAGAAGCTCAGAAGAAAGCTGAGCTAAAAGGCAAGAAGCCTTCTGAAGTTGCTGAAGCTCCTGTGAAGGCTCAAATCCAATCTGGCAAAGGAATTGTTATAAGAGAGCCTGATCAGTCTTAGTTCTAAGTTCTTTCAAATGTTTTGTAATGTTTTGATCATTCAATGTAAACATCTATAATCAAACATTATCAAGTTATAAACAAAATTTTGTTTGGAATCATATATTCATGTTCACTCTGTGATGAATTGTTAATATTTTGTTTATATAAAATATTCCTGTAATGTCATACATCATAATATTATTTTTGTTATAAATGGTGTATATCATTAACTAAAAGGGTTATGACTTCTCCAAATAGGGGGAGATTGTTGGGTACATTGGAAAATGTGTACCTGATTTGAAGAAGCCTAACTTAGCTTAATGATATACATCAAGGTGTATTTGATGTTGTTTTAAGTTGACATGTGCAGGTGAAGAAGTATTAAAGAATACAGGAAATTATTCTATGTCCATGTGTCGCCATCTGAAGAAACTGGGTCGACACTTCAGAATAATTGTGTCGACACTTGAAGGAAGCTGTGTCGACACAGAGAAAGATAGTCGACCACATTTGTGTCGATACTGGGAAGCAGTGTCGACTCACAGAAAGATAGTCGACCACAACTATGTCGACACCTGAAGGCAGAGTCGACACATACTGAGTTCTGAATCTACAACAACTGTGTCGACACACAGGACTTATGTCGACACACTGCAAAGTCAAGACCAAGTTATTTTCTGAAGAAAGATGAAATGTTGAGTCGACATAAATTCTCTGTGTCGACTCATTCTCAAGATGAAGTTCTGAAGAAGCAGTGTCGACTTAAAGGCAAACTAGTCGACATCATCAAAGGCTGTGTCGACACCAAAGTCACTTGTGTCGACACATATAGACAGTTGGTCTCGACACTTTTTGACAGTCTGTCTCAACACTTTGCTGTCCAAGACTAAGGCACAGGATCTGTTTGAAGACTTGACAGCTGTGGGTTATGACAGGTTAACTGAAGCTGTCAGACTTGTCAGAAGTCAGTTAGAAACCGGATCAGCCGGTTACCATGAAGAAGATCTATAAATAGACAGATTCAGAAGAAGAAAATAATAATATACAAGAGGAAATTAATTCTTAATCAACATATCAGTTAAGAGACAAGTCCTCTCTTCAAGAAAGTGCAAGGCATTAAAGAAGATCATCATCAGAAGATCTAAGAAGACGATCTCAGGATCAGTCTAAGTAGAGTTCTTTCAAGAATTCAGAAGTATCATCAAAGGTGTTGGATAGAGAGGGATCCAGCCACTTGAAGAAGAAGAAGGAAGCCATCATTGGTTTCTCAAGAAGCTGTTTGGAAATCAACTCAGCTAAGTTCAGATTCAAGAAGCTTTGAAGAAAGCTCAGATTCAGTTGATTTCATCAGCTGATCAAGAATTGTCTTGTTCTTTTCTCTCTCAACAAAGGCAAGACATTAAAAACTTCTTTTCTAATTTCTGTAGGATCTGTCAATACAGATTTGAGTTGTAAGCCTGTGTTATAAAGTCTGAGTGTAGGAGAGTTGATCTCTGAGTGGTAGGGTTGTTTGCCTGAGTGTAGGAGAAGGTTCTTCTCTGAGTTGTAGGCTTTGTGATAAGGCTGAGGTAGGGCTGTTGAGCCTGAGTTGTAGGAACCTTTTCAGGTTCTGAGCTGTAGGATCTGTGGATCTGAGTAAAGAGGAAGTTTGGCTGAATCTAGCATACTACTAGATAGGTGAAGGGGGAAAGTGGATGTACCCAGACCTTGGGGAACCACTATAAAACAGTGTGCAATCTGTGATGGTTAAATTTATGTGACTGATGTGTTGTGTGTTTTAATTCTGTAATTGAATTCTGCCAAAAAGTGTTAACAAGCATTAGAACCTATTCACCCCCCCCCCTCTAGGTGTTTAGGTTGTCTTGAAAGTAAAACTATCAATGCCTATGTCTGTTCTCGAATACGGACTCTACACAAGGGGGACTTCACATATTACCCCAAGGAACGCCACAAACTCACCGCATACTCGCGAGAGAGGGCTTGCTATGCAAAGGAAAAGAGGACTTCACATGTCCTAGGATGAGAATTGTTACCCTTACGTTTTTCCTTACGCCATGGAAATCTATGCGAAAGAAAAGCACCGCAATCTCCTTGTCTCCGCAGATCCGAAGTCGGCTCGCGATTTGGAGCTTCGAAACTCCGCCGGTGACCGGATCTAGCCTTCCTTCTTCCTCCTTGCTCTCTCCTCTCTCTAATCTTAGAAAGAGAGTGAATCCAAGCTTATGAGGAATTTACACCTTAAACCGGCCTTAACCCTAAGGTGGGAAGAGCCTTAAACATCAGATCCAAAAACAAGGAAACGAACGGATGTGATTCAGCTCGAATTTCCAAAACCTGGGCCGAATACGGGTTCCGACATGCCCGTGTTCAGGGCCGTGTCAGCCATTCGCCGTCGAAACCGTCCCTCCCAAAAAGAACACGGGCACCCGACACTCCCATGTCAGGCTCGACACACCCGTGTTAGACAGTACACGCCCATGTAGCTGGGCGTGTTCCCTAAACGACACAGGTCCAAAATAACCCGAGCACAACACGACCATGTGACACGCCCGTGTCACACGCCGTATGCTAGACACACCCTGGGACACGCCCGTGTCCCAGGTTGTGTAACTGCCTTAGCACAAACTACCACACAACCCGAGGAGGACACGGGTATTCGACACGCCCGTGTCGAATTTCACACGCCAGTGTCGGACCCGAACACTCCTGGGCTCAGGCTGTGCATCCCTCACTCAACGATCATTGATTGCAAGGCTCTGACTGACTTACACGTCGTAAGATATGCTCGTGTCCCAGGCCGTGTTCACACCCCCCCCCCCCCCCCGACGATTGTTGACTCCAAAATCGTCGACCACGTGACCAACGCCGAACCCAAGCATGACACGCCCTTGGACATGCCCGTGTCCCAGGCCGTGTCACCTCTACCAAAACCCAGATTTAGCTCAAAATGTCACTCATCACCCTTTTGAGTTTTGGGGCGTTACAAGAAGTCCTTTGTTCTACAGCTTCCCGTGATTTGATCAACTACTCATAGGATTTGAGCTTTCCCAGGAGAGATTCTATGGAAATCTCATTCAAGCTTCTGGCCTCTTTGATTGGCCAGATCCTGGAGTACCATGAGCTTGGGAAGCACATTAGGAACTAGTCATTCACCTTTATGAGAGAGATGTCTTTATCCAAGGTCTTCAACTCACTGATGATGGAGATTAATCTGTTGTACATATCACTAACAGATTTAGCTTTATCTTTCATGAAATTCTCATACTATGAGATGAGAGTTGATCTTCTATCCTTTCTCTCATCTGCTAAGCCAGCAACCATCTAGTTGAGAGAATCCCAGATTGCTTTTGCAGAGGTGTATTCAACCACCTTTGGAAGATGTCATCTGACATGGTTTGAGCAAGAATGTTCATTGCTCTTGCATCAATAATCTTTGCCTTTTTTAGTACATCAGTATAATCTAGAGGAGGAACAGCATTCAAGCTTGTTGATGTTGTTGAAGTAGTTGCCACTAGAGCTGGTGTACCTATCAAAATAGAGTTGAAATTATCCTCATAAATAGAATTCATATATAGTTTGATTCTTGCCTTCCAGATAGCAAACTTTTTCAAGTTGCAGACTGGAGGTCTAGTGCTTGCATAATCTTTATTCTGTGTCATGGAAAAATAAAGAAAGGAAGATATCTATCAAGGATCTTTAGGTTCAGGTGTTAGCCTGTACAACAAAGAGAAACCTCGCTCTGATACCAATTTAAAGTGAGGGGATAGATCTGATTTACTCTAGAGGGGGGTAAATAGAGTATTAAAAACTTTTAATAAATTTTTATAGCAGAATTAAGATAAGTGTTACTCATAAGTATAATAGAAGTAAAAAAAAGCAATCACAGTACAACAGAAATAAAGAAAGATGAGCAATCAGACGACACAAGAAAATTATAGTGGTTCCCCATATCTGGTTACATCCACTCTTCTACCACCCTTATAGGAATCCACTTAGGTTTTTGATCAGGTGCCCTATCACCAATCAGGTTTTTCATCAGGTGCCCTATCACCACAAGATCTACTTCAGATAGATCTAGAGACCCTTCAGGCTTTTGATCAGGTGCCTAAAAACCAATAGGTTTTTGATCAGCTGCCCTATCACCAATGAGTTCACTTTTGAAGAGAGTAATAACCCTGTACAGGAAAGATAAAGAAAAGTTGATGGTAGTCTTCTCTTTCTCAAAGCAAATGAGAAGACTAAGTGTATTTTGATGATGTCAAAGCTCCCCCTGAGATATTGAGTAGGTTCAGGAAGAAGAAAGCTTTGTCCAGGGTGTAGGTCTTCAAAGAACTAATGTTCTTGCTCTTCAGAATCTGTAGATTGATGTTGATTATCTGTCTTTGTAGATTCCTGAAGATGAAAACTGAAGAAGACTCAAGATAGAGGTTTGTTATTCTTCTTCTGTTTCCTGAGAGCAATGAAATTTCTAAGAGCTGTGAGAAATCTGCGAGAGAAATTTTTTTATGGCCGGAGTGTTCTCTCTGTGTGTTTCTCTGTATATTTTTTCAGTCTGAATGTCTGTTGTCCTTTATATCCTTTGAGAATAGAATAAAGACTCTCTCTTTTGAATTTCAAATGCATTCCTTAAATTACTGCAGAAATCGAGGAGAGAAACGGCTACAAATTCTGGCAATTAATTGTCTCCCTAACTGTCTTAACAAATAAGTCAAAATAATAACTCTGTGATTACCATAGTTAAGGTTGCAAAGAAATGGCTATATGCCTTGAGAATATCAGCATTAACTACAAGAGATTATTTGACAAAAGTAGAATAAAATAGGAATTAAATTTTCAAGACGGCTGCTAAATATAAGTAGTCGAACACAAAAAATAATCGTCGATCTGAGCTAGGAGATCGTCGAGCTGAGATCAACTATCTTTGTTCTGAGAATATTGTGAACAAATATGGAATCGTTGACCTGAGCTCGTAGATCATCGAGCTCAGTTCATAGACTAAACTCTGAGATCGTCGATCGGAGATTGACGATCGTCGAGCTGAGTTCGACGAAAGTCGAAATGATATGTATTTCACATATTTCTTCTAAGTCTGAGTTCTTGAGAGATATCCAATGCTGGTCTTGAGAATTCTGACCTATAGAGACTGACTTAGACCTAGACCTTGACACTGGCTATACATGTGGGTCAACAACCTAAGTGTGGACCTAGCCCAAATCCAACCAAGGGTTCCAACAGGAGTTGAGGTATTCCCCCCAAGTTTGTCCCAAATAAAGTGCTCCCATGCTCCTTTTCGAAAGGTTGAGTTGAATGTCGTTTGCCCAAATTATTTAAAACATAGTAGGGCAGGCCGCTACCGACCTGGTGCATACTAGAGAAATTGATTATTTTTATTGCATATAAATTGCTTGTTGTAAATTGTGGCGGATAAGTCACTTCCGCAGAACGTTCATATCGATGCGGTAAGTTTGAAGACTCAAGGCGATAGGGAGATGAGTGTCACGGGTGACCGACCGTTATGTTTTTCCCCTGTTGGGTTTCCTCCGCAAGTAGGTCAAACTTTTGAATCTACGGATTTCGCTCACATCTAAGAGTACACGAGAATGTACATTAGGGCCTGGACTATGCAATACGAACACCACCAGAAGTGGAAGGACTGGCCACTATCACCAATGGACACATCGGTGAGGCCCGCAGGGCTCGCTACCCTGCTTAAAAAGAAGCAGCCCATACTATTTTGACATAAGGTGTTTTGCATGGCTGTAAATGCCTGCGATGTGTATGCGGTTGTGAATGCCTGCGATGTGTGCAGGACTATGAATACAAGCAGAGTGTGAGCGGATGTAAATGTCTGTAGTATGAATACAGGTTGTGAATACCTGATGTTCTGATGTGCTGGTGGAGCTTTAATTATAATTGTTATATATTGCTTCTGCTATTCAAGTTATACTATGTTGTACCTCCTTTATGATTGCTCCTAGCTTATATATGAAATACTGTGCTAACCCTCTCTTGCTTCGGCTATCTTATTTTATTCGGTGCGTGCGCTCGTCCCCAGGATATGTATCCGGGGAGGTGATTTGATTCTACTTAGCTATGTGACTAACGGTTATCTTAATAACCATTCACAGGATATGGAGCACCATAGGGATCAGTCACTATAGGACTACACTCCATCTTATAGGACTACCAGAGCAGATTCACCCCCATCGTCTCTTGAGTTTCAAGACATGAGTACTAGTGAGCAGGGTTGAGAAAGTGAGGAGTTGCTAATTGTAGTACTATTATAGCCTACGGACTCCATGTATAAATAGTGGCTACAACCTTTTTGCCATTTCTGTTAAATATATGTTATTATATATATTTGTTGTGCTTTCCTGCTAATGCTTCCGCAATATTCTGTGATGAGCTGTGAATGTAGTGATTGAATCTGAGCAAGACTGCCAACTAGTGCTTAGTAGTGTAGAGCATTGGGTGGATGTCTTGAGCAAGTAAGATCCCCTTTGGCCCGACTCGGGCAAAGGTTGGGGGGTCTTACACATTATTCATGCTAGTTCTTAAAGTGTACTCTTATTTTTTTCTACTACCTGTTCTGTTGAGGAGTGTATAGGGATGAGAATTCATGCTTAATTCATAACTTATTATAGAGTTCATGAAGTTTTCACTCTCAAATTCTCCCCCATGATCTGACCTTATGAATTTTATTTTAAGTTCCCAATCATTTTGAAGTCTAGTACATAGATTAGTGAGTTCAATGAATGTGTTAGATTTATTCGTAAGGAAGATCATCCAGCAATAATGGGAGTAGTCATCTATAAGAACAAATGTGTATCATTTTCTACCTAGACTGCATATACTAGGAGGACCAAATAGATCCATGTGTATGAGCTCAATTGGACTAGACGCGGAAATCATATTATTTGCTTTTGAATGAGGTTTTAACAAAATTCCCTTTTTGATACGGAGCGCATAAAGAGTTAAAACTACCGCTTAATTTTGGCAATCCACGAAGAAGTTTATGTTTCGATAGTTTGAAAATCAGTTTACTTCAAGAGTGTCCTAATCTCCTATGCCAATTATCTAATTCATCACTCTTGGTAACTAAGCATTTCAAATAAGAAGAAGATATTTCTTCAAAACTAACAGTGCAAACATTATGAGCCCTATGAACAGTTAGTAAAACATTATTAGTTTTAGCATCTATAGTCTTGCAGGTGTTTGTAGAGGATTCAAATATAACTTTCAGGCCTTTATCACAGAGTTGACTAATTGAGATTAAATTATGCTTAAGTCCATCTACAAACAATACATTTGAAATTGAAAATGTTTTGTTATCTATAGTGTCGATTCCAAGAATACATCCTTTTTATTATCCCCGAACGTCACCATGTCCCCCTTCTTCTTCTCCAGACTAAGAAACTTGTCTTTATATCATGTCATGTGCTTGGAACACCTAGAGTCCAAGTATTATGCGTTCTCCTTGTCCTTAGCCTGCCAACACCACTAAAAGGAAGATGAGGGTAAAGATCTGGTTACACAAGTTATCCCACCCATGCGATAGGTAGAAGACTTTTGTAGCTAGATTTGCATAGTTTTCTTGGCACCTTTCCTCAAACATGAGTCGGATGTGTGAACAAACTTTTGACAGTTTGCACATAAGGTGTAAGCAGTAGATGCTGCCTTTTGTGTTCCTAGGGTTCATGTTGGAGGATAGGGATAGCCTTTAAGAATTATTGATTTTATTTCATGATTTTTCATAACAGATTTGAGGCTTAGCTTGAAAGTGATTACCTCTCGGTGGTAGCGTTGGACTTATATACCCTTGTCCAAACTTTTCAGATCTATGACACTATGCACCCAGCAGCATATTCAGAGATTATTGTCCAATTTCAAATTTCTTGATAGCACAATTAAGATCATGGATCCTCACCTTTACGGCGGTGTTTTTCGTGACTAGCATTATGCACTAATTATCGAATTTTTTTTTACCTTCTTCTATTTTAGCAAGAAATATTTGAAGTATTTTCTCCAAGACATTCCTTTCATTAACAAGATTGTTCATTTTCAACGATGCCTTCGAGAGACTAACTTTTAGCTCTTCAATAGTTGTCATCGAGTGAGGACACTCTAGGCACTCGATCTTCTCTTTGCCGTATTTTATTAATTCACTCTTTATTCTTTCTAAGTCCTTTTTAATTTTCTTGTTTTCATTTCTAATGTCCATTTTCTCAAGTATAACACTATCTAGCTTATTACATAGATGTTCATAAATTTCAAGAAGTTCATTATAAGAGGGTGGAGTTACCTCAGTGTCACTCTGGACGCTTGAATCATCTTCTAACTCATCCAGATTCCTCCCCATGAGGTATAAATTTGCTTCATCTTCACTGCTTGAGTCTGAAGCGATTGACTCATCAGATCCATCCATGCCCCATATTGGCGCCTTCAGCACCTTCTTATTTCCCTTGTGCCGACTCTGTTTCTCCTTTTCATCCTTTTAGAGCCTTGGACATTCCCTCTTTATATGTCCTGGCTTGTGATAGTGATAACACTCGGGTAAAGACTTCTCATCATCGCTCTCTGTCACCTTAGATGGTTCGTTCCACATCTTTGTTTCTTTAGTGCCTTTCTTCAAAAATTTCTTAAACTTTACCTGCCTCTTAGGATTCTTCATGAACCTTCTTAACTCTTGGACAAAGAGGCTTTCTTCATCGTCGTCCTCAGATTCTTCAGCATCCTTTCTCTCCCTAATAGCCTTCAGTGCCAGCCCCTTCTTCTTGATCTCCCTGGGATATTCCTCAGCTTGTATCTTTAATTCAAGATTATGTGTCTTCAGGTTTCTAATGAGGCTCTCTATCTCCAGGGTGCTAATATCATGTGATTCAGCAATATCCATTACCTTCAGGTTGAAACGTGAAGACAAAGATCAAAGGATATTCCTCACCAAATATCCATTTAAGTAGCTCTTCTCGAGATATCTTGAGGCATTAGACAATCATGGTGAAGCGAGTATATATGTTGTCCACCTCCTCATCGATCTCCATCCGAAATTGTTCGTATTCAGATTTAATTCGGAATAGTTTCGACTCCTTCACCTATGGGGTAACTTCGTGAGTAAGCTCAAGTAAACACCATATATATTACGCAGTTTCATAATTGCAAATTCTATTAAATTCAGTTTTTTCTGATGTACAAAATAAATGGTTCATGGCTTTTACATTATTCATACATCTTAGCTTATCAGCGCCATCCCATTTATCATGTGGTTTGATTAGTATAGTGTCACCTATATTGATAGTGCGTCCAGTGTATTTCATTTCGATCATGGCCCATACATCCATATTTTGTGTCATCAAAAAGATTTTCATTCACGTTATCCAATGAGTGTAGTCAATCCCCATAAATAATGGAGGTCTACTCACACCTTGTCCCTCAAGGAAAGTGTGAACCTTGTTGGCTATCTTACTTCATGATTTTAAGCCTCTTTGAAGTAACCTTGGTCTGATACCACTTGTTGGATTGTGTGGATAGACTTAGAGGGGGTGGGGGTGAATAAGTTTGTAAGCGCTAATTAAAGATTCGAAATAATTTGAACCAGGAAAATAAGTTATGGAAGTTATGGCAGGGCGCTAGATTGCTAGCGCGCGGCGGTAGGTCACAGAACTCATTTTCTTCGGAAAATTTCTCCGTGGAGAAATACACCCCCTTCAGAGATCTACAAGAGAATAACCAGGACATTATACACAGAAATAAGAACACAAATAATTTTATTCAATCAAAATCAAAAAGTGTTTTACAATTACAAAAGTTTTATCTCCGTGACGCAGTAGATCGGAGGTGGTGAATGAAGAAACTCTTTTGGTTTTCTATACCGACTCACAACCTGGACCTGTTGGCTCTCTCCCTTTCGTTACAAGAATGGTCTTTGAGCTGGCTCTTCACCTTCATATAAGGTAGTGTCTTAAAGCCCCCGCTAGATCACCCAATCTAGATGTCCCTTCCCTGGGACAATTTCTCGTGGAATTTTCCCTGGATTCCGATGACCTTCACTGGTCAATTTTTGCTCACACCACAATCACACATCAAAAAGGAAAAGTACAAAAAACAAGGTAGGGACATGGTGCTACCAACTCCCCCAAGAGCCCGGACTATTTGAGGACAGCGCTACCACTCCTTTATGGAGATGGCTACCCTAGGCAGGATCTATGGGGTAGCCAGTTAGGCCTAGGGGACACACCCTTCTATTCAACTAGTGTGGGCCAGTGAGAATTGGCAACTACAACATCTCTTTTGCATTAAATGATGTACTAAAGGAATGCGGCGCCTTTTGTCATCAAGAGTGCAAATCCCATGACATTTGAATTTTTGATGATGTCAGTATGACTCAGCGCTGGGAACCAGCTGACCTATTCTAGTCTAGCAATTGGGGCAAAGGTTTGATCAAAATCAATACCTTCCTCTTATTTATATCCTTTAGCCCCCAGTCTAGCTTTGTTTCAAATTTTAACACCATTCTCATCTAACCTATTTCTATAGATCCACTTGACTCTAATTATGTTATGTCCTTGAGATCTGGGAACCAGCTTCTAGACCTTACATATCTTGAACTGGTTCAGTTCCTCTTGCATTGTCACAATCCAAAATTGGTCTATATTGGCATCTTCAAACCTTTTGGGCTCAATTTGAGACAGAAAGATAGAATACATGGCAATGTTTAGGCTTCTACTTCTTATTATAACCCCTTGGCTAGCATCACCAATGATCATATGTCTGGGATGATCCTTTAGAAGTCTAACTGCTGGAGGCAATCTTTCTTCAGTATTATTGACTTTAATAGCTAGTTCCAGCTAGTCTTCACCCATATCCTGTGATCTTTGTCCTTCTTCAGGAACATACACACCATTGTCTTCATTTTGTGCAGCTGGAGGAGCATCCTTGATGGTTAGTTTGTCCATCACCTCTTCTACAACTTGATCTTTCAAGTTATAGACCCAAAATTCCTAACAAATGTTCCTTATAGGACTTGGCAGCAAACTTAGTCAGATATGACTTTCCATTATTGAGAACATAACATTTGCTACAAAAGATCCATAGATCGGCAATGTTTGGTTTTCTACCTTCATGATGTCATAGGGAGTCTTCTTGTGATACTTGTTGACAAAAGCCCTGTTCAGGACATGACATGTAGTATTTATTGCCTCGACCTAGAGGTATTCTGGGATAGATGTGTCACTTAGTAGTGTCCTTCCAGCTTCAATGAGGGTTCTATTTTTCTACTCAGCTATCCCATTTTTGCTAGGGTGTTTTTTGAGAAAAAAATTCTTGGAGAATCCTTTGTTCTTCACAAAACTTTGTCATGCTATTAGATTGAATTATGTCCTATGGTCACTTCTGATTTTGACCACAGAAATTTCCAATTTATACAAAATTTTCTTGACAAAGGTCCTGAAGATGTCAAGGGTTTCAGAATTTCTCTTAAGAAAGAAAACCCAAGCAAACCTTGAAAAGTCATCAACTATCATAAGAGTGTGAACTTTCCTACATAGACTATGAACAAGCATAGGACCAAACAAGTCCATATACAGGAGGTATACACACCTCACAGAGTCCTTGACACCAATGCTCTTAAAGGATGCTTTGGTCTGCTTTCCCTTTTAATATGTAGAGAAAATGCCCTCCTTGGTGTATTTAATATTGGGACCATTTCTGACCAACTCTTCACTAACGAGCTTACTAATCATCTTGTATTTCAAGTGAGCTATTCTCTTGTGCCATTGCACACAATATGATACTTTCTCATTTGCAACTAGACACACAAGGGTATCAGAACTTAAACATAAAAAGTTTAAACAAAAATATTCCCACTCCTACTGCCTATCAAAATGACCTCTTGGTCACTTGACCTTTTAATTTGGCACTCATCCTTGTGGAATATAATGACATAGCCAAGATCACATAGTTGGCTTATTCTTATCAAGTTGTGTTGCAACCCTTCCACATAAGCCACTTTTGAGATTTAAACTATGTTATTGGTAATCATACCATAACCCTTAGTAAATCCTCTGTCTGAACCTCCAAACATAACTTTAGGTCCATTCTTCATAGGAGAGTAGTCCTTTAGGTGACATCTTGTTCCAATAATGTTCATGGAACATCCAATGTCCAAGTACAATATTAGTGCATGGGTACTAGGACTAACCTGCAATCATAATTCACTTTACCTCAGGACCCTAAAAGAGTTTGGGTCCCAGGTGCTTGTTAATCTGAAAATTAACTTATCTCCCTGCAACACTCTTGGCTGGAAGACTCACTTTATCCCTTAACACAATAGGGTTATGCCAATAATCTATGGAAAAGTGTCCTACTATACCACAACACCAACACTCATGAATGTTGTACCTTCTCTTTTGAAAAGTTCCAGTAGGTTGCAAGCTGTTAACAACAGACTATTCAAAGGGGAGAGTATCAGCCCTCTTCTTATTTACTTCAGCAAGAATCTGACTGAAAGTAAGTCTGATAGTAGATGAACTTAGCTTGCTCTGATTACTACCAACAACAGTCTTCTTTATAGTAGATATGATTTTGATGGCATCAGAGATGGCCAAGTCATACTCACTGATAGACTTACCTTTGTCCTGTGATTTTGCTGGAAAAACATGACTATTGGCCACTGCCACATTCTACAGTATAGGGGCTGGAGTACCAAAAACAAATGGTCTATGATGGGCCATCTAAATTTCTTCATGGGGATCCTTGAAGGCACTCAAGCCCATACCCTTTTTCCCTCCATTGTAAGATACATTTGTATACTTACAGAAGGTGTTCCCATTCTTCCAATGACCATATAAGATATCCTGGTCATACCTGTTTACTAGGAGAATTACCTTATGGAAGGTGGTCTGAGGCAAAGCAGAAGCTTTGCCTTTCCTTTTGTAAGGGGAAGCTCTAGTGTTCCACTTAGACCCCAAACCCCTCTTATCCTTTTGAGAGGTAAAGGAGTCAATTAATGGCAACACAGTCTTTTGCTTGCTAAATTCAGCCACTATCTTTTTCTCCTTAATGAGCTTTTTCTCAAGATCCATAATGATCTTGTTCTTTTGGTTGATGGCCCAATCTGGATGATTGAGTTGGCCTTCAATTGGCAGACTTCCCTCATCTTCTGATCCAGCAAGGATGCTGACTCAGACTGTTGGGAAGCAGCTAGCTATTGGGAGATAATCTCCTCAGCTTATTTCTTGGGCACTCTCTTACTCCTTTTCAAGGCATCCATAAGGGCACCATACTTGTTAATCAGTTGATTGATATATTCCTCAGATTCTGACCCATCTTCATCACAGGATGAGGATGCATCATAATTAGGACTTGTCTCATAGTCAAATCCAAATGAGGAACTAGACAGAGAATGTACCTTATCTGGGTCAAGCTGATCCTGGCTTGACTCTTCATCTGACATGGACATTAGCCCATATCAACCACTAACATCATCATCCACCTCAGTATCACAGTATGAGAGTGATAGAGTGGCCCTGATTCCTCTCCTAGTAGTAGGATAGTCTTCATCTTATTTAGTAGCAGTAATAAACATCCCAATATAGTCTTCCTCTTCTTCAGATCCTGAAGAAGCTGAGTCACTTTGACTCCAGTTCTTCTACTTTTTGGCAATGAAGGACCTTTCCTTCTTGCCCTTCTGGTGGTGGTTCTTCTTCTCCTTAGATTTCTTCTACTCTTTCCTCTTTACTGGGCAGTCAGCATTGACATGTTCATCCTTGCTACAATAGTAACAAACAACATTAGAGAAAAACTATTTACTAGGTTTAGTGTCATACCAGTCTCCATTGGAGAAATTCTTCTCAAACTTGTTGCGGTCCTTCTTATGATGAGAGGAGGAGGAAAGTTAATTCTTCCACTACTTCCTCTTCATCATCTTCTGGAATTGCCTTGAGAATATTACAAACTCTCCATCTGACATATTGCTCTCAGATGAACTTGACTCAGTGATGTCTGAATCAGTAGGTCTACTTAGGGGAGAGGCAATTATCTCCTTGCTCTTCTTAGAGTAATCTTCCTTAAAGGCGACAGTCTTCTCCTTATCTTGAGATTTGCTGGTCGTCTCCTCCTCCTTTTTGGCAGATAGCTACATCTCAAAGGAGAGCAGCTTTCCAAATAATGTGTGTGGAGGAGTTTTAGCCATCTTGGCCACCTCTCTGATGGCACATATCTTTGTGTCCTAGTATCTGGTTAGTGATCTGAGGGACTTGTCTTTCAAATCATATTTGCTGAAGATCCTCTCATAGGTCCTAAGCTCATTCACTATTCTGAAGAATTTTTCATAGAATTTAGCTATACTATACTTTTTGCATTACTTGAAGGCTTTATATTCTTGATTAAGAAGAGATTTTCTATCATCCATAACTTCTTCAGTTCCCTCCATATAAAAAATAAATGTGTTCCACATTTCCTTGCAGGTCTTGAAGTTGACAAGATCTTGGAAGGTAGAATCATCAATAGCACTCACTATGATGTTTTGTGCCCTCTTATCCATAGTTGCAAGTATGGCCTCATCCTTGGTCATCTCAAAATATTTCTTAGGTGTCTGGATAGTGGCATCCAGAACTGAGACCTTCATGGGGATGAAAGGCCCAACTTGAATATTAATGAAAATCATGGAGATCAGCGGAAACTATTAAGTCCTTTTTGAGTAACCTCCCTCTGATACCAATTGAAAGTTTTTTGATTTACTAGTAGTTGAGCACCTTGCAGGGGGGGGGGGTGAGTAGGTTTTCCTTTCTTTTAGTGATTTCTTTTAACTTTTGTTAGTTGTAATTAGTTTAGTTTTGCTTTCAAGAACACACAACCAGCACACAAATTGTTTATGGTGGTTCCCATAGTATGAGTACATCCACTGTCCCTCCCACCTTTCTAACAGTTTGTTAGACAATGCCAACTCCTCCAAACTCAACTCTAAGAGCTTATAACACAAATCCCTCAAGATTTCTCAGACTCCTCCAAGTCCTACACTCAGACTCCAGGCCCTACACTTAGAGATATAATCACCTATAACTCAGTAATCTGCACTAGACTACCTATCTCAGACTTTAGGCAAAATCCTACATTCAGCCTTAGAGGAAGCCCTACACTCAAATCCAACACTAGATCCTATCTCGAAGGATAAACCTCCTATAGCTTAGGCACTTAGCCCTGCCTCGGATCCATACAAGGATACTACCACTCAGATTCCCAACTTGAATCCTACAACTCAGGCCCAAGGGCCCTACAGCTCAGATCTATAGAAAGATCCTACCTCGGCCTTTATTGATCAGGCTTAGACTTAGATAGGTAATGATCCTACAAATGAAAGGCTGGTTGGTGTTGTTGAATGACTACAGAGAAACAATCTCTGGGTCTATCTTTTCAAGAATTGAAATGATTCAGTCCTATCTTCTTCATAGCTCTAGGAATGGATCTTCACAATTAGTTTTGCTTGAGTTGTGATGTCACTATAGCATGGGTTGGCTTTGTTCCTTTATCTACCTCAGAAAGAAAGCTCTTTGAACTTGCTATTGAAGTTGTGTAGGTCAATAGCTAACTTTCTTGAACTTTTAAATCAATAGAATGAACAACTTCTTCAAGCTCTGCATCTAGGTTGAGAGGAAGAAGATGAAGCTCTGCATGCAAAAAGTTTTTTTATCCAAAATTTAATTTCTTCTTCCTTGATCTCTTGCTTTCTAACCCATCGTCCAATGGCTCTTTCATCAGTGGGACCACCAGGAGTTAGTAGGTCAAACTTTCCTTTTGCATTAAATGTTATACAATATGCATGTTGTGCCTTTTGTCATCTACTTTTAGTTCCTGCAACATTTGAATTTGTTCTGACGTCATCATGACACAACATCTATGGACTTAGCCAAATTCACAATTTTGCATAGGTGTTGAGTGAAGCCTTTTCACTCAATTCCAAAACATTAGGTAGATTTCTGCATCTTCAGCCGTTGAGTGATCTGTCATCACTCAACACATATTTACTTTTACAGTCTAAGTAAATAGGCATTGAGCGAGCCTTCATCACTCAACCATTTGGACTTAGCTGATTTTGTCCGTATGAAGGCATTGAGTGAGTTGTCTTCACTCAACACTTTTTTCCTTTTCCTATTTTGTTGAAGAGGCATTGAGTGAACGACCTTCACTCAACGCTTCTGTCCTTAGACAGATTTTTTGTTGAATAGGTGTTGAGTGAGTTAACATCACTCAACGCTTCTGTCCTTACATAGAATTCTATATCAAAGAATACTGCATGCTCTAACTGAAGAATGTTCTGTCGATGCTTTCTCTACATGGCGTTGAGTGAACTGACTTCACTTAATGCTTCTGTACTTAGCCATATTTCTTTGCAAATTCTCTGTGTCTTTAACTGCTTGAGTTTTACTCAACGCTTCTATCTCTGGGCATGGAGTGAACTGTCTTCACTAGACTCTTCTTGGCTTAATCAAATTTTTGCCTTGGCAATGCTGAGGCTTTCACTGTCTATTCTTTAATCAATGCTTAAGGCCATCTGGCGTTGAGTGAGTGGTCTTCACTCAATGCATCTAAACTTAGACAAAATTCCAGCCTTGTCAACATCATATCCTTATGTCCTTTTATCATTGTCACTTGGATAACCTATCTACTCAAAGTACAATAAAGCCACCTACATACTTTGAACTTATAGCAAGCATCAAATATAAACTTGTGTATACCATTGTCCTTTAGATCTTCTTCAAATCTGGTACATTGAGATCAATGGTTCCAACAACACTCTCCACTTCTACAACAACTCGCAACACCCTGAAAACTCTGAATTCAACTCGTTTTCCACAGAGTCTTCTCCAACAAGCAAATCAATCACCACCAATCCAGACCAACTTGTCCTATGAACAACAATAAAAAGATCGACCTTAAGGACTTGGACACCGGTTGATTTGAAGAATCCTAAAGCCAGAAATTGAAGAAGACTAATGATCTTTTTATTATTGTTCTTCTACAATTTCCTGTAAGCACACTAGCAATATTCTGCACATAGAATGTATTCTATATATCTATTATTCTCTATGGATTTTACTTCTGTATCACTATACCTCGTGTATCTTATTGAGAGGAAGAAGAAAAGCCTCTTTATATTCTGTGCAATAATCAGCCTTTGAATTTTGAATAGAATCCTAGAATTACTGCTCAGAATTTGGGGGTAGAAACGGCTGGAAATTGTCTTTAATGAGTTTCCTCAAATGTCTCAGTAAATAAGTTAAGTAATTAACTCTGTGAAAGCTATAATTAATGTTATCAAGAAACGACTATATTCTTGAAAATATGAGCATTAATTATCAGAGAATTACTACCTTAGAATAAAAGAATTGAAGTCAAAATGAGAGAGAATATGTCAAATTGAGAGAGAAATCAACAAACTTGCTCTGATCAGAAATTAGTCGAGCTCAGGGAAGATTTCGTCGACCTGAACTCCATGTTTGTCGAGCTGAGAAATCGTCTTCGTCAAGCTGACATAGACTTTAGTTGACAAGAGAATCTAAGTAGAAGAGCAAAAAATCATCGACCTGAGCTTGGATATCGTCGAGCTTAGCTCAGAGTTAAAACTCTTAGTTCATTGATCTACGATTGACGATCGTCGAGCTGAGTTCAAAGAACTTCGAAATAATTCTCTGAACTCTTTAAAACTTCATTTCTTCTAAGTCTGAAACTCTGAATTCTTCTGAGGGCTGTATCAAAGATGTCTAACCTAGTCAGACTGACCTAGACCTTAGAACAAATAAATTGACCCTAGGATATACATGGTGGGTCAATAACCTAATAGTGAACCTAGCCCAAATCCAAACTGGGGTTCCAACAATATCTTCAGGAATGTCTATAGCTAGAGGAGGAGGATGAGGTAGAGCCTGAGATGACCAAATAGGAATTTCTTCAATGACAACCGAGCTTTTTCCTCTAATGATCTGAATCATGACCTCCCCTACCTACCAATAATAGTAGGGAGGGAGATGTCTAGGCTTATGATAGGGGGGTCAATTAGGTCTGGAGTGATCTCATCATCATCAAAGAGAATGATCACATTCTAGCTCTCAATATGTTCTGCGGAGAGGGGAACATTGGGAATCTATTCTGGAGTCTTTGAGGAGAGGAGGAGGGTTGAGCAATTAGAACCTTTTTAAGGGAGATGAATAGGGGATCATCGGAGAAGACTTCCTCTACCATCTTTGAAATGCTAGCATCAGTGGAAGTGACTCTTGCAGTCACTTGCTCATCAGTTAGTTCTTATTGATCAGAGGAAGAATCATTGATCATACCGAGCCATCCTCATGCAGAGAGGTGCACTTCTCAACAGAATCATCAACTGCAACAACTTGCTCTAGAATCTACTCTGTGGGAACATCTGACTGAATAACTATTTCTACAACCTCAACCGGCTGATCTTCTTCCTGAACTGAAGGAGTAGGCTCCCCCTCAGTAGCTGCACCAGATGTGCAAGCTGCATCAGTGTGAGGAGGAGATGGGGTCGTGTCCTCATAAACAACATCTCTAGGAACTGCAAGAGCTTGCCCTAGCTTCTAAAGTCTGATCTCCCATCTATTGATGGTAGAGATGGTGAACTTCTTTAGGTGGTGGAGAGACACACCTCTGGAAAGGTCAAAGACCTTTGGGTGAGCTTGATTCAGATACAGAGAAAGAATTCTTCCAAAATTTGGAGCTTTAAGACTCTCCTTTATCTTACCAAAAAGTACGTGTCCCCAAAGGAATCTCCTACGACAAACCACAGCAGTTGTCATATCAAGGAAATCTGAAGAAATATAACCAATTGATCATGTTTTACATAGAAGTGCCTTCCCTAGAATGTCAGCCAAAAGTTGGCTTTCGTCAAACATCTGCTGCCTTCTAATTGTAATGGCGGACTGGGGAATACAATAAAAAGAGTATGTTCTTGAGTAGTCTTCTTCTTCTAGATAATCATCCTCTTCCACTGAACGAAGTCGAAGGAACTCTGTCAAAGAATATGGCTTAATCTTGATTTCGATCTCCCTGACAGAGCTCTTTAGCAATTTTCAAAACTTCTTGATCTTTGCATTGCGGAAAAATTCTTCAACTTCAGATAATAATACTTTATAAGGATGTTCCAAGACAAATGTGAGGCCGGTGGCATCCAGGAGGTGCATAACGTTCTTGAAGTCATCAAAAACGTCCTCTATTCCAGCAAGAACAAATTCGATGCCCACACCGATTTTTAAAGGAGGAGCCATCGAATGCAGAGAGTGCAAGACTTGCAGATTTGCTGGTGACGAAGCGGCAGACTTGCTATAGAGACGGCGGAAAGCTTCGGAGAACTGAAGGGTTTTTTCTCGGGAGAGTCGATTTGAAATTGTGGTTTTGGATTTTTATGGAATTTTCTATTTATATAATTTGAGAATTAAGTATAGAAATTAAAATATCAAACCTGGAATCGGAGGTTAAAATTTTTCCAAAAATTTCCCTGGTGCTAGGGCATTTCTCGAGAAAACGGATGCCTTTCAAGAAATTCAAGAGTCTTTTCTCATGAAATCCACTTGACTTTTCTCGATAAATAGGAGTAGTTTTTCAGGAAGTCCGGAGAGCCTGCTTTCGAGAAATAGAGTCGTCGTTTTTCGAGAAAGTAACTTGTTCTCGAGAAGCCACTTGAGTTCCCGAGAAATCCATAATCTGTGATTAATTCCTTGACTTCAGATATGATCAATTCAGGATCCCATGTTGAGCATGCCCAGTTCGGTCTTGAAAAGGAGAATTTGGCGTCGTCAAGTGGCATCGTGAAAATATTTGCCACCTGTTTGTCCCTTAGGACATGGCTGAGGGCTATTTTCTTATTCTCCACATGTTCATAGATGAAGTGGTAGCGTATTTCGATGTACTTTGTCCGGCTGTGGGAGACTAGATTGTTGGCGATAGCTATTGGAATTTATTGGAATTTATTGGAATTTTAAATTGTAATCTTCGAGTTGATTCATGATCCAAAGAAGCTGTTCACAACAACTACCCATAGAGATATACTATGACTCAACAGTAAAAGTTGCGACACAATTCTGCTTCTTGATGCTCCATGAAATAAGCCATCTTTCGAGGAATTGGCATGTCCCGGAAGTACTCTTTCTGTCATCTTTGCTACCTGCAAAGTAAGCATCTGAAAATCCAATTAGTTCTCTATCATTATTTCTTGGGTACCATAAGCCAAGATTTGGTGTACCCTTAAGATATCTCAAAATTCGCTTTGCAGCGGTATAGTGAGATTCCTTAGAGTTCACTTGATATCTAGCACATACACATATTGAGAACATTATGTCAGGCCTACTAGCAGTAAGATAGAACAAGGATCCAATTATGCTCCTGTACTTGGTTTCATCAAAAGGTTTCCCTTTCTCATCCTTGTCTAGAGACATAGCTGAACCCATTGGAGTCCTCATAGATGTTGCGTTCTCCATTCCGAATTTCTAAATCTACTCCTTAGTGAATTTTGTCTGAGAGATGATCTTCAGAACCTTCCACTACTTCAGATACTGTTTCAAACCTTGCATAAGTACCTAGAGAATGTCTTTGACTGTACTAGCTTGTCACATGTCATGAACTTGTTCTCATTCATACCTAAAGCTTCGTACCTAATAAGTACACATAATTAGGATCGTTTCAGAAACGTATACTTTATATCACCAGAAAGGCTGACTTGTCCATTTGATAGTGAAGAGGCCAACAAATCAATCGTCATAGGTCTGATCAATCCTAGTATTTAGCTACGACTTTAGACAAAATCTTGTCTCCTTTACTTCCCTACAAGAGAATGAATTTTGTCCTTATATATTTCTGGTTCCTCTTGTAGAGAGTTCATTGATCTCCTCAAGAGTGTCTGAGCTTTAAGTCCTTGCATCGGGATCTTCTTACTTCTGGAGTTTCCTCTTCCACCTGGATTACTTCTTCATCTTGGTTAATTCTTCTCCAAATGATGTTGGAGGAGTTGTCCTCAACATCCAAGTGGAAGCAATTGCTGTTTAAACATCGTACAATTAGCTATGGTACAAAAATACCTTCAAAGCATTTTCTCGAAACTTTGTACGATGATATTTCCCATATATGCAACCAAAGATTTTGATAAGAAACGTTAATTTGGAGCTCAGCATTAAACGTGACTGGCATGGGTTCAGTTAGCCATGTATACAAGTTCTTCCTTACCTAGACTTATAGGCACCAGATTGAGAAAGACCGCTGATTCTGGATTTTCTGACGTCATCATTTGATAGACGTGAGTGTGCATAAGCCCTATAAAGGAACTGAATAAGTCCATGTGCAAGAGGAACAACCTGATTGCTTCAAGTCTCACTTAGGTGTCATTTATCATCAAAGAGATGCACTATCTTTTATAGCAAAACACACTGGGGTAGAAGTGTCTAAACATAGAAAATTAAGATAAAAAATATTTCTACTCCTTGTGCCTGTTAATATCGTCTCCATAGTGGAGGCCGATTTTATCAGGCACTGATCTTTCGAAAAGGTAACAATAAAGCCTTTATCACATAATTGACTTATGCTAATCAGATTATGTTCTAATCCTTTCACATAAGCCACATCAGTGAATGAGACTATACCGTTAGAAATTATACCATAGCCCATTGTGATTCCCCGGTCAGAGCCACCAAAGATAACCTTTGGACCATCTTTGACTGGAGTGTAATTCTGAACTAGGCTTCTTTTCCCGGACATATGCCGAGAGTATCCACTGTCCAAATACTAGATAGGCATTTTATTGGACTTTGGACATACCTGCAAGATAGGATCAGTTTACCTTAGGAACCCATACGTATTTGGGTCCTTGGTTATTTATCAGCATACTCCCCCTAGGAGTGTTAGCACTACAAGTGGTTTGCCTCGTATGATTAACTAGAGGAGTTTTGTAGTTTCTAGGATTAAACAAGCAATCCACAGCAAAGTGACCAACTTTGCCGCAACACCAACAGTCAAACATGTTATATCTTATCCAAGTCTCTTGCTTGACCTTTTGAACATGTGTTCTTGCAAGGGCAATAGATCTAGAGGTAGAGGCCTCACGATGATAGCATTCATGAGGTTTTTGCACCTCCTTTTCCTTAGGTACAACTGGCTTGGCCTTAGGTTCCTTCTTAAAATTATTGTCATGAACGTATAGACCATAGTGTTGCATTTGTATTTCCTCATAAGGTGCCTTAAAGACACTTTCATTGAAGTTCCGGATATGGGTCCATCCTTGGTAGCGCAAATTAGGCTCAACGTGAGTAGGCCTTGTAATGTGACCATAGGATGACTCAAAATCAAACTTGTTTGTTAGGAAGATTACCTTCTTAAATATAGTTTGATTCATAGGGGCCTTCCCTTTCTCTTCGGTTGAGGCTTTCTTAGCAGCCTTATTTTTCCTTCTAGCCTTATTCCTCCTAGAATATTTATTAGGAGCAGTCTCATGACCCAAACCGGATCCTTTGGCCTGTGTAGAGAATTCAGTAATAAGTCGAAGAATTGTCTTGGGCTTGGAGAAACATTCAACAAGTTTCTTTTCAATGTCAAGCTGTTCTTCCAACTTCTCGATGATTTTTTGTTTCAGGTTAAGGTGTCTGAGAGAGTTGTTATATTCTTTGACTAGGGCTTGGTGATCCTTTCTGTATGAGTCCATACTTGCAACTTCCTCTCTCAGAGTGATCTCCTCAGCCTTGAGGGATTTGATTTCCTTGGCCTTAGATCTAACAACTTTTCTACACCGGTCATAGACCTTGATCAATTCTTTATACTGACCCATGAGTTCTAATTCATCAATAGAGGAACAGTCCTCATGGTAATCGTCTGGAACATCAGATTCAAAAAGAATAGTGTAAGCATTTACCTCCCCATGAAATTGAGGGACATCTCCTTCTTTGTAGGAGTGAGCCATGAGCCCAAAGTAGGCTTCTTCATCCTCACTAGACTCAGACGAGTCAAAGACACTGAGATTCTTCTACTTCTTTGCCATTAAGCTCTTCTCCATCTTTTTGCTCTTGGAGGACTTGTGCTCTTCTCTTCTTCCACCCTCGTTCTTCTTATGAGGGCAGTCAGCGATCACATGACCTGGCTTGTTATAACAATAACAAATGACATCAGTAGAATAATTTTTGTTCGATTTAGATTTATACCTTTCAAATGTGTGATTTTTCTTTTGATAATCACCACCATGTCGTGATCTTCTGAAAGAGTAGTCATTGTCTCTCATTTGTTTCTTCTTACTTAGAAACTTCTTGAACTGCCTAAAGAGAAGAGAGAACTCTCCATCAGATAGTTCTGAGCCCGAGGTGCTTGGCTCTGATTCTACTTCTTCACTTTCTTTGTGAGAGGGAGCAGGAGATGTTGCCTTAGCTTTCCATAAGCTGTCTTCCTTCAGTGCAACAGACTTCTCTTTTGATGAAGATCTGCTGCCCTCTTCTTCAGATTTTCTGGCGTTGATTTGAAGCTCATAGGAAATAAGCTTCCCAAAGAGGTTGTGGGGGTCAGTGACAGCTAGTCTCCCAAACTCCGTGATAGCACAGATCTTATTGTCCCATTCCTTAGTTAAGGATATTAGAAACTTGTAATTTAGTTCTCCATTAGTGAAAACCCGGCCGTAGATCTTCAGTACATTGATGAACTTGAAGAAGTTTTCAAATATATCAGCAATTGTGTCCTTAGGGCCTTGCTTGAAGGCCTCAAAATTCTGGTTTAGAAGGGATCTTCTGTCATCCCTTACTTCTTCTATACCTTCCATTAGAACAATCAAAGACTGCCACATTTCCTTAGCAGATTGGCAGTGAATAAGGTTCTACAACATGGAGACATCGACTGCACTTGCAATGACATTTTTTGCTTTCTTGTCCAAAGAGACAAGTGTAATCTTATCTTTGTGGAGATCCATCAGTTTCTTTAGTACCTTCCTAGTTGGATCAATAAAGGAGACTGTCATGGGAACATATGGGCCTTGTTCTACTATAATGAAGATGCGTGGATCAACAACTTCCATGAAATAATCTTATTCTCTTTTTCCACATGAGAAAGGTTGACTTTATACACACCTGGAAGCTTGATGGATTCCTTGGATCTGTCCATGCTTGATTCTCTCTATGACAACTAGAAGTAGATCTGTTCAAGGTATGAACCTTTTGAGAACAACCTCCCTCTGATACCAATTGAAAGTATCTAGTTGTCTACCTAAATCACCTAGAGTGGGGTGAATAGGTGAGTTCTACATCTTTTACGGAATAAAAAGTTGAGAGGGAATAACACAATCCAGATGACACAAGGAATTATAGTGGTTACCACAATCTTGGGTATGTCAACTCTCCACCTAACCAATCTAGCACCACGACTAGACTTGGCTACTTCACTATATCTCGTATTAAATAATCCTACACCTCAAAGCAACGCTCCTACAACTCGGAGTAAACACTCCTACAACTCGATCCCCCAAAATGGGATCTACACTCGGAAGAAAAACTTCCTACAAACTCGAAGACAAAGCTCCTACAAAATTTGAAATAAGTTTTTACAATAATAATGAAAAACAACTTCACTTTAGATCAAAAATATTCAAATTTATTCCTTCTTGAAAATCTGAAAGCTTGGTGAAGAAGATGAGGAAGAATTCTTGAGATAAACACGATCTGAAATTTCTTTAATCCGACACGATCAAATGAGTGATTGAGAATCTAAAACCAGGGATCTTGTCGAATCTTTCTTCTGCTTTCGAATAGCTGGATCGAGGAACAAGCTTTGGTGAAGACCAAAGATGTCGGCGGCGGTTGTTTCTTGATTTGAAAATGTGTGGCGATTCTAATTTGGAATAATATTAGCAGTAAAAAATAGGGTTAGGTTAAATCCTTGACGTGACTTTATATAGGACATCGCCCAACGGTCAAACATCATTAAGAGATGATCCACGTGGATTAAACTTTCTAAACTTAGATCTAAATTTGAAATTTCATCTGACTGTTTTAATCTTCAGAATCTGCACCAACATTTCTTGTGAAGAAGAAGTCTTACCGAGAAAAGAACTTGTCTTCTCGAGAAAAGAACTTGTCTTCTCGAGAAAAGAAGTTGAAGAAAAATCTGTGAGAGGGAATACCGATTTCTCGAGAAGAACCTTATTTCTCGAGAAAGAGACTTGACAGAATTCTAGAGCAGGAGACAGGTTTCTCGAGAAGAGAATGGTTTCTCGAGAAGAGAATGGTTTCTCGAGAAAACATCCAAGCCTTTCGAGAAATTTACTTAACAGAACTTCTAAAACTTGAGAAATGATTTCTCGAGGAGTGGATTTCTTGAGAAAGAAGATTCAGCTTCTCGAGAAATAAATTCGACTTCTCGAGAACTCCATTGCATTATTTGAGAACTAACTTCGCTTTCTAGAAATCTACATGACATTTCTCGAGAAAAAGACTTAGAAACCTTTCATACAATTTCCCGAGAATTTTTATAGTATCTCTAGATCATCAAGGCTTTCTTGAGAACTAGACTTAGGCTTCTCGAGAAAACATCTTAGATTTCTCGAGAACTGTAGTTAGGGAAATTTTCTGAATAATTTATTTTTCTTCTTTGTTGAAAACATCAATTCTTGAATTCATCCATTTCATTAGTACTTAAAGATGAAGTGCATCCCAATAGAGAGGTTACACATGAATCAACACTATGTATCACACAATGAGGGATTACATTGAATGGTCCAGTGTTTAGTTACTCACTGTAAATTTACATTGGTCTACACTTAGCAATAACGACCTACAAGCACTTAACCACAAAATAACATCAAATACAAACTTAATTCATCTTAGTTCAAGGGTGACTTCACACAAATCTGGGTTATTGGGGATACAATACCCAACAAGACCCATTCGGTCAATCCAAAGTAAACCGAGTTTGTCCGGGTCAATTTCAAAGATGTGTAGTCAACCCGTGGTAAAATCAAGCATAATTGTGCACCGAAAAGTGTGCGCACACAAATTATTACGTGACACCCCAGCTTTGACCCAACTCCCGATGACTTGTACCTACTTTGACCTTGACCAGCATGAGGGACCCATTCAAGGGTTGAATTTGGTCAAACCTTTATTTTTACCTATTTTTGAAATTTTTCAAAAAGAAGGGGGTGCACATTCTGTTCATAATGAGGCATGGGCTTCACCTTTCCCTCTCTTAGTCCCTCACAATAAGCAAAGACATGGTGAATGGGCCCTTTTAAAAAGCCCACAAACCCTTACCCTCCATCATCCTCTTCTACCAAGCCCTATCCCAAGGCCCATTAGTCCTTGCCTTCCTGCTCAATTCTCACAGACAGAAGGGATCAACCTCCAGTTGTCCATGGACAGCTCGAGGGGTGTGAATAATCCCTCCCTAAGGATGGATTAATCCCACACCGATTGGAGAGGGGAGAAGTCCCCCTCTCCTTGTTATTTATAGCCTCACACACCCCCTCCCTACTAGGCGAACAGTACTGTTGAACTTATATTCTTAACAGTTTTTATTACCACACTTTTATTCCTGCAATTTACTATTTTAAGCACGGGTCCTGCTCTGACGAGCAGTCTTCAGTTAGGTTGAGCCTTAGTTGGGGATAATGGGAGTTGAGGTATTCCTCCTGAGTTAGCTCCAAATAAAGTGCTCCCATGCTCCTTGTCGAAAGGTTGTGCTGAATGCCGCTTGCCCAAATTATTTAAAGCATAGTAGGGCAGTCCGCTACCGACCCTGTGCGTGATTGTGAAAATGATTATTTTGATTGCTTGTAAATTACTTATGGTAAATTGTTTCGGTTTAGTCACTTCCGCAGACCGTTTGTACCGGTTCAGGAAGTTCAATGACTCAAGGCGATAGGGAGATGAGTACCATGGGTGACCAACCGTTATGTTTTTCCCCGTTGGGTTTCCTCTGCTAGTAGGCCAAAATGTTTAATCATCGGATGTCTCTCACATCCAAGAGTACATGGGGTTGTATGTTAGGACCTAGGTTGTGCAGTACGACAACCCCCAGAAGTGGCAGGACTGGCCACTATCACTGATGGCCATATCGGTGAGGCCCATGGGGACCCTTCTTGAAAAGAAGCGGTCCATACTATGTCGACATAGGGTGTTATGCGCGACTATGAATACATATAATGTGTACGTGACTATGAATTCATGCCATGTGTGCATGACAATGAATTCAAGCGGAGTGTGCACGGCTATGAATGCTTATAGTATGAATACAGGTTGTAAATACCTAATGTGTTGATGTGCTAGTGGATCTTTAATTATAAATATTTTATACTGCTGTTGCTATTCACGTTATACTACGTTGCATCACCTTTATGATTGCTCCTAGATTATATATGAAATGTTGTGCTAATCCTCTCTTGCTTTTGTAATCTTATTTTGTTGGGTGTGTGCGCTTATCCCCAGGATATGGATCTAGGTAGGAGATTTTATTCCACTTAGCTCTGTGACTAACGATTATCTTAATAACCATTATTAGGAGATGGAGCACCATAGGGATCACTCACTACAGGACGACCCTCCAGGTGATAGGAATACCCGAGCAGATGCACCCCCATCATCTCCCGAGTTTCAAGACTTGAATACTAGTGAGCAGGGTTGAGAAAGAGAGGAGTTGCTAGTTATAGCACTATTATAGCTTACGGGCTCCATGTATAAAAGTGGCTACGACCTTTTTGTTGTTTCTGTTAAATATATGGTATTATATATATTTGTTGTGGTTTCCTGTTAATGCTTTCGCAATACTGTGTGATGAGATATGAATGTTGTGATTCAAGCCGAGCAAGGCGACCAACTAGTGCTCAGTAGTGTAGGGTATTACTGTTGGGTTTTCTACAAGGTGGCACAACAGTTGTGCACGCAGCGGAAACAATAAAATCAAGAAAAACCCAAAAAAAATTTGGGATCGGGTCATGAAAATTGAATCAAGAAGTTAAGAAATAACTAGGTAAAATTACCTTTGCGGTGTTGAGTCACAACTCAACAAAGATGCTCCAATGTATGAGTTCTTGTCGGCGGCGAGTTCCACGTAGAATAGCGTCTATGTCTCTGCAGAAATCCACACGAGCGGGAGATCGCCGATCTTCGTCGCACGAAAAATGGGAAGGGAGATCGACTGCACCTTGCACTTCAACGGACTGCTAGGTCCGCTCCAGGAAGACAAGCACCGGCGACTATCGTCGGAGAGGAGGTCGGCGGAGCGAGCGAATCGGCAGAACACTTTCGTCGGGCCGGGGGTTGTTTTGACCCTAAAACCTAAGTTCTAATTTATACTTGAAGCATAAACAGACCTAGAAATATCGCAATCCACAGACCACAGAGAATTAGGGTTTCTGGAATAATTTGTCGAATATCAGCATTCGTCGATTGTCGAACAGTTCGATAGTCGATGAATTGCCTTAGTCGACGAACCATAGTCAACGATACTCGACGAACCATAGTTGACGATACTCGACAAACCATAGTCGACGAATCTCGACGAACCATAGTCGACGATACTCGACGAACAATAGTCAACGATACTCGACGAACTATATTCGACGATACTCGACGAACCATAGTCGACGATACTCGACGAACCATAGTCCACGATACTCGACGAACCATATTCGACGATACTCGACGAACCATAGTCGACGATACTCAACGAACCATAGTCGACGATACTCGACGAATATGTTAGTCGACGAATCTCCTTGGCAACATTTGCCGGACCCCATTCTGTATGGTGATTGGTAACCTTTACCAACACAGTCAATCTTCCAACTTCTCCACATGCTCTTATGTGCGACCATGCAGGCTCATATCGCGTTGGCAGTGAGATTACATGTTTGACCACTTCTATATCACCATGGTAACTCCAACAGTTAACCCTTAAGGAGCGTTGGGTGGACTTCTTGAGAAAGTAAGATCCCCTCCGGCCCGACCAGGGAAGAGGTTGGGGGGTCTTACAAATGGATCAGAGCGATTGTTGGGTCTATTTCTCACAATGTCCTAGATTTGTAGAAGTCAAACAAGTCAATGATATACACATATTGTATTTGATGTGTGCTCAAGTTCATGCATGCAAGTTGGTCCTTATCACATTAATTGGACAAGTATTCCAAATGGTTGTGAAAGGTGGTCACAAGGTAGAGATATGGAGAGACAGATTTTTGTCTAAGCCCACAGGCGTTGATTGAAGCCTGTTCACTCAACGCCATATATCAAAGAAGGATGCTTGAAAGGCTGAAAATCGTCCAAGTCCACAGGCGTTGAGTGACGCCAGTTCTCTTAACGCCGAATGCTAAAAAACACGGAGTAAGGAGTGGACTTTTAAAGCCCAACAGTCTCCAAAGCAATTCGGTTACTAAGTCCACAGGCATTGAGTGAAGGCAGTTCACTCAACGCCATATAATAAGAGGCTTCGAATATAGCTGAGTCTGTCAAAGCCTCAGCATTAGAAAGATGAAAAATTGAATAAGTCAAGATGTGTCGAGTGAAGCCAGTTCACTTGATGCCCAACGAAGAAAGCGTTGAGACAAGTTCACGCAGTCAAAGCTTAAAGGAGAAGGATAGAAAAATCTGTCTAAGTACAAAAGTGTTTAATGAGGAAGGATCACTCAACACTCTCAACGCTTCCATAACAAAATTATTGGCTAAGTATTTTGGCGTTGAGTTAAGCTTGTTCAGTCAATGCCTAGTGATAGAAAACTATCTAAGAGTGCTGGCGTTGAGCCATGCTTTTTCACTCAATGCCTAGTGATAGAAAATTTGTATAAGTGTTTTGGCATTGAGTCAAGCTTATTCACTTAATGACTAGTGATAAAAAATATGTCTAAGTGTTTTGGTGTTGAGTCAAGCTTATTCACTCAATGCCTAGTGACAAAAAATATATTTAAGTGTTTTGGCATTGAGTGAAGGTTGCTCACTCAACGCCTATACTAAAATTGTTAGAATTTGACTAAGTCCACAGGTGATGACGTCAGTAAGATTTTAAATGTTGTGCGAAGTTTACAGTGCATGACAAACGGCGCCGCAGGCCTACTGTACGACTGTTACTGCTCAAGCAAGTTGCAGCCAACAACTACAAGTGGTCCCCACTGCTTCTTGGAGCCGTTAATTTGATGAAGATAAAAGGTACATGTTCGGGAGATGGAACTTAACTTTTAGGGTTTTATTCATTTCGAAAATTTGTAGCTGAACTTCATCTTCATCGCCATTATTGTCGTGCTTGAAGCAAGAAGTTGAATCAACCGATCTAAAAGTTCCTCAAGTTAGCTGTAGCTATTTTCATCAGCTACAGCAAGCTCAGAAAAGTTTTACTGTGAAAGAAGAAGCAGAGACTTCAATTTTCTATAGTCAAGGTAAGCTGTTTGAAGAAGAAAAAGAACTGTCTACTCCATTATCTTCAACAACAAGTTCAGAGACTTTGGTTTCTGAGATACTTCCAGCACAAGCAACAGTCTACTGAAGAATTCATTTTTCTTGTTACTGAGAAGAAGGTAGGGCTGAGGTAAACTCAGCCCAGGAAGACAGGCATAGAGAAATTTCTCTAGTGTCAAATCAACCACATCAACAAACCAAACTTTCTTTCTATAGGTGATGAGTTGTTAATATTCAAATTTTTTAGTACTTTATTTAGGTCATTTTAGGTTATTTTCATTGTTTTTAGCTTTTATTCCTCAAAAAAATGTTTCTTTTTTATATATACCCTTCTAACTTAGCAGTATTTTCTTTTCCAAAAATTTTTACAAAAAATGTCAAATTTTCAAAGTACACGCCCCAGTCACGCCCGTGTCACTTCGGTCACGCTTGAGACCTGGGAGTGTCACTTTGATGCTAGTGGAAAATTACTGCCCACTGAGAATTCGTGAAATAAAGAGTGAACACGCCCATTTCCTTTGGCTCATTCCCGTGTCAATCCAGTTCAGAATTAGTTGTTTCCAACGTCCTGCTACCACGTGTCCACGACTTCTACTACAAGCCAACGTACTAAATGCCTCCAGCAAGGAAAGGACTCAACGCCTCCATCAAGGCAAGGATTCAACGCCTACAATATGCCCCCTACACGCCCCAGTCACGCCCGTGACTGTGATGTGGATCTTCTAGAAGAGCCCCGAAGTTAACCCGCCACCAACTATTCGGCCTCTCCAACATGCTAGCCCGACACGCCCCCCTATCATGCCCGTGACAGGGGCGTGTAATCACAAATTTTTGTCTATAAATTGAAATTTTCTGTAAGTCCCAAAGGTTAACTTTTTTTGGAACATTTTGCAATTTGTGGGTTGCTAGGGTGTATTTCTTGCTATATAAGGAGATTTTCTCCCCCTCACTTTTATGTTTGTTTTAGCTTTGTAATCAACTTTTTTCCTTAATAAAATGTGTTAATTTTTTCATCCTTATGTTGTATTGGAATGCATTTGAGTGCCCCACTCTTCTTCTCTTTTTATCTATTGTTTTTCTGTGTTTTCTCTTTAATTTGGTCGTGTGTGTGTATGAAAATAATTTGTTGTTTTTAGGTTTTCAACTTATCTTCTTACTGAGTTTTGTTCTAGGTTTTCTCTTGGTTAGAAGTTGTTAGAATATCTTTTCTTCTCATTTCCTTTAGCTTTGTTTAGCTTTAGTTTTTTTGGTACTTTTTATTCATTCTTTTAAATTTATAAAAGTGCTTTTATTTTTTTTACTTGGTCTTTCATTTTATTTTTGTAAAATTTTTTGTTCCTTTAAACTTTATTTCCACTTTTTAATCACTTTTTTGAACTTATAAGAATTAATATCAAGTTATTTTAATTTTTGGTAGACTTTGTTTTTTTTTCTTTTGTTTTAAAAACTTTTTTCTCCTTTTATTTTTATTTCTTCTTTTTATGCATTTTTAGCAAATTCTAGGAGTAGAAATATAGTCATTTTAATTTTTGGATCACTTTATTTTTCTCTTTATTTTGTGTGTGTGAGTGTATGTGGTAAAGATTTTATTGTTTTGTTTTTATTGCTTTCTCAAATTATATAGAGTGTGTGTGTGTGTGTATGAGTTAGATTTTATTGCTTTCTTTAATTAATATAGAGAGTGTGTGTGTCTGAGTTAGATTTTATTGCTTTCTTTAACTTATGTAGAGTGTGTGTGTGTGTGTGTATGAGGTTAGCCATTTTTATTTCTTGTAACTTTGTTTTTTTAAACTTAGTTTACTTTATGCAATCGCATTTATTTCCCGCCTACTCGTTGAGTAGGACTTGCATTTATTTTTCGCCTACTCATTTGAGTAGGACTTGCATTTATTTCCCGCCTACTCGTTTGAGTAGGACTTGCAATTTCATTATGATTTTCTCTTGTTTAACTTAGCTTTTTCTTACTTATGGCATTGAGGAATGTGTGAATTCTCTTTTTAGCATAGTTTTACTATTTTTCTAATGTTATGCTATTTATGTCTTCTTTTATAACCCTTTAGCGCTTCATTTCAAACTCATGCCTCATCAATTTCATAAGACGTCCCCATTCCAATGAGTGGCTAATGGCTCTTAGCCCTCAGTATAGAAGAGCATTGGGACATAAAAATCACCTTAAATAACCAATGGTCTTCTTTTTAACTTTAATTAAATAACTTAAGGTTTTCCACCGGGTATATGATGCATAGAACCACATATCGATGTGTGGGCTCTATTTCTGTTATCCATATGCTAGCTAGCTGAGAGGTCGTGTGTATGACTGATCACCCTTGGGTAAAGAGAATTGTGCACTTAACCTCGAGAGAGGGGGAGCGGAATTCTATCAGATTGGGATCCCCACCCAATAGCGGGGTTCTTAGTGTAAAGAGGGCATTAAGAGGAATCCTTCGTCGAACGAGAGCTCAGTCGAATAGTCTTAATGTTTTGGTGAGTGATATCCCTTGAGAAAGGTGAGCTCATATTTGTGGAACCACCACGACCAAGTTACCCTTAATTAATTTGAAACTTAGGATCTATAGTTATTTAAAGTTATTTTAATCCTAATTCGATCCGGTACCGAGCGTTATTCCTTCATCGATCTTTTCTAAGTCTATTTTCAGCCCCTTTTTATAGCCACCTTAGTTAGTTAATCTGACACTTTATTTACGGTAAGATAATAGTCCCTCCTAGAGGAGTAGAAATAACCAACATGATTCGTGAAATATAGTACCTCGATATTCCCCTCGAATATCCAGTACTACTCGTGATAGGTGCACTTGCCTTCTTTCGTTAAAACTTGTTTTTAACTTGAAAATATTCTTCCAAGAAGTTCAACCCCAACATGCTAATTATAGCAAGGGGCCGAGCGCCGTGAAATCCATCAAGTTTTTGGCACCGTTTCCGAGGACTCTGTGTTGTTATTTTGAATTCAGGAGCCTATTACTTTAACCTTTTTTCATAAAAAACTAAAAAAAACATTACCTAAAAATAGCAAAAAAAAATTTCCCCCTGTTGTCTTAACTTTTTTTATTTAAATTTCGAATATCAAAAAAAGGTAATTATATAGTTTATATCGTTTAAAAGGGTGTATGACCCGTGGATAGCCTTCGGAGGCCGAAAATTTTGATTTTGATCCTCAAATCTAATGCACCCTTTGGCGTATTCAATCTCAACACCGAAATCTCTCTTTAGAACCCAAAGAATCCTTCGGAGAACTCGCTGCCAAAACTACGACTGACCCTAACCCAAACGAAGTCATGGAGCGTACTATGTGTTACTACGCACGACCCAACTTGGATGATATTGGGTCTATTATTGTTCGCCCGATAGTGGCGAACAATAGTTTTGAAATAAAATCTAGTGTCATTCAAATGGTTCAAAACACCATGCAGTACGATGGACTGCCGGATGAGGACCAGAATGTACAATTATCTAGTTTTTTGGAAATTTGTGACACTTTCGAAATTAATGGCGTCACTGATGACGCCATTCGCTTGTGTTTTTTCCTTTTTCCTTAAAATCCAAATCTAAGGGTTGGTTGAATTCCCTCCCGCGAGGATGTATCACCACTTGGGCCCTTCTGGCAGAACGGTTCTTAACGAAGTACTTTCCGCTCATAAAAAACTGCAAACTTCCGGGTGAATATTTCTTCGTTCATTCAAAATGATCCCGAGTCTCTCTATGAGACTTCGGAATGATTTAAAGAATTCCTCCGTAGGTGCCCGTACCACAAGCTGCCATCTTGGCTGCCTATCTAAATTTTCTATAATGGAGTAAATTATTAGACACGTCAAATGATTGATGCGGCTGCCAGGGGTACCCTAAATAACAAAACCCCTGAAGCTGCTCAGGCTCTTATTGAAGAGATGGCCATGAATGCATACCAGTGGAACGTCTCGCGGGGACATCCCATGTCGGCGGCCGGTCATTTTGAAGTGGATTCCACTGCTCACTTAGCTCTTCAAGTTGAAAGGCTAACAAAGCAGGTGGCGGAGATGTCTGCTTCCTCCTCCACTTCGTCTTGGGAGAACAATAATAATAATACAAATAACGTCTGCGTAGTCGAAGAGTTCATCGACTATGTAGGGAATTTGAGTTGACCTTCCTTCAACCCCAATAACAACCCTTATAGTAAGCACTATAATTCGGGTTGAAGGAACCACCCCAATTTCTCATGGAGTAATACGAACAACGCGTAGCTCCCGCCTAACCCTATTACGCCTGTATTTTTGCCTCCTCCTCCGAAACCTTCTTCGATGGAGGAAAATTTTTCAAGATATATCATGTCCAACAATTCAAATTTATGGAACAACACCGGATCGTAAAAAAAACTTAGAATTACAGGTTGGATAGCTGGCGCGGATGATGTCCAAATGTGCGCAAGGGGTTCTGTCGGGGAACACGGAGCCAAACCCTCAGAAAAATATCAATGCTATAACCCTCTAAAAAATATCAATGTTATAACCCTCTGTAGCAGTAAGGAGGTGGTCGATCCAAAACAGATCAATCCGCAGGGTTTCTAAATGGGCCTCCCCGAACATTTTCCACGAAAGTTTCTACCCTCCCTTTTTATCTATGTACCTAATGCATTTTATTTCTTTTCATTCCTCAATCTTATCTTGAAATATTGGGGACAATGTTGGAATTAAGTATGAGGGTGTTTTCATATTTTCCTTTCATGCACTTTTATCTTCTGCACCCACTAATATTTTAAAAAATATAAAAATTGAAAACAAAACAAAACAAAAAAAATACAAAAAATTAAAACTCCAAAAATATTGTTTGTTTTATCATCAAAAACTCAAAAAAATTTATAGAATAAAAATGCAAAAAAATTATAAAACAAAAATTCCAAAAATATTTTTACTTTGTAAATATTTAAATAAAACAATTTTTGTAAATATTCTTTTCTCTTTCCCCTTTCTCATCTTTGTAAATAATTTCTCTTTCTCTTCCCCTTCTTGTAAATATTTTGATAAATTTCTTTAAGAAAAATAAAAGTAAATGTTAGAAAACTAAAAAAAAGTTTCAAAATTTTTTTCTCTTTTTTGCACCTTTTTCTTCCTTTAGTATGTATATATTAAAGAAATAAACACAAAATTCCAAAAAAGATAATAACTCCAAATATATAAAAAAGATAATAACTCCAAAAATATAAAAAAAAGATAATAACACCAAAAATATAAAAAAATTTAATAACTCCAAAATATATAAAAAAAGATAATAACTCAAATATATATATATATATATATATATATAAGATGATAACTCTAAAAATCCCAAAAAAAATTTTATTATGAAACAAATAAAATCAAATATATCATTCTTAACCTTCCTGCTCTCCAAAAATCTCGTTTTGAGTTTATTTATAACCGAATTTTATTAATCCTTTATTTTCTATTCATTTATTAATTGGAGATTGATAGATTTAAATATCTGGGGTTATTTTTTTAAGAATTTATTATGTTTTTTTTAATATATGTCACTTGTTTTAGGCACTACTTCTAATTTATCTAAAATAGAGGCATGTGTATTATGCTAGAAAAAACAACCTTAGACTTCAATTATGTTTACTTCAAGCTTTTTGAAACACAGAAAAGTTCAATTTATCAAAGTTGCCCTCAAAATATTTTATATTAAAATCTATTTTTCTTTTTGAAAAAACCTATCTCCCCATATTTATCATGTCTTACTTGGCATGAGAAAATTTTTTTCCTTAAAAGAACCTATGTCAATGGGAATAAATTTTCATTCTGTAAACACAGACATCCAATATTTTTAAAAGATTTTATGTTACGGACTAAGAGAATTAAATTCATTACTCTTATACATATACATTGGGTTAATATGAAGTTTTACCATAAATTACATGTCATGGAAAATAATAAATTTCATTATCCTAAACATCCACCTTCAAAGAAAAATTCATTAGAGGTTTGGAAAAAAATACCTTACCTCTAAACCAAAGCCCTCTTCAAAAACCAAAACAACCCAATTAGCCATATTCAATGATTTTAGACTTAATATAAAATCTTTTTGAGGGCATAATTTTTGAATTTCATTATTTTCTTTAAACTCTTATAAGCTAAAGTTTCTATAATTTCAATCTATTTTTGTTGGCTAACGATGACAATTTTTGATTGCTATTTGGTTACTTCAAGAAGTCTTTTTGGCCAAAACTTTTCCTCTATTCAAAACATTTTCATGATTTAGGACTTAACTCTCTATACCCCTGATGTTTATTTAGATCTCTCTGTTAATTAATTTAAGCGGTAGCTAAAATTAGAATTTTTCAATTCCATATTAGTTTATCTAAAACTTTTGCTCGAGAATAACAAAAGCTTAAGTATGGGGATATTTGATGAGTTGTAAATATTTGTATTTTTTAGTACTTTATCTAAGTCGTTTTAGGTTATTTTCATTGTTTTTAGCTTTTATTCTTCAATTAAATGTTTCTTTTTTGCATATACCCTTCTAACTTAGCTATAATTTCTTTTCTAGAAACTTTTGCAGAAAATGTCAAATTTTCAAAGTATACAGCCCAGTCACGCCCGTGTCACTTCGGTCACGGTCGTGACTTGGGCGTGTCACTTTTATGCCATTAGAAAACTGCTGCCCGCCGAGAATCCGTAAAACAAAGAGTGAACACGCCCGTTTCATTTGGCACACGCCCGTATCAATCCTGTTTAAAATTAGTTGTTGTTGACCTCCTGCAGCCACTGTCTACGGCTTCTCCTGTGAGCCAACGTACTTAATGACTCCAGTAAGGAAAGGACTTAATGCCTCCAGCAAGGCAACGACTCAATGCCTATGACAAGCCCCCTTACATTCCCAAGTCACGCCCGTGACCGTGACATGGATCTTGTAGAAGTGCCCCGAAGTCAAATTGCCACCACCTATTCGGCCTCTCCAATATGTCAGGCTAATACGCCACCCTGCCACACCCGTGACAGGGGCGTGTAATCACAAATTTTTGTCTATAAATTATAATTTTCTGTAAGTCCCAAGGGATCACTTTTTTGGACCATTTTACTGTTTGTGGGCTGTTATGGTGTATTTCTTGCTATGTAAGGAGATTTTCTCCACCTCTCTTTTATGTTTGTTTTAGCTTTGTAATCAACATTTTTCCTTAATAAAATGTGTTAGTTTTTCATCCTTATGTTGTATTGGAATGCATTTGAGTGACCCATTCTTCTTCTCTTTTTATCCATTATTTTTTCTTGTTTTCTCTTTAATTTGGGTGTGTGTGTGTATGAGAATAATTTGTTGTTTTTATGTTTTCAACTTATTTTCTTATTTAGTTTTGTTCTAGGTTTTATCTTTTTTAGGAGTTGTTAGAATAGCTTTTCTTCTCATTTCCCTTAGGTTTGTTTAGCTTTAGTTTTTCGGTGCTTTTTATTCATTCTTATGAATTTATAAAAGTGTTTTTATTTTTTTTACTTTGTCTTTCATTTTATTTTTGTAAAACTTTTTGTTCCGTTAAACTTTATTTCCACTTTTTAATCACTTTTATGAACTTAGAAGAATGAATATAGAGTTATTTTAATTTTTGGCAGACTTTGTTTTTTCTTTTGTTTTAAATTCTTTTTTCTCCTTTTATTTTATTTCTTCTTTTTATGCATTTTTAGCAAATTATAGGAGTAGAAATGTAGTTATTTTAATTTTTGATCACTTTGTTTTTCTCTTTATTTTGTGTGTGTGAGAGTGTATGAGGTTAAGATTTTATTATTTTGTTTTTATTGCTTTCTCAATTTTTGTAGAATGTGTGTGTGTGTGTGTGTGTGTGTGTGTGTGTGAGTTAGATTTTTTTGCTTTCTTTAATTCATTCTACAATTAATGTAGAGTGTGTGTGTGTGTGTGTGTGTGTGTGTGTGTGTGTGTGTGTATGAGTTAGATTTTATTGCTTTCTTTAACTTATGTAGAGAGTGTGTGTGTGTGTGTGTGTATGAGGTTAGCCATTTTTATTTCTTGTAACATAGTTTCTTTTTTTTAACTTAGTTTACTTTATGCAATCACATTTATTTCCCGCCTACTCGCTAGAGTAGGACTTATATTTATTCCCCGCCTACTCGTTTGAGTAGGACTAGTATTTATATCCCGCCTACTCATTTGAGTAGGACATGAAATTTCAATTATGTTTTTCTCTTATTTAACTTAGCTTTTTCTTACTTATGGCTTTGAGGAGTGTGTGAGTTCTCTTTTTAGCATAGTTTTACTATTTTTTTATAATGTTATTTTATTTTATGTCTTCTTTTATGACCCTTTAGCACTTTGTTTCGAACTAACGCCTCATCAATTTCATAAGTTGTCCCCATTCCGATGAGTGGCTAATCGCTTTTAGCTCTCGATATCGAGGAGCATTGGGACATAAAAATCCTCTAAAATAACCAAAGGTCTTCTTTTCACTTTAATTAATGAACTTAAGTTTTACCCCTAGTATATGATGCATAGAACCACATATCAATGTGTGGGCTCCATTTCCATTATCCTTACGCTAGCTAGCCGAGAGGCTGTGCATATGTATTGATCACCCTTGGGTAAAGAGAATTGCACACTTAACCTCGAGAGAAGAGGAGCGGAATTCTATCGGATTGGGTTTCCCACCCAATAGCGGGGTTCTTAGCATAATGCGGGCATTAAGAGGAATCCTTTGTCGAACGAGAGCTCGGTCGAATAGTCTTAATGTTCAGGTGAGCGATATCCCTTGAGAAAGGTGAGCTCACATTTGTGAAACCTCCACGGCCAAGTTTCCCTTAATTAATTTGAAACTTAGGATCTATAGTTAATTAAAGATATTTTAGTCCTAATTCGATTCTGCACCGAGCGTTATTCCTTCATCGATCTTTTCTATGTCTATTTTCAGCCCTTTTTATAGCCACCTTTGTTAGGTAATCCAATAATTTATTTTCGTTAAGATAATAGTCCCTCCTAGAGGAGTAGAAATAAACAACACGACCCATGAAATATATGACCTTGATATTCCCCTCGAATATCATGAACTGTTTGCGATAGGTGTACTTGCTTCCTTTCATTAAAACTTGTTTTAAACTCGAAAATATTCTTCCGCGAAGTTCGACCCCTGCGTGCTGATTATAGCAAGGGGTCGAATGCCGTAGAAGCCATCAATAGGATCCATTCTTGGATTTAAGCTGTAGGATCTTTTTGGATCTGAGTTGTAGGCCTGATTTATAAAGGCTGAGGTAGGGTCATCTGTTGATCTGAGTGTAGGGCCTATATGCCTGAGGTAGGGCCTTTGTCCTGAGGTAGGATCTTAACAGATCTGAGTTATAGGAGAGTTTTACTCTCTGTGTTATAGGGCTAACCTCCATAGCCTGAGCTGTAGGACTTGTGTTCAAGTCTGAGGTAGGTTTTCTCTTGATCACTGAGTTGTAGGAGCAAGCTTGCTTTGAGGTAGGGCTATGTGCCTGAGTTGTAGGTCTTGGAGGAGAATGAGAGATCCTGCGGGATCTGGGTTGTAAGCTCTTAGGAGTCGAGTTTTGTAGAAGGACCTTGTCTAACAAGATGTAAAAAAGGTGTGGGACAGTGTGTTGGAACCGATGTTTCACATGCCTTGTGTTTGAGAATATCCACTCCAAAGCTGTATTTGATCATCTCTTGTGTTCATAGAGTGTGCAGATTGAAAGGTGTAAGCGAAGAAGAAGATTCCTAAGGCTGCTAATGCTGAGCGGTAGAAGTTATTGTCGTGCGGTAGCCTTAAATTAATTGGACAGAGCTCTCAGGAAAACTACCTCTCTGAGCTAGTCCTACCGCGCGCGGTAATGCAAGGAATTATTTTGGTATGGCTCTCGGGAAAACTACCGCTCTACGCTAGTCCTACCGTGCAGCGGTCGCTGTAACCGCTCAGCGCTAGCAACGATAAAACGACAAATATTCTTTTTGAATATTATTCCTGATTTGGACGACAGCTGGCAGAACAAGCGCGTGAACCTACTATCAAGTGGTAGTCTTACCGTCGGCGGTAGCCTATTTTCATGAAGACGTATAAAAGGTCACCTTGGTTTCTGTGCCCTAGGTTTGAAGGACAGAAGAGCAACAGGAGTTCATGAATTCTAGGATTCGGCCGCCGTCTTGTGCTTTGTTGCAAAAGTCTTCGTCGAAGAAGAAGAAAGTCATCTTCCTTCCGTTGGTAAATGAAGAACTCCGACGTGCCTAGAACTAGGAAGCCTACGAAGAGTCAACCAGTTGTAAGTGCTCGAAGATTTCAAGCACTGGTTGCGGATTGCTCAACGTAGACAGCTTTTTAAGGGAGATTCAAACTTAGATTATTTTTTATTCTTGCTATTTTTTCTTCTCTATTTGTATTAGTTTGGTGAAGGAAAATCGACCGGTGTTCGTCGTCAGAATCCGGGAAGGATTCCGTAGAAAATTGTCCCGAGGTTAGGACATCTAGATCGGGTGATCTAGCGGGGCTCTAAGACCCTTCCTTTTAAGGAGGTGAAGAGGTGACTCGAAGACTTGTCCAGGGGGGAAAAGGAGAGAGCCAACCTGTCTGTGGATCTTATCGGTATATAAGCTAAAATATCATTTCTACTCATCGCCTTAGATCTCTGGTGTTACGGAGATCACCTCTTTTTATACTCATCTAGAACTATTGTTGTTTTGGATTCATGAAATGGAATTCCAGTCTTTGTTTTGATTAACTCTGTGATTTTTCTAGTTTGTTAAAGTGAGTGGTTGTGTTGTGGGGATTGCGAACGAATTTACGTAGGAAAACAAGTCCATAAACTTACTACCATGGGTTAGATACCTAACGCCCCATGGTAGCCACTAGAACTCGATTTCCTGGGGAAAAATATATTTCAAATTTCTATTAACGCGTATAACCTTATTCACACCCCCTCTTAGGTTGTCCACTAGATCTAACAAGTGGTATCAGAGCCAGGTTTCTTCTTTAGGCTTAAAATCCTGAAGTAACATGGCCAACTCTATTCACACATCCAATGAGGTACAAGGTGTGAGTCGACCTCCACTCTTTATGGGGAGTAACTATAGTCACTAGAAAACACGCATGAGAATCATTCTGATGACTCAAAGCTTGGATGTATGGACCATGGTAGAGACGAAATACAATGCACCCACTCTCACTATAGGGGACACCGTCCTAGTCAAACCAAACAATAAGTGGGATGACACAGACAATCTTAGATGTACGAATAATGCCAAGGCCATGAACTTATTATTATGTGCCTTAGACAAAACTGAATTCAATTTAATATGTAACTGCGAGATTGCTTATGATATATGACATCTTCTTGAGTTCACTCACAAAGGTACTTCGCAGGTGAAGGAGTTGAAGCTATTCCGACTCGAATTTGAATATGAATAGTTCCAGATGGAGATTGATGTGGATGTGGACAGCATGTACACACGATTTACTAAGATCATCGATGCCTCAAGATCTCTTGGAAAGAACTTTCTAAATAGGGACCTAGTGAGGAAGATCCTACAATATTTTCCTCCTCGCTTCAACCCAAAGGTGACAGCTATTGCTGAGTCTCATGGGATCAGTGCCCTAGAGGTAGAGAGCCTCATCGGTAATCTAAAGACACACGAACTTGAATTGAAGTTTCAAGCAGAGGAATATCCCAGGGAAGTAAAGAAGAAGGGACTGGCACTGAAGGCCGCAAAGGAGAGAAAAGCTGTTGAAGATTCTGAGGAAGAGGAGGAGGAGGAGAGCCTCTATGTTCGGGAGTTCAAAAAATTCATGAGGAATCCCAAGAAGCAGGGACAGTTCAAGAAATTTTTGAAGAGAGGAGCTAGAGAAGGCAGAAGGTGGAATAAGACGTCAAAAGAGGCGGAAGGCGATGATGAGAAAACTAAGCCGGAGTGCTATCACTGCCACAAGCCTGGGCACCTAAAGAGAGAATGCTCAAGACTCCAGAAGGAGGAAAAAGGAAAGGAAAGATGACACAAAGGGAAGAAGAAGGTGCTTAAGTTGCTCACCTAAGATGAGGATTGATCTGACGAGTCAAGCACCACAGACTCTAACAGTGAAGACGAGGCAAATCAATGCCTCATGGGAAAGAGTAAAGAAGAATCTGACGATGAGTCCAGTGTCCAGAGCGACACTGAGGTAACTCCACCCACTTATACTAAACTTCTCGAAATCTATGAAAATTTAGTTGATAAATTAAAAAGTATTATTTCTGAGAAAAAGTCCTTGAGAGCCGAGAATAAGAAAATCAAAAAGGACTTAGAAAAATTGAACAGTGAAGTAATTAGAACTGACAAAGAAAAGATCGAGTGTCTATAGTGCTCTCACTTGATAAAAATGATCGAAGAACAAAAGACAAGTCTCTCCAAGTCATCAATGAGAACGAATAGTCTCATAAATTAAAAGAATGCCTTAGAGAAGAGACTTGATTTGTCACTTGCCAAGGTAGAGGAAGGCAATAAACAATTTGCCAACCGCTTTGTGATGCTCGTGACTGAAAATACCGCCCTAAAGGAGAGGATCCATGATCTTAACTGTGTCATCCAAAAGTTTGGAATGGGCCAAAAGTCTTTAAATATGCTATTGTGTGCACAGTGTCATGAATATGGGAAGTTTGGACTAAGATGTGCGAGTCGAACATCACCACCAAGTGGAAATCAAAATCATTTCAAGCCTAAATCCAACTTTAATAAATCTAAAGATAAGGTTAAGAATTCTGGAGGGATATCCCCATCCTCAAGCATGAGCTCAAGCAACTCGATAAAAGCAGCATCCACTGCTTACACTTTCCGTGCAAACTATCATAAGTTTGGTCACACATCTTGCTCATGTTTGAGGAAAGGTGCTAAGAAAAATATGCAAGTCTGGCTACCAAAGTCTTCTACCTATCATATGGGTGGGACAACTTGGCTAACCAAAACTTTACCCTCATCTTCTTTTTAGGTCTGTTGGCAAGCTAAGGACACAAAGAACGTGTGGTACTTGGACTCTAGGTGCTCCAAGCACATGACGGGTGATAAAGACAAGTTCCTTAGTCTGGAGAAGAAGAAGGGTGGCATGGTGACCTTTGGTGACAACAACAAAGGACAGATACTTGGAAGCGACACTATAGGTAACAAGGTATTTTTTATTTCTAATGTTCTATATGTAGATGACTTAAGCATAATCTCATCTCTATTAGCCAATTGTGTGATAAAGTTCTAAATGTCTTACTTGAGTCATCTACAAACACTTGCAAAATTATTGATGCCAAAACTTCTAGTGTTTTACTTATAGCTCACAGAAATCATAATGTGTACACTGTTAGTTTTGATTATATTTCTGCATCTAATTTGAAATGCCTAGTTACTAAGAATGAGGAATTAGATCTTTGGCATAGGAGATTAGGACATACTGGTAGCAAGCTTATTGTAAAACTGTCGAAAAATAAACTTTTTCGGGGATTTCCCAACTTAAGCGGTAGTTTAAATGTCTTATGTGCTTCTTGTCAAAAAGGCAAATTTGTCAAAACCTCTTTCAAAAGAAAAACTAAAATTTCCACGTCAAGACCACTCGAACTAATTCAAATGGACTTATTTGGACCTCTAAGTGTGTGTAGTCTAGGTGGAAAATGATACACTTTCGTTGTCATAGATGATTACTCACGTTATTGTTGGACGATCTTTCTAGCAAATAAATCTGACACCTTTAGCGAATTATCCAATCTCTGCACGCAACTTCAAAATGAGAAGAGCTAAAGATAAAATGTATTGGATCAGATCATGGAGGAGAGTTTGAGAATGAGGACTTCTCAAACCTATGTGACTCCTTAGGAATTAAGCACGAATTCTCTGCCCCTCGCACTCCACAATAGAATGGGGTTGTAAAATGAATGAACCGCACTCTTCAAGAATTAGCCCGCATAATGCTCACCGAGTTTGGCTTACCACGATCTTTCTTGGCTGAAGCAGTTACCACGACAAGCTACGTGATGAACCGAGTCATTCTTTGCCCTCTTTTAAAGTAAACTCCATACGAGTTGTATTTTGAAAAGAAACCCTCTGTATCGTACTTTAGGGTATTTTGTTGCCCATGCTACATTCTAAACACTAAGGATCGTCTTGGAAAATTTAATGAAAAATCTGATCTAGGTATCTTCTTAGGATACTCGAGTATGAGTCAAGCCTGTAGGATCTACAATAAGAAAACCTTAATGGTTGAAGAATCAGCTCATGTGCATTTAGATGAAATTTCCCCCAATTAACGAGCTTATGACGAATGAAGAGGGGGTTGAAGAGAGTGTACCGATAGGGAATGAAGGTGAGGAGAGAATCTTGGAGAGTGAAACTCAAGTTCTTAAATAAGGATATAGGCCTCCTAGTAACTTAATTTTTTCAAAGTAACATTCTCGTGATCTAGTCATAGGAGAGCCATCTCATGGAGTTATAACTCGGTCCGCACTTCATGAGTCATTCTCAAAATTGTGTTTTCTATCTGATATTAAACCCAAGAATGTTTCAGAAGCCTTAAAAGATGAATCATAATTCTTGGCGATGAACGAGGAGCTGAGCTAATTCGAGCGAAATAAGGTATGGGTGTTAGTGGAACATCCAGATAGACATCCAGTCATAGGCCTAAAATGGGTTATCAAAAATAAACTTGATGGTTATTCTAGGATAACAAGAAATAAAGCTAGGTTGGTGGCTCAAGGGTATTCTCAGATAGAGGGTGTGGATTTTTGAAGAGTCATTTTCCTTTATTGCTCGTCTTAAGTCCATCCGTATGTTTTTAGTGTTTGCTAGTTATAAGCAAATTAGATTATTCCAAATGGATGTTAAGTGTGCCTTCCTAAACAGATATATTAAGGAAGAGGAATATGTCGAGCAACCACCCGGTTTCATGAATGCCGCCTACCCAAACCATGTATACAAGTTGGTCAAGCCATGTACGGATTGAAGCAGGTTTCCCATGCTTGGTATAATAGGCTCACAACTTTTCTCTTAGATCATGTCTTTAGGATGGGTAGTGCGGACACAACCTTATTTGCAAAGACCGAGAACTAAGATCTAATTATACTACAAATCTATATGGATGATACATTTTTGGGGCAACAAATGAAAAAATGTTTGAAGAAATTGTCACTCTAATGAAATCTGAATTCAAAAGGAGCCTTGTAGGAGAACTTACATATTTCCTAGGATTTCAGATTTCTCAATGCAAAGACGAGATTTTTATAAGTCAATCTAAATATATTAAAGATATGCTTGTGTGTTTTGGGTATGAGAATCTGAAACAAGTCAAAACTCCTATGAGTGTCTCTCTTAATTTATGGAAAGATGAAAGTAGCATTTCTGTCGATCAGATTGTGTTTAGAGGTATGATAGGATCATTGTTTTATTTGAGTGCCTCTAGGCCAGATTCATGTTTGCGGTAGGTATGTGTGCTAGGTACCAAGCTGACCCTGGAGAGTCTAATTTGAAAGCAATAAAGCATATTTTAAGGTACCTTATAGGAACACAGAACCTTGGACTCTTGTACCCACATACCACCGATTTCACACTACACGGGTACTCTGATTTTGACAATGCAGGGTGTTCACTTGATCGCAAGAGCACAAGTGGCATATGTCACTTCCTAGGCCCTGCAGTAGTCCCCTGGTCAAGCGACAAACAAAACTCGGTTGCATTATCTACTGCTGAAGCAGAGTATATCGCCTTAGGAAGCTGTTGCGCTCAAGCACTATGGATGTCTCAAACGTTAGAAGACTTTGGCTTATATTATAGGAATGTTACACTTAGGTGTGACAACAAGAGTGCCATAGACTTTATATATAATCTAGTGTACCATTCTAGATCAAAACATATTGACGTGCGTCACCACTTCATTCGTGATAATATAAAAAAGGAGAACTTGAGCGTAAGCTTCATCGACACCGATGACCAACTAGCTGACCTATTTACCAAGTCACTCCCACATGCATGTTTCTCATTACTTCGACTCGAGCTTGGTGTTCTGATTCTCTCATCCTAGTCATCGTTGGTTGTGTTTGTCTGTTTTATTCTGTGTTTTTTGTAAATGTTCCACTTTCGTGCGTATTTGCTTTTGAGTTTGCTCATTTTATTTTCCCTTTTTTAAAAAAAAAACAAAAAAAACATGTTTTTGCTTTCTTTGTAATGTTTATTTTATTTCTATTTTTTAAAAAAAAAACAAAAGCAACAAAAAATAGAAAACCCAAAAATAAAAATAAAAAACTACTGTTGTTTTATCATGCTATTTGGGGCTCACATGACTGTGACTTAGACCATAATATGTACGTACAATGTTTGAGTTCAGACTCCTAACCTTTGCAAACATTATCCTCCGGTCATAGTGGGCTAAATCTATAAGTGCTTAGCTATTGAGTGCGACAAGACGGGGTCGTGTCTGTTGTCTATGCCTCTAGGTATGTGTGAGGACTTTGATAGGGGAATGACTTCACATGATACTCACATACCTAGCCGGTGCACTCAAGACAAAAAATGTTATGCGTACATGCTATAAATCGTGACACTATATTCTAACACGCTAGAAATACGTTGAATAATCAATGTCACGATACACTTGTAATTATACTAGGGTGAAACTTTGGTCAAAAACTCTAGTACAGAAGTCATATGTATACAAGTTAAAGTGTATCTATCTAGGTTGATAGATTTCGATTGACTCGGGGCTCCGTTAACCTTTTAAAAAAATTGATTAAAGTGATAGATCTACGGTAACAAAATAAAACTTTGGAAGCTATCACATCTCTTATCACAGTCCCCCCAAACACTACTCATTCCCCTGATAAGTCTTCATGAGCATTGTGAGGATGAGCACCTTGACTAAAGAGTCACTTCAATCTTGTGCATCGAGTCTATCTTTAGTTTAGTGACCCTTGTTTTTGCCTAGGTATGACATCAAATGACATATGAGATTACTATTCACCTTATCTCTCTTGTGTTAGGTTCCTAGATGATCGAGATTTACATGGACAATATGTTGTTTTCCCTTGGTGTTATCTCGCTTTTGATGCTACATGTACACATGTCATTGCCTTATCTAAGACTTCCGCACATAAGAATTGGACTGCAACTACATTATCTCTTTTTAGCACAATACGTACTAGGACACGATTCACACTCATGACATTTTCAATGTTTGTCTCACTTGATAACTTCCTTACTCTTATAGCATTATAGACATACTCGTTGTGTACTTATTTTAGTCTGTGCTGTCCAATTCATATGAACTCTGAAATTTGATTTTCTCTATCTGTGTACCTTGCTCCATTTTTGGACCAATATGCTTACAACTCTCTGATATGTATTCCGCTTTGAGTAACATCTATGAGTATTTTCTCTAACCATTACTTTGTGTGTACACTATCTGTTATTTGTCTAAACGCTCATCATATCTATTATATTTTCATCATGCATATCTGGTTGGCCTCACCCGCCCTTTTGTTATTATCAAAGGGGTAGAATAAATTGTTCATCAGTATCACTCACAGGTTAGGAGAGGTCACATGTAGGGGGAGCATGTTAACACCGTTTGCACATAGATAGGGGGAGCAAGTCAAACATGTAGATAGGGGGAGCATATGTGTAGGGGAGATACATAGCGAACTTGCAACTTGATGATAGCCTATAACTCTTATTCTTTATATGCACTCTATTACATTGTTATTTCTCATGAATAGGATTTGATATTATCAAAAGGGGGAGTTTGTTGGGACCAATGTTTCACATGCCCTGTGTTTGAGAATATCAACTCCCAAGCTGTATTTGATCATGTCTTGTGTTGATATAGTGTGCAGGTTGACAGGTGCAAGTGAAGAAGAAGAAGAAGATTCCTATGGCCACTAATGTCGAGCAGTAGAAGTTATCGCCGCGTGGTAGCCTTAAATTTACTGGACAGAGCTCTCGGGAAAACTACCACTCCACGCTAGTCCTACAACACGCGCTAACACAAGGAATTAATTTGGCATGGCTCTCGGGAAAACTACCACTCCGCACTAGTCCTACCGTACGCGCTAGTCCTACCAAGCGGCGGTAGCTGTAACCGTGTGGCGCTAGCAATGATGAAACGACAAATATTCATTTTGAATATTATTCTTGATTTAGACGACAGCTGGCACAACAACCGCGCGAACACAGATTTCAAGTCAGCAATACTGAGGCTTTGACTGTATAGAGTTCTGTTAGCGCTTTTTCCTTTCTAGCATTGTGTGAAGTGAGTTCACTCAATAGTTTTGGATTTTGCCAATTTTTTGCTTGTTCAGCAACCTGTCTTGAGTCCAACTATCATTGTGACTCTAATTGCCTGTCTAATCAATATAATAGTATACAACATACATACAATGAACTTGAATATATATTAGATACATTCATGTGTGTACCTTAGACTTGTTGATCTTCTTCAAATCTAGGATATTGTGATCAATGGACCCAACAATCTCCTCCTATTTGAAAAAGTCAGAACCCTAGTCAATGATATACATTACCATATACAGAAGTGTGAGAGTAGCGAACAGGCGAATAAAAACAAGCCAGAAATTTGAATAATTGAAAGTTTTATTATCAAAAAAGATAAGATTTACAAAGGTATGACCTCCTTTTTATAGAATGGAGGAGAGTGGAGAGAGTATAAATAGACAATGTGGGACTAAAAAATTACAAAGCTGTGTGGCTAGAAATAAAGAGACCGAATAGGCCGAGCGATTAGACAAATGGGCTAACTTTTCGGCAACACCAGAAGAAAGAGAATAAGTGGCGGTAGGAGACTGCTAGACCGCCCAGTCTCCAAGATGCCGGACATAAACCGCCAGACTGCTTGGACCACAAACAGCAACAGTCTGGATATCAAACCACTGGAGAGTAACCGCAAGACCACGCGGTCTACAACCCGCGCGGCTTAGACCGCCAGACCGATCGGTCTCATACTTCAACACTCCCCCTCAAGCTGGAGCATAGATATCAATCATGCCTAGCTTTTCACAAATATGGAAGAAGGAAGTAGAAACCAGCTTGGTGAAGATATCTGTCAACTCTTTGTCGGAGGTGATGAATGGAGTGCAAATCTGTCTCTTCAAGACCTCTTCCCTAATGAAATGGCAGCCGACTTATATATGTTTCGTTCTCTCATGGAAGACCGGATTTTTACATATGTATATAGAGACCTTGTTGTCACAGAACATAGGAAGAGGATAGTCATAGACCTCTCCTAGGTCAAGCATGAGAGCACGCAACAATTTTAACTCACACGTGGTTGATGCCATACTTCGATATTCGGCTTCCGCACTGGACCTGGAGACAACAGACTTTTTCTTGCTCTTCCAGCTCCCAAGATTTCCTCCAACGAATGTGCAAAAGCCAGATGTAGATTTATGATCACCTTTATCATCTGCATAGCTTGAATCTGAGTAGGCTTCAACCCTCAGATGACCATTATTTTGAAAGAGTAGTTCTTTTCCTGGTGCTGCTTTGACATACTCTAATATCTTCAAGGCAGACTGAAGATAACATTCCCTAGGAGCTTACATAAACAGACTAACCTTGCCTACAGTATAGGTGATGTCAGGTCTGGTAACCGTGAGATAAATGAGTTTGCCCACCAGACGTCTGTACCTCGTGGCATCGGATAGAAGAGGCGAGTCATCTGTCCATGTTTTGTATTCTCCAGTAGCCATGGGATACCGGGTAGCTTTGGCACCAGTAAATCCTGCCTCTCATAGAAGATCAAGAGCATACTTCCGTTGAGAGAGAACCAACGAGTCGGGCTTCAGAGAGATTTCTATCCCCAAAAAGTATTTCGGGGAGCCCATATCCTTCGTAACTAGGTGTTGACGGAGGTGTTTCTTTACCAAGTCCACCCCACCCTGATCATCGCCGGTAAGAAGAATATCATCAACATATACTGTCAAAACCACCAGTCCCGAAGCGGTTTTGCGATTAAACAAGGTGTGATCGGTCGAACTTCTTGCAAAGCCGATGACAGCCACAATGCCACTGAACTTGTCGAACCATGCCTGAGGGCTCTGTTTTAGGCCATAGATGGCCTTCTTCAACTGTCATACTCGTGTATCCCCCTGAGTAATATACCCAGGAGGTTGCTCCATGTAAATGTCCTCCTGAAGATCCCCATAGAGAAAGGCATTCTTTACATCAAGCTGGGAAATAGCCCAATCCATGTTGACGGCCATAGAGAGAAGAACTCGGATGGTGTTAGGGTAAGCAACCAGAGAGAAAGTATTAAAGTAGTCAACCCCATAAGTCTGAGTAACGCCTTTAGCCACTAGCCAGGCCTTATAGCGCTCCATAGTGCCATCTGGGAGAAACTTCACAACAAACACCCAGCGACAGCCGACCACATCAGTACCCACTGGTGGAGGAACAAGGTTCCAGGTACCTCGTTCAGTAAGAGTGGCGATTTCCTCATCCATGGCAGATTTCCAATGAGGAATAATAAGAGCCTCCACATAGGTGTGGGGAGTGGTAGTAGCTGAGATAGCCAAAGCAAAACACTTGGGAGAAGGAGTAAGTCGATCATAGGAAACAACTGCCGCAAGCGGGTGTTGGGTACACGCCCGTACCCCTTTGTGAAGAGCAATAAGAAGAACCAGGTCAACTCGTGCCTCAGTGACCAAAGTGTCCGTTGCGGAGAAAGCTAGCCCGGGACTAGAGAGAGATGACTACGGAGAAGAGGGGGAAGGTGGAGGGGGTATAACGTAGAGAGGAGGAGACGGAGGAGGAGATGATATAGGAGTGGAGACGTGTAACACCCCTATCCATCACATAGCATATAGCAGTAGGTCCGGCCGGATCCCGATGCTATATACCACGGACAGACCGATGAGTTACTCAATGAAACCATTCAACCAATACACACGTCCTACAAAGAGTATCTAGCGGAAGCAATTTATTAAGGGTCAAGAAATAAGAACCCAGCCACAAGCATGAATTTCCACTAACAAACCCAAACAGGAATGAACTACAAAATACACAAAGTACCGGCCTTATGGCCTTACAAGGGTTCACTAAATTTAAAACAGTGTCTTTCATACATCAGATCACAGGCCAGTCACACGTGGATTAAACAAGTAAACAAATTAAGGCCTTCAAGGGCCAGCTCATCAACAAGGGCTTTGGCCCGCTATTTGCCACTCGGCTCCGCAGCACTTGCTAGCACAATTTACCGCAATGGTGTCAAACAAAAGTAACGGTGAGCTAAAGCTGACCAAATTATAACGACCCCACCCCACCATTGGGGTGGCGGTGCTCCTTCCCTGTAGTACATTAGCATAAAGTAACAACTAAGTGAAAGTACCATAGTTGCACATATCACCACAGGTGCAGGCTCGTACGGCCACATACCCCGTGCTCTCGGGGCACTTACTCGGTGATCCCGGTCTGATCCCGGTCCATTCCGCGGTCCACCATCGCCCCTAGGACGGCAAACATTGTGAGCATTAAATTCCTTTCAGTCGAAGCCTAGACTCGTTCTCCAAGCCAACTTTCACGAAACGAATTGGAGTGGGTAAGGTTCCACCCGCACGTTTCTCACCTCGCCCCAACCATTTGGCCTTCAACGCGGGCCAAGTTTCCCCAGTCCCAAACTATCAATCATTCAATGGTACATATCCTCTCTATATACTAGGCTGGCACCCAGGCCACCACAAATGGCAGAACTTCGCTTCTGCCCAGATTTCTGGGTGCGCCATGGAGTTAATCCCCAAGGTTCCCTATTGCATTCTATCGCGTAGAAAACCCAAAAACAACCAAAGGCACGGAGTCTTCTCCGGTTATTCATGCATAAAGAAACATCACCAATCCGGACCAACTTGTCCGGGTAGGCTTCACACACCATGCCTATGTCCGTTTCTCAATTTCAGACTCTACATGCAAACAAGGGGGACTATTCACATCTACCCCCAAGGAACCCAGCACACTCACCGCACACTCGCGGGAGCGGGTTTCCTTTTGCAAAAGAAGGAGAGCTTCACATGCTCAAGTAAAGAATCGTTACCCTAGCATTCCTCTTTGGCGCCATTGAAATCTATACTAATGGAAAGCACCGTGATTATCTCACCTCCGAAGATCTTTACTCGGCTTGCGATTTGGCGCTCCGAATCTCCTCCGATGACCGGATCTCTCTTCCTTCTTACTCCTTGCTCTCCCCTCTCTCTAGAAATTTAGAAAGAGAAAACCCAAATAGAATGAGGGTTTCTAAGCCCTATTCCCGGGTATATCCCAGCAAGAACAGCCCTGAGCCGTTGGATCCCAAAATAAGGAAATGGACGGCCATGATTCGCACTTAAAATCCAAAACCTGGGCCAAACACGGCTTACGACACGCCCGTGTCCAACGCCTTCTGCCTCAATCGATGTCGAAACCGTCGCATCCCAAAAAGAACACGAGCTCTCGACACGCCCGTGTCAAACTTGACATGCCCGTGTCATCCAGTACACGCCCGTGCATCTGGGCGTGTTCCACCATCAACACAGGTCCAGCACCAACCTAAGGAGAACACGGGTATTCGACACGCCCGTGTCGAATTTGACACGCTAATGTCGGACCCAAACACGCCTGGGCTTAGGTCGTGTCTCTCCCCCGACACAACTCGGCTAAGAACCCGAGTAGGACACGGCCTAGGACACGCCCGTGTCTCAGGCCATGTTCATTGTTCGACGATCGTCAATTGTAATTTCGTAGACCACACAGCCATTGTCAAACCCGAGCATGACACGCCTCTGGGACACACCCGTGTCCCAGGCCGTGTGACCTCTAGCAAGTCCCAGACTTGGCTCAAAACGTCACTCATCCCTCTTTTGAGTTTCGGGGCATTACAACTCTCTCCCTCTTTAAAAACTTTCGTCCACGAAATTACCGAAAGTGAAAGATACACAACCAAAAGCGGTACCTGAGTGGAATAACTCTGGGTACTCCTCAAGCATGGTCTGCTCCCGCTCTATTGAGAGCTCCTCCCGACCGCAATTGTCCCAACAGACCTTGACCATCCTGATCTCCTTGCTATGAAGTCGCTTGACTTCAGAGAACTCAATACGAACGGGCTTGACCCTTGTCGTCAACCCTTTGTCCACTGGTATTTGATCAAGTGCAATCACCTGCGAAGGCTCTTACACCACCTTCCGCAACGCTGATATGTGGAAAACGTCGTGTAGACCACTCAACTCCACCGATAACTTTAGACGATAAGCCGCTTAACCAATCCACTCCAGGACCTCAAATTGTCCAAGGTACCACGGGCTTAGCTTATTCAAGCATCGTACCCATGAAACACCCTTGAACGGCTTTATCTTCAAATACACCCAGTCGCCAATAGCGAACTCCACGTTCCGATGCTTAGCATTATAGTATTTAGCTTGTCTATTCTGAGCGATCAACAAATGCTCTCGAATAGTTCGTACCAATGAAGTGGCGTTTTCCACCTCTTGATTTTTGTACAGCCTTGCCTCACCCATTTTAAACCATGACAATTGCGTGCGACATTTTCTACCATATAGGGTCTCGAAGGGCGCCATTTGTATGCTCGCTTGGTAACTATTATTGTACGTAAACTCCACCAAATACAGATGGTCTTCCCACTGCTTCCTGAAATCCAAGACTCACATGCAAAGCATGTATTCCATCGTCCTGTTGACCCTCTCGGTTTGACCATCCGTCTGCGTATGAAAGGCCGTGATGAACCTCAACTTAGTTCCCAGCAATCGCTGCACCAACCTCCAATCATTGGACGTGAACCGTCCATCACGATAGCTCACGGTGCTGCGGGGCATACCGTATAGTCGAACAATTATATCTACATACAACTTCGCCAGTTTCTCCACCGAATCATCCTTCCTATTCGGAATGAAATACGAGACCTTTGTCAACCAATTTACGATCACCCAGATGGCATCGTTTCCCTTCCGCGAGCATGGCAATCCATGCATAAAGTCAATTGAGATATCGTCAAACTTCCACTCCGGAATTGGCAAAGACTTCAAGAAACCCCCTGGCTTCTGGCACTCTGCCTTCACTAAGGCGCAAGTATGACACTTTGCTATATATAGTGCCACATCATTCTTTAGTCTTGGACACCAAAACTTCTTCAGATCTCGGTACATCTTCGTGCTTCCTGGGTGAATCGAGTACTTAGTATGATGAGCCTCGTACATCAACTCCACCCGTAAATTACATACATTTGGGACGCACAAACGATTGTCCTTCCTTAGCAGTCAATCTACAACCGTAAATTGGGAATTTGACCCATCTGAAACTGCCTCCATGATTTGCTTCATGTCGCTATCCAGCTCCAAAGCCTTCCGAATCCGATAAGCCAGGTCATACTAAACTTCCGTCCAGTTCAATAGTGCTTCGGCGCTAGTCTGCTTGTCAAAACAAGAGATATTTAACGCCTCCAACTCCCAAATCAATCGCTCGTCATGAACCGACAACAAGTTAGCTTGCGCGGGAGCCCTGCGACTCAACGCATCCGCAACTACATTACCTTTCCCGGGCACATAGTGAATTTTGAATTTATAGTCCCCCAGGAAATCCATCCATCTCCACTGCCTTAAAATCAGATCCTTCTAGTCTAACAGGTATTTCAGACTCTTGTGGTCGGTATAAATATCGACCTTTATGTCGTACAAATAATGCCTCCACAGCTTCAGATAAAAAATCACGGCATCTAAGTCCAAGTCGTGGACTGGATAATTTCTTTCATGCACTTTCAGCTGACGTGAGCCATAAGGTATAACACGTCCATGCTGCAGCAGCACGCAACCCAAACCACTGCCCGAAGCATCGCAGTAGATCTCAAAGCCTTCGGTCCCACTCAACTAACTTAACACTGGCGTCGTGGTCAACCGACCCTTCAACTCTTCAAAAGCTTGCGCGCACTCCGGCGTCCAAACAAACTTCTGATCTTTCTATGTAAAAATCGTGAGAGGTAACGCTATCTGTAAGAAGTTCTCTACGAAGCGCCTGTAATAGTCGGCATGTCCCAGAAATCTCCGTACTTCCACTACCGAAGACAACACAGGCCACTCCCATATCACAACTATCTTCGTCGGATCCACCGCAACCCCTTCTCCATTGACTATGTGACCAAGGAACGCTACTGAGGGAAACTAAAACTCGTATTTGGAGAACTTTGTGTATATTTCATTTCTCCTCAGCGTCTCCAAAACCAAATGCAGATGCTTGAAGTGATCCTCTTTGCACTGTGAGTACACCAATATGTCGTCGATAAAGACTATCACAAAGTGGTCTAAGTACTCCATAAACATTCTGTTCATGAGATCCATGAACACTGATGGCGCATTAGTCAGCCCGAACGGCGTGATCGTAAACTCGAAATGTCCATATCGCGTGCTTAATGTTGTCTTTGGGATGTCACTTTCCCTTATTCTCAACTGATAATAACTGGACTTAAGATCCAATTTTGAGTACACCGATGACCCGACTAACTGATCAAACAGATCATCAATCCTTGGGATCGGGTACTTGTTCTTTTCCGTTAACTTGTTCAGTTCTCTATATTCGATACAGAGCCGCAAACTTCCGTCCTTCTTCTTAACGAAAAGGACTGGTGCGCTCCAAGGTGACGAACTTGGGCGCACTTAACCCTGTTCTAATAACTCTTCAAGTTGAACCTTTAGCTCCGCCATTTCCTTAGGAGCCAACCTATAAGGAGAGTGTGACACGGGTTTGGCACTTGGCACTAGCTCAATCGTGAAGTCAATCTCCCGCTGGGGTAGGGCTCTAGGGAGATCGTCAGGGAACACATCAGGGTACTCAGATACCACTAGGATATTATCCAAACTAGGCTTAGGCTTTGAAGCCTCCACTAGTGTGAAGAATAGCGCTGCGCCAGCACAAACTCGTCTCACGACTAGTTCCCAACTTGGCCTCCTTGCGATTGCAATCGATGTATGCTTTCTGCTCTGAGATCCAGTCCATACAGAATATCACATATATAGAACTCTACCAGCGACAGTAACGACACATGCAAGTTGAACTCTTGACCCCCAATCCGTATCTATACGCCACAGACTCTATCCGTGCGCATTGAACACCCATTAGGCAACGCCACATCCAATTTGTCCTTTTCCATCGAAGAAGGTACTCCGGCGCACGGTATAAATCCTTCGGACAAAAAGGAGTGCGAAGCTCCCGTATCGTAGAGTGCTCTCGCTGGACTCTCAAAAACCAAAACAAAGCCTAGTACCTCCAGTCCTAAGCTACAAGCGTAATGTAACAGGTATAAAAAGCTAAACTGCTATCAATTAAACCATACCTGTCACCTCGGCAGTCGGCCACATGGCCTCCTACTGGCCAAAGTTGTACACTCTTGATCGGATCGGAGCATAGGTTTATGCAATCAACTCCAATGCCTTGACCTTTTCCTCATAAGTTACTTCAGGCTTCTTCTCAGACTTTGGTCGCCCATTCCAACAATCTCGGGCATAGTTTCCCGACTTTCCATAGTTATAGCATGCGCCAGGGGTTCGACCTGTAGTCACCCCAAATGAACTTGAAGAAGGGACTAAACCCGAAGTCCTAGCCTTCTTATACCACCTACGGTACCCAGATTTTGAGGAGTTCGGCAATTTGAACACTGTTTCTTTTGAACTAGAGTCCTCAACTGCTTATGTCATGGTTTTCTTTATATTCTAGCCATCACCATGACAATCTCGGGCACGGTGACTGAATTTACCATACTTAAAAGAGTCATTTGGAGCCCGACTGTAGATATTTTAGACTTCTTTTTCCTCCTCCGGTATACAGTCTTTGCAAAACCTAGAGAGTTTGGTACCCTGATCTCTAACGTCTGGTTGACTTTTGCCAAATCTACTTCCAAAGATCTAGCCGACTCTACCAAGGCTTGGAATCCAAGTAATTTCGGTCCTAGCAGTCAAACTCGTAACTCGCCACGCAGACCACAATATAACCTCTCAGCCATAGTCTGCTCATTTTCTAACTAAAATCCTGGAGAGCGTCTTATTATAAAAAATGCCTGCAAATATTCGTCAACTGAGTGTGCTCCTGCACTAAAAGCATGTTCACCTGCTGACCCTATGGTCCTCTAAATACCATTTTTTCCATGACACCACCCGGTGTTGAGGCCACCTCAAGGACAGAAAATTGCATATTCCTTCCAAGTTGTGCATTGGTCACAGCGAACACCGCTTCAATAATCCTTCTTATTGTTTTGACAAAAGGAGGGGTCGCAAGCACGTCGCTTGGTGCACTGCTTTCCTTTGAAAGTGATCGTTTTGACTGCCCTACGCCATCCCTGGTCACCTATAGTCATACAAAACACCATTAAGTGACCAACCAAAATTACAAAAAGCAATTATAAGAACACGCAGGTTCCTCAAACATGTGTATTTTCATTCCTAAGTGGAAATTCATGGGTTCTTTTCATGTTATAACGATGATGCACACACATGTGCTCACCACCCCTTAAAGTGAATTCGTCCATGATAATATGTTTTGTAGCATAAACTATTATCGTATTTTCTATTTTATATTGTACAAATCATGTTTATTATTAGTTTATTTTTTTATCATTTTTATGTAAATATTATTATCACTGACTTTTTCTTGTCTTTTTGAAGGTTTCCAGAAAATTGACCAAAAATAACCTGACACGCCCCCCTGTCACGGCCTCCATGGGCATGACCTAGGGCGTGTCACCCGATCCCGAGGACTCCTGCTGGAAGGGACAGAAAAATGAACAAAATGGCTGTCATGCCCCCTGACACGCCCTCCCCGGGCGTGTCGCCAGGCGTGACCAAGGGCATATCGCCCTCTGCCACAAAGCCTGCCGCCGCATTGAATGCAGGTTTTGCCACAGCACGCAACAGTACTGTCACTCCCCCTGTCACGGGCGTGACCTGTGGCGTGACATCAACCTTTTCGACGACTGACGGATTTCCGACCAATGATTTCGACATGACGTGCGTGTCATGCCCCCTACACGGGCGTGACCATGGGCGTGTCGATCGACGTACAGAAGCAATCATACCTCCCGCCAGATCCCACAACCCAAGGTCAACTTCGTACATGTCACGCCCCCTGACACGCCCCCCTAGGGCGTGTCGGAGGGCGTGACCAACCCGAGAATTTTTTCCTATTAATTCAGGCCCACCCCTTCCATTTCAGAAAGCTTTGGTTGAGAGGGGGAGGTGCTGCCACTTTGTTCCTTGATCTTTTTTATGCTCTCTCTCTCTCTATCTCTCTTTGTAATTTTCTTTTAACCCTAGTTTAATCTTTACTTGTTTATGCTTTCTTTGTAATCTTTAGTTTTGCTTAGTGCTAATTGTAGGGCTAGAATAGGTTTCAATTCCTTGCACTTGTAATTTCTTTTTCCATAGTGTAACTTGCCCCTTTTCATTAATAGAAGTGTTCTTTATTTAGCTTGTGTTCTTTTATGCTTTACTACTAATCCCCCCTCCTCCACTTCACTATGATTAACTAATCCTCTTTGTACTCGATCTTGATGATCTGAGGTTCGAGCAATTAAGTTATGATGTTTTGATTAATCTTTTCTTTTTAGGTTAGGGCCTTGAATTACTCTTGATTAATCATGGGTTGGAGGTATATTATCGATATATACTCTCCACCTTTGCTTTCATTCTGGGCTAGCTGAGTGGCCGATAGAATGAAGTGAGCATTCAAGAGTAAAGGGAGTTGTATGCACTCCTCGAGAGAGGCAGACGTCTAAATCTCCCGGATTGGAGTAAAATCTAATAGTGGGGTTCATCGCGTAAAGCGAGTTTTAGGCCTTCGATTTAGACGAGAGTCGGTCGGACCTTCCTAAACTCAGTTGGGCACGACTTCGAGAGAAGCGTGTTCAAGCTTTAGGAACCTCCACGGTCAAGGACCTTTATCCTATTAAGTTTAGATTTTTATTGCATTTTCTTAATCGTCTTTAGCCGAGGTGATTCTTGATCGAGTGCTTTTCCATTTCATATTTTCAACCTTTCGTTGTAATCGATTTTCTTATGCTCTTTAATTAACTGTAATAGCTCTCTTTCAAGCTTTAGCTTTACTTCCTTCCTTGCAATTAGATTCTCTAAAACCCTAGTTTTTCCGTCGATAAGATAATAGTTTTCGTGTGAGTAAGCATACTCAACAGTTCTCGGATTTCAATACGACACTTGTGTCCCCTAGCTACAATTCGATAAGTATACTTGCCTCATTGGATTGCTAGTTCGATTGCGTTTATTTTCTTCGAACCCTAGCGCGCAACAAGTTTTTGGCGCCGTTGTCGGGGAATCAACTTTCGTTGATATATTGAAAACACGAACCTATTAATTTTATCTCTTCTCTTTCTCATCCTCTTTCTTTAAATTTTAAAATTCAAAAAAGTTAATCACCGCTCTTAATAGTAACCAACTTCACAATTTTTCTACGCCACATAATTCTCTCGAAAAGGGCAAAGGGCTTTAAGCGCCACTATCTTGTCTAGTACCTTGCGAACCCTTCACGGGGTAGTCCTTGGGAAGTTCGGGAGTTAATCTAAAAAAAAAATTCAAATTTTTTTTTTCTAATCTAGCATTCTTTCTTGTTTATCCTATTTCTCTTACTTTTCTTCTGTTCTGTTCTTTTAGTGCATGACCCGGGGAGTCCGTCAATAATTTTGGACTTGGACCACGAAATTGAGCGTACTCTTCGGAGAAGATCGCGATTTCAAGGTCCTACTATCCAAGTGCCAGTTGAGGACTCCGAGTCATTTGCTACTTTAAGAATGGAAGAACCCAATGTAGATGAGGTCGTGAAAAGGACTATGTCCTATTATGCACGACCGAAATCTCGAGGGAACAAAATCTAGTATAGTCCGCCCTGCTATAGCAAATAATAACTTCTAATTAAAGTCTAGCATAATTCAAATGGTGCAGCAATATGTGCAATTTGACGGACTTCAAGATGAAGATCCGAACGCACATATAGCTAGCTTTCTTGAAATTTGTGACACCTTCAAGATAAATGGTGCCACAAATGATGCAATCAGGCTAAGACTCTTCCCCTTCTCTTTAAGAACTAAAGCTAAGCAGTGGCTTAACACTCTACCGAAAAATTGCATAACCACCTGGAATGAATTAACTGAAAAAATTTTGGCGAAGTATTTTCCGCCAACTAAAACTGCAAAACTTAGAACGATCTCTGCCTACGACATCTCTGCCTTTGGGCAAATAGACTCTTAAACCCTATATGAAACCTGGGAGAGATTTAAAGAATTATTAAGACGATGCCCACATCACGCGCTGCCTGTATGGTTACAAGTGCTGACATTTTATAACGGGCTAAATCAAAGCACGAAGCAAATGATAGACGCAGCTTATGGCGGTACTTTAAATCATAAGACCCCGGAGGCAGCTCTTGAGCTTTTTGAGGACATGGCCATGAACACTTATCATTGGATTGTGCCTAGGTCCCACCCAAACAAGCCTGCAGGTATCTTTGAAGTGGACAACGTCTCCCAGCTCGCTCTGCAAGTAGAAATCCTAAGCAAAAAGATAATGGAGATGACTGCTGCCTCCGCCCCTCAGGTATGGGAATCTGCAACCCCTACTCCAAAACATTTAGATTATGTAAATAATATGCCTAGAAATGCTTTTAATAACTTTTCGGCTGCGAATTTTCATCCTCCTGGTTTTAATTTTCCGAATAGCTATAACCCTGCTTTAAGAAATCATCCGAATTTTTCGTGGAGTAATCCATCGAATGTTATGCGCCCGCCACCACAAAACAATTTTTCTGTACCACCACCTCTTCAAAATTATCCAAAACCTCCAAGCTTGGAGGAATTACTTTCTAAATATATCACCACAAATGACGCTACTATAAGAACTTTACCCGGAAGTGTAAAAAGTCTAGAAAATCAGGTAGGACAGCTCGCGAAAATAATTTCTGAGCGACCCGCAGGGTCTCTTCCTTCCAATACCGAACCCAACCCGAGAGAGCAAGCGAAAGCTATAACTCTTTGGAGTGGGAAGCAAGTCTCCGGTATGGTAAGTGAAGAGCCTGAGGCAAGCTCCGCTCCCACCTTTAAAAATCAAAGCTCCGCTCCGCTTCCACCCTCTGCTGAAGAAGTTATCACCAATGTTTTAGAAAAAAATCTCACTCCACCACCCATCTTCAAAAATAATTCAACTCCTCCATACCCCTCCGAACTTAATAGACAACGTCAAGATGATCAGTACTCCATCTTCTTAGAGATCTTCAAGCAAATCAACATTAATCTTCCCTTCTACGAGGCTATTTCGCAGATGCTGAAATACGCCAAGTATCTTAAGGACCTCCTCACCAACAAGATGAAGTTAGAGAATCTTTCACACGTCACGCTAAACGCTGAGTGCTCTGCTGTTTTAACAAACGGTTTGCCGAAGAAAATCAGTGACCCGGGTAGTTTCTCTATCCCATGTGTCTTCGGTGACCTTTTTGTTAAACACGCGTTAGCCGACTTAGGCGCGAGTATAAACCTAATTTCCTTTTCGTTGTTTTAAAAGTTAGGGATTGGTAGCCTTAACCCCACGCGTATGAGTATCCAGCTAGCCGATAGATCCATTAAGTACCCGTTAGGAATAGTGGAGGACGTTCTAGTGAAAGTCGACAAGTTCATCTTCCCGGTGGGCTTTATCATTTTGGACATCGAAGAAGACGTCGAGGTTTCCCTAATCCTTGGCCGACCCTTCCTTGCCACCTCCAGAGCCATCATTGATGTAAGCAATGGTAAGCACTTCCTTCGAATAGGCGATGATGAAGTCACTTTTTCTATCACACCTTCGATGAAGAACACCCTAGCAAATGATAACTCATGTTTTTTTCATAGACGTCGTGAGTGATGAATCTTCCTACTGCCTCTCCGACTTTGAAAAAGAACTTTTTGATTTTTGTTTTTCTTCTTCTTTTCCCGTTGAATCGCTGCAAGGAAGTGATGAATCTTCTGATTGTCTTTCTGAGTTTGAAAAAGAATTTTCTGATTTTTGTTCTTCCTCTTTTCTTCCAACTGAATTGCTGCAAGAAGTCGTCTTGGCTGCTAGCCCCACCCCTTATTACGTTCCTTATAAAATAGTTTATGAAGATATTATTTTTGAAAAAGAAAGAATCTCTAAATCCTCTTATGAAGAACCCCTACCCTAGAACTTAAAGAACTTCCTGAACACCTTAAGTATGCTTTCTTAAAAAAATATTCCAAGTTAACAGTTATCGTTTCGGCCTACCTCACGGATACGAAAAACGATAAACTTCTTCTAGTTCTACGTAAGCATCGCCGGGCTATTGCTTGGCAAATTTCTGATATCAAGGGCATAAGCCCATCTTTCTGTACCCATAAAATTTCAATAGAAGATAATTCGCGTAACTCTATTCAACCTCAGCGCCGTATAAACCCGAATATGAAAGAAGTAGTTAAGGGCGAGGTTATGAAATTATTAGATGCAAGAGTTATCTACCCTATATCAAACAGTAAGTGGGTTAGCCCCGTTCAGGTAGTGCCAAAGAAGGGAGGGATAACCGTAGTTAGTAATGATAATAATGAATTAATCCCGATACGGACGGTGACGGGTTGGCGTATGTGTATAGATTACCGTAAGTTAAATGACACCACCCGCATGGACCACTTTCCTTTACCGTTTATCGACCAGATTTTAGAACGATTATCTGGCCATAGTTTTTATTATTTTCTCGATGGCCTCTCGGGGTACTTTCAAATACCCATCTCTCCCGAGGACCAAGAGAAAACTACGTTTACTTGTCCCTTCGGCACCTTCGCTTTTCGAAGAATGTCGTTTGGATTGTGCAATGCGCCAGCTACATTCCAGCGATGTATGCTCGCAATATTTCACAAGTATGTAGAAAGCATTATGGAGGTATTTATGGACGATTTCTCCGTGTTCGGCGATTCCTTCGATAGATGTTTAGAAAACCTCGAAAAAGTCTTAGAACGATGCGAAGAAACTAACCTTGCCTTGAATTGGAAAAAAATGCCATTTTATGGTAAGGGAAGGGTTAGTTTTGTGTCATGAAATTTCTTCTAAAGGTATTGAGGTAGACGTTGCCAAGATAGAAGTTATCGAGAAGGGACCGCCGCCTACGAACATAAAAGCTATAAGAAGTTTCCTAGGCCACGCTGGCTTTTATCGTCGTTTTATAAAGGACTTCTCCAAAATCACAAAGCCCCTCACCCATCTCTTAGAAAAAGACGCTCCATTCATTTTTGATGACTCTTGCCTTTCTGCCTTCGAATTAATTAAAGAAAAGTTAATTAACGCACCGATTATGATAGCTCCGGTGTGGGACCTTCCTTTCGAGATTATGTGCGATGCGAGTAGTTTTGCAGTGGGAGCCGTATTAGGTCAACGCATATCTAAAAACTTGCACCCCATCTATTACGCTAGTAAAACCCTCACATCTGCACAATAAAATTACACCACAACCGAGAAGGAGCTCTTAGCTGTAGTATTCGCATTTGATAAATTTCGCCCTTACATTAACTTTCAAAAATAATTGTTTTTACGGACCACTCGACCCTCGAGTACCTTCTTGCCAAAACGGATGCCAAGCCTCGCTTGATTTGCTGGGTCTTACTCCTCCAGGAGTTTGACTTAGAGATCCTTGATAAGCGAGGAGCCGAGAACTTGGTCGCCGACCATCTATCCAGATTAGATAACCCCATTATAGAAAAATTAAATGAAAAATCTTTTAATGATTATTTTCCTGATGAGAAGCTGCTTTTAGTTAACACATCTACTTCTCATTGGTTCGCGCACATCGCCAACTATCTAGTGGCCCGGGTGCTCCCAAAAGAGTTCTCCTCTCAGTAAAAGAAGAAATTCTTTTCTGAGCTGAAGAACTACTCTTGGGAAGACCCGTATCTTTTCAGAATTTGTGCGGATCAAGTGATAAGGAGATGTGTTTCTTATGATGAAGGAATTGATATTCTAAAACATTTGCATGAAGGTCCGACAGGTGGGCACTATCAAGCTGCTCGCACCGCTCACAAGGTTCTTTGCGCGGGTTTTTACTAGCCTAGCCTGTTAAAAGACGTGCAAGCCTTTGTGAGGAGGTGTGATATATAGTTGCCAACGGTCGGGCAACATTTCTAATAAAAATGAAATGCCGCAAAATTATTTCTAAGAGTGCGAAATTTTCGACTTCTGGGGAATTGATTTTGTTGGCCCCTTCCTTCTAGCTTCAGAAATAAATATATTTTAGTTGCTGTTGATTATGTTTCACGATGGGCTGAGGCCCAAGCTCTTCCTACGAACGACTCCCGAGTTGTAGTCACATTTTTAAAAAAATTATTTTCTAGATTCGGTACGCCTCGTGCAATCGTTAGCGATAGGGGTTCCCATTTCTATAACGCACAATTTTCAAAAATCCTTACCAAATACGGCATTACGCATAAGCTTTCCACTGCCTACCACCCCCAAACTAACGGACAAGTCGAAGTAGTTAATAGAGAAATAAAAAGAATATTAGAAAAGACTGTTTCAACTTCTAGGAAAGACTGGTCAGCCAAACTTGACGATGCTCTATGGGCCTACAGAACAGCGTACAAAACTGCCCTCGGATGTAAGCCGTATCGGCTGGTCGATGGAAAATTGTGCCATCTACCCGTAGAGTTAGAACACCGCGCCTTTTGGGCCTTAAAATTTTTAAACTTCGATCCCCACTCAGTCAGTGACCTTCAAAAATTTCAACTAAATGAACTCGATGAGTGACGCTCTTATGCTTATGAAAATAATAAACTTTATAAAGAGCGGAAGAAGCGTTTACACGATAAACACTTAAGGCACCCTAAAAAATTTAAGCCGGGTGACCAAGTCCTTTTATATAATTCTCATTTACGTTTATTTCCGGGCAAATTAAAATCTCGCTGGTCTTGCCCGTTTTCTGTTTTAGAAGTATTTCCTTATGGAACTGTTTTAATTTCTCACCCTGATAAGGGTAATTTCAAAGTGAATGGTCAGCATCTTAAACTCTATTTTTCTGCTGATGATGATGTCAGTCCAAACATTTTTAAGTTTTTTCTTCACGAACTTTAACTTTGAACTTTTAATTTTTGCTAAAAACAATTTTATTTCTGGACAACAATATTTTTGGACAATATTATTTTTTGATGCGTCGAGCTCAACGACGCTTTAAACAAAGGGTGCTCTTGGGAGGCAACCCAAGTTATCTTTTTCTGTTTTCTTTATTTTACAATTTTTGATCTCGGACGGCTCCGACAAGCTGAAGCTTCTGCAATCGCCTGCTCCAACGTTGTTGAATCCATAACGAAGTCCAAAGAAGACATTCGGGGGAGCGGCATCACTCAGCTTTTGCAGCAAATAAATCCGGGGAAGTACCTGTCTTTCAATTCTGTCTTTTAATTCTGTACTTTATTTTTCTCTCCTTTTCCAATCCCCTTCGTTTGCCATTGAAGACAATATCTATTTTAAACTTGGGGGAGGACTTCCTCCTTCATTTTTGTTTAGTGTAAATATTTTTCTTTTTGTATATATTTTAAATATTTCCAAAATAAAAAAAATATATCCTAAAATTCCAAAAAAAAAAGAGAAAAAATTTCCAAAATCCAAAAAAAAAGAATATTTCACAAATTTAAAAAATATATATATATGTGTTTTTAAATAGCTTAGACATTTTGGTATTTCAATAGTACCCCTAGTTTTTGTTTTGTTTTACTCAAAATCTCCTATAAACAACTTAGTTAATTATAATATTTCTAATCGTTCTTTTTAATTATGTTTCACAAGTAAAATGTTGGTCATGTTGTGTTTCTAATTCACGGTAGCATGTTAAGGTGAAATATTTTTCTAAAACTCACATTTCTATTATGGTTTTTGTTTTTTATTTTCTTTATTTTCTCAAAACATCATCATCCACTATTTTCTTTTTCGTTTTTGAATAATTTTTGTGAAGTCAACTTTTGAGTAGCGTAGTAGATGTGAACGATCCAAGTCACCTATTATTTCTATTTTCAAGTTAATTTCATCAATCTTCTTTTATAATCTAGGACTCGCTTTTTGAAATTTTTCAAACCTTTGTTTTAAATAAAATCAAAAAACGTGAAAATGATTTAGGCCGTTTTTGTTTTCGTTTGAGCTTTCCTGCCAACTTAAAAACTTTTACCACTAGTTAGCCGTTTTTGAGCCTTTTTCTGATTTCATTTGATAGCTCCTCCCTTCATTTCATTTTCACCGAAGCCAAAATTTCCAACCTATCTAATCACACTAGCCTTTTTGAGTTTTATAAAATATTTTCATGATTTTGATAGGTTATTTTTGTGGTTTTTGTGGGAGTAAGGTTTTGAAAAAGTAAGCTCAAAAGTTATGATTGTTTTTGTTTGGCCATTTCAAAATAAAAATAATAATATTTATGGCCTTTGTTTTGAAAAAAGAAAAAAAAAATGAAAAAAAAAGAGAAGAAAAAGAAAAAAATATATATATATGTATATTTTAAATGAAATTTTTTTGAAACTCTTTGTTTTGGTTTAGTGCGATTTTAAACCTTCACGTTTATCTTTGAATTCCACTCCTAATCATATTCCTAAACCAAACATTTATGTCCTATTTAAGTCCTTTTGATTCACGCTTTTTGATTTTTATTTAACAACTAAGAAAAGAAGAAAAGTAAATCAGTTTTAGTTTTGGATTTAAACAAAGATTTTTGTTAATTTAATTGATATAATTATAATGCGTTGTTTGGATCTAGTAACAACTCAATGCATTTTTTTTTTCATTTTCGTTGCTTTGCTTAATTCTATTTAAAGAATTTCGTTAAAATTTTGGATGATTTGTTTTTATTGAGTAAAGTTTATAAAAGTTTTACCATACCTAAATAATTGTTTTAGACTTACATTTCACCTTTTCCCTACTTAGAATTTCGCATAGTAATTGTGTAGGCATAATTAGAACTTTTTGATTAGTCCTTTTTTTATGATTATCTAGTTTTTATATTTTTGCTTGAGGACAAGCAAAGCTTAAGCTTAGGGGAATTTGATAATACGTTTTGTAGCCTAAACTATTATCGTATTTTCTATTTTATATTGTACAAATCATGTCTATTATTAGTTTATTTTTTATCATTTTTATGTAAATATTATTGCCACTGACTTTTTCTTATCTTTTTGAAGGTTTCTAGAAAATTTGCCAAAAATGACCTGACACGCCCCCTTGTCACAGCCTCCATGGGTGTGACCTAGGGCGTGTCACCCGATCCCAAGGACTCCTGCTGGAAGGGAAAGAAAAATGAAGAAAACGGTTGTCACGCCCCCTGACACGCCCTCCCCGGGCGTGTCGCCAGGCATGACCAAGGGCGTGTCGCCCTCTACCGCAAAGCCATGTCGCCGCATTGAATGCAGGTTCCGCCACAGCACGCAACAGTTCTGTCACGCCCCCCGTCACGGGCATGACCTGGGGCGTGACATCAACCTTTCCGACGACTGACGGATTTCGACCAATGATTTCAACATGACATGCATGTCCTCCCCCCCCCCTTCACAGGCGTGACCATGGGCGTGTCGACCGACGTACAAAAGCAATCATCCCTCCCGCCAGATCCCACAACCCGAGGTTAACTTCGTACATGTCACGCCCCCTGACACGCCCCACCCCCTAGGGCGTGTCGGAGGGCGTGACCAACCCGAAAATTTTTCCTATAAATTCAGGCCCCCCCTTCCATTTTAGAAAGCGTTGGTTTAGAGGGGGAGGTGCTGCCCCTTTGTTCCTAGATCTTTTTTATGCTCTCTCACTCTCTCTCTCTCTCTTTGTAATTATCTTTTAACCCTAGTTTAATCTTTACTTGTTTATGCTTTCTTTGTAATCTTTAGTGTTGCTTAGTGCTAATTGTAGGGCTAGAATAGGTTTCAATTCCTTGCACTTGTAATTTCTTTTTCCATAGTGTAACTTGCCCCTTTTCATTAATATAAGTGTTCTTTGTTTAGCTTGTGTTCTTTCTATGCTTTACTACTCATCCCCCCTCCTCCACTTAACTATGATTAACTAATCCTCCTTGTACTTGATCTTGATGATCCGAGGTTCGAGCGATTAAGTTATGATGTTTTGATTAATCTTTTCTTTTTAGGTTAGGGCCTTGAATTACTCTTGATTAATCATGGGTTGGAGGTATATTATCGATATATACTCTCCACCTTTGCTTTCATTCTGGGCTAGCCGAGAGGCCGATAGAATGAAGTGAGCATTCAAGAGTAAAGGGAGTTATACGCACCCCTCGAGAGAGGCAGGCGTCCAAATCTCCCGGATTGGAGTAAAATCCAATAGTGGGGTTCACCGCGTAAAGCGAGTTTTAGGCCTCCGATTTAGATGAGAGTTAGTCGGACCTTCCTAAACTCATTTGGGCACGACTTTGAGAGAAGCGTGTTCAAGCTTTAAGAACCTCCATGGTCAAGGACCTTTATCCTATTAAGTTTAGATTTTTATCGCATTTTCTTAATCGTCTTTAGCCGAGGTGATTCTTGATCGAGTGCATTTCCATTTCATATTTTCAACCTTTCGTAGTAATTGATTTTCGTATGCTCTTTAATTAACTTTAATACCTCTCTTTCTTGCTTTAGATTTACTTCCTTCCTTGCAATTAGATTCTCTAAAACCCTAGTTTTTTCGTCAATAAGATAATAGTTTTCGTGTGAGTAAGCATATTCAACAGTTCCCGAATTTCAATATGACACTTGTGTCCCTTAGCTACAATTCGATAGGTATACTTGCCTCATTGGATTGCTAGTTCGGTTGCGTTTATTTTCTTCGAACCCTAGCACGCAACAGTCCACGAATTCATTTAAGCCTGACCGAAACTGGTAGTCTGATACAAAATTGTAACACCCCTATCCGTCACATAGCATATAGCAGTAGGTCCGGCCGAGGCCCGACGCTATATACCACGGACAGACCGAGGGTTACTAAATGAAACCATTCAACCAATACACACGTCCTACACAGAGCATCTAGCGGAAGAAATTTATTAAGTTACAATAAATAAGAACCCAGCCACAAGCTTGAATGTCCACTAACAAACCAAAACAGGAATGAACTACAAAATACACAAAGTACCGGCCTTATGGCCTTACAAGGGTTCACTAAATTTAAAACAGTGTCTTCCATACATCGGCTCGCAGGCCGGTCACACGTGGATTAAACAAGTAAACAAAACAAGGCCTTCAAGGGTTGGCTCAGCAAAAGGGTCTTTGGCCCGCTATTTGCCGCTCGGCTCCGCAGCACTTGCAAGCACAATTCACTGCAACGGTGGAAAACAAAAGTAACGGTCAGCTAAAGCTGACCAAATTATAACGACCCCACCCCGCCATCGGGGTCGCAGTGCTCCTTCCCTACAGTGCATTAGCATAAAGCAACAACTAAGTGAAAGTACCATAGCTGCACATATCACCACAGGTGCAGGCTCATACGGCCACACACCCCGTACTCTCAGGGCACTTACTCGGTGAACCCAGTCCAAACTAGGTCCGTTCCGCGGTCCACCACCGCCCCCAGGATGGCAAACATCGTGAGCATTAAAGTCCTTTCTACCGAAGCCTAGACTCATTCTCCAAGCCAACTTTCACGGAATGACTTGGAGTGGGTAAGGTTCCACCCGCCCGTTGCTCACCTCGCCACGACCATTTGGCCTTTGACACGGGCCAAGTTTCCCCCAGTCCCAAACTATCGATCATATAACGGTACATAGCCCCGCTATGTACTAGGCTGGCACCCAGGCCTTCATAAACGACAGAACTTCGCTTCTGCCCAGATTTCTGGGTGCGCCATAGAGTTAATCCCCAAGTTTCCATGTTCCATTCTACCGCATAGAAAACCCGAAAAAAACAAAAGGCACGGAGTCTTCTCCGGCTATTCATGCTTAAAGAAACATCACTGATCTAGACCAACTTGTTCGGGTAGGCTTCATACACCATGCCTGTGTCCTTTTCTCGATTTTGGACTCTACATGAAAATAAGGGGGACTATTCACATCTACCCCAAGGAACACCGCACACTCGCGGGAGTGGGTTTCCTTATGATAAAGAAGGAGAGCTTCACATGCTCATGTAGAGAATTGTTACCCTAGCAATCCTCTTTGGCGCCATGGAAATCTATACGGATGGAAAGCACCGCGATGATCTCGCCTCTATAAATCTGGACTTGGCTTGCGATTTAGCGCTCCGAATCTCCTCCGATGACCGGATCTCTCTTACTTCTTCCTCCTTCTCTCCCCTCTCTCTAGAATTTTAGAAAGAGAAAACCCAAATAGAATGAGGGTTTCTAAGCCCTATTCTCGGGTATATCCCAGCAAAAACAGCCCTGAGCCGTTAGATCCCAAAATAAGGAAACGGACGGCCATGATTCACACTTAAAATCCAAACACTGGGCCGAACACGGCTTGCGACATGCCCGTTTTCAAGGCCGTGTGCCTAAATCAACGCCGAAACCATCGCGTCCCGAAATAACACGGGCTCTCGACACACTCGTTTCAAGCTTGACACGCTCGTGTCATCCAGTACACGCCCGTGTATATGGGCGTATTCCAACATCGACACAGGTCCAGCACCAACCCGAGGAGAACACGGGTATTCTACACGCCCGTGTCGAATTTTACACGCCCATGTCGGACCCAAACATGCCTGGGCTCAGGCCGTGTCTCTCCCCTGACATAATTCGGCTAATAACCCGAGTAGGACACAGCCTGGGACACGCCCGTGTCTCAGGCCGTGTTCGCTATTTGACGATTATCAACGTCAATTTTGTCGACCACACGGCTATCGTCGAATCCGAGCATGACACGCCCCTGGGACACGCCCGCCGTATGACCTCTACCAAGTCCCAAACTTGGCTAAAAACGCCACTCGTCCCTCTTTTTAATTTCGGGGCATTACAAGACGTTGATATGCGTAGAAGGAATAGAGAGAGACGGTGGAGAGTTAGAGACATCAGGAGGAAGAGGGGATTGAGGAGAGAAGTAGGACGTATTTTCGAAGAAGGTCACGTCCGCGGAGACAAAGTGCTTGCGCAGAATGGGAAGAAAGCAACAATAGCCTTTTTGAGTGGTCGAGTAACCCAAAAAGACATACTTGGTGGAATGGGGGGAAAGCTTATCACGGGTGGCGGACGGAGCATGCACAAAAGTCGTACACAAAAAGAAATTGAGAGGGAGAGGAAATGGTTCCTAGTCCAAGTAGAGAATGGAAAAGGGGGTCTGTACATGGAGAACCATAGAGGGAATGTGATTGATGAGATAGCAGGCGATGAGAACAGCATAGCCCCAGTAGGAGCGAGGCTGATGGAGACGTTGATGATGCGGCCGTCATTAATCCCCATCGGAGAGAGTTTGTGGATTGGGACGATCGCTGCCGCAAGCTTGAGGATGGCTTTTCTTCCACGACGCCACCGCCACCTCCGCCACATGTTTTGCTCGACGTCCGCCGCCATTTTATAAAAATATATAATTATAAATTAAATAATTATAATTATATATTTTTAATAATTTTATTATTTTAAGCAATTTTATTTCAAGCATCTTTATGTTTATCGCATTTAATTAATTCATGTAATGATGGGTGCTTATAACCATCATAGGTTGTTTTAATTATTTAATTTCTTGTATTATGATGGGTGCTTATAACCATCATAATTTTCATTTTTTGAATTTTGAATTTTGAATGTTGATTGGAGGGAGATTGAGTGGTGTAGGCTATATATAGCCATGTTATGAAGGATTAATTAGTGAATGAAGAAAACAATTTGAAATCCCCTAAAATCTTCCTTGAGATCTTTTCCCCCTCCTTCTTCCTCCTCTAAAATTTTGGCCCCCCTATAGCCTCCTTCCTCTTGGCCGCCGGCCATCTCCCTCCCCTCTACTACTCATTCTCCACCTCCTCTCCTCCTCCTAGTGAGAGCTTCACCCTTCTCCTCTTTTCTCTTCCCCACATCAAACCCGAGCCCTCCCCCTTGCCCTTCAAAATTCGACCACCACCTTTCCTCTCTCCTATTTCAATATTTGTGACTTTCAAGGTTTCTCCCTCTCCTAGGGCTTCCAAAAGGAAAACGGCTCGCGTCTTCATCGTTCGGTGCAGATCCGAGGACTTGCGTGGAAATAGAGAATCTACCACCTTCGTGTGTGCGTCCTCCACTCATTTTTGTGGACGGATCTCTTGGGTTTTGGGTAACGATTTCTAAACTCTTCCTTGTGTGCTTCTTCTTATTATTGTGAGATTTTGGTGGAATTCGAAGGCTGGTAAATTGTTCTGATTTATATTGAATATTGTGCTTAATTAAAATCTAAATTTTCAAGCCTAAATCGTCTGAATATTTTTATGTAAATTGGAGTGGGTAAGCAACCCTCTTGTTAATTAATTTTTTGGGGATTATTTTGGGCTTAGTTTTAAATCACTTATTTAGTACGGATATTCTTGTATTGGTCTTGTGAATGTTTGCACGTAATTTAGTTTGATTTACTAATTGTCCGGATCGGGTGGGTCCTTTTCTCTTGAGCGAACATTCGCATATAGCCCTTGTTCAATCAAAAATAAGGGGTAGCGTCCCTTTGCATTGATTAATTGGTTAATATTGAAATTGTGTCATTAATTGCTTGGATATCCGATAGTGCTAAGTAGAACAACAGCGCGCTGGTTATTTTATTTTAGTTGTCAAATCTAAGAACGCGTAGTATAATCTGTAGAAACCATGGGCCTGCATCAATTTGGTATCAGAGGGAGGTTATCGTCAATTTCCTAATTGGCACTCCCCCAATTTTAAAATTCAAATTTCAAATTTCAAATTTCAAATTTCGAATTTCAAAATTCAAAATTAAAATTTCAAATTTCAAATTTCAAATTTCAAATTTCGAAATTTCAAATTTCAAAATTTAAATTTCAAATTTCAAATTTCAAATTTTAAATTTCAAATTTCCAATTTCAAATTTCAAATTTCAAATTTCAAATTTCAAAATTCAAAATTTCAAATTTCAAATTCCAAATTACAAATTTTTCTCCAAATTAAAACAAAAAAAAAATTTGGTCTGCCAATAGCAGGCTAAATTTTATTTTCAGCAATAAAAAAATCAGAAAAAAATTAAATAATAATCTCCATATTTTTGCCAACAAGAATATCAAAAAAAAATTATATATTATTTTGAAATATTAGCGGGAACAAATCTATCTTTAAAAATAAATAGGACCAGGCTATTTTCTTCTTTGCATGTGCACCGGTTCCGGTTGAGTGTTCTCTCCGGTTCCCTCTGAAATGGATTACGATGTTCACGTTTCCCGAATGAAACCTTTAGGTTCCGTCATGAAAGTTAGAAAGCCATTCCATTGCCCGGTAGTGGAAGAGATTAAGGGGTTGATTGACCAACTAATGGCTAATCAAGTTACACCGCGCACCTCTAGGCGTGTTAGGATTCCTGCTCTGACATATGATGGGCTAGGTGGACCGCGAGTGTTTTTATGTTGTGTGAACGACATGGAGCATTATTTTGAGCAATATCGTATTGTGGATCCCCACAGGATTCCCGTTGCGAGATTGCAATTATTTGGTCGAGCCCATACCTTCTGGCTCAATGAGGAAAGACGTTTAGGAATGCCCTCCGTCGACCCACGTATAGGTTGGCAGATTATGAAAAATTACTTAACGGATGAGTATTACACTACCTACTGTCGTTCCCATTTCCTGATTATAGGAATGACTATAAGCCTCACACTAGATACTTGCCCCACAAAGATCTGATTATCTCAAGCACGAGTACACCTACCTATGAGAGGAAAGAGAAACTTAGGACCTTTATCCCTAGGTCGTTATACGTAAGTGCTAGGATTGCCATGAGCCCACGGGGTGAGAGTGTTCCTATTAGCATGATTGAGTCTGAGGCTGTGGTTACGAGTGTGCCCGTCACTAAGGACGAGGCTATTATCACTGATGATGGTAGCGACATTGAGGAGATTGGTTACCCAAGTGACCTGGATGAGGATTTCTCTTTTGAGAAATCATCTCCACTCCCCTTCGACGACATTTCGGAACCATCCATCTTGATTGTAGTGGAGTCTTTTGATGACCCTAAGTCGATTGATAATCTGGCTAAATCGGAAGAGTTACCTTACGCTGAGAGCTTACCCAGTCGTGAGTTAGATGATGTTTGGGATGATGATAGTTTGACCTGTGTGGGTATTACTTTGCCTATTACTAGCCACACTAGCATTGTGACTGATCACCCTAGTATTGAGAGCCCTCTCCAAACTACAAGCCCCGTCGTGTTAGAGGCTACGATTACACCTAATGAGAATATCTATGATTTTCTTGAGTATCTTGTAAGTGAGGATGCTACAGTGGATCTCTCTAATCACGAATTAATGGATGCCCCAACTGATTTGGAAGACTTACTATATGATCAACATTTATTGTTTGAAGGACTTTCAGATGAGTTGGTAGAGTCCTCCTGTGAGGAGTGTTATTCGGAGACTGAGTTGGGTGATGACGAGCTAGATGAGTTTTTCGTGAGGGAAAATCTTCTGTTTGATTTTCCATTTGATTTTTATGGTTTGCACCTGGAGGTTTGTTCTTGGACGAGTAATCCATGTTTTTACATTGAGTGTTACTTAACTTCCCCTACGGAATCACCCATGTCGACTCTCCCTCTGGTTCATTTAACTCGAGTAGATGATTTGTTAGGACACGAGCTAGTCATTTCTAGCCCTTTATATTTGGAGAAGTTTATTATTATCGCCTCCCCATTAGGCTTACTTCGATGGATGTGGGTAAACGTAGTTGGTGACGAGCGTTTTCTACTGGCTATTCATTACGAAATTTTTAAATCAAAATTTAATTCCAAATTTAAAACAAAAACATTAGGCTCCACCGAAATAATTTCTGATTTTAAAGCTCCCGTGCCACCTGACTTAACCCCTTTATCCTCCGTATTTGGGTCTAGTCATGTAGCACATGGATTCTCTCCTCATGTGTCTTGGACGTTAGTATTTCACCTTATGTTATGTCGTACACACTTCCACTCCTTTCTGAGACTGTCCGTCGCTAGAGCTAGTGATTTGGGTTTAGTCTGGTCAGTCCCCGAGCGGATGCCTTCTGGCTCCATTAATAAATTAATATGTAGGAACGCCGACCCATCCAAAATTATGAAGAACGTCGGATTTTATGCTTAAATTTTAGATTTTTATATAGCACAGGGTGTTTCACTTTATTTCAAGCTTCCGGACTTTTTACTGTACGCCTCTGTTCCACCTGAGTGTATTTCTCTGTCGTTTCTACCTACCACTAAATATTCTTTTGGGTTGGGGAGTGTTAGTACTGTCGTGTCTATTTTCCACGTTGACTCCTTGGTTCTTGAACTTGATGGTAAGATGTTAGTTTTATTTCTTTTGCTTGACACCCTTTCGAGTTTCCTCGGAAGTCTTGTTGTTTCTTTGCCAGACAGGTTCTCAGCGCTGATGGATGTACATTCTACTACGACACTGATAGCGGGGCCAGATTTGCCACATGCTGCTGCTGCTTTTGACGGTTCTTCCCCCATGGGCCACTCATCGGTGATGAGTACTTTTGAGTGGGGGAGGATTGATGGAGACGTTGATGATGCGGCTGTCATTGATCCCCATCGGAGAGAGTTTGTGGATTGGGACGATCGCTGCCGCAAGCTTGAGGATGGCTTTTCTTCCACGACGCCACCGCCACTGTACAACCCCATATTCGCTAGGTAGAACCCAAGGGCTTCAATGGTCTGAGTTGGGCTAGCCTCGGGCAAGCCCAAGGGCAAATCAGCAGAGCTCCCGCTTCTTAAGGGGCTCCCGCCTAGCTATGGGCGAGACCCTTTGCGCGAGGATTCGAGCCTCAGGCTAGACGAGCTTCTGCCTCAAGGGAGCTCCCGCCCAGAGGTTGGCGAGAGGACACTGGGTGAGCCTTCAGCGGCAATAGCATTAAGACCACCACGGGCGAGAACCTTCTTGGCCGGAGCTCTCGCCAAGGTAGGTTCAATTGGGACCCGGCGAGAGCCTTCTCGGCTGGAGTTCTTGCCAGGTGGGTCCATGTGGTAGGGCCTAGCGCCCAGGAGAAGATTACTTTATTATTTCTTTATCCCGGGCTCAATTACCTATATGCCCCTGGGATGATAGCGGGATTTGGCTATTGGCAAACCTATCAGGGGTATTTCAGTATTTTCAGGTCAAGAGAAGGCTATAAAAAGACCCATAGGGGCTCTTTGGAAGGCAGGGTTCTCATTTTACTCTCTAACTCCAGTGCTTTCTGAAGAGCTCCCAGTCCGGCTTTTGGTTTTGGAGGGGAAGCTCTCAGAGATCTTTCGGGTGTGAGGTGGGACCTCCCAGCTGAGGCTTTGGGTCAGTCTTAGGACCTTAGCAGCTAGTCAGGGGTCGAGATTTGAGAGAAGTAGGCGTCGGTTGCACTTTGGTTTGTGAACAGTCGTTGAGGTCAATTTTGGCTTCAACAGTTCTGGTGCGGTGAGCGTGGAAGCAGTCGGTGCAAGAAAATCTTGAGTCGAGTCCCATGGCAGGAGGTGAAGGTGAAGGATCTGGCACAGGAGGATCACCCTGTAACACCCCTATCCGTCGTATAGCATATAGCAGTAGGTCCGGCCGGGGCCCGACGCCATATACTACGGACAGACCGGTTGGTTACGCGTTGAAACCATAAAACCAACGTCCTACACAGAGTCATTCTAGCGGAAGCAATTTATTAAGTTGCACAAATACAAGAACCCTGCCAAGCAAGAATGTCCACTACAAAAATAACAATAGGAATGAAAAAAACAAAAGTACCGGCCTTATGGCCTTACAAGGTTTGCTTAACAAAACATGTCTTACATACTTCAGCTCGCAGGCCGGCCATACATGAAATCAACGGAAAGCATAAAGGGGTTAGGCCTTCGAGGGCCAGCACTGCAACATGGGCTTTAGCCCGCTATTTTTCGCTCGGCTCCGCAGCACCTGCAAGCACAAACCACCGCCCGGTGGCAAACAAAAGCAACGGTCAGCTATGCTGACCAAATTATAACGATCCCGCCCCCAAAATCGGGGCTGCGATGCTCTTTCCCTGCACTTTATTAGTATAGGCAATATATTAGTGTGAACACACATCATCACAGGCGTAGGCTCGCACGGCCACGCACCTCGTGCACACAGGGCACATTCACGGCGAACCGGCCAACGTCACATCAATTCAAGCCATAGACGTTCCCGTTCCACCACCGCCTCTTGGACGGCCAACAATATGAGCATTTTGCCTTCCTGTCCTTGGTCATGACAATTTAAGTCATAGACTGCCGAAGACCCTCATCCATGCCAACGGTCCTACCGAACAACATAGACTGGGTACGGTTCCGCCTGACCCGTGCTCATATCGCAACGGCAATTTAAGCCATATGCGCAGGTCAAGACTCACCGAGTCCCGTTTCCGCCACAACAATCACATAACCCGGTTTTCACGTTGGCTCCCCGACCATCGTGTTGGCAAAACTCGCTTTTGCCCAGTTTTTCGGGTGCACCTTGGAGTTAATCTCCAAGGCTCCCTGTTGCAATCTACCACGTAGAAAACCCGAAAACGCCCAAACACCCGGAGTCTTCCCCGGTTCATATGCAATGCAACATCACCGATCCGGCTCTACTTGTCCGGATAGGCTTCACACACAATGCCTATGTCCGTTTTCGCATACGAACTCTACACAAGGGGGACTTTACATATCTACCCCAAGGAACGCTCCAACTCTTCGCTCACTCGCGAGAGAGGGCTTCCTATGCAAAGGGAAAAAGGGTTTCACATGACCAAGGATGAGAAATCGTTACCCTTGCGTTGTTCTGCGGCGCCATCGAAAACTATGCGGTTGGAAAGCACCGCAACGGCGTCACCTCCACGGATCTGGACTCGGATCGCGATTCGGAGCTCCAAAGCTCCTCCGACGGCCGGATCTTGGATTCCTCCTTCCTCCTTGCTCTCCCTTCTCTCTAAACTCTTAGAGAGAGAATGGCTAAAGGAAATGAGGATTCCCAACCCTAAATCCCGGCTAAAACCACCCAGGAGCAGCCCCCCACCGTCGGATCCAAAGTCAAGGAAACGAACGGCCAAGATTAGATCTGAAATCATAAAATCTGGGCCCAACACGGGTTGCAACACGGCCGTGTGCCTGGCCGTGTCACCCATTCGTCGTCTCGACCGATTCAAAAAACCAGCACACGGACTTTGATACGGCCTCCGACACGCCCGTGTCGGGACCCGTGTCACGCCCCCCCCCCCCCCCCCGTGTGCAATCGGCCCGCTTTCCCAACCCGAGAAGGACACGGCACCCGACACGCCCGTGTCGAATTTGACACGCCCGTGTCAGGGCCCGTGTCATGGCCCATGTGCCTTCCTCAGAAAATAGCCCAAAGTGACACGCCCTGGGACATGCCCGTGTCCCAGGCCGTGTGCCTGACACGCCCTGGGACACGCCCGTGTCCCAGGCCGTGTTCCAGCCTTCTACGATCGTCGACCGCCAAAGTGTCGACCGCACGACCCGAGCTCGACACGCCCGACACGGTCTCCGACACGCCCGTGTCGGGGCCCGTGTCACCTGCACCAAAACTTTGTCTTGGCCAAAAGTGATCCCCGTCGCTCCTACAACATTTTGGGGTGTTACAATTCTACCCTCCTTAAAGAATTTCGCCCACGAAATTAATAAAGGAAAAACAGGACTTAACGTAAATCAGTACCTGAGCGGAACAATTCCGGGTACTCCTCCAGCATAGTCTGCTCCCGTTCCCAAGAGAGCTCCTCACGCCCGCAATTATCCCACCGGACCTTAACCATCCGGATCTCCTTGTTACGGAGTCTCTTGACCTCAAAATCTTCAATACAAACGGGCTTGACCTTAGTCGTCAACCCTTCGTCCACCAGTACTTGATCAACTGCGATCACTAGCGAAGGCTCTTGCACCGCCTTCCGCAACACAGAGATGTGGAACACATCGTGTAGCCCACTCAACTCTACCGATAACTTCAAACGATAAGCCGCTTCGCCGACCCGCTCCAGAATCTCAAAGGGTCCAAGGTATCTTGGGCTCAGCTTCTTCAAGCGTCTCACCCGCGAAACACCCTTGAACGGCTTTACTTTCAAGTACACCCAATCGCCCACCCGAACTCCACATTCTGATGCTTGGCATTGTAGTACTTAGCCTGTCTGTCCTGAGCGATCAACAAGCGCTCCCGAATGATCCGCACCAACGAAGTAGCATTCTCCACCTCCTACTTCTTGTACAACCTTGCCTCACCCGTTTCAAGCCACGATAACGGCATGCGACACCTCCTACCATATAGGGCCTCAAAGGGCGCCATCTGGATACTCGCCTGGTAGCTGTTGTTGTACGCGAACTCCACCAAATACAGGTGGTCCTCCCAATGCTTACTGAAGTCCAGAACACACATGCGTAGCATGTCCTCCATCGTTGTATTAACTCTCTCGGTCTGCCCATCCGTCTGCGGATGGAAGACTATGCTGAACTTTAACTTTGTCCCCAGCATCTGCTACACCAACCTCCAATCATTGGACGTGAAACGCCCATCGCGATCACTCACAATGCTGCGAGGCACACCATGCAGTCTAACTATATTGTCAACATATAACTTTGCCAATTTCTCCACTGGATCATCCTTCCTATGCGGAATGAAATGCGACACTTTAGTTAACCGATCTACGATCACCCAGATGGCGTCGTTCCCTTTCTGTGACCTTGGCAACCCATGCACAAAGTCCATAGATATGTCGTCGAACTTCCACTCCGGTATAGGCAAGGACTTCAGAAATCCTCCCGGCTTTTGGCACTCCGCCTTCACCAAGGCGCACGTTAGGCACTTAGCCACAAACAACGCCACATCTTTCTTAAGCCCCGGCCACCAAAACAACTTTTTGAGATCACGATACATCTTCGTGCTCCCAGGGTGGATTGAGTACTTGGTATGATGAGCCTCGTACATCAACTCCGCCCGTAGGTTACTCCCGCTTGGGACGCACAACCGATGATCCTTCCTTAGCAACCCATCTTCCACTGAAAACTGGGAATTTGACCCATCCAACGCTGCCTCCATAAGCTCCTTCATGGAGTCATCTAACTCCAATGCCTGCTGAACCCGATCAGCCAGGTCATACTGGACCTCTGTCCAGTTCAACATTGCTTTGGCGCTCGCCTGCTTGCCAACGCAACAGATCTCAAGCTCCTCCAACTCCCGTATCAGCCGCTCATCATGCACCGACAACCAATTGGCTTGGGCGAGAGCCCTGCGACTCAACGCATCTGCAACTGCATTGCCCTTCCCGGGTACATAATATATTTTGAAGGTGTAGTCCCCCAGGAACTCCATCCACCTCCTCTGCCTCATGTTAAGATCCTTTTGATCCAACAAGTACTTCAGGCTCTTGTGGTCGGTATAAATATCGACTCTTACGCCATATAAGTAGTGCCTCCACAACTTGAGTGCAAATATCATGGCCGCCAACTCCAAGTCGTGCACCGGATAATTTCTTTCATGCACCTTCAGCTGACGCGATCCATACGCAATCACACTTCCATGCTGCAACAACACGCAGCCCAAACCACTACCTGAAGCGTCGCTAAACACCTCAAAGCCCTCGGTCCCACTCGGCAAACTAAGCACTAGCGCCGTGGTCAACCGTCTCTTCAGCTCCTCAAACGCTTACATGCACTCCTGCGCCCACAAGAATCTCTGATCCTTCCTTGTCAACTTCGTGAGAGGTAGCGCTATCCGCGAGAAGTTCTCTACGAAGCGCCTGTAATATCCGGCAAGCCCGAGAAAACTACGGACTTCCGCGATAGAAGACAACGCAGGACACTCCCGTATCGCAACGATCTTCGCCGGATCCACCTCTATACCTTCCCCACTAACAATGTGACCAAGGAACGCTACTGAGGGTAGCCAGAACTCGCACTTAGAGAATTTCGCATAAAGCTCATTCCTCCTCAAAGTCTCCAACACCAGATGCAAGTGCTTGAAGTGATCTTCTTCGCACTGCGAGTACACCAATATATCGTCAATAAAGACGATTACAAAGCGATCCAGGAAATCTCGGAACGTCCTGTTCATCAAGTCCATAAACACCGATGGCTCATTCGTCAGTCCAAACGGCATGACCGTGAACTCGAAATGCCCATACCTTGTGCTGAACGCCGTCTTCGGGATATCACATTCCCTTATCCTCAACTGATAGTACCCTGACTTCAAGTCCAACTTAGAATATACCGACGATCCGACGAACTGATCAAAGAGATCATCAATCCTCGGGATCGGGTACTTGTTCTTCTCCGTCAGCTTGTTCAACTCTCTGTAGTCGATACACAACCGCATACTACCATCCTTCTTCTTAACGAAGAGGATCGGTGCGCTCCAAGGCGACGAGCTTGGACGCACATAACCTTGTTCCATCAGCTCCTCTAGCTGAACTTTCAACTCTGCCATCTCCTTAGGCGCCAACCTATACGGAGCACGAGACACCGGTTTGGCCCCCGGTACGAGCTCGATGGTGAAATCAATCTCCCGCTTCGGTGGGGCTCCGGGAAGACTATCCGGGAACACATCGAGGTATTCACAAACAACCGGGATGCTCTCCAATGCGGACTTTGGCTCCACAGCCCCAACTATTGCGAAGAACAGCTCTGCACCAACACGAACTGCCTTTACCACCTGAAGAGCAGACATCAGCGTCTTGCTCAACCCCTTGAGTCCCTCGAATGTTGTCTCTCGCCCAACACCCAGCTTGACCTCCTTCCGGTCGCAGTCAATCCAAGCTTTCTGCTCCGAAAGCCAATCCATCCCAAAGATCACGTCGAACTCTACTAGCGGCAGTAATGATGCTAGCAAGTCGAACTCTTGGCTCCCAATGTGAACCTTTACGGCGCACACTCTGTCCGCACGCATCGAGCACCCATTTGGTAGAAGCACATCCAACTTGTCCTTCACCATCGAAGAAGGGACTCCGATGCGCGATATAAAATATTCGGACAAGAAGGAGTGTGAAGCTCCCGTATCGAACAGTGCCCGTGCCGAACTATCGCTAATCAAAACAAAGCCTATGCAAACCATATTAGGCTAACAAGCAATAAACAACAGTATCTAAGTTAACTTGCTATAAATTAACTCGTACCTGTCACCACATCCGCTTGTTTAATGGCCTCTTGTTGGCCCAAGTTATAGACTCTAGGCTGATTCGGAGCATAGTGGGACGCGGTTGACTCCACTGCCTTGCCCTTCTCTTCGTAAGTAGCTCCTTGCTTTCTCTCGGACTTTGGGCATCCGCTCCAGCAATCGCGGGCAAAGTGCCCCGTCTTTCCACACGTGAAACAAGCGCCCGGGGTTCGATTAATAGTTGCCCCCGAGGCACCCGTAGAAGAAGCTGGACCTGACGTCCTAGCCTTCTTGAAGAATTTTCGATAGCCCGACTTCGACGTAGTCGGCGCTTTGAACTCTGATTTCTTCCCGCCAGAATCCTTCTTAGCTTGCACATTTCTCATGTCCTTCTCCAAGGACCGGGCCGAGTTGACCAAGGTTAGGAAACCCTGCGCCATGGGCCCTGACAGTAGCAACCTCAACTCATCTCTTAACCCTTCGTAGAAGCGGTTAGTCTTTCGCTCCTCGTCGGCAAAGGTAGTGCTAGCATATCTCCCCAACCGAGTAAACTCGTGGAGGTACTCGTCTACAGTGCTATCTCCTTGCACCAACTTTTGGAACTCGTTCTCCAACGCTGAGGGGAGGTATCGAGCCATGAACAATCTCGAAAACTCCGCCATAGGAACTTCGGCCAACGGCCTTCCCCTCAACGGGTGTAGCTCTAGGCCTTCCCACCATAACTTTGCGTCCCCATCCAACAGGAACGTCGCTATCGTGGCCTTCTGCCACTCTTCCGTTTCAGTAGCTGTCATCACCCTATTGACTCTTGAGAGCCAATCTTCAGCCTGGGTCGGGGTTCCCGTTCCCGAGAACACCGGTGGGTAGAAGCCCATCACATGCTTCAACTGTCTTTCAGTTGCTCTCCGAGGCAACTCTGGCTCCACTGCCACCTGCTCAACCCTTCTAGGCTCCGCCGCTTGGAGCGGCACTTGCTCCCCCGCAGGAGCAGGCTGCTGCACCTGTCATGTAGGTTGCGCATTAATCATAGCAAAAACAGCTTCTGCCACCAATCTAATGGTCTCGGCAGACGGAGGTGTTGTAGGCGCTTTACTTGGCGCACTGCTTGCCTCAGAAACTGGCCGTTCTGACGGCCCAGCACCACTCCTGGTCACCTATAATCGTGCAAAACACCGATAAGCGACCAAAAATTACTGCAAACAGCAATTATAGGAACACGCAGGTTCCTCAAACATGTGTATTTTCATTCCTAAGTGGACATTCATGGGTTCTTTTCATGTTATAACGATGAAGCACACATGTGCTCACCACCCCTTAAACTGAATTCGTCCACGAATTCATTTAAGTTTGACCTAAACCATTAGTATGATACCAATTTGTAACACCCCTATCCGTCGTATAGCATATAGCAGTAGGTCCGGCCGGGGCCCGACGCCATATACTACGGACAGACCGGTTGGTTACGCGTTGAAACCATACAACCAACGTCCTACACAGAGTCATTCTAGCGGAAGCAATTTATTAAGTTGCACAAATACAAGAACCCTGCCAAGCAAGAATGTCCACTACAGAAATAACAATAGGAATGAAAAATACAAAAGTACCGGCCTTATGGCCTTACAAGGTTTGCATAACAAAACATGTCTTACATACTTTGGCTCGCAGGACGGCCATACATGAAATCAACGGAAAGCATAAAGGGGTTAGGCCTTCGAGGGCCAGCACCACAACATGGGCTTTAGCCCGCTATTTTTCGCTCAGCTCCGCAGCACCTGCAAGCACAAACCACCGCCCGGTGGCAAACAAAAGCAACGGTCAGCTATGCTGACCAAATTATAACGATCCCGCCCCCAAAATCGGGGCGGCGATGCTCTTTCCCTGCACTTTATTAGTATAGGCAATATATTAGTGTGAACACACATCATCACAGGCATAGGCTCGCACGGCCACGCACCTCGTGCACACAGGGCACATTCACGACGAACCGACCAACGTCACGTCAATTCAAGCCATAGACGTTCCCGTTCCACCACCGCCTCTTGGACGGCCAACAATATGAGCATTTTGCCTTCCTGGCCTTGGTCACGACAATTTAAGCCATAGACCGCCGAAGACCCTCATCCATGCCAACGGTCCTACCGAACGACATAGACCGGGTACGGTTCCGCCTGACCCGTGCTCATATCGGAATGGCAAATTAAGCCATATGCGCAGGTCAAGACTCACCGAGTCCCGTTTCCGCCATAACAATCACATAACCCGGTTATGTTCACGTTGGCTCCCCGGCCATCGTGTTGGCAAAACTCGCTTTTGCCCAGTTTTCCGGGTGCACCTTGGAGTTAATCTCCAAGGCTCCCTGTTGCAATCTACCACGTAGAAAACCCGAAAAATGCCCAAACACCCGGAGTCTTCCCCGGTTCATATGCAATGCAACATCACCGATCCAGCTCTACATGTCCGGATAGGCTTCACACACAATGCCTATGTCCTTTTTCGCATACGAACTCTACACAAGGGGGACTTTACATATCTACCCCAAGGAACGCTCCAACTCTTCGCTCACTCGCGAGAGAGGGCTTCCTATGCAAAGGGAAAAAGGGCTTCACATGCCCAAGGATGAGAAATCGTTACCCTTGCGTTCTTCCGCGGCGCCATCGAAAACTATGCGGTTGGAAAGCACCGCAATGGCGTAACCTCCACGGATCTGGACTCGGAACGCGATTCGGAGCTCCGAAGCTCCTCCGGCAGCCGGATCTTGGATTCCTCCTTCCTCCTTGCTCTCCCTTCTCTCTAAACTCTTAGAGAGAGAATGGCTAAAGGAAATGAGGATTCCCAACCCTAAATCCCGGCTAAAACCACCCAGGAGCAGCCCCCCACCATCGGATCCAAAGTCAAGGAAACGAACGGCCAAGATTAGATCTGAAATCATAAAATCTGGGCCGAACACGGGTTGCAACACGGCCGTGTGCCTGGCCGTGTCACCCATTCTCCGTCTCGACCGATTCGAAAAACCAGCACACGGCCTTTGACACGGCCTCCGACACGCCTGTGTCACCTGTGACATGCCCGTGTCGGGACCCGTGTCACGCCCCCCCCCCCCCCCCCCCCCCCGTGTGCAATCGGCCCGCTTTCCCAACCCGAGAAGGACACGGCCTGCGACACGGCACCCGACACGCCCGTGTTGAATTTGACACACGCGTGTCAGGGCCCGTGTCATGGCCCGTGTGCCTTCCTCAGAAAACAGCCCAAAGTGACACGCCCTGGGACACGCCCGTGTCCCAGGCCGTGTTCCAGCCTTCTAGGATCGTCGACCGCCAAAGCGTCGACCGCACGACCCGAGCTCGACACGCCCGACACGGCCTCTGACACGGCCGTGTCGGGGCCCATGTCACCTGCACCAAAACTTTGTCTTGGCCAAAAGTGATCCCCGTCGCTCCTACAACATTTTGGGGTGTTACACACCCACCCAGGGAGAAGAGACGACAAGGAAGATGTTAGAGGATTTCAGGCGAGAGGTCATGCAGACGATCAGCTTGGCCTTCTCGGCAAGGAATGAGTGGGAGACGCCGCAAGCTCCTGTGGAGGCGGTTCCGCTGTTAGGCGAGAACGCCCCAGGGCAGCTCCCCGGGAAGGAAGTCCCGGTGGAGGCAGGCGAGAAGGATGTGGCTGCACGGGAGCTTTTCCCAGGCTGCGTCCCGGAAAGGAGTTTCCGGTGGATCTGGGCGAGAAGGAGGCGACAGTGCGGGAGCTCTTCCCCGGGCACGGTCTCGCGGATCGGTCCAGCCAGCCGTGGTCGCGGGACGGGCCCTCTCGCCAGGCAGGGGGAGAGACCCCTTTTAGTGAGCTCATCGTCTCGGCCCCAGTGCCGGAGGGGTTCAGGGAGCCGGATATTACCTACTACACCGGGAAGGATGACCCGGTTCAGCACGTGCAATGGTTTGAGGATGTGGTGTCGATAAGGCAGATGTCAGATGCCTTCAAGTGTAGGCTTTTCGCCATCACCCTGAAAGAGAAGGCCAGGGACTAGTTCCACCAATTGCCGGCGAGCTCGATTTATAGTTTTGAGGACCTGCGCAGGGGTTTTCTGTTGAGGTTCTTGACTTCGAAGAAGCGGAAGAAGGAGGCTGAGTGCCTGTTTGCGGTGAGGCAGAAGCCAGAGGAGACGTTGGGTCATTATGTTGACCGGTTCCAAGAGGAGATTCTCCTGGTCCAGGAGGTCCCGGGGTATGCACTGATGCTTGCCATCACCCTGGGGCTGAGGCCGGGGTTTTTTAGCATGGAGCTGAAGAGAGTGCCCCCTCTCTCTTTTAAGGAGCTCATGGAGAGGGCGACAAAGGAGATAGACTTCGAGAGGGCAAACACTGTGTTTGCGAGGAAGCTGGTCAGGTTGGCGGAGGATGATGTGAAGGAGCCGACAGCAGGGAGGCAGAGAGAAGTGAGAGAGCAGAGGGAGTCAAGGGAAGATAGGAGGAGGGAAGAACCCCGAGGGCAGGGACAGCAGCATGGGGGGGCCAGGGAGCTGAACAACCGATTGGGTTGGAGGCCTCAGGAAGGCCGCCCCCAGGGCCAAGGGGGTTTTCAAGGAAGAGACAACTTCCGGGAGCCGAGAAGACTCGAGCAGGGAGGATGGAGGCAGGGACCGAGAGGTCACCCCCCACCACCGCAGGAGGCCATGGAGGTGGGGAGAGGAAGAGGAAGAAGAATTTGAGGAGCAGGGAGAAGAGGAGGAGGAGAAGGAAGAGGGGGCAGGGTGGCGTTGCCCTATTGTGACTTCCATCAGGAGGAAGGTCACGCAACGGCCACCTGCCCAGAATTTCTAGAGGTGAGGGAGGCCAGAGGAGCGGGAAGGCAAGACCCGCCTACAAGGATCGTGTTGGTACCCTAGTTTGATTTGAGTTCAGTCCTCTCCTTTGTGCCCCTTGACCCAAGAAATATCTATGGTCAATGGTTAGGAGTCTAGCTGTAGGGTCCTCGCTTTTCCAAATTGAGAATTTGGTTAAGTAGGTTTTTCGTTCGACTATAGTCGAACGCCGTTCGACTATCGTCTATCGGCTGATCGACGATCGTCTATCAGTTGGTCGACGCTCTGTTCTGCGCTGATAGTTCGACTATCTGTTGATAGTTCGACTATCTGTTCTGCGCTGATAGTTCGACTATCTGTTGATAGTTCGACTATCTGTTCTGCGCTGGTAGTTCGACTATCTGTTGATAGTTAGACTATCTGTTCTGCGCTGGTAGTTCGACTATCTGTTGATAGTTCGACTATCTGTTCTGCGCTGGTAGTTCGACTATCGGTTGATAGGTCGACTATCTATTCTGCGCTGGTAGTTCGACTATCGGTTGATAGGTCGACTATCTGTTCTGCGCTGGTAGTTCGACTATCGGTTGATAGGTCGACTATCTGTTCTGCGCTAGTAGTTCGACTATCGGTTGATAGGTCGACTATCTGTTCTGCGCTGGTAGTTCGACTATCGGTTGATAGGTCGACTATCTGTTCTGCGCTGGTAGTTCGACTATCTGTTGATAGATCGACTATCTTGTTTGTTTTGATAGTTCGACTATCTTTTGATAGATCGACTATCTGTTTTCTGAGGTAGGTCGACTATCTGCTTGATAGTTCGACTATCTCTGTGCGCTTGATAGCTCGACTATCTGTCCTAGATAGTTCGACTATCTGATAGTTCGACTATCTGTCCTGATAGTTCGACTATCTGCTGCGGTAGCTCGACTATCTGTTTGATAGCTCGACTATCTGGATCGTTCGACTATCTGCCCGATAGTTTGACGATCTCCTGGCGTCGTTCGACGATCTTCGAAGGTCGTTCGACGTTTTCTGTCTGCCTTTGTATTTTGTATTTATTTATTATATTTAATTAATTAATACATTTTCTGGCACTCTATTTTAAGCTGTATGATAAAGCTTCCAGGCATTATTTGCTCTATTCTTATTGCCTGAGTTCAAATCTTTTAAGATAAAGTTGTTTGTCTTATTAGCTGTCTCTTTAAATTACTTTATCTGCTGACAGCCCTTTATAGCCGTTAGACTGAAAAGTCTTCTTTTGCTATAAAGAGATTGTTTCTGATGTGACTTTATTTAGTCATTCTGTTATCTGATTTAAGCCTGCAGCTTCTTAGAAAGTGATTTATTCCCTTTATAGAATGTTTTGCTGCAGAGATATTTCTGTCTTCTTAATATTTACAGCCCAGGTCTCCAGGCTTAGAAGAAGACAAATAATTCAAATGGAAGAGAGCCGTTGCTTGCTGATAATATTTAAAGGACCTTTTGAAGAAGGATTGAAGCTAGTGTTACACACATATTCTCAAGCACTCAAGCCTTCATCAAGCTCAAGCTTCCTGCTCTCAGCAAACTCCATCTAACTGAGAAGTGTTAAGATCTTCATCTCTTCTTCACCTGAGTTCTCCTGCTTTCAGGAAGTTCAACTCAGAGTCTCTTTGAAGAAGAAGAAGAAGATAGCTGCTTGAAGAACTTTGATTTTATTATTTCTTTTCTTCCTGTAGCCCTTTTCCTTCAGAATTTTCTGAAGAGTTTTTCTGCACTGAAGCAAGACTTCACCTGGACATTCTTGAGCCAGGGGGAGCCTTGATTCTTTAGACCATTCTAGCTCAGTGCAAGCTTTTTGTGCTTCTCTAATCTATTGTAAAATAGAGAAGACATCTTAACCTTCTTCCCCCTCCTGTACAGGGTTATTACTCCCTTCAAAAGTATCCCTTGGTGGCAGGGCACCTGATCAAAAACCTGTGCTTGGTTTTTAGACACCTGATCAAAAGTCTAAAGGGTCTCTGGATCTACCTGAAGAAGATCTTGTTGGTGGCAGGGCACCTGATCAAAAACCTGTAGTGGATTCCTACCGTTTGGGTAGAAGAGTGGACGTACCCAAGTTGTTTGGGGAACCACTATAAATTTCCTTGTGTCGTCTGGATTCAACTGTTTAATTCCTGTACTGTGGCTGTGAATAGATATAACTAGGTTGCTAGTTGCTGTTTAGGTTTTCCAAGCTTTAACTGTAATTACAGTTAGCTTGTGTTTGCACATCACTTGTGTTAGGCTTTAAGGTTAAATCAATATCTATAATCTCTTCATTCCGCACTTCACTCCAAGGGAGTTGAGTAGACAGTTAAGTTTTGTATTGTGCAAAATTTGATTACTCTATTCACCCCCCCTCTAGAGTAGTATCTATCCCTTCACTTTCAATTGGTATCAGAGGGAGGTTGACTGACTGTATAGGCTAACACCTAAGTCACAAGATCCTGATAGATACCAAGAGCTTATAGATATTCACTATCATGGCCCAGTCCAAGGATTACTCTAGCACCAGACCTCCAGCATGCAACTTAGCAAAGTTTGGCATCTGGAAGGCAAGGATCAAACTTTATATGAATTCTATTGATGAGAGTATTTTTGCTTCTATTTTGTCAGGTCCCCCAAGAGCACCTGCTGCAGCCACTGCCTCATCATCTGATATGAGTGCAGTGCCTCCTCCAGACTATAATGATGAATACAAGAAGGCCAAAATTGCTGATGCCAAGGCAATGAACATACTGGCTCAGACAATGTCTGATGAGGTGTTCCAGAAGGTGGCTGACTGCTCCTCAGCAAAGGCCATGTGGGACACACTGAACCAGATTGTAGCTGGTTCAGCTGATGAAAGGAAGGACAGGAGGTCCAACCTTATCTCACAGTATGAGAACTTCAAGAAGACTGATGCTGAATCAGTTGAAGCTATGTACACCAGGCTCAGCTCAATCATCAATGAGCTGAGGACCCTGGACAAAGACATATCATTGACAGAGGTCAATGATAAGATTCTTATGTGCTTCCCTAGCACATGGGATCTAAGAATCTGGCCCATCAAGGAAGCCAGAAGCACCAATGAGATTTCAACTGAAGCTCTCCTCGGCAAGCTCAAGTCTTTTGAGCAAGTGCTGAAGACCAGAGAAGCAGAAGCTGAAGCCAAGACCCCCACTCCAACAAGAAAAGAGCAATCTCTAGCTCTTAAGGCTGCAGATGTTTCTGAAGGCAGCCAATCCAATGAGGAACTTATGGCACTGTTTTCCAAGAGGTTTCTCAAGATGGGGAGAAAGGAGTTCAGAAAGAAGTCTTCACGCTATGAAGACAAACCAAGGTATGATCGATCTCCTGCTAAAGAAATTATTTGCTATGGTTGCAGGAAGCCTGGACACATTTTGCCAGAGTGTCCAGAGGAGAAGAACAAGGAAAAGAGAAAGGACAAAGAACAACACAGGAAGCACTCCAAGCCATCCTCCTACAAAAACAAGAAGAAGGAGAGAGGTTTCATTGCTGAAACCTGGAGTGATTCTGATGAAGAATCATCCTCATCAAGCTCCAGTGAAGATGAGGAAGAGAAGAAGGCCAAAGAAATTTGCCTAATGGCAATAGATGCCTGCAGCAACCACTCTGCTGCAGAGAGTTCTGATTCTGATGAAGAGATGCCTACTGAAGATGAGGTACTTTCATCTTATGATTTTACTTCAGAAGAGTTTAAGTTAGAATTTAAATCTTTGTGTTTAGATTTAATTAGTTCAGAAAAGGAGATAAAAGAACTTAGAAATAGGTTAGCTGACTCAGATTCAATAGCCTCTGAAAACATTAGGTTAAAGGAAGATCTCACTACTTGTAGTGAAGAAATTAAATTTCTTAAAATAGAATTAGCTAAGTCTAAGAGATTAGAAGAATCCCTTAATGGTAGAAGTCTTAAGCTGTTAGAAATTACCAGCATGACTAACACTAGGTCAGGTAATGATAAATTAGGCTTAGGAGCTTCTCCCAGTGAACCCCCAGTCCTCCTTAAAAATAACCTTTCAACTCCAGTGAACTTCATTTCAGCTAGTGGAAAGAAGAACACTGAGCAAGTAAACCTTGTAAATAAAACCCTAAATAAAGCTAAGAGAGAAAAGAGAAAGAAGTTTTTCAAAGAAATGCAAAGAGCGTCGAACGCCGCTCGACGATCGGATGCTCCATGGTCGAACGAAGCTCGACGATCTGAGCGCCCATCGTCGAACGTCGATCGACGATTTCAATATGATTTTCAAAATCATAATCAGTATCATAGAAACCTAAATGAAAATAGAAACCCTAGGTTTGTTGACCCATCATCTGCATGGAGAATCCCACCTAGGAGATCTCACCCACTAGGTTATCACCCTCAGCCTGCATTCTCTTATATCTCCAGTTTTTCTTATGTGAAAAACAAGGGACCCAAGGTTACCTGGGTCCACTCTGTCTAAATAGTTGTTTTGCAGGTGAAGGCCTATCCAATCACTCTAAATAAGTGGTATTTGGATAGTGGATGCTCTAAGCATATGACAGGAAACAAAGAGCTTCTGTCAAAATACAAAGCTAAGCTCGGCCCAAAGGTTATCTTTGGAGACTCCAGCTGTGGTCAGACAGAAGGCTATGGCAAGATCACGATTGGAGCAGTTACATTCAAGAGAGTTGCTTATGTCAATGGACTGAAGCATAATCTGATTTCAGTTAGCCAGCTATGTGATGCTGGCTACCAGGTTTCTTTTTCTAACTCCTCTTGCAATATTACTTTAAATAATAATGTTGTTTTAATAGGTAATAGAATAGGCAATATATATTTAGTAGATTTTAATTCATCTCACTCTGAAATATGCATGTTTAATGAAGTAACCCTTAATAATAATTCGCTTTGGCATAAAAGGCTTAGTCATGTAAACCTTAAGAATATCTCTAGGTTATCTAAGCACAACCTTGTTAGAGGTTTACCTTCTTGCCCCTACAAGAAGGAGAGTCTATGCAAGGCTTGTCAGCTAGGCAAGCAAACCAAGAATTCATTTAAATCTGTAAATAAAAGTGATTCTCCTAGAATCCTGTATTTATTACATTTGGACCTTTTTGGCCCAATAAATGTACAGAGTTTAGGAGGGAAGTATTACACATTAGTGATTGTAGATGACTTCTCTAGGTTCAGTTGGGTTTTCTTTTTGAGAACTAAGTCTGATAACTTCAAAGCCCTTACAGACTTTCTACTTTGTGTGCAGACTGAGTACTCTACTCATGTGGCCTTGATCAGAAGTGATCATGGTACTGAGTTTGACTCTCTTCTCATGCAAGAATTCTGTGAGAGAGAAGGTATCAAACATAGCTTCTCAGCTCCTAGAACTCCCCAACAAAATGGGGTAGTTGAAAGGAAGAATAGAACACTAATTGAAGCTGCTAGCACATTGTTGGCAGATGCTAACATGCCTCTATCCTATTGGGCAGAAGCTGTTAGTACAGCCAACTATGTCTTGAATAGAAGTTTGATACACAAACTTAAGTGTAAAACTCCTTATGAGTTGCTTAAAGGAAAGAAACCAAAAATTAATTACTTTAGAATTTTTGGCTGTACTGTTTATATTCATAACAATAATAAAGAATATATTAGAAAATTTGAAGCAAAAGCTTCAATGGGAATCATGCTTGGATATTCCCAAGTAAGCAAAGCTTATAGGGTTTATAACAAATCAACCTGTAAGATAGAAGAATCTGTGCATGTCTCATTTGATGAGCATCAGATGTTTTACAAGGAGAAAGAAAATTCTCCTTCCTCCAGTTCTTTGCAGGTACCTGATGCCCCTCAAGAAATCCTTCAACTATCAACTCTTCAGATCACTGAATCAGACAGTGATGAAGACATTGCTGAAGCTGTTGAAGCTGTTGCTGTACCACCAACAGTAGATCAAATTCCTCCTGAGGAATTAATCCCAACTGTTGCTGAAGATCACATCCCACCTGCTGATATTGTCACACTTAGAGATCACCCCACATCTCAAGTGATTGGAGACATATCAGCTGGTGTGCAAACAAGACATCAATTAAGACAGGATGTGATGCATGCTTGTTTCCTCTCACAGGTTGAGCCCCTCACCTTTAAAGATGCAGAGCTAGATCCCCACTGGATCATTGCAATGCAAGAGGAACTCAATCAGTTTGAGAGATGTAAAGTTTGGACTTTGGTTCCAAGACCTAAAGGCCAAATGATCATAGGCACCAAGTGGGTGTATAGAAACAAGTTAGATGCAAATGGAATAATAGTAAGGAATAAAGCTAGGCTTGTAGCTCAGGGCTACAGACAGGAGGAAGGTATAGACTATGACCAAACCTTTGCTCCTGTTGCAAGGCTAGAAGCAATAAGGATCTTCTTGGCCTATGCAGCCTACATGAAGTTTAAGGTGTTCCAAATGGATGTCAAAAGTGCATTCCTAAATGGTGAGCTTAAGGAAGAGGTGTTTGTTGAACAACCACCAGGGTTTGTTTCTTCAACTCAGCCTTCTCATGTTTTTAAGTTGCAGAAAGCTCTTTATGGACTAAAGCAAGCTCCTAGGGCCTGGTATGAGACTCTAGCTAGTTTCCTGTTAGAGCACAACTTTACTAGGGGAGTAGTTGATAGAACCCTTTTCGTCAAGCATCACAAGGACACAATCCTGTTAGTTCAGGTGTATGTAGATGATATTATCTTTGGCTCCACTGATCCCAAACTATGCAAAAAGTTTTCCAACTTGATGCACTCTAAGTTTGAGATGAGTAGTATGGGTGTGCTGTCTTACTTTCTTGGTCTCCAAGTTAAGCAAGATGCTGATGGTATCTTCATCTCCCAATCCAAATATGCCAAGGAATTGGTAAAGAAATTTGGGATGGCTGATGCTTCAGCAATGCCTACACCCATGGCTACTAATGTAGTTATTGATTCTGATGATCACGGCAAGCCAGTTGATCAAAAGACTTATAGGGCCATTGTTGGTTCCCTATTATATCTAACTGCAAGTAGGCCAGATATAATGTTTGCTACATGCCTTTGTGCTAGATTCCAGGTCAACCCCAAGGAATCTCATCTGATTCTTCTAAAAAGAATCCTGAGATACCTGAAAGGATGTCCAAATCTAGGACTTTGGTACCCAGCTGAGTCAGAGTTTGAATTAATTGGATATTCTGATTCTGACTATGCTGGTTGCAGAGTTGACAGGAAGAGCACCTCAGGAACTTGCCAGTTCCTGGGAGAGAGATTGGTCTCTTGGTTCTGTAAGAAGCAGGCTTCTGTCTCAACTTCAACTGCAGAGGCTGAATATATAGCAGCTGCCAGTTGTTGTTCACAGATCCTGTGGATTCAAAACCAGCTTGTGGATTATGGTTACTCACACAAGAACACCAAGATCATGTGTGATAGTACCAGTGCTATTTCTATTGCACAAAATCCAGTGCACCACTCTAGAACCAAGCACATTGAGATTAGGCACCATTTCCTGAGAGATTGTGTGGAAAAGAACAAGATCTGTCTTGAGTTCATATCCACTGAGTTTCAGAGAGGTGATATATTCACCAAGCCTTTAGATGAACAGAAGCATCTGTTCTTTTTAGTCCAACTAGGCATGATCAATGGACGAGACTAAGTGTGACGATATCTGCCTATGTTGAGGTCTGCTTGAAGATCGTCGAACGATGATCGAAGATCGTCGAACGGATTGAGCCTATCGTCGACCTCTGGTTAATGATAGCTTATCTGTTTGAAGATCGTCGATCGACGTTCGACCATCGTCGAACAGGCTGAGCTTATCGTCGATCTCTACTCAACGACAGCTTATTGCTTGTGAAGCCAGAATTAGCCGAACGATGGTTCGACTATTCTGCTTCTGAGCCGATCGTCGAACGGCCGTTCGACTATCGGTTCAAGATCTTTTTAATAGATCGACTATTTCCGGTCCAATATAAAGCCGATAGTCGACCTAGGTTAAAAGATCGTGTGCTTTATCGTCGACGGAGCGTGCCCTTTCGCATTCTGCTTTCCCGCTTGCGATTTTCTGGCGCTTCGTCTTTCTCGTTCTCTCTCCAGCTTTCTCGTGCTCTCTCCGGCGAATCCATGGCGATTTCCCCAGCTGTTCTAGCCGTTGTAAAGTTTGATGCCGGATTCAGTGTGGATTTCGAAGCTTTCAGCAGTTGCGATGCCGGAATCGTGGAAGTTCTCCAGCTCTGCAGGGATCAAGGTCTAGAGAAGCTGATGTCTGAAAGGATCAAGATCAACATTCCAGAGATAAAAGAATGGGCTTTCACGTCGTCTTCCACAGACGAATCGATGATCGGTACCATCGGCGGAGTAGAAGTTATCCTGACTCCGGCCGTTCTTTCTGATGTTTTTGGTTTAGTTATTGGTGACGAAGATTATGAGCAAGATGCTCAGGAGTTCGGAAGGATGCTTGTTGAGCTGGGACATGCCGAGGGCATTCCCACCAAGCTGCTCAAGGTAAACTTTCCCTTCAAGATCAAGTTCCTCGCTGAGGTAGTCGGAAAAGTGCTCCTAGGGAAGCACTCTGCCCATGATAATATAACAAGACAGCAATTTGCACTTATGTGTGCAATTGTTAATCGAAAAAGAATCGATTGGGCAGCTGTTCTGTTTGATTTAATCAGGAAGAAGACAGGAAAGAAGGAAGTCACCCTGGGAAGGGTTATTGGAATTTTCCTTAAGGAGAAATTCCCCCAGCTGCTGAGTTCTGCCGCAACTACAATCAACGCCAGCAAGAAGATGGATCCCCACTTGTTCTCTAAGTGGAAGAGGACATTTGTGAAATCTGCTCCAGCAACATCTGAGGGCACAAGGACTGCATCAGTCGCTCCTCAACCTGTTGAAGCTGGCTCAGCTATTCCTTCCTCCTCCTCTGTTTTGCCGTCTACCTCAGTTGAAGTACCATCAACTTCTGCTGAGGTACGACCCTCTTCTTCTGCTGCACCTGAAACAACTGTGGTTGTTCCTCTGTCTCCTCCAGCTTCTCCTCTACCTGCTCATCTGGCTAGGATATCTGCTCCTAGCTTTGATTTGTTAGGATCAGAGAGAATTCTTACTCCTGAATCTCCAATTCATTCTCCAATTCATTCCCCAATAAATTCTCCTGCTCCATCTCCTGCTAGATCCCCTGTTCACACCATCCTCCATCCCAGCACATCTACCATATCTGCTGCAGCTCCATCCACCTCTCTTTCATCATCTTTTGAAATAACTCCTGATTTCATCTCGCGCATTGTGGAGCTGATTACCCCATCAATCAAAACCATGATTGACGAGGCAATCGCTCCCCTTGCTGCCTCCATTGATCTATTATCTGCTTCCATCAAATCCCTCTCCAAATCAGCTGAGCCATCTTCCTCTAGGGGCCTGGTTTCAGTACCCACTGAAATCAGGCAGGGGGAGATGTTCAATGAAGATGTCTCAGGCCTTCCTGCCTCTCCTTCAGTAGTGAAAGATTCAGTCTTATCTACCTAGCCAAAATCCGCTCAAGTTGAGCCAGAAGAAGTTCCAGATGTTGTTATGACTGTTCAGGAAGAGACAGCTCCAGCTGAGGAAGAGATTGTTCCAGCTGAGGAAGTGGTAACTCCAGCTGAGGAAGAGATTGCTCTAGTTAAGCAAGTTGTAGCTCCAGTTTTGACTGAGAAAGAAATATCAGATGGAATCCTGCTATCAGAAATAGCAGTGAAAGTATGCTTAGAGGATCTAACTACCCCTATGATTGCCAGATTCTTAGAAGGAATCATAACCTCTTATCTGAATGAATCATGGGAAATGGTTAAATATGAAGGTAATTCTTTCATTCGTTTTGTTGATGAGTCTATTAATTTGATAGTCTGTGAATACCTTGAAGGAATGATCTCTGTTTATTTAGCAGATCTGTATTCATAATTTTACAGATATTATTAAAGAAGATTTAACTGCTCAAATCATAGCAGTAGTTTCTGAGGCTGACCCAAGTATTCCTGCTACTCAAGTAGACCCTGAGTTGGAATCCTTCTTAGATAATAAAGAAGATGAGTCTGAGAAAGAGGAAGTCAAAGTTGACTCTTCTGTTTTGAGTTTGGAAGAAGCTCAAGCTAGAGCAGCATGGGAATTAAGAGTTCAATCTCTAAAAGAGAAAGAGAAAGATTTGCAATGTGAAAAGTCATCCATCTGGGATGACTCTCCAGGTGTAGATTTAGACTCCCTTCTGGCTATGGATGCCATGGAAGAAGAAAAAGAAAAGTCTGCCTCAAAGCTTAAAGAAAAGGCTGTCTCAGAAGCCTATGATCCCTATGAGAACCCTCCATCATCCCATTCTGATGATGATGATGATTCAGATGTTTCTGAAAAGTCAAAGAAAAGGAAATCTGCTGCAAAGAAAAGAAAAGCTGCTCCTCCTCCACCTCCAAATAAGGATAATGACATTCCCTATTATGTTTTGAAGGGCATTGACCCCAAATCCAAGGATTTTAAGCATTGGATGTGGTTTTCGAAAAATCAGCAAAAAGAAAGGAAGAGAACTAAGAGGTATGACAGTCCAGTCTCCAGATGGACTCCCAAAGGTCCTCCTCCACCTCCAGGTGCAGAAGCCTCTGGGAATCTACCTGCTAATCAATCTGCCGCCTATGGAAAATCTGCGTCTGCTCAGCCCCAACCAAGACAAGGTCATCAAAGTTCTCAAGGCAGATCATCTTATGGTTCTCAAAGACAAGCGAAGGAGGTTGTGGCCCAAAGACCAACTTTTTCCCCACCTCCTTCTCCAGTTCAATCTGAGAAAAGTGTTTCAAAAGGTAAATAGTTTACAGTGTTTTAAAACCTTCTAGCAAGTCCCTTTTGCTAAGTTTATTCTAATGTCTTATCTAGATAAAATAGCTGATGCTGCTTCTCCAGAGCCCGTATATGAAAATCCTGAGCTCGATCCTAATTTTAGGATGGCTCGCTTTCAAGAGCTTGTAGGAGCAGCCCAAATAAGAAAAGCAAGAGCCGAAGGTAAAGATACAACTGGTTTTACTACCATGTCAGCTTATAGAAAGAAAGAATTTGAGAAATTCCAAGTCAATCCTGAGATATTTGATCCAGCAAAGTACATGGAAAAACATCCTGAAGCTGTTGTCCCCAGAGCTACAGAGCTAAAGATCCTTGGAGTGCAGGATTTAAAGATGTCAAAGAAGGAATCAGATGACCCTCTTCGAAAAATTTCTTTTGTCTCTAGTTCTTCTGATCCATTACCTGACCCTAAAGATTCTTAATAGTTTGATTAAACTGCTGTGATATATTTGATTATTTGTTTATCTGATTGATAATCTGCCAGTTTATTGTTAACTATTTGATGAATTTATTTTGTTTGTTTTATTGCTAGCTGTTTTAGATTTTGAGAGACTTAACTCAAATAGGGGGAGATTGTTGGTACCCTAGTTTGATTTGAGTTCAGTCCTCTCCTTTGTGCCCTTGACCCAAGAAATATCTATGGTCAATGGTTAGGAGTCTAGCTGTAGGGTCCTCGCTTTTCCAAATTGAGAATTTGGTTAAGTAGGTTTTTCGTTCGACTATAGTCGAACGCCGTTCGACTATCGTCTATCGGCTGATCGACGATCGTCTATCAGTTGGTCGACGCTCTGTTCTGCGCTGATAGTTCGACTATCTGTTGATAGTTCGACTATCTGTTCTGCGCTGATAGTTCGACTATCTGTTGATAGTTCGACTATCTGTTCTGCGCTGGTAGTTCGACTATCTGTTGATAGTTCGACTATCTGTTCTGCGCTGGTAGTTCGACTATCTGTTGATAGTTCGACTATCTGTTCTGCGCTGGTAGTTCGACTATCGGTTGATAGGTCGACTATCTGTTCTGCGCTGGTAGTTCGACTATCGGTTGATAGGTCGACTATCTGTTCTGCGCTGGTAGTTCGACTATCGGTTGATAGGTCGACTATCTGTTCTGCGCTGGTAGTTCGACTATCGGTTGATAGGTCGACTATCTGTTCTGCGCTGGTAGTTCGACTATCGGTTGATAGGTCGACTATCTGTTCTGCGCTGGTAGTTCGACTATCTGTTGATAGATCGACTATCTTGTTTGTTTTGATAGTTCGACTATCTTTTGATAGATCGACTATCTGTTTTCTGAGGTAGGTCGACTATCTGCTTGATAGTTCGACTATCTCTGTGCGCTTGATAGCTCGACTATCTGTCCTAGATAGTTCGACTATCTGATAGTTCGACTATCTGTCCTGATAGTTCGACTATCTGCTGCGGTAGCTCGACTATCTGTTTGATAGCTCGACTATCTGGATCGTTCGACTATCTGCCCGATAGTTCGACGATCTCCTGGCGTCGTTCGACGATCTTCGAAGGTCGTTCGACGTTTTCTGTCTGCCTTTGTATTTTGTATTTATTTATTATATTTAATTAATTAATACATTTTCTGGCACTCTATTTTAAGCTGTATGATAAAGCTTCCAGGCATTATTTGCTCTATTCTTATTGCCTGAGTTCAAATCTTTTAAGATAAAGTTGTTTGTCTTATTAGCTGTCTCTTTAAATTACTTTATCTGCTGACAGCCCTTTATAGCCGTTAGACTGAAAAGTCTTCTTTTGCTATAAAGAGATTGTTTCTGATGTGACTTTATTTAGTCATTCTGTTATCTGATTTAAGCCTGCAGCTTCTTAGAAAGTGATTTATTCCCTTTATAGAATGTTTTGCTGCAGAGATATTTCTGTCTTCTTGATATTTACAGCCCAGGTCTCCAGGCTTAGAAGAAGACAAATAATTCAAATGGAAGAGAGCCGTTGCTTGCTGATAATATTTAAAGGACCTTTTGAAGAAGGATTGAAGCTAGTGTTACACATATATTCTCAAGCACTCAAGCCTTCATCAAGCTCAAGCTTCCTGCTCTCAGCAAACTCCATCTAACTGAGAAGTGTTAAGATCTTCATCTCTTCTTCACCTGAGTTCTCCTGCTTTCAGGAAGTTCAACTCAGAGTCTCTTTGAAGAAGAAGAAGAAGAAGATAGCTGCTTGAAGAACTTTGATTTTATTATTTCTTTTCTTCCTGTAGCCCTTTTCCTTCAGAATTTTCTGAAGAGTTTTTCTGCACTGAAGCAAGACTTCACCTGGACATTCTTGAGCCAGGGGGAGCCTTGATTCTTTAGAGCATTCTAGCTCAGTGCAAGCTTTTTGTGCTTCTCTAATCTATTGTAAAATAGAGAAGACATCTTAACCTTCTTCCCCCTCCTGTACAGGGTTATTACTCCCTTCAAAAGTATCCCTTTGTGGCAGGGCACCTGATCAAAAACCTGTGCTTGGTTTTTAGACACCTGATCAAAAGTCTAAAGGGTCTCTGGATCTACCTAAAGAAGATCCTGTTGGTGGCAGGGCACCTGATCAAAAACCTGTAGTGGATTCCTACCGTTTGGGTAGAAGAGTGGACGTACCCAAGTTGTTTGGGGAACCACTGTAAATTTCCTTGTGTCGTCTGGATTCAACTGTTTAATTCCTGTACTGTGGCTGTGAATAGATATAACTAGGTTGCTAGTTGCTGTTTAGGTTTTCCAAGCTTTAACTGTAATTACAGTTAGCTTGTGTTTGCACATCACTTGTGTTAGGCTTTAAGGTTAAATCAATATCTATAATCTCTTCATTCCGCACTTCACTCCAAGGGAGTTGAGTAGACAGTTAAGTTTTGTATTGTGCAAAATTTGATTACTCTATTCACCCCCCCTCTAGAGTAGTATCTATCCCTTCACTTTCAGATCGTCGAGGTGCAGCACGGAGAGGCTGAGGATAGATGTGAAGATAGGGTCGATGTGGGAACCCGAGGGGGGATCGGAGTGATCCATGGGGGAGTAGGGATCGAGGCAACCCGCAAGGGGAGCCTTCAAACCATGTTCCGCAGAGGGGTCGACTCGACCTCCCTAGCTCCCCCCCCCCCAGAAGAAAACATCACCTTCTCGTCCGCAGATATGCCAGACTACGAAGACCCGTTCTGCGACGCACTAGTGATCCAGACAGCGGTGGAGAACTTCACAGTCTCCCGGATACTGGTGGATAACGGGAGCTCCGTGAACGTGATCTTCAAAAAGGCCTTCGATGAGATGAGGGTGGAGGGAAAAAGGGTCCTGGCTTCTGATGGACCGCTTTTTGGTTTTTCTGGAGAGAGGAAGGAGGTAGAAGGGGGAGTGGGCCTGCATGTGAAGCTTGGGGGCGTCTCACGGAATTGTAGGTTCGTGATTGTAGACGCCCCAAGTAGCTACAACGCCATATTTGGGCGTCCTCTCATCAGCGCCTTTCGCTGTGTCCCCTCCTCGTTTCATCAATGCCTCAAGTTCAGCAACGGAGGGGTGCAGGTTAGGATCAAGGGGGACCCGAAGGTGGCAAGGCAGTGCTATGTGATGGCGGTAAACACCGTGTCATGGATGGCTGAGGCGGAGGAGCTGGAGAAAGAGATGGCAGGGCAGGAAGGAGGTATAGAAGTAGAGGAGGCGAGCCCGCAGGAGGCGGAGGACTTGAGAATGGAGGAGGTAGCAGAGATGGAAGAGATGAGCCTCGAAGAGGCAAGGGAAGGAGAGCAGATGCAAGAAGAAGGCCTGGTGGAAGCAATGGGGGTTGAAGAGGTCGGAGGAGAAGAAGTTGAACAGGAGGAGGCAAGGGCAGGATGGGAGCGGTCGAGGCTGGAGCCGGCCGAGGAAGTGGTGGAGATGGAGGTACTCACCAGAGCGGGGCAAGTACAGAAGGTACGGGTCAGCGGAGGCTTAAGCCTCGAGGACCAGGCGCGGATGCTAGGCTGCATCCAGAGCAACATCGACATCTTCGCTTGGAGCGTGGCAGACATGCCGGGTATCTATGTGGGCGTAGCTTGTCATCGCCTGAACCTGGACCCGAGGACTCGCCCCATGCGCCAGAAGATTAGGGCCATCGCCACCAAGCTGGAGGAGCCCATCCGAGAGGAGGTCAGGAAGCTTCTGGAGGCAGGCTTCATCTCGGAGATCCAGTATCCAGGCTGGATCTCCAATGTGGTAATGGTAAAGAAAGGGGGAGGAAAGTGGTGTATGTGTATCGATTTTTCCCTGTTAAATAAATCATGCCCCAAGGATTGCTATCCCCTGCCTCGAATCGACGCGCTGGTTGATTCAGCCGTTGGTTTTTCTGTTTTGAGTTTTTTGGATGCTTTTTCAGGTTACCACCAGATCCGGATACACCCTCCCGATCTCAAGGATGTATCCTTCATCACGAGAGAGGGATGCTTCAGCTATAAGATGATGCCCTTTGGATTGAAAAACGCAGGGGCAACATACCAACGCATGATGGATTGAGTCTTTCGAGACCAAAGGGGGAAGAATCTAGAGGTCTACGTCGATGACCTACTGGTCAAAAGCAAATGCGTGGATTCCCATTTGCGGGACTTGGAAGAAACGTTTGCCACCCTACGGAGGTTCAAGATGAGGTTAAACCCCTTTATGTGTGTCTTCGGGGCCAGTCGCGGGAAGTTTCTCAGACACCTCTTGACTTCGGCAGGGGTAGAACCTAACCCGGACAAGGTGAAGGCTATATTGGACTTGGAGTCACCCCGCAGCGCCAAGGAAGTCCAGCGCCTGACGGGAAAGTTGGCCGAGCTAAGCAGGTTCCTCTCTCGGGCGGGGGATAGGTGTTCTTTTTTCTTCAAAGTGCTCTGTAGTAATCAGGTGTTCGAATGGACGGTTGAATGCGAAGAGGCTTTTCAGGGGCTGAAGAGGCAACTCTCCCAGGCTCCGCTGCTCCAAAGCCCCAAAGAAGGGGAAGACCTGGCCTTGTATCTCGGGGTGGGGGTGGAGGCTGTGAGCTCTGTCTTGGTTAGGGAAGAGGGGAAGAAGCAGCTGCCCGTCTATTATGTAAGCCGAATCCTGAAAAAGGCGGAACTCCGCTACCCCATCCTGGAAAAGCTGGCTTATGCCTTGGTTGTTTCGGCAAGGAAGCTCCGTCCATACTTTCAAGCGCACTTGATTAGGGTGGTCACCGACCATCCTCTTCGCAAGATCTTCGAGGGGGTAGAGCACTCGGGAAGGCTGGCCAAGTGGTCTATCGAACTAAGCGAGTTCGACATCTCGTTCGCCCCCAGGCTCTCCATCAAAGCTCAGGCCGTGGCGGACTTTCTGGCAGACTATGTCACTGAGGCTGAGAATGAGGAGCCGAAGCCCCACGAAGCATGGAAGATGATGGTCGATGGGGCCTCGGGAAGGCACTCCCTGGGAGGGGGTGTAGTATTGGTGAGTCCTCAAGGGGTTACCATAGAATAGGCGGTGGTTTTCCACTTCCCTGTTACCAATAATCAGGCGGAATATGAGGCTGTGATAGCCGGCCTTTGATTGGCAAGGGAATTGGAAATCCAGGATGTGGAGACGTTCACTGACTCGATGGTGGTAGCATCGCAGATCAGAGGGGAGTTTGAGGCTCGGGAGCCTACCCTCGTGAAGTATCTATCCAAGGTAAGGGGAATCATCGGAGGGTTCCGTTCCTTCTCTATTCAACACGTTCTCAGGGAGGAAAGCGCAGCAGCTGATCGGTTGGCAAAGTTTGGGCCTCGGGGAGGAGGGACCGTAACTGAACTTTTTCAACCAGCGATTGAAGATGGGGAATCGATGGAGGTGGGTCGGCGATCCTCATGGGTGGACCCATTGGTGACCTTCCTTACCACAGGCAATCTGTCAGAGGGGGTTAAGGAGGCGAAAAGCTTTAGGCGAAAGGTAGCCCACTACCTGATGTTGGAAGGGGGCTTGCACCGGAAGATGTTATCAGGGCTCCTCGCGAGATGTGTGACCGAGGAGGAGGTCCCGAGAATCCTGGAAGAGGTGCATTCGGGAGAGTGCGGCAGTCACTCGGGAGGAAGAACGTTGGAGGCAAGGGTGATAAGACAAGGATACTTCTGGCAGACATTGAGGAAGGATACAGTCGAGTTTGCAAAGAGATGTCTGAAATGTCAAGTACACGCCCCCCTCTAGCTCTTACCCGCACAAAGGCTTCGGAGCATCATGGCCCCATGGCCCTTCGCCATTTGGGGAATGGATCTGGTTGGACCCTTTCCTCCAGCTAGCGAGCAGAGGAGGTTCCTCCTAGTCATGATCGACTACTTCTCAAAGTGGCTGGAAATCAAGGCCCTAGCCAAGGTTACCTCCCAGGTCATCAGGAACTTCGTTTGGGGGGAAATCATATGCAGGCATGGGCTACCCCAAGCAATAGTGATGGATAACGGTCCTCAGTTTGCCAGTGAAGAGTTCATCAGCTTATGCGCCCAACTGGGGATTGACCTCAGGTTTGCCTCTGTCCATCACCCTCGGAGCAACGGGCAGGTGGAAGCGGCGAACAAGATCATCGTGAACTTGCTCAAAAAGAAGGTGGAGAACCTGAAGGGCAACTGGGTGGAGCAACTCCCTTCCATCCTGTGGGCCTTGCGAACAACTCCGAATACGGCCACAGGGGAGACCCCCTTCAAGCTCTCTCATGGATGTGAGGCTGTCCTCCCGGTAGAGTTCGAAGTTCGGTCTCCACGGGTCGCAGCCGCGGGTGAAGGAAGCGAAGCTTGGAGGTTGGAGAACGAGGAGGGATTGCGCCTCTCGTTGGATATGGTGGAAGAGCTACGGGATGTTGCTGCCATCAGACAAGAAGAGATAAAAAGGCGAATGGCCAGGTACTTCGATAAACACAATAGGGTTAAGCAATTCGCCGAGGGGGACCTAGTGCTGAAAAAGGTCGACGCAGCAGGAAGGTCGGCCCCTGTGGGCAAGCTCAACCCTAGTTGGGAAGGACCTTACATAATAGAGAAGGCTCTGGCTAACGGGGGTTATAACCTCCAGGATGTGGAGGGAAGGACATTGAGCCACACCTGGAACGGTGATGACTTAAAACGTTTCTACCCTTGAAGGGAGAGAAGGTGTTGTAATATGGTGAATAAATATTATCATTTCAAAGTAGTCTTTTCAGAATGTTGACTCTCAAAAAAATGCTATCACAAGAATAGGTCTTTTCTACCCTAAAATGCTTTTGCTTTAACCGACTATGTCTCCCCATCTTGATGATAGAATAGGCCTGGTTGAAGGAATCGTCATCAATACCCCGAGCTCGGCTCGGCCCTAGGTAGACCCGCTGCGCAGGCTCTCATCTAACTGGCAGGTCCGAAGGCTCGCCTGTGGGGGAGAGGTTTGGCTTGATCGTCATCAAAACCCCGAGCTCGGCTTGGCCCAAGGTAGACCCGCTGCGCAGGCTCTCATCTAGCTGGCAGGTCCGAAGGCTCGCCTATGGGGGAGAGGTTCGGCTTGATCTTCATCAACACCCCGAGCTCAGCTCGGCCCCAGGTAGATCCGCTGCGCAGGCTCTCATCTAGCTGGCAGGTCCGAAGGCTCGCCTGTGGGGGAGAGGTTTGGCTTGATCGTCATCAACACCCCGAGCTCGGCTCGGCCCCAGGTAGACCCGCTGCGCAGGCTCTCATCTAGCTTGCAGGTCCGAAGGCTCGCCTGTGGGGGAGAGGTTCGGCTTGATCGTCATCAACACCCCGAGCTTGGCTCGACCCCAGGTAGACCCGCTGCGCAGGCTCTCATCTAGCTAGCAGGTCCGAAGGCTCGCCTATGGGGGAGAGGTTTGTCTTGATCGTCATCAACACCCCGAGCTCGGCTCGGCCCCAGGTAGACCCGCTGCGCAGGCTCTCATCTAGCTGGCAGGTCCGAAGGCTCGCCTGTGGGGGAGAGGTTCGGCTTGATCGTCATCAACACCCCGAGCTCAGTTTGGCCCCAGGTAGACCCGCTGCGCAGGCTCTCATCTAGCTGGCAGGTCCGAAGGCTTGCCTGTGGGGGAGAGGTTTGGCTTGATCTTCATCAACACCCCGAGCTCGGCTCGGCCCCAGGTAGACCCACTACGCGGGCTCTCATCTAGCTGGCAGGTCCGAATGCTCGCCTGTGGGGGAGAGGTTTGGCTTGATCTTCATCAACACCCCGAGCTCAGCTCGGCCCCAGGTAGACCCGCCGTGCAGGCTCTCATCTAGCTGGCAGGTCTGAAGACTCGCCTGTGGGGGAGAGGTTTGTCTTGATCTTCATCAACACCCCGAGCTCGGCTCGGCCCCATCTAGACCCGCTGCGTAGGCTCTCATCTAGCTGGCAGGTCCGAAGGCTCGCCTGTGGGGGAGAGGTTTGGCTTGATCGTCATCAACACCCCGAGCTTGGCTCGGCCCCAGGTAGACCCACTGCGCAGGCTCTCATCTAGCTGGCAGGTCCGAAGGCTCGCCTGTGGGGGAGAGGTTTGGCTTGATCGTCATCAACACCCCGAGCTCGGCTCGGCCCCAGGTAGACCTGCTGCGCAGGCTCTCATCTAGCTGGCAAGTCCGATGGCTCGCCTATGGGGGAGAGGTTCGGCTTGATCGTCATCAACACCCCGAGCTCGGCTCGGCCTCAGGTAGACCCGCTGCGCAGGCTCTCATCTAGCTGGCAGGTCCGAAGGCTCGCCTGTGGGGGAGAGGTTTGGCTTGATCTTCATCAACACCCCGAGCTCGGCTCGGCCCCAGGTAGACCCGCTGCGCATGCTCTCATCTAACTGGCAGGTCCGAAGGCTAGCCTATGGGGGAGAGGTTTGGCTTGATCTTCATCAACACCCCGAGCTCGGTTCGGCCACTGGTAGACCCGCTGCGCAGGCTCTCATCTAGCTGGCAGGTCCGAAGGCTCTCCTATGGGGGAGAGGTTCGGCTTGATCTTCATCAACACCCCTAGCTCGGCTCGACCATAGGTCGACCCGCTGCGCAGGCTCTCATCTAGCTGGCAGGACCGAAGGCTTGCCTGTGGGGGAGAGGTTTGGCTTGATCTTCATCAACACCCCGAGCTCGGCTCGGCCCCAAGTAGACCCGCTGCACAGGTTCTCATCTAGCTGGCAGGTCCGAAGGCTCGCCTGTGGGGGAGAGGTTTGGCTTGATCGTCATCAACACCCCGAGCTCGGCTCGGCCCTAGGTAGACCCGCTGCACAGGCTCTCATCTAGCTGGCTGGTCCAAAGGCTAGCCTGTGGGGGAGAGGTTTGGCTTGATCGTCATCAACACCCCGAGCTCGGCTCGGCCCCAGGTAGACCCGCTGCGCAGGCTCTCATCTAGCTGGCAGGTCCGAAGGCTCGCCTGTGGGGGAGAGGTTTGGCTTGATCTTCATCAACACCCCGAGCTCGGCTCGGCCCCAGGTAGACCTGCTGCGCAGGCTCTCATCTAGCTGGCAGGTTCGAAGGCTCGCCTGTGGGGGAGAGGTTTGGCTTGATCTTCATCAACACCCCGAGCTCGGCTCGGCCCCAGGTAGACCCACTGCGCAGGCTCTCATCTAGCTGGCAGGTCCGAAGGCTCTCGTGTGGGGGAGAGGTTCGGCTTGATCTTCATCAACACCCCGAGCTCGGCTGGCAGGTCTGAAGGCTCTCCTGTGGGGGAGAGTTTTGGCTTGATCTTCATCAACACCCCGAGCTCGGCTCGGCCCCAGGTAGACCCGCTGCGCAGGCTCTCATCTAGCTGGCAGGTCCGAAGGCTCGCCTGTGGGGGAGAGGTTTGGCTTGATCTTCATCAACACCCCGAGCTTGGCTCGGCCCCAGGTAGACCCGCTGTGCAGGCTCTCATCTAGCTGGCAGGTCCAAAGGCTCGCATGTGGGCGAGAGGTTTGGCTTGATCGTCATCAACACCCCGAGCTCGACTCGACCCATGGTAGACCCGCTGCATAGGCTCTCATCTAGCTGGCAGGTCCGAAGGCTCGCCTGTGGGGGATAGGTTGGGTCCTTGACTCGTGGTCCTTGGTTCTTGATTTATGGTTACTCAGTGTTACAACAAGCCCGGCTCAGCCCCCGGTAGACTCGCTGTGCAGGCTCCCATCTAGCTGGCAGGTCCGAAGGCTCACCGGTGGAACGTAGATCCAGTTTGTGGGAAGGTATCTTGTCATGACCCTGGCCTAGATCAGAGACAGCCCTAAAGGTCTCGGCCAGTCAGGGTCTCGGCCAATAGGGGTCTCGGCCAAAAGGTCTCGGCTAGGGGGATCTCGTTGAAGGAGGCCCCCGGCAGACCTGGGCATAACGACCTAATCGATGGCGCAAGGCTCCCGCCTAGTCAATCTCTAGGGAAGGTGACCCTAAAGAGACAAAGGGTCTCGGCGGAAGCTCGCACGGAAGCCGCGGGCTCTCTAACCTATTCGTTCAAGCAAACACCGACAGTGAAAAACGAAACATTACATTATATTAAATAGTTACAGAGGTTTGGAGCTTCTCGCTTATTACAAAAGTGTATCAAAAGAAAAAGAAGAAAAGGCACTTCAAGGGGACGCGCTGTAATCCCCGCTGGTACTCTCGCCCGAATCCTCGCCGGAGTCCTCGCCCGAGCTCGCCCCAGACGTCTCGCCGGTAGCGGAGGAAGACTTCGGGATATCCGAAGGAGGAGAGTCAGGCGCGCCGGGAGGCTTCGGGACTGGATCGAATAGCCAGGGGAGGAGTTGGCGGGCATCGATGGTTACGCCGTCCTCCTGAAGCAGCTTCGCGTCTCGCAGCGTCTTGACCATCAGCCTGACAGTAGCCTGAGCGTTCGCCTGGAGCAGCTTGTCGATGTCATACACCGAGAAGTGACGACTCTTTAGTCTCTCATCAAGCATCGGAGGCGGGCCTTTCGCTGCTTCCGCACGCCGGAGTTGGTCCCTCAGCAGGACGTTCTCGCAGCGTACGTCAGCCAACTCCGCGCGGAGCGCCATGGCTTGGGCGGAATCCTGTGGAGAAGAGATCAACTCAGTAAATACTGCGCAAGCATGACTTCGAGTAGCGAGAGCAAGGGTCCAGGAAGATCCCGCTTACCTCGGCTGCGGGGCGTAGGGACAGCGCTTGTTGAGCATCCGCCAACTCTTGCCGAGCACTCGCGAGCTCTGTCTGCGAAGAGCATGCTCTGGCCACCTCTTCTTCCCTCTCCTTGTACATGTCGGCTAAGTTCTTGTCGATGTTGATGCTTCGGCGCGCGCACATGTGCGCAAGCTCGAACCCGCGAAGCAGGGCCCGGGTAGCGTCAAAAGCCAGGAGCCGGGTAGGCGTCTGGTCGAAGACACTAGCGCCCTCTCGGCTATAGAGGCCATAGCCCAGCGAGAAGGCCTCGCCAGTAACCTCATCCCGCTCCGACCAGCTGGGGAGGAGCGTTGAAACCGCAACCCTGTTGGATTCGGGATCCCATTGGAGCAGAGGCTTCCCTTCCGCGTCAACGTGCTTCACACCGAAGCCATAATTTATGTGCCCTTTCGGCACTTCCTTGGGCGGGGTCCGGGCAGAGTTCTTGGCGACGACTCCCTCTCCTCCAGCCATGTCTGCGGCAGGAGGGTTCTCGGCAGTAGCCTCAGTACGCCTCCTGGCGGCAGCACCCATCTCGCTGGCCATCTGGAGCAGCCCTTCGAAGGACTTGCCCAAGGCGGGATGTCGGGCAGGCGAGACGGCCAAGCCCTTGCCCTTGTCCGCAGCGGATGGCTTTGGCCTCTTCAGCGATCGCGAGGAGGCGGTGCCTTTTCGCTTCTTAGCTTCGGGCGCCGAAGGCTGAACGGGCTCTTCCCGGCAGGCGCGAGCGCTGGCCTCCACGAGAGCGAGAGAGCCTCTCGCAACCCGATCCTCGACACCCGGGGCCACAGCAAAAGGTTGGCGTAGAGGGACCTCCCGCTCTCCTGCAAAGATAGCGCTATTCAACACAGGAAGATCCTAACGAAAGATCAAATCTAAGGCGAGACCATACCTTCGCCCGGGTGAACGGGAGGAAGGCAGTCGATGTCTCGCCCGAGGAAGAGAACGTCAAACTCCTTTATTCCGAAGAACTCAAGGAGTGCGCTCTCACGCGACCCCAGAACGGACGGCTTGTAAGCAGCATTCTCGTACTGGACGGGTCAGAGCGGGACGTTGTCGAAGTCCCCGGTGATGTAGACAAACTTCTCTCCCCAATGGTGATGTTTATTGGCGAGGCCGGTGGTCTTGAGCAGCTGCCCGGAGAAGAAGACCACGCCGCCTTTGGCGCGGAAGATGAACAGCTTGCGGAAGATCGGCAGACTAAACTCGATCCTCTCGGATCGCATGTAGAAGATGAATGCCACAAGGATCGCGACAGAGTTCGGGTTCAGCTGGACGGGAACCACCCCATAGTAGCGGAGGGCTTGCCGAATCTCCGGCCAGAGGGGTAGGTGGAAGCCCACCTCGAAATGTTCGAGGGGGATGGCGAGCTCTCCCGCTTCCGGGGTATTCACCTTATCGTGATTACCCGGGTTCCGTGCCGAGAAGCCAGAGGGAATGAAGCGGTTGACGATCAGGTTGTACTCGTCCAAGGTGAGCGTGCAGGAGGGGAAGAGATGCTTGCGGAATGCTTCCGCGTAATGAGCGCGACCCTCGTTCTCGCCCGACATTTTGAGTTTGGGGGTAATAGCGAGAACAATAGAGAGGAAGAAGCGGAAGCAATTGGGCGAGAGCAAGGAAGGGGAGTTGAGGTTCCGGATCAGAGAAGTAAATGCAGTTGGTAGATTTATCTATTTATAGGGAACCGTGGCCTTTACGGCTCCGTCCGATAGAGAGAGAAAATGACGGCGGGGTACAGCTGTCACGATCTGGGCCGGCGACGCCTCGATTTTCCCCCGCGGGATTATGGCAGTTGACGATCATCTCTAGTTTCGGCGCAAGCCACTTAGTTTTGGCGCAAGCATCCTAATTTCAACACATTCTTAAAATTCGCAGCACAATAGAAGAAGAAACGGATAGTAATTTTCTCTCGCCGCCGAGAGCTGAATAAAGTTAATAACAATTATTACAAAGGATAAAGGTACATGGCGGAAGGGAAGGCTAATAAGGGAGAAGGGGCGAGACCTATATGAACTAATACGGTTCCCAGCGCCATCTCCCTCGCTCCCGCCGCCTAGTTCTCGGAGGCACCAGCGGGTTGAAGTAAGATAACAGGGTGGTACACCCTAGGTTGATCCGCCTAGCATGATCCCGGATCTGCGCGATGCATCTCCCTGGCGAAGACTCGGCAGTAGGCCCTCCCGGTCGATCAGTCTCGCCCAAGAAGAAATCACGCTCTAGGGCCTCCAGCCTTTGTTCCACGGATTCGCGGAACGCTCTCGCCGCGGCAGCATGGGCGCGGTCTAGCCGGATGAGCTTTGCCAGAATGGCCGAGATCTTCCCCCTCTGCTCCTTCGTGTTCCCGGCGCCGTTCAAGGTTTCTTCTATCTCGCCGGGCGAAGGAGGAAGAAAATCTTCTTCTTCTTCTTCTTCTTCTCTCTCCTCGTTGGCTTCCGACCGATAGCTGGGATCCCCTGCGAAAATGTTGGGTTTCTATAAATAGTATGGCACAACACTTGTGCACGCAGCGGATGGTTACTGCTAAGGAGACAATAATTCCTAACGATTAGAAATTACCACAAGATTCCAGACGTTCCCGGCAGGGTGCCAAGATTAAATCTAGACATTTAGAACACTTCTAAATCCCTAGGTTTACACGTACTGGAATAACCTAACTTCTAAAACAACAATCATGGCCGCAACCTCCCTCTGATACCACTGTTGGGTTTCTATAAATAGTATGGCACAACATTTGTGCACGCAGCGGAAGTAATAAAATCTAGAACAACCCAAAGAGATTGGATCGGGCCATAAATGTTGAATCAAGAAGTTAAAACATAAATATGCAAAATTACCTCTTCGGTGTTGAGTCACAACTCAACAAAGTGCTCCAAGTGTGATTCCTTGTCGATGGCGAGTCCTACGTGGAATAACGTCCACGTCTCTGTAGAAATCCACACGAGCGGGAGAACCCCGAGCGTCGTCGCACGAAGGATCGGGAGGAAGGTCAGCCGCACCTTGCAACTCCACGAACTGCTAGGTCCGCGCCAGGAGAGGCAATACCGACGACGATCGTCGGAAATGGGAAGGTCAGCGGAGCAGACGCGGCGGCGGAACACTTCCGTCGGCGGTGTTCGAGATTCGGCAGGTCAGAACAGCAGCGGAACACTTCCGTCAGTTTCGATTGGCCGCAGGATGAATCGCGTTGAATCCCAAAAACCCTAAGTCCCCTTTTATACTAAAAGTATAAACAGACCTAAAGCATATTTATCCGCAGACCACACAGTATAAGGTCCCAGAATCGATCGGCGAGAATCAGATCCAGAATCGGCGAGAATCAGATCCAGAATCGGCGAGAATCACCTTGCACAAATGGCGTTGAGAGCGTTGAGTCATACTCAACGATTCTCGACGAATCTGCCAACGGCGTTGAGTCATCTCGACGACTCTCGACGACTCTGTCTTAGTCGTTGAATTATCTCGACGACTCTCGCCGAATTCGCCATGGCGTTGAAATCGTTGAGTCATACTCAACGATTCTTGACGACTCTCGTCGATTCTGCCATAGTCGATGAGTCAAACTCGACGACTCCCGTTGACTCTCGACGATTTTCCCTTGGCAACATTTGCCTGACTCCCCATACTGTAGGGTGATTGGTAACCTTTACCAACACAGTTAATCTTCCAATTTCTCCACATGCTCTTATGTGCGACCCTGCAGGCTCATATCGCGTTGGCAGTGAGATTAACTATTTGACCACTTCTAGATCACCATGGTAACTCCAACAGTCTCCCACTTGATCTTGAAAGTATCAAAACAAAAACCTCACAAACAATGAGCGGTATCTAGCAATGCATCATTGCTCCCCAAGCAATAAGAGTTCATAACTCATAAGCCTTCATGACCAATGTCCCAGCATTGTCTTTGTCCCTTTGTCCCTTACATCCGGAAAGAACTAGAGGCATGGACCGTGTCACCCTCATAATAGCTCAATCCAAGTTTCTTGATCTAGAACGGACTTCCAGAGAATGGTGAGTCCAATATCACATATTGACTCAACCAAGCATGGCCATGCATTTCTCAGTCCAGTTCCATCAAGGGGCCCATGGATGCAACTCCTGTCATATAGGAGGACAAATCCCATATCTGCTCACACACAAACACCCAAATGATTCGTAACGTACCCAACAACCACCCTTATCATCAACCTTTCTCAAGGAAGACTTTAGATGGCATCAAAGCACGCTCTTCCTCACTTGATGAATGCTGTGACTTCAGGTCAAAGGACCACAACACCATTGTCAATTGAGACCTACTCGTGACACGATTGGATGACAATCCACAGAGTAGTCTCAGGTTGGGTCTGTCCAGTACAACTTATTCATTAACAAGTACCCACGTGATGACTTGATATCACAATATCATGACCTGTGAGAACTGGTCATCAGTCAACGCACGTGCTAGTCTTAAGGTATCATCATCACCCTTAGTTTCTATGACGATACAACGACCAGGGACCTTTTAAGAATGAAGCTTCAAATAAATCATAGGCTCTCACATTCAAGTCACGTACTTGACGTCCTATGGAAGAGAACACTCTAAGGGTATTTATTATGTTACAATTTAACTATCATATAAAAAAAACATAATAAAAGAACTTGCCACTAATTATAAAAGGAAAAATTTAGGTACAAAATTCATCAAATGAATAAACAATAAACAGCTAACAGAATATATGTTTACATGCAACCCACAAGACTCCCACTAGAGTTGATCGTTCAGGTATCGTATACCCATTGATCTAGTATGACCATCATGCTTTCTCTGTGCGAGAGGCTTTATCAGTGGATCCGCAATATTCTCCTCAGTCGGCACTCTGCAAATGTTCACATCTCCTCGTTCGACAATCTCACGAATAAGATGGAACCGCCGAAGTATGTGCTTGGAGCGCTGATGGGATCTAGGTTCCTTAGATTGTGCAATTGCACCATTTTTATCACAGTAGAGAATTACGGGACCAACAATGCTAGGAACTACAACAAGCTCGCCGATGAATTTCCTAATCCATACAGCCTCCTTCGCTGCGTTAGCCGCAGCGATATACTCGGCCTCTGTTGTAGAATCAGCAACTGTCTCTTGCTTGGAACTCTTCCAGCTCACAGCTCCTCCATTAAGGCAAAACACAAACCCTGATTGAGACTTTGAATCGTCTCTATCAGTTTGGAAGCTAGCATCCGTGTAACCACTTACAACGAGCTCTTCCTCTCCACCATACACCAAGAATACATCCTTAGTCCTTCCCAAGTACTTCAGGATATTCTTGACTGCAATCCAGTGACATTCACCGGGGTCTGACTGATACCTGCTAGTCATGCTCAAAGAATAGGAGACATCGGGTCGAGTGCATAACATTACATACATCATTGATCCAATTGCAGAAGCATATAGAATCAACTTCATGCGGTCCTTATCTTCACAAGATTTTGGACACTGGTCCTTAGAGAGATTCACACCATAAGACATGGGTAAAAATCCTTTCTTGGACTCAAGCATGTTGAACCGCTTCAACACCTCTTCAATGTATGTACTCTGGGTCAAACCCAGCAACTTCTTCGATCTATCTCTATAGATCTTAATACCGAGTATATAAGTCACTTCACCCAAATCCTTCATTGAAAAGCAGTTCCCTAGATTGTTCTTAACAACTTTCAGGGTAGGAATGTCATTCCAAATCAACAGTATGTCATCTACATACAATATCAGGAAGACAATTATGCTCCCACTGATTTGCTTGTAAACACAAGGCTCATCTTCATTCTTGATGAAACCAAACTCTTTGATTTTCTCATCAAAATGAAGATTCCAACTTCGAGAGGCCTGTTTCAGTCCATAGATGGACTTGTTCAGCTTGCATATTTTAGTGGCTTCATATGGGGATACAAAACCCTCGGGTTGTGTCATATACACTTCCTCAAGGAGGTTTCCATTAAGGAAAGCCGTTTTGACATCCATCTGCCAGATCTCGTAGTCATAATACGCAGCAATAGCAAGCAATATCCTTATGGACTTAACCATGGCAATAGGGGAAAAGGTCTCATCATAGTCAATACCATGAATTTTCTTGAAACCTTTAGCCACCAGTCGCCCTTTGAATGTCTGTACATTCCCATCCATGTCGGTCTTCTTCTTGAAGACCCATTTGCACCCTATGGGTCGTACCCCTTCAGGTGGTTCCACCAAGTTCCAAACTTGGTTTGCGTACATGGAGTCCATTTCGGATTTCATAGCCTCAAGCCATTTGTCGGAGTCCGGTCCATTCATAGCCTCTTGATAGGTTGCTGGTTCATCATCATGATCCATAAGCAACACATTACCTATTTGAGACACGAGAAATCCATATCTCTCAGGCTCAAACCTCGGTCTACCAGATCTACGTAGGACTTGTGCTTCTTGAGTAGAATCTCCAGCTACAATATCTTGTAGTCCTATCTCAGGATCCAATTCCGGTTCATTCACTACCTGTGGGTCTTGAACTTCTTCAAGTTCTACCTTTTCAGTCTTTCTTGATAAGAACTCTTTCTCCAAGAAGACGCCAGTCCTTGCGACAAACACTTTGCCCTCGGACGGCAGGTAAAAGTAATACCCTTTCGTTTCCTTAGGATATCCCACTAGATAACATTTATCCGATTTGGGTTCCAGCTTGTCAGGCATTTGACGTCGCACGTATGCCTCACAGCCCCAAATTTTAATGAACGACATACTAGGACGCTTCCCAGTCCATATCTCATATGGTGTCTTTAGAACCATTTTCGTTGGAGCGCGATTCAATGTCATTGCAGCAGTCTCTAAAGCAAAACCCCAAAAGGAAACAGGCAAGTCTGCATGACTCATCATCGAACGTACCATGTCTAACAGAGTACAATTTCTCCTCTCAGACACACCATTATGTTGTGGTGTTCTAGGTGGAGTGAGCTGTGATACAATACCACACTTTTTCAGATGATCACGGAACTCATGACTCAGGTATTTTCCACCTCGATCAGATCGGATTGCTTTAACCCTTTTACCCAACTGGTTCTCTACTTCATTTTTGAACTCTTTGAACTTTTCAAAGGTCTCGGATTTGCACTTCATAAGATACACATATCCTACTGAAATCATCAGTAAATGTAACGAAGTAGAAATACCCACCTCTAGCCATGGAACTCATGGGTCCGCATACATCACTATGTACAACACCCAAGAGATCCTCAGCCCTCTCAGTATAGCCCGTGAAAGGATCTTTAGTCATCTTGCCTAACAAACAAGATTCGCATCGCTCAAATGATTCATAATCAAATGAGTCCAAAAGTCCATCTCTATGGAGCTTGGATATGCGCTTCTCGTTTATATGGCCCAAATGATAATGTCAGAGATATGTAGGGTTTGAGTCATTTGTTCTTAGTCTTTTATTATTTTCTACATTATAGATCTGATGGTCCAAGTTCAAATCATAAAGACCATTAAACAATTGGGCTACAGCATAACAAACATCATTCTTAAATATAGAACAACAGTTGTTCTTAATCATAAAAGAAAATCCAATCATGTCCAAGCATGAAATGGATATAATGTTTCTAGTTATTGCCGGAACAAAATAACAGTTTTCTAGTTCTATTACAAGCCCACTGGGCAAAGAAAGACGGTAAACCCCTACGGCTACAGCAGCAACTCTTGCTCCATTGCTGACACGAAGGTCCACCTCCCCTTTACTCAGCAATCTTCTCCTTCCCAGTTCCTGCATATTTGTACAAATGTGAGAACCACATCCGGTATCTAATACCCAAGATGAAGGAGCAGAAAGGTTTATTTCTATAACGTAAATACTTGAAGCGGAAGTCATACCTCCCTTTAATTTTTGCAGACCCTCAATGTACGAAGGACAGTTCCTCCTCCAATGACCAGCCTTGCCACAGTGGTGGCATTTCCCCTCCTTCACCGTGCTCTTCTTCTTCATCAGTGCAGAGGACTTGGGTTCAAGATGTGACTTAGGTCCCACCTTCGTCTTCTTGAAACCTTTGGCCTTGCCCTTGCCCTTATGCACCATCAGTATGGGGCTGGCAGGCTTGGCCTTCTTCATATTGATCTCGGCAGTTCTCAACATGCCTAGGAGCTCGGGCAGTGTCTTGTCTATCTCATTCATGTTGTAGTTCAAGACAAACTGCTCGTAACTATCTGGCAACGATTGCAGGATCAGATCTGTGGCCAACTCTTGACCCAGAGGAAAACCCAGTCTTTCAAGGTTCTCTATATACCCAATCATCTTGAGTACGTGAGTCCCTACTGAGTCTCGAACTCCCATCTTGCACTGAAACAATGCTTTTGTGACATCGAACCTCTCTTGACGAGCCTTCCCTTGAAACATTTTATTGAGATGCTCGTCAATCTCCTTGCACCCCATGTTCTCATGTTGCTTCTGAAGCTCAGAGTTCATGGTGGCAAGCATAATTCACTCGACGTCTAAAGCGTCATCAGTATACTTCTTATAAGTATCTTTATCAGCACGGGAAGAATTCCCGGTCGGCACCTCGGGGGCTTCCTCTCGCGCCCTAGCACTCTTCCCTGTGCTCGCTCACTTTTTCATCCGACTAAACTCTTGAAGGTTCTAAGACATAGAGCTTTCGCTCTTGCCTGAGAACAATTCTCAGGTTCCTGTACCAGTCCATGTAAAAATTAGTCCCACTGAGCTTGTCCTTCTCAAGGATGGCTCTAAGAGACAACGTGGAGTGTGAAACACTTGCCATGGAATTCTACAAGAAATTATGCAGAACAACATCAGTACCAAAATTTCAAATACAATTTATTTTAATTTGGACTTCAATTAAAACTCCCACTATTTTATTCGAAATAATAGCCCTCACTATCAATTCGGAGAGTTCATGCGAGCTACTCTCTTAGTGGACAAGATCCGTATTTCACCAACACAATGAGTCAGCTTTGGCTTTCCTCTCATGATACGGTTATTTAGGTAGGCAACGCTTGCCGATTGCATCCTCATGCAATTCTTGTATGGTTGGTGAATAACTCCTTATCCGCATCCATCATATGGTGCATGCCAACCCTATGCCTCTAGGCACTCAACCTTTGAGGTCACCTAGTTAAGATAGACCCGATGTCGACAGTGGGATATCACAATTATCCGCTCGCACCCTTACCAAGATAGATTAATGCACCTTGCTTTGGCAAGCCCACACTTCATCGATCGAGGCAGGAAGAGTGTCATCCATCGGAAGGCATCCGAACACTTAATATTTAATGAAGGGATTTTGATTATAGGTTAACAATTAACCATGATCAATATTTGATCAATGTGCACATCCAAAGAAAAAAATTTTTTCTAAAACCACATGCATCCCTTATGTGCACAACCTGATACTATCAATATTTGATAGAAGGAAGGGCTAAATCTGAACATCCGGACACTTCCAAATCCTCAGATTTACATGCATTGGACAAAGGCAAAGACAACTCAACTTAAAACAGTAGACAAGCTCATCTCTCTATGTTGGATTCAAAATCCAAAACAAAATGGAGGGATGGTTACTGCTAAGGAGACAATAATTCCTAACGATTAGAAATTACCACAAGATTCCAGACGTTCCCGGCAGGGTGCCAAGATTAAATCTAGACATTTAGAACACTTCTAAATCCCTAGGTTTACACGTACTGGAATAACCTAACTTCTAAAACAACAATCATGGCCGCAACCTCCCTCTGATACCACTGTTGGGTTTCTATAAATAGTATGGCACAACATTTGTGCACGCAGCGGAAGTAATAAAATCTAGAACAACCCAAAGAGATTGGATCGGGCCATAAATGTTGAATCAAGAAGTTAAAACATAAATATGCAAAATTACCTCTTCGGTGTTGAGTCACAACTCAACAAAGTGCTCCAAGTGTGATTCCTTGTCGGTGGCGAGTCCTACGTGGAATAACGTCCACGTATCTGCAGAAATCCACACGAGCGGGAGAACCCCGAGCTTCGTCGCACGAAGGATCGGGAGGAAGGTCGGCCGCACCTTGCAACTCCACGGACTGCTAGGTCCGCGCCAGGAGAGGCAATACCGATGACGATCGTCGGAAATGGGAAGGTCGGTGGAGCAGATGCGGCGGCAGAACACTTCCGTCAGCAGTGTTTGGGATTCGGCAGGTCGGAACAGCAGCGGAACACTTCCGTCAGTTTCGATCGGCCGCAGGATGAATCGCGTTGAATCCCAAAAACCCTAAGTCCCCTTTTATACTAAAAGTATAAACAGACCTAAAGCATATTTATCCGCAGACCACACAGTATAAGGTCCCAGAATCGGTCGGCGAGAATCAGATCCAGAATCGGCGAGAATCAGATCCAGAATCGGTGAGAATCACCTTGCACAAATGGCGTTGAGAGCGTTGAGTCATACTCAACGATTCTCGACGAATCTGCCAACGGCATTGAGTCATCTCGACGACTCTCGACGACTCTGTCTTAGTCGTTGAATTATCTCGACGACTCTCGCCGAATTCGCCATGGCGTTGAAATCGTTGAGTCATACTCAACGATTCTCGATGACTCTCGTCGATTCTTCCATAGTCGACGAGTCAAACTCGACCACTCCCGTCGACACTCGACGATTTTCCCTTGGCAACATTTGCCTAACTCCCCATACTGTAGGGTGATTGGTAATCTTTACCAACACAGTTAATCTTCCAATTTCTCCACATGCTCTTATGTGCGACCCTGCAGGCTCATATCGTGTTGGCAGTGAGATTAACTGTTTGACCACTTCTAGATCACCATGGTAACTCCAACAGAAAAGTGCGCCCAAGGTTTTTATTAAGGCATAACGATCAGCCGACAAGAATGTCTCGCATACCTGCAGTCTGGCGAGAGCCATTGACTGGAGTCGGGTGAGAAGGCCCGACCCCTCCGTCAGTTCCATAAAGGAGGTGGAGAGGCTTTCCTCGCCCTGGGCAGAAGGGTTCGCGCACAATGGTCCCAGCCTGGCCAGAAGCAGGGAGAGAGTTGTCATCTCTCAAAGGATGATCAGCATCCTTAGTAGCGGAAGGGTCAAAGGCCACCCCTCCCGCCTGCAGGGCGGGATTTTTCGCGGAAGGAAGCAGCTCGCCGGTTCTCGCTTCATCTTCCCGGGTGACAAGACCCGGGACAGCGGAAGCTGGCTCTGCAAGAAGATAGCTCGAAAAAGGAAAGGTACGGTTGAAGCATTGAGAAGTGGCGGAAAGGATACCTATCACCCGGGTCTCGGCTGGAGGAATTGTCTCCAAGACCCTCGTTCGATCCTCAGGAGAGAGGGCTGACGAATCTGGGGGAATCGGGGAAGACCCAGCGACGTCATTTAGGGCGGATTTCTGCGAGAGGTCGCGTTAACTATCAGGCATGTAGCGTAATCAGCTCGGTAAGCAGGGTCGGAAGGAATACCTTTTGAGGGGAGGGGTCCCCCGCAGGGATGGGAGTGGGAGAAGGTGAATCCCTGTTCTCGCGAGCAAGATCTTGCCAGACCACCTTCACTTTCCTCTTCCCCTTTTTCTTCTTCGGCTCAGAAGGGCCAATGTCTGAAGATTTCCCCGATAGCCAAGGCGCTACCGCAGCACTATTTGCTAAGGCTCGCGCTTGAGCCGCGTTTAACCGATCTTGAAGGTCCTGCGGAAGGGGTTTGCCAGCACGCTTAGCAGACATCTTGGTATCGCGCATAAAATCTCGGGCGAGAGCTTAGTGAAAAAACAGTAGTTCGGAGGCAAGACTTATGGTCACCCGTCGGCGTATATTTATAGCCGCAGTAGGGCCCCCCAAAAGATTCCCTTGGCTGACAGGCATGTGTCCAGTGAATATTTTGGGGTTGGACTTGTCTTGTTGAGCGCAGGGCTAGCTCGAAAAGAGCGGGGATTGTGTACAACCCCATATTCGCTAGGTAGAACCCAGGGGCTTTAATGGTCTAAGTTGGGCTAGCCTCAGGCTAGCCCAAGGGCAAATCAGCAGAGTTCCCGCTTCTTAAGGGGCTCCCGCCTAGCTATGGGCGAGACCCTTCGCGCCAGGATTCGAGCCTCAGGCTAGACGAGCTTCTGCCTCAAGGGAGCTCCCGCCCAGAGGTAGGCGAGAGGACACTGGGTGAGCCTTCAGCGGCAATAGCATTAAGACCACCACGGGAGAGAACCTTCTTGACTGGAGCTCTCTCCAAGGTAGGTTCAATTGGGACCCGGCGAGAGCCTTCTCGGCCGGAGTTCTCGCCAGGTGGGTCCATGTGGTAGGGCCTAGCGCCCAGGAAAAGATTACTTTATTATAGCTTTATCCTCGGGCTCAATTACCTATATGCCCCTGGGATGACAGCGGGATTTGGCTATTGGCTGACCTATCAGGGGTATTTCAGTATTTTCAGGTCAAGAGAAGGCTATAAAAAGACCCATAGGGGCTCTTTGGAAGGCAGGGTTCTCATTTTACTCTCTAACTTCAGTGCTTTCTGAAGAGCTCCCAGTCCAGCTTTTGGTTTTGGAGGGGAAGCTCTCAGAGATCTTCCGGGTGTGAGGTGGGACCTCCCAGCTGAGGCTTTGGGTCAGTCTTAGGACCTTAGTAGCTAGTCAGGGGTCGAGATTTGAGAGAAGTAGGCGTCGGTTGCACTTTGGTTTGTGAACAGTCGTTGAGGTCAATTTTGGCTTCAACAGCCACCTCCGCCACATGTTTTGCTCGACGTCCGCCGCCATTTTATAAAAATATATAATTATAAATTAAATAATTATAATTATATATTTTTAATAATTTTATTATTTTAAGCAATTTTATTTCAAGCATCTTTATGTTTATCGCATTTAATTAATTCATGTAATGATGGTTGCTTATAACCATCATAGGTTGTTTTAATTATTTAATTTCTTGTATTATGATGGGTGCTTATAACCATCATAATTTTCATTTTTTGAATTTTGAATTTTGAATGTTGATTGGAGGGAGATTGAGTGGTGTAGGCTATATATAGCCATGTTATGAAGGATTAATTAGTGAATGAAGAAAACAATTTGAAATCCCCTAAAATCTTCCTTGAGATCTTTTCCCCCTCCTTCTTCCTCCTCTAAAATTTCGGCCCCCTATAGCCTCCTTCCTCTTGGCCGTCGGCCATCTCCCTCCCCTCTACTTCTCATTCTCCACCTCCTCTCCTCCTCCTAGTGAGAGCTTCACCCTTCTCCTCTTTTCTCTCCCCCACATCAAACCCGAGCCCTCCCCCTTGCCCTTCAAAATTCGACCCCCACCTTTCCTCTCTCCTATTTCCATATTTGTGACTTTCAAGGTTTCTCCCTCTCCTAGGGCTTCCAAAAGGAAAACGGCTCGCGTCTTCATCGTTCGGTGCGGATCCGAGGACTTGCGTGGAAATAGAGAATCTACCACCTTCGTATGTGCGTCCTCCACTCATTTTTGTGGACGGATCTCTTGGGTTTTGGGTAACGATTTCTAAACTCTTCCTTGTGTGCTTCTTCTTATTATTGTGAGATTTTGGTGGAATTCGAAGGCTGGTAAATTGTTCTGATTTATATTGAATATTGTGCTTAATTAAAATCTAAATTTTCAAGCCTAAATCGTCTGAATATTTTTATGTAAATTGGAGTTGGTAAGCAACCCTCTTATTAATTTATTTTTTGGGGATTATTTTGGACTTAGTTTTAAATCACTTATTTAGTCCGGATATTCTTGTATTGGCCTTGTGAATGTTTGCGCGTAATTTAGTTCGATTTACTAATTGTCCGGATCGGGTGGGTCCTTTTTGCTTGAACGAACATTCACATATAGCCCTTGTTCAATCAAAAATAAGGGGTAGCGTCCCTTTGCATTGATTAATTGGTTAATATTGAAATTGTGTCATTAACTGCTTGGATATCCGATAGTGCTAAGTAGAACAACAGCGTGCTGGTTATTTATTTTAATTGTCAAATCTAAGAACGCGTAGTATAATCCGTAGAAACCATGGGCCTGCATCAGAGGCACCTGCATCTGCGTCATGAGAGTGCGAGTGACATCGAGGAGATGACGGTTTTTACGCTCTGCCCCACCATTTTGTTGGGAGGTGTAAACACAGCTGGTCTGATGGACAATACCATGTTGCATATAAAAAGAGGAAACTCATAACTAAGATATTCCTTAGCATTATCAGAGCAAAAGACTTTAATAGAAATATCAAATTGAGTTTTAATCATATAATAAAAGGATTGCCAAACAGAAAAGAGTTCAGAGCAATCTTTTAATAGATACACCCAGGTACATCTAGATAAATCATCAATAAAGGTTACAAAGTAAGAACTACCCCGACCAACAGTGAGAGTAGGAGCAAGACCCCAGACATCAAAATGAATGAGATCAAACGGGCGAGAAGATCCACAGCCATGCTTCGGCGGGAAGGAGGAGCGGTGATGTTTGTCAAGCTAACACGCATCAAAGTTGAGCAGAGGACTAGTCGGAGGTAAGTGGGGCAGAAGCTGACGAAGAATCTGAGGAGGAGGATGTCCATGGCGGAGATGTCATTGAAGCAGATCTATAGAAGAGGAGGAGAAGGCGGACAGAGCGAAAACATTGTCGAGGAAGTAGAGGCCGACGCTCTTAGTCCCAGTAGCAATCGTCCGTTGGGTCCTCGGGTCCTGAAAAGAACTAGAAGTTGGAGTGAATTAGATAGAGCACTGAAGTTGCTTGCATAAAGTAGTAACGGATAATAAATTGCAAGGGAACTTCGGGACATAGAGGGTATCCGCCAAGCGAAGCGACGGGGTGACTTGAACCACGCCCGTCCCATGAACCGGGGAAGGTGAACCATCTGCAACAAGAACTGGGGGCAACCGATCATGCATTTCTAGGAGAGAGAAGCATTGAGGATTGCTGGTCATATGATTTGTAGCACCAGAGTCAATCAGCCACTTATCTTGGGTAACGACATGGGCACTACCTACAGTCGTGGCCACAGAGGCAAACGGCTGAGAGGAGGCGGAGGTAGATATGATGGGGGTGAAGAGACCGGAATTGTCCTTAGAGAAACACAGGAAACCACGCGAGTAGAAGAGAAGTCGAGCGGATAAAAGAGGCCACGATAAGAGAGGTAGGCCGCAGTAGAAAAGAAAGAAACCGCAGCGGGCTAAGAAAAGATGCTGCAACAGTCACGGTGTCATCACACAAGCGATAAGAAGGGCCACGACCAGGAAGCAGACCAAAGTAAAGGGAAAGAGGTCTCGTGAACTTTAAAGAGTCTGGGCAAACAGTGAAGAAGTCGCGCGAACATACACAGGGTCGAGCGAACTAGAAGAGAGGAAACTGCGCGACTAAAGGAGATTGCGGGAAGAAGAGTCCTTGATTTGATCCTAGGCAGATAATATGAGAGTCCTTGATTGAGGACTCAATTCCTCAAAGTTTGGCCTAGTTTCCATCTCTTCTCTATACCATTTCTTACTGAGTATGAACTCTTCCTCCTCTTCAGTAACAGACTTGACTTTGGCTCTTGCTATCTAATCAGTAGTGGGGCTGAATGTAGGAATTTCAGCAGCAGTAGAGGGTTCACCTCACAGAGCATCAACTTGTTCACCATCCTGATCATCACCATATTGTTCATCTTACTGATAACCATACTAATTGCTTGTCTGTCCTTCTGGAATAGGAGTAGGAACAATGTTGTAATATAAATATTATTCAAGTCCCAATAAACCTCTAATTACATTGGTAACCCAAACAACATTCTCAGTGTCGGCCTTTATCATTGTCTTCTCCCCCTTTATGACTTCTTCACCAATAATTACAGTCAGGGGGTTCTTTGCAAGAGAGAGACTTTTATCCAGAAAGTTGACTCCCTTAGTGGTATGGCTCTTAACCTCCAACAGTTGATCTTCCAGGTACTGAGTGCAAGCATCCATTATCCTCTCTAGAGTTGTCTTTTTATCTTACATGATGATTTTCTGCACTTCATGGACCATTTTCATGTTGCAAGTTGTGATGTTCTGATTTTGCATGATATCGAGCTGCTTCTTCCAGATTTCCTCAAGCTTGTTTTCAGTGTGGGTAACAGCTGGCGTAGCTCTCATGAATAATGACACAGTGTTGGCCTTCAGTAGGTTAACTTCAAATCTAATGGACTTTATCTTAGTGGATAGATCCATTCTCAACTCTTTGATGAAATCATCAACAAAGTGCTCAAGTTGTCTTCTCTGGTCATCTAGCAGACCTTTGAGTTGAGCTAAGAAAGTGGAAGACATTTGATCACCCTTATAAGATGTCCCTTAGTCATGTAATTCTCATGCTCTTTCCTTGCTTCTTCCCTTATCTCAAAATCAGCTCTCATGTATTCAAAAGAGTGATCAGTAGCATCACTCTTCAGCTCATCAATAGAAGGTTCACCATCCTCAAAAATTTCAATAACATTCTCATTTTCTTGAGCAGGGGGATCTGTTGGGATCTCCCCCTTAATCTCTTCATTCCCCATGGGAATTGACTAATCTGTATCAACTATAGCTGGAGCATCTTCAATCATTATATCAAGAATTTGCTCCCCCTCAACTTGAGGATAGAAAAGAATCACTTCAGGACCTTCTGGAGTTTGAGCAATCATGTTCTACAGATTTTCAATGAAGGAATCTAATTGTTCTTGATGAGATTGAACTGTCTCTCCCTCAATAGGTGCAATCATCTGGGAGGTCTCCCCCTCAATGTTTGCACAAATCCTGTACACAATACCTTCAGTCACCATTTCAGCTACCTCAGCTGGGATGTTTTTTGATTGGGATCCACTGACTTGGATCCTCTTTACTGTAGATTCAGAAGATATTGAAACCTGAGCACTCATATCTCTTCTTGTTTCCTCAGAAGAATCAGATAGTTGAGGATCATGTGGCACTTCCTCAATACTCTCAGAAGAGCTTCTTCTAGTGCTCTATTCAATGACCATGTCTGCTTTCTTTTTCTTATCAAAAGATGGTTGATGTGGGAGCAAGACTTCTTCCCACCTGTCAAACATCTTTGAGTCCATCCTCCTCATGTGATGGATCTTTATTCCTAGCCTCGTGTTGAGGATCCCTGGAATAGTGTTGTACAAATACAGAGATAGTATTCTTCCCAGGTTTGACTATGGGATACACTCCACTCTCCTGTCAAATATAACCTTCCCCCAGTCAGTCCTCTTATATAGGACTATCCTTGCAATTAGATCAAACATCTTTCTAGATATCTTGTCATGGGACCTATTAATGTAGAAAATGCGAGCTTCTGCTTGCTTGAGAGTGGAGCACGATTGATCCAGGATGCGGGGATAGAGGAGAAGAGGATGTTGAAGGATGTGGGGATAGCAAGAATGGTTCATCCGAGTGCGAAGATAGCCAGAAGGTTGATTAGGAACTGTCAAGAAGATGGTTACTTTGATGGTTGGTATTGATGGTTGAGACAAAGAGAGGGGAAAAGAGAGGCCGCTTGCAGCGGCAACAATAGAGTTCGCTCACCGCGGCTTAAATGCCACTCCTACGACGATCTTTCCTTTTATTATGAATTGATATTAAAGCTTGAGGTTGCACCTTTACATGGAAAGAAAATAAAGGGTACAAAGGGGGAAGCTGGCAGTTAGAGGGAAGAGGGTGTCAGAAGCCGCGCGGTTTGACAAAGCAGGTCGGCACACCGCGCAGGAAGCTGATCCCGCAATTCGCTACTCAAGGCCGAGCAAACTGGGCGATCAGGCTGAGAGGACAGTTGAGGTTGCTAAAGCCAAGGCAGGCTGTAAGGGCTTGACTGTGGAGGCCACGCGGACTAAAAGTTGAAGTTCGCAGGTTCTGATGTCTTGGCTAACTGTTGTGTCATCCCCCCTGAATGAGAGGTATCGGGGCCTATTTATAGGCTTGGGCTGGAGATGGTCTTGGTAATGTTACCCCCAGTAGGGAAGTGAGCTTTGACCGAGTCCGTGACATGTTGCGGACTGAAGAGGCAGGTAGGCCTCTGCTGGCGAGCTGGAGGAGCAGGCCGCCATCTTTTGGCAGTCTGAGTAATGAGTCCTCCTCTACTACTGGATGGAACAAGTTTACAACCTTCTGGCGGGCTGGAGTTGAGTCCGCGCTGTATCGTATGGCCTGACGAAGTCCTGTTGCCAAGTCCTCCCTCAGGCGGACTGAGATCGAGTCTGACCACTGTTGGTAGAAAGAAGGGGTTGGTCGCCACTGCTGACTGGCGGTCTTGAGGCTTGTCGCCATTGTTGTTATGCGATGAGCTGGCAGACTGAAGATAAAGTCCACCCCTGGCAAAGAAGAGTTCTACACGGTTAGCCTAAGCAAACCGCACGACCTGTGGAGATGAACTGCGGAAGCAGTCCGCACCCCTGCCGACTGTAGCTACTGCGCGACCTGGGCGGCCAGACAGGGGAGACTGCCCTAGCCGCGCGACCTAAGCAGATAGAAAGGTCAATCAACCTGGCCCAAAGAGGGGGCTGAGGTAGGTCGCGACCTCCAGGGGGAACCTGGAGCAGGCCGTGACTTGCGAGCTGGATACCTTGGGAGGGATCACAGATTTCTGGGTCAACATAATCCCCGTACATTTTTAAGTCCCGAAGGGAACTTCAAAAAAGTAGGAGACCCTCAAAAATCGTGTTCCTCCCCTCGGAAAACTGGTAAGAAAACAAGAGGCAGGGAGATAAAGAACCTGATATCTCTCCTCAGTGTCTATTTTTCTCCTACAAAGGAAGAGTCAATGTAAGTGAAAAAAGGCATGCCTTGTTTGTACCTGAGTTGCTTTTGCAAAACAAAGAAAACTTGTGAATATCTTCCACCGAGGTCTGCAAAACAAAGACGATAGGATGCATTAATGGGTAATATCTTGCAAGTACTTGGAGGAAACTTGCAAGCGTTTGCTAATCTCTGCAAAAGAAGAGTGAGAAGTATATATGAAAAGAAAGTAAGTTGCAAGTACCTGGAAGGAACTTGCAAACATCTTCTAATCTCTACAAAAGAAGAGTGTGAAGCAAATATGAAAGAAAAATAAATTGCAAGTACCTAAAGGGGACTAGAAAATCTCTACTAATCTCTGTAAAAGAAGAGTGAGTAGCAGATATGAAAGACAACAAAGTTGCAATTACCTTAAGGGAACTTGCAAATATCTTCTAATCTCTTCAAAAGAAGAGTGAGTAGTAGATATAAAAGAAGAGTAAGCTACAAGTGCTTGAAGGGAACTTGCAAATATCTACTGATCTCTGCAAGAAAAGAGTAACCAGCAGATATGAAAGAAGAGTAAGCTGCAAGTACATGAAGGGAACTTGCAAATATCTGCTAATCTATGCAAGAAAAGAGTAACCACCAGATATGAAAGAAAACTAAGCTGCAAGTACCTGAAGGGAACTTGCAAATATCTGCTAACCTCTGCAAAAAGAAGAGTGAGTAGTAGATATTAAAGAAAACTAAGATGTAAGTACCTGAAGGGAACTTGCAAATATTTGCTAACCTTTGCAAAAAGAAGAGTGAGTAGCAGATATGAAAGAAAGGTGAGTCGAGTACCTGAGGTGTTGATGGATAAATCTTCTGCTAAAAGCTATTACGATAAGATAGATATGATTAGACTGCAAAAGGTATATCCATGAAATCCCGATGTTGATTGAGTAAGCAAAATCAAGTAGAGATAAAGCCATAGCAATAAGCTTCTTGCTTGATCAGATATGATATCCCAATATGAAATCCTAATCGGTAAGATGAAAGCACTGACTAGACATCAGCTAAATAGTTTGACAATAAAGAGAACCAGACTCTCTGACTATCAGTTAGTGCCAAAAACATCCAATAAGGGTAGTAGAGACATTATTAACAATCATCTGATAGAGCTTTATGCAAGCTGAGTATACAAGATGAGCATAAGAAAAAAGATGTTGAGAATCCTTTGGATAGGTTGGATTTAACCTGCCAACCTGAAATAGGTAATTTTTATAAAAAAGTGGATTAACCGCACTCCCTTGAAAGGGCACAAAAGGGAGACATGCACAAAATCCTAAGAAGGACCGGTACATACACTGCTCTCATGCCTCAGGTTACAAACAGTGCTGATCAAATAGACTATGTGCGCCAAGTGGTCTATAGCATTGCTCGTCTTTGGAAAGATCAGCAACATTGTGGGCCCCACAAAAGCACGGATTGAGAGTACCATAGAGTATTCGACCATTACATTCATGAGATGATCGAAGAGACAAGGCTACTCTTTATCGCCACTGCTTGTCAAGCAAAGATCATCTTAGATATAATGTATCCCTAGTAAAGCCCATCAGAGCTAACACACTAGGACCTCCCTTAATGCACGTTGTGTGTTAGATACCGGCTAGGATCCAAAGTCCTGAAGTCCACCATCATAGATTGAACAGCACCCACTGCACATACGCGAACACTCCCCACTATATGTGTTCATCGTGGTCTTACTCCCGAGGACAATCTATGGAGGGAACAACAAGACTCGGCAATAACTTAGTGGTTCAGCGATCCTTTTGGCAAAGTGAAAAAGAGGAGGCACTCCAAAAAGGGAAATGTGTCAGTATGGGATCTCTGACGTAAAATTTAATTAAAAGAATGAAAGAACACTTAGAAGTGTTTTTAGAGAGAAAATTTATTAAGAGTGTAATGTAAAAGCAACCGGCCATGGTTGTGAGGAATTGTGGGGACTTTGATGTCCTTCTTCAGCTCAGACTTGTAATAGTTCAAGGGATCCTTCACCGTTGACGTCGATGGTTTCATAGATGTCGATGTTGCTGACTTGGTTTGTCCTTTTTTAGCCCAGAGAGGGATTCTCTACTTCTTTTCCCTTCGAAGTTGATGGATCAAAATAATCAAACTTTGGGAAGAATTCACGGAATTTGCCTAGCTTCAGCATTTTTTCTACCAACTGGGGAAGAGCTCGGCAATTTTCGGTTGAATGTTCTTTCTCACTATGAAATTTGCAGAACGGATCCGAATCTTTTGATCTTTGATCTGACGGTTGGTAAGGCCTTTTATAGTTATCCTTGCCCTTCATGACTTGGCCTACTTCCTGCATGGTTGTATCCTGTCCGGACTCAAACAAGTCTTCATCCTTCTACTGTTGAACCGAAGCTTCTTGCAGAGCTTATGTTGGATAAAAATGTGGGGCCGACAATAGCAATCTTTTACCTTGGAGGTGATCCTGGCCAAGGAAGGGGTGTCGATGACATTGAAATTTCTTCCCTTCCTTAATTGAAAATCATTCCGAGGAGACCTCGGGGGTTGCTTGTAAGAAGAAGAATCTTTCTCTGTTACAAGTCTGGAGATGAAGCTGTGATTGCTCTTTTCACCTCGTATGTATGAGTTAGCCAGGCTAATCATCTCCTGGTATGTCCTCGGCTCTCGGACATTACCTTCGAATTTTAGTGGCCCTTCTCTTAAACCACTTATTAGGGAAACTCGATACATTTCAGGATCGACGTTCACGATATTCTGAATCTCACTCTAAAAGCTATCCATGAAATGAGACCATATCTCATTCTCACATTGCTTGATCTCAAAGAGGGCTTCAGTACCGCTCTTCCCCTTTGAAGAGGTAGAAAATCTGAGCAAGAGCTCCCTCCGCAGATTAGCAAAGGAAGCGATTGACTGTGGATGTAGTCCATAAAACCAGTCTCTTTCCTGTCAATCAAAGGACATTACGAGGAGCTTGCACTTTGTAGCATCTGTAAGGGTCCTGATAGCGATGGCTGACTCAAAGTATTGAAGGTGTGATGATAGGCCAGACTCTGCAATGTACATTGGCAATCGCGGCTCTCTGAAGTTAGTCGGAGTTGGTTCTTGTCGTACACTCTTTGAAAATGGTGACGGTTTCTCCTACTCTCCTAGAACATGAGGAAAAAAGGGAGCATAAGCTGTAGATGTAAAAAGAGCAGGGGATAGAGAGGAAAAGCTGCTGCGGGATGAGCAAAGGTAGTAGCGTAAGAGTAGGGATGACTTCCTTAAAAATTCAAAAATCTTGCTGGACTTCCCCGGGCAGCTTACCGGAAGAAGTTTTGACGAGAAGCAAACTCATCATTTTGGGACCGCAAAGGAGTTGCAACTTGCCCAGGTGGGTAGGTTGGTGGGTAGGTTTGTGGGTAAACAGTAGGATAGACCAGCGGATAGATCAGTGGATAAGCTTACAGAGTCTCCAATGCTTGTGTTGGATTGACTGGAGGAACTGGTGCTGTTTTAGATTGCATTTCTACTCGCTGCGTAAGAGCAGCTAGAGTACGATTGATTGCTTGAAACTGTTGGGCATTTTCTCTATATGATTACTCCAAGGCTTCCCAGAAAGGATCTTCACTAGGACTGTAAGGAGCAAGGTTCTTGGTTGGTTGATGGTCTGACATCAGTAACCGTCGATTTTCACTGTCTGTTTGAGGTCTGAAGGTCGCGTGCTAATGTTGATGCGGAAAATGCGAACTTCTATTAGCTTGCTCGAGAGTGGAGCACGATCGATCCGGGATTCGGGGATAGAGGAGAGGAGGATGTTGAAGGATGCGGGGATAGCAAGGATGGTTGGTCCGAGTGCGGAGATAGTCGGGAGGTTGATTAGGAACTGTCGAGCAGATGGTTACTTTGATGGTTGGGATTGATGGTTGAGACCAAGAGAGGGGAAAAGAGAGGCCGCTATGGTTACTTTGATGGTTGGGATTGATGGTTGAGACCAAGAGAGGGGAAAAGAGAGGCCGCATTTTCTCTATATGATTACTCCAAGGCTTCCCAGAAAGGATCTTCACTAGGACTGTAAGGAGCAAGGTTCTTGGTTGGTTGATGGTCTGACATCAGTAACCGTCGATTTTCACTGTTTGTTTGAGATCTGAAGGTCGCGTGCTAATGTTGATGCGGAAAATGCGAACTTCTATTAGCTTGCTCGAGAGTGGAGCACGATCGATCCGGGATTCGGGGATAGAGGAGAGGAGGATGTTGAAGGATGCGGGGATAGCAAGGATGGTTGGTCCGAGTGCGGAGATAGTCGGGAGGTTGATTAGGAACTGTCGAGCAGATGGTTACTTTGATGGTTGGGATTGATGGTTGAGACCAAGAGAGGGGAAAAGAGAGGCCGCTTGTAGCGGCAACAACAGAGTTCATCCGCCGCGGCTTGAATGCCAATCCTGCGACGGGCTTTCCTTTGATTGTGAATTGATATTAAAGCTTGAGATTGCACCTTTACATGGAAAGAAAATAAAGGGTACAAAGGGGGAAACTGGCAGCAAAAGGGAAGAGGGCGCCAGAAGCCGCGCGGTTTGACAAAGCAGGTCAGAAGACCGCTGATGAGTCCATATTTTATACTGGATTCCGGACTCATCTTGGCTCATTTTCATGCCATTGCACTTCCTTTTAGCACCAATACCACTCTTTGGATCACTACACTATTCCATGCCCAGTTCACTATTTAAGCCCATTTGCATGCGTTTACTTATTTCATACCTCTTTACGCATGTGCTGTAATGTCATTTAGTTTTATTGTTATCGTTGAACGCCATCTTCGACAGCCCGATCTGTTTTCCTGCAGGTACGGGGATCGCGTGGGCGTCCGGGACCGAACCTGGCAATTTTTTAGCCAAAGAGTCAATGGTCGTGCGTTTTAACCCACGCACGACCAGAGAACCCTTTGGCGCATGATCGTCGATCGTTCACGGTCATGCAAGAATTTCACCAGCCCTGTCTCGGGCTATCTCACGATCACCAGCTATACCTCGCACGATCACCGATCGTTCGCTGCCGATCGTGCGCATTCACGACCCATTTTCTTTCATCCCTGTCTCCGCTATCGCACGAGCGCAGACCATACCGCACACGATCACCGATCGTGCGATGCCGCTCGTGCGCGTTTACTGACAATTTCTGCAGGTCCTGTTTTCATTATCGTACGAGCATCGCCTCCTTCGCTCACGATCATCGATCGTGCGCCATTGCTCATGTGTGATCTTCTATTTTCTTATTGTAGGTCCTACAGGTTGCTGTCGCATGAGCGCCAACATCAGGGCACACGACCTACGCAGATGAGCGTGCGCGGTATTCAAAATCTTCTCCTATATAAAGGTCTATTCTGCGAATTAGGTCAATTGGCACTCGATCGGGACTTGCCGCAAAGCCGCCACTTCGCCGTCCAGCTGCTCTATCCACCTCCACCTTCATACCTTCCATCGGGAGTCCATAGTCGGTGATTCTAAAGCTTTCCAAACCCTCCGGCGAAGCTCCCGGCCATTGATGACCTCAACTCCAAGCTATTCACAAGAGTTGGAGAAGAAGACAACCTAGAGAACGGACTCAAAGGCCTTTGAGGTGACAGCTCCTCGGTATCGGAAGCCTCCTCGGACTGAACTCGGAAGAGGATTGACAACTCACTATTCCGGCCACGACCTGCGGTGGACCTTCACCCTCTATTGGTTTACTCCTCTTCCCCTTTCTTCATTGTATCGAATGATTTAATGTGTAATGAACTACATTTTATACTTTATATCTAATTGGATGTTTGTAGTTCCCATTTTCTTTTGAGTTGTGTGTTGTGAATGCGCCTCGCCCACTCCATATCCATGCCATACCCTTGTTTCACCCGATTACACTTCGCACAAGAACCCTTCCATCCATTATCTTTCCGTCCACTTGCCCAACAGAAGTTAGGCATCGCGGCCAATAAGCTCACCTCACCTTGCGAAGCGGTGCCTTCGACCCACATAGTCTTAATTAGTTTATTAGATCAAGAAACCACAATCTCACAAGCACCATTTTTAGTCTTTTATAAGTATAACCCTTATAATGATATTTTCTGAACTGTCGCCGCTCTATGCTAATTGCATTCCTCAAGATACTGATACTCGGGGATTTATTCCGAAATTTTATTACTTGTGTGACCGGTGTGCTTGCCGATTTCCACGCATCAAGTTTTTGGTTCCGTTGCCGGGGAATGAAACTATAGAGCGACTCAGGATGACTGAAAATATTATTATAAGAGTTAGTGTTTTTGACTGTTGTTTCCTTGTGTAGTTTGCCGCAGTGAATGCAGGGTCGAGCCATAAGAGATCTAGTATCCTACGAACCAAAGATCGAACGTACTATCCTAGCGTGAAGACGCGCCGCAGTCATCACTTTAGCCCCAATGGGAGACAAGCTGAATATTGACGCCGGCAACCGAGTTGGAGGGATACCTCCTGGCGACCGAAATGGCGACGAAAATGAAGTGAACCCTCCCCAGGTCCGCACCATGAGGGATTACATTACACCTACCATCGCGGTCATATACCCCGGTTTCGGACCTACTATCACCAACCAACAGTTCGAGATTAAACCAGCTATCCTGAATATCATTCGGAACAACGCTCAGTTTTCAGGAATGGCCACTGAAGACGCCCATCTTCACCTGGCGAAATTCTCCGATATTTGCGCCATATTCCGCTACGCTGGAATCCCGGACGATACAGTTAAGCTCCGCCTCTTCCCTTTTTCACTAAGGGACAAAGCCAAGACGTGGCTTCACTCCCTCCCACCTGGAATAGCCACCACTTGGGAGGCTTTGACCACAAAATTCCTAGCTAAGTTCCACCTGGTAGATCACGTCGTGAGCATGAGGCGAGCAATAGCCAACTTCCGGCAAGCTGATCAAGAAAGCTTAGTCGAAGTTTGGGAGCATTTCAACGAGCTGCTGAGGAAGTGCCCTAACTATGGATTCCAAACTTGGAACCTCGTCGAAAGTTTCTACTTCGCTATTGAACCCCACCACCGAGCCATGATTGATGCAGCCTTCGGAGGAACAGTCATGAACCTTGCTCCAGAAGATGCATTGAGAATCTTACAAGACACTGCCACCCACAGCGCTTACTGGACAGCCAGAAGAAACATCCTATGAAGCACAAGAGGAGAATTCGCCGTGGATATCCCCAAGCCCGCCGCCGCCCCAGTGATGGCAATATCATGCCAAGGTTGCGGAAGCACCGACCACCACAGCTTCGAATGCCTAGGAGTTGAGGTACCGGATGAATCTTCTTTTCTGAATGAGTCAGTTAATTTCGTAGCAAATCAAAACAGGGGAGTGCCTTATGGAAACACATACAACCCATGGGTGAGAAATCACCCCAATTTTTCTTGGAATCAAAACGCATCTGGCCAAAGATGGCAACCGGGGCAGCATCAAAACGATGTGTATGCCTCCGAAAGCCAACCGCGTCCACCTTAACCAAATTATTCCAAAGGGCCCCCGCCGTTAAAAAAAGTTCATTGGAAGAGATGTTCGAGAAATTCGTTGAAATTTCCCAAACCAACATGACAAATCAAGCCGCCTCGATGCGCAAACTGGAGGCACAATTAGGCCAATTGGCCAGAGTGGTCTTCGAGCGCACCCACGGCACCTTACCTAGTAACACCGAAAAGAACCCCCATGAACAAGGTAAAAGCCTTAGGGAGGAAAATTTGGGAAAATGCAACGAACTCGTCATCAATTGTAAAATCAACAACTTCAAAACCCCCGCATTATACGAATCTGGGTCGTCCAGCAACATCCTCACCCTTCAAGATGTTGCGAAGATTCACCTACAAGTCGACACTGAAAACCGGAAGTTGCTTATCTTAGCGAATGACAATTTGGTTGACACCAAGGGAGGTGTACTGGAATTCGAAATCAAGGTCAACGGAAAAAGTATAACCACTGACTTCTAGGTTTTGGGACCAAGGGAAAATAACTCTATTCCTATATTAGGAGTCCCATTCCTGACGGCCAGCGGCGCATCCCTCGACTTTTCTAAAGGACGTGTCACATGGCCGGCCGAGGATTCCGCCCACGATAACACATCCGTACATCCCTTTCCCACCCCAAATAACAATTTTCTTGAGTGTCACAGATACCAAGATAGATTCAGGACTCCCAACATTGGAAGAATCACATCTGGAAGAGAAGACAAAGAAAGGACTCTCCCAGGAGATCGATGAGAATCAAGAGCTATTGGTCAAAGAGGAGACCGAGTGCACCAAAGCCACGGCTGCCTTTCTACTTTCTGCCAACTCTGTTTTTGAGCCGGGCGAACCAATATTTATCCTGGATAAATCCCTAAACACTTATTTGTATAAAAATGTTGATAACTTTGTTAAACGATCGGTAACTTGGGCAGATCCGGTCGCTATCACGGTGTCGGATAGGATTCCACCAACCACAAAAACAGGAAAACCCACAGACTACATCCATTGGAAGTCTCCCACGGTGGAGAAACTGAAAGAGGAAAAGCATTTATGCGACGAGCGCTACGCTGCCTTCCGTCGCGAGGAAGAGCGCAATCTGAGTAAGGGGAAATCCCCTTCCCTTGACGCAAAGAAACAATATGCCATCCCCTCGCACCCTACCAGAGAGACTTACCACAAATCCATGCATAGCTGATGTCAACATCGTCATTCCACTTACCCTCCTCTTTACATTTTCTCGCTGCGTATGGAACTCTAGTTCGCACTATTTTATTTCTTACTTTTCAAACTGCAAAGAACTCTTTATTATAACTGCTAATACAGGAAAACCCTCCTCTTACTTTTCAACGGCATAATGAGAGTCCTGGGCCTGCGTGCCAGACTAAATGCTCAATGGTGAGATCCGGTGTTTCCGGTGCACCCGAGAGTGCCATGAGTGCACGGGACGTCGGGCCGTCATGACGGCGTTTGTGATATGTGACTGTGCGGTCATGCACGTCTTGCTTGAATTGCTATATATATCATATTGGAAGATTGCTATACAGGGATGGCATTCCGCTGCCCCGTGCCAGAGGCAGGGTCGTTATAATTGGTCAGCTGAATGCTGACCGTTGCCCTGTTTGCCACCGCTTGGTGGATTGGTTCGTACAGGTACTGGATGTGCTGGTCCGAGCGGGACTTAGCGGGTTGAAGCCCAAGCTGTGTTGTTGCCCTCAAAGGCATTGTTTTGTTTCTTTTGTTCATGTATGGCCGGCCTGCGTGCCGATGTCTGTAATCCACACTCTTGTTCAGAGAAATTGTTGTAAGGCCTTAAGGCCAGACTCTTTTGATGTTTATGTACATTCCTATGTTATAGTGGATAGTGTTCTTTATCTTGAGTTCAAAGATTCAACCGTGAAACTTCCGCTAGAATGCTCTGTGTTAGGATGCGTTGATTATGATATTAGTTCGTAGCGTCTCCGCCTGTTTGTGGAATATGGTGTGGGGCCCCGGCCGGACCCTCTATTATATTCTTCTTGCCGGGTAAAGGTGTTACAATTTGGTATCAGCTTGTTGGTCGATCTCTTCCGAATTCGCGGACGAATTCTTTTGAGGGGTGGCGAGCACGTGTCAGTGCTGGCTGTCGTTATAACACTTAACTTGAACTCAAGATTGTCCACTTAGGAATGCAAATACACTTGTTTGTTTAACTTGTGTATTCTTTTTGTATGGTTGTCGTTTTCATTGGTCGTTAACCTGTGTATTTTACACATATAGGTGACCAGAAGTGTTGCGGGTCAATCCGAACCACAACGCTCTGTTGAGAGTGCGGCACCAGCCGAGGTGCCCACAACTCCTCCATCCGCTGAAACAGTCCGTCTCATCACGGAAACGGTACTTGCTGTGATGAATGCTCAGCAGGCTGGGCAGGCACGTCCTGCAGTGGTGCCAACGCAAGCTGGGGTACGGAAAGAACCGGTAGAAGCCGAAGTTGATCCGCGGGTAGAGATCAACAATGGAAGCAATTCTTGAGCTTTAACCCTCCGCAGTTTCATGGGGCGGGTACACCGGCCCAAGCAGAGGATTGGCTTGCAACGATCAAGAGGATTATGAGAGCTATCAAGGTTGAGGAGGAACAGAAAGTAATGTTAGCCACTTTCCTACTGGAAGGAGAGGCGCGATTGTGGTGGGATGAGATTGAAATGCATCACTTGGCCGGCAGGCAATTGACAGAGATTACAATGGAAGAATTTTCTCGATTGTTTTTAGCACAACATCTGCCGATGCAGCAAAGGATATCGATGGAAATGGAATTTCAACGGTTAGCACAGGGAGATCGAAGTGTGGATGACTACCTGCATGAGTTCACCCGTTTGGGAAGATATGCGGGCACGATCTTCGCCGAAGAAGAGCGTAAGACTAGTCAGTTTTATGCGGGACTGCGAGATGAGCTGCGTTATTTGCTCTCGAGTTCTGTGAGTCAGGGGTTACAAGCCTTAGTCTGTACGGCTCGTTCTTTGGAGACGGACATGAAACGGGGGCAAGCAAAGGGAAACTTGGCTGTTGCGAAGCTAGAGTTTAAGCCGTTGTGTCGGGAAAAGTTTGGCTACCGAAAGAGATGGAATAAGAAGTCTAAGTCTTCTGGACAAGCTCCTTCTGCGACTGTGACGGATACATCTGGGTATGGATATCGTGCTTGTTATACGTGCGGGAAGGTTGGACACTTCGCACGTGAATGTCGATCAGGTCCTCCAAAGGGTGATAAGAAGACAGGAGCGTCTTATGCGGAGAAGGGGAAGGCTGTGGTGGAGTCTTCTGCCTCGCACGCGCAGCCCAGGGTCTTCAACCTTGGACAACAGGAGGCCATTAAGCAGGCAGATGTCGTCACAGGTGCGCGTAGGTTTTAATGTTCTTGTTATTTTTGATGTGCTGTGCTTGTTTTAATTGTAATGTTATAGGGTTTGTCCTTATACGAGAGTATCCGGCACGAGCACTGTTTGACACAGGTTCTTCACATTCGTTTCTGTCTGAGGACTTTGTCTTTCGTGTCGGGGTGCCTATCCGGACCACGACAGACAATGTAAAGGTGTTGTTGCCTAACAGATGTTTGATGTACGCGGATCGATCTTGCAGTCTTGAGGTCAAGATAGGAAGTCGGGAGTTCAAGGTGGAAACATTAGTATTGCCGATCAAAGAGTTTGATATAATCTTTGGTATGGACTGGCTTTCAGATCAGCGTGCCTGTATTGATTGCACTTCAAAAGAGGTCACACTTGGGCAAAATACCGAACAAGAGACCAAGTTCATTGGTATGCAAGGGATGAGTGGGATGTTGTTATCCGCTCTCCAAGTTGTTAAGGCAGTTCGGAAGGGTCCGGAGTTGTTCTTCACACTCATAGAGGCGGTGGCGCCGAAGGCCAGTGTGAGTGAAGTGCCGATTGTGTCGGAATATGCTGACGTGTTTCTAAAGGACATTCCGGGGTTACCTCCCCAAAGGGAAATCGACTTCGCTATCGAGCTGGTGCCAGGTGCGAAACCTGTGGCCCGTTCGCCGTATCGGGTAGTGCCAAAAGAAATGGCCGAACTGAAAGTTCAGTTGCAAGAGTTGTTGGAGCAGGGATACATACGCCCAAGTATGTCACCTTGGAGCGCGCCTGTTCTTTTTGTGAAAAAGAAAGACGGTGGTTTGCGACTATGTATTGATTACCGCGAACTGAACAAGCTGACGGAGAAAAATAAGTATCCAATTCCATGGATCGATGACTTGTTCGATCAGCTAGCAGGCTCAACCGTCTATTCGAAGTTGGATTTGAAGTTCGGGTATTACCAGTTGCGGATTAGGGAAGGTGACATTCCCAAGATAGCGTTGGCACACGCTATGGTCATTATGAGTTCACAGTGATGCCGTTCGGCTTATGTAATGCGCCTTCGGTCTTCATGGATCTCATGCATCGAAAGTTCCGCGAATACCTGGATCTATTTGTGATTGTGTTTATTTATGATATCCTTGTATATTCACAATCGGAGGAAGATCATGCAAACCACTTGCGGTTGGTATTACATACCTTGCGAAGGAATAAGCTGTATGCCAAGTTTTCTAAGTGTGAATTCTGGCTCTCGTCGGTGGCTTTTCTAGGCCATGTGGTAAGTGGAGAGGGCATAGCGGTGGATCCGGCTAAGATAAGTGCCATTCGTGATTGGCCAGTGTTGTCTTCAGTGGCCGAGGTCAGGAGTTTCCATGGCCTGGCGGGCTACTATAGACGGTTCGTGGAGAACTTCTCCCGGATTGCTTTGCCTCTAACTACGTTGACGAGAAAGGATCAGAAGTTTGTTTGGACACCGGAGTGCACACGAGCTTTTAAGGAGCTGAAGAGTCGTTTGACCACGGCGCCTGTTTTGACGTCGTCATGTGGTACAGATGGGTTTGAGATATACAGCGATGCGTCAGGGCCTTGCCCAACCAAGTACATCGTACCTGAGGCCACATTTAAAGGCGCGGGTCGGTTTCACCTTGCCTGTTCGGCACGAAGCCTTTTCATACAGTTGCATCCCAACGCTCAACCGCACACAAAGTGGCAACTCACGGCCACAAGAGTTGCACCCAACTCTCACAATTTCCTAGACTTCCTCTAGTACTTTATCCATCATGCATACAAGCAATAATCACGAAGTCTTCTTCGATATGCAAACAAGCATCACCAATCCAGACCAATATGTCCAGATGGGCTTCACACAGCATGCCTAGATCCGTACTCCAATTCCGGACTCTAACAAGAGGGACTTCACATATCTACCCCAAGGGACGGCACAACCCACCTCACACTCGCGGGGAAGGGTTTTCCCTATGCAATGCAGGAAATAAGGACTTCACATGTCCGAGAAGGAAATCGTTACCCTAGGAACTCGCTTCGGAGCCATGGAGAGAAATTGAGACGGATGAAAGCCTTCGCAGCAGCGTTGCCTTCGTAAATCCGAACTCGGCTCGCGATTTGGACCACCGTAGCACCACCGGTAGCCGGATTCCACTTCTTCTTCCTCACCTTGCTCTCACCTCTCTCTTAGATTTAGAAAGAGAATATGAAACTCAAAATAAGCTTAGCCTTCTCCTTCCCCGGCCTTATCAGACCAGGAATGAGCCCCAGCCACAAGATCCTCTTTAAGGAAAATGAACGGCCACGATCTGCCTGAAAACTATACTTTTTTGCCAACACGGCCTGTGACACGCCCGTGTCACAGGCCGTGTACCCTTAAGCGGCACACGTACCGACTGAAAACTACCAGAACACGGGCATCGACACGCCCGTGTCGAACCTGACACGCCCGTGTCAGTCATGTGACACGCCCGTGTCACCCCTGTTACACGGTACTCAACGAGCTCTAGAACCAGTCAGAGCAGTACACGGGTAGGCACACGCCCTCGGACACGCCCGTATCAAATCTGACACGGCCGTGTTCAAGGCTTGGTTCCGGGTCGTGTACATTTCTGACTCATACCGGCTATTTATTGAGTGACACTCCCTGGGACATGCCCGTGTCCCAGGTCATGTACCCCCGACACGCCCTGGGATATGGCCGTGTCCCAGGCCGTGTCAAGCAGCCTGCACCTCAAATCCAGTTTTGAGATTTTTGGGGTGTTACACGATGCACCGACGCCAATACGCTGACTCGGCAAGTGTGGTTAGCACTTCGCCAACAGAAGTCCGGTGCGCCAGCCAGCAAGAGTACACAGGCGTCCGCTTAGTGCACCAAGCGTTGAGGCGTACGATAGGTCTGATAGGTAGTGCTTTACTAGTTTAGAGGTGGGCGAGGCCCAAGCCACAGCTTTCGTCTGCCACTACGGAGGTATCCTGGGAGGTAACGGCTCCGAAAGAGGGAACTAAAGGTCTGTGTGCACAGAGTCGGGTGTGTGAGTTGCACTTGCATGTTCCATCATACCCACTTGCATGTCATAGCATAATCGATTCATTTAATCCCTAACACCTAAAGTATAAGTTGAATGGGATGCTTATACATTAGGACTTGCAAAACGGCCCCTTGGTCTATAATCTTGTGTGGGCAAGTTTATAAATTAAGGTTAAATTCAATATAAATATATGTTGTTGTTTAATAACCGACACCCCAATGTATAAGTGGTATGGGACACTTTATACGATGGGAGCTTTGCAGAAGATCCCTTGGCTTATGCGTTTCCGCTCATAAGTCAAGGTTATATTTCATACTTTACCTTACTGCCATTTATTTTATAAACTGCTAGTATAGGTCCGCCGCCACCTGCTTTGTCTTATTGTCCACCTTCATGTCCATCCCTCTCATCCTCTCTGCTCGGTGCCTAAGGGCTATGGGGGAAGGGGTGGGGGATGATAGGACTAAGTCTTATAGACTAACGGTTTTCGAACCACATCATTTAGGGGATCATGGAGCCTAACATGGAGCAGCATCCCCGAAGGTCGGCCCGCTTAGAGATGGGACAGTCTAGCTCAGGAGTTCAGTCAGCTGGGACTGTGAGTCCTGACTTATATTAGATGATATAGTTTGCTTCCGCATGAGAGTTTTGTAGTGAGGATATGATGTACCGGGCATAAGCCCGCTTTTCTAGTACTCTGATTATTATTCTGTTGACACTCCCTTCGTGGAGATTTTATTTTTATATATGTTATTTACCGGTGGACTTGCTTTTACTTACTTCAATTATTGTGCTACCTTTCTGTGATCGAATTGGCCGGCAGAATCGGCGCCTTGTGGTGATGACCCCTTCAAGACGTGAAGGTGTCACCGAAAGCGGCGATTCTGGTCCTAAGACCCCCGGTGTTTAAAAAGAAAATAAAGGGGTCTTATAAGTGGTATCAGAGCCGAAACATCGATCTGAAAAAGGTAGCAGTCCACTAACCCTGGGTCACTCCCGCTCGAGTTTAGTTTGGGGACAAACTATGCAGCGGAAGCAGTGGTGTGCCCATATGGGGATCACAAATAAATTGTCCACTTTTATTAATGATTGAACATTTTCTCAGTATGGGTTTTTGTTACGCAGCCTCCAGCACAGCCTATGCCACAAGTTGGAGTTCAACAGGCTCAGGATGTTGCACCACCTCCACCAGTCCCCACTCCTTTACTTCAGTCAGACATGGGACAGACTCTGACTGCCATCCTGGAGGCTTTTAGGGCCCAGCAGGTTCTGGTCCCGCAGCCAAATCCGGGGGCCAACTAGTTGAGCATCTTCCGAGGACTTTCTCCCCCGTCCTACTTGGGGACAGAGTTGGCGGTTCGGACGGAAGAGTGGCTGGATATTATGTACGAGATGCTGACTGAGATACGGTGTCCTTGGGAGGAGAGGGTGGCTCTGGTTGTCTCTTGCCTGGAGTCCCATGCCAAGAGGTGGTGGAAGACGCTGTTGGACACGACATTTGCCGATAGGGAGGTTGCGGAGGTTACCTGGGAAGAGTTCAGGGCCACGCTGTTGGAGCATTTTGTTCCGCAGTCGGCCAGGGATGAGTTGGAGGAGCGGTTCTTACAGCTGATGCAGGGCACCCGGACGGTGGTGGAGTACCATCGGGAGTTCGACCATCTGGCTCGATATGCAGATTCTTACCAGCTGGACGAAGCAGGGTACATCAAGAGGTTCTATAAGGGCCTGCGGGAGGATTTGAGGGAGGCTTTGTTGTTTGTATCTGACGGGCCTATCTCCCAGATTTTGGAGATGGCAAAGAGGATTGATGCTGATTGGCACACCACTCGGGGCCGGAAGCGGCCAGTAGAGGATTAGGGACGGAGAGTCATAAATGACCAGCAACGAGGTGCTATACCAGAGGGGAGAAGGACAGAGGACCATCCTCGTCAGGAAGTGAGGCAGGAGCCGAGGGAGCAGGTGATATTAGACCCTCAACCTCTTCGGATGCAGGAGATGCCGAGACCCAGGGGAATGGCGTATCCCCCACCAGAGTGCTTCCTTTGTCATCAGATTGGGCACATCCGGAGGAACTTCCCGATGAGGGGGGCACCACCTCCAGCACCACAGGGTGGCCCACCAGCTCAGCATTACGGAGGCCGAGGACGCGGCCGCGGTCGTGGATACCAGGAGGGAGATCGTAGACAGGGAAGGGATCAGGTATATGCTTTGGACCTTGCACAGCCTCGGAATCCGGAGCAGGTCATAGCAGGTACGCTGCAATGCTTCTTTATTTTTATAGAATTTCCCTTTCAGTTGTAAAAACTTAGAACCGCACTAGATAGATTAGCAAGGAAAGAAAACTCATTATGGAACCCTAAGACATCTAATCACCCCAGGTATAGTCTTCATCAATGGCAAGCCTGCCCGAACGTTGTTCGATACTGGAGCTACTCACTCCTTCGTGTCGGAGACGTTCGTAGAAGTACTGGAAGGCGTGGAGCAATTCATGGGCTCGAAGATGAGGGTGCGACTACCGGATGGATCTGAGCTCCTTACCACGGACCACTGCAATATGGAGGCAGAAATTGGTGGAAAGGCGTTCGAGGCTCCAACGACGATTTTGAAGCTGACGGACTACGACCTGATCCTGGGCATTATATGGCTGCACTGAAACCATGCCAAGATTGATTGCCAAGCGAAGATGATCACCATGAGACACGGGGACTCTTTCATTGTCATCGAAGGTATAAGACTTGTCTCTCGTATACTCTTATCTTCGGTACAGGTCGTGAAGTCCCATCTGCAGGGAGAGGAGGTTTATCAGGTTCTATTTGAGATGACAGAAGTCAAGGAGTCTGTGACAGACATCCCGGTGGTGCGAGATTTCAATGACGTCTTCCCAGAGAAACTACCAGGACTACCTCCGCACCGAGAGCAGGACTTTGAGATACAGCTTGTGTCGGGGGCCAAGCCGGCATCTAGGGCCCCTTATCGGATGGCCCCGAAGGAGTTGGCAGAGTTTCGGACTCAGGTTCAGGAGTTGGTGGAGGCAGGATTTGTTAGACCGAGTTCCTCGCCATGGGGAGCCCCAGTCCTATTCGTGAAGAAGAAGGATGGGACACTTCGCTTGTGCATCGATTATCGAGCACTAAACAGGCTGACCATCCGGAATACCTATCCGCTCCCACAGATAGACGAGTTGTTCGACCAGCTGGAAGGGGCGCACTTATTTTCAAAACTTGATTTGAGGTCGGGCTACTACCAGCTTCGGATTCGAGAGGAGGATATTCAGAAGACTGCTTTTAGTAGCAGATATAGATTGTTTGAGTTTACGGTGATGCCCTTAGGGCTCACGAATGCACATTCGGCATTCATGACTCTCATGAACTAGGTTTTCAAGGAGTACCTGGATGTGTTTGTCATTGTGTTTATCGATGACATCCTCATCTACTCGAGAACGGAGGAGGAGCACGCTCGCCATCTAGCACTGACCCTACAGAGACTACGGGAGAATCACTTATATGCAAAGTTCAGCAAATGTCAGTTCTGGTTGAAGGAGGTGGGATTTCTAGGCCATATTATCAGTGGAGCCGGATTGGCAGTGGATCCGACAAAGATTCAGGCGGTTCGAGATTGGCCGCAGTTGAAGTCAGCCACCGATGTACGAAGCTTTCTAGGACTTGCCGGTTATTACCGGAAGTTCGTGAAGGGATTCTCTCAAATTGCTCTCCCCCTCACATCCTTTACAAAGAAGTAGGCACCTTTCATTTGGACCCGCAGTGCTAGGCGGCTTTCCAGGAGATGAAGGATCGACTCACCTCGGCCCCCATACTTACTCTCCCCTCGGGGAGAGAAGGTTTTTAGGTCTACACCGACGCTTCCTACCAGGGTATGGGAGCCGTATTGATGCAGAAGGGCCATGTGATTGCATATGCGTCTCGCCAGTTGAAGAAGCACGAGCAGAACTACCCGGTGCACGACCTTGAGATGGGAACGGTCATTTTTTCTCTAAAGGTCTGGCGCCATTATCTTTATGGATTCCACTGCGACATCTACTCCGACCACAAGAACTTGAAATACGTGGACACGCAGAAGGAGCTGAATATCAGGCAGAGGCGCTGGGTGGAGTTCTTAGCAGACTATTAGTATGAGATGCACTATCATCCAGGGAAGGCAAACGTGGTGGCCGACGCGTTGAGTCGGAGAGCTGCCACTTCTGAAGTCGGGCCCCAGGTTATGTCCATGGAGCTAGTCCGGTCCTTCAGGGATATGCAGATATCCCTAGTGTCCGAGGATGATCCATATCTGTATAGGGAGTATCTGGCATCGATGGTGGCCATAGATGATATTTGGGACCGTATCCGGGACAGATAGAGGACAGATGTATGGGCAGAGCCGAAATTCCGAGCCTTGGAGGAGGGTTCGACGGGAGACTATTTCCTGAGAGATGGATTGCTACATTTTAGAGGCAGAGTATATATACCCGTAGGAGGCCGAATTTGGGAGGACATCATGGCAGAGGCGCATTGTAGCAGATATTCTATACATCCAGGGATCACCAAGATGACGGCAGATCTGAAGAAGATGATTTTTGGCCAGGGATGAAGAAGGACATTACGTACTTCGTGACCCATTGCGAGGCATGTCAGTTGGTGAAGGCGGAATGCAGGAACCCCGCAGGACTGTTGCTGCCACTCCCGGTGCCGGAATGGAAGTTTGATGATATAGCTATGGATTTTATACACGGGCTTCCCCGGTCTCGGACGGGGAATGACTCAATCTGGGTGATTGTTGATCGGTTGACGAAGGTGGCCCGCTTTATACCAATCAGGAAGGATGACTCGGTGGGAGTGCTGGTACGAAAGTTCGTGGAGCAGTATATCTGATATCATGGCATGCCAAGGACGATAGTGTCGGACCGCGATGGACGGTTTACATCCAGGGAGTGGCGGTCAGTGCAGGCATACCTGTGCACCCGATTGACTTTTAGCACGGCCTTCCACCCTCAGACGGATGGGCAGACAGAGCGCACCAACAGGATGTTTGAGGATCTACACCGACTGTATATACTGGACTGAGGGGAGCCGTGGGAGAAGATGTTGTCGTTGGTCGAGTTCTCCTATAACAACAGCTACCAATCCAGCATCAGGATGGCGCCTTATGAAGCCTTGTATGGAAGGAAATGCAGGACCCCGCTTTCTTGGGTTCAGGACGAAGATCCAAAAGGGTTGGGATCGGATTTTTTTGAAGACACCGAGGCTCAGGTGAGACTGATCAGAGATAGGATGTTAGAGGCACAGAGCAGACAGGCTAAGTACTATGACGTTTGACATCGTCAGGTGGAGTTTCAGGTGGGGGACCGAGTGTTTTTGAAGATCCGGACCATGCATGGAGTTTCACGGGTGCGTGGTCGGAAGAAGAAGCTCAGCCCTAGGTATATGGGCCCTTACCGGATCCTGGAGCGGATCGTGCCCCTAGCCTACAGGCTGGAATTGCCACCGGAGCTGGCAGCTCTGCATGACGTCTTCCACATTTCTTTGCTGAGGAGGGCTCTACTACGCCCGGAGCAGCAGATCTTGACAACAGATGGGTCGGTTGCTTCAGATCGGTCTGTTCACTTGGAGCCGGTTCAAATCGATGACAGAGGAGTACGGGTCCTGCGTCGCAAGAAGGTTCCGTTAGTCAAAGTTCTATGGAGGAACTATAAGACCCCCCCTTTTTTATTTTTAAAACCCGGTGGTCTTAGGCCCAGAATCGCCACTTTGCGGTGACACCTTCATGCCCTGAAGGGTCATCACCACAAGGCGCCGATTCTGCCGGCCAATTCAATCACAGAAAGGTAGCACAATAATTGAAGTAAGAGCAAGTCCACTGGAAATGAAACACATATATAGAAATAAAACTCCACGATGGGAGTGTCCACAGAATAATATGTCAGAGTACTAAAAATATGGGCTTATGCCCGGTACAACATGTCCTCACTACAAATCACTCATGCGGAAGCAAAAACAAACATCTACTCAGTGTCGAGACTCACGGTCCTGGCTGTATGAACTCCGGAGCTAGACTGCCCCATCTCCAAGTGCACCGGTCTCCGGGGCTGCTCCTCCATGCTGGGCTCCGCGATCCCCTAAATGATGCGGTTCGAAAACCGTTAGTCATAAAGACTAAGCCCTATCATCCCCTACCCCTTCCCCCATGGCTCCTAGGTACCGAGCGGAGAGGAAGAAAGGGAAGGACATGAAGGTGGAGATTTAATCAAAGTAATAGGTGGCAGTGGAACTAATCTAACAATTCTATAATAAATATGACAAAAACAAAAAGTAGGAAAGGTAACCTTAACTTATGTGCGAAAGCGCATAAGCCAAGGGATCTTCTGCAAGGCTCCCATCGTATAGAGTGTCCAATACCACTTATACGTTAGGGTGTCGGTTATCAAACAACATCATATATATATATATAGAATTTAACCTTAATTTATAACTTTGCCCATACAAACTTATAGACAAAGGGGTCGTTTTGCAGGTCCTAATGTATAAGCGTCCCATACTACTTATACTTTAGGTGTCAGGGTTAAATGAATCGATTATGCTATGACATGCAAGTGGGTATGATGAAACATACAAGTGCAACTCACACACCCGACTCTGTGCACACAGACCTTTAGTTCCCCCTTTCGGAGCCGTTACCTCCCAGGATACCTCCGTAGTTGCAGATGGAAGCGGTGGGTTGGGCCTCGCCCACCTCTAAACAAGTAAAGCACTACCGGTCAGACCTATCGTACGCCTCAACGCTTGGTGCACTAAGCGGACTCCTGCGTACTCTTGCCGGCTGGCGCACCGGACTTCTGTTGGCGAAGTGCTAACCACACTTGCCGAGTCAGCGTATTGGCGTCGGTGCATCGACCCTCCAATACCGAAGACCCACCACCTTAATTTTCATTCCTTTTATGCACATGCAAATTTAATCGTAAACACACAAAAACCGAGTTGAAGCCCCCCGGACTAAAACGTCCGTCTCTTAACCAACCGAGTCGAAGCTCCCCGGACCATTCCGTCCATCTCTTAACCAACCGAGCCGAAGCTCCCATAAATCTTCCTGTGCTAACAGTGTTTGTGAAAGGTGCAGCCCTAATTACTAAGTTACTCTTGTCAGTTTGTTATTACAGTTTACGTTAACCCAGGACTGCCCCCGGTATTCCCCGTGAAGGGCTATCAAAGGGCACTAGGAACTATGATGGTAGCTGAAGCCCATCGTTCCCTTTCGCAAGGCACTTATTGTTATTGGTTGATCCCCTTTACCCATTCCCTTCTCATATTACGATAGACTATCCTAGGGTGATTTTTAACCTTCCTCTCTTCGGGAAAGACGATCTTTCATCGAACCCGAGCACCTCTTAACTCTAGCTATCACTACTTCTCTCTACTCTTCATATCATCCTATTGTGATATCATCCACAATTGTCCACCCAGACAAAATGACTAACTCCAATGACTTTCTCAGATCATGTCCTATTGTAATTCACAAATTTGCTATATGTAGACCAACTTAGACTATATGTCGAACTGGTTATGCAATGATCCCAAAATTCATCCAAAAGCCCTAAACTATTTACTGGAGACTTATCATGGTCTAAATAGCCTAAATCCAGAATGTGGTAATTTTCCTAATTTATCTGACATTTAATTAATTTCCTCAAAAATTCCAAGGGCTACCGGTTTGAACATGAACTACCCTAAGTTCTCATGCAAGATGTCCAGCAAATTTATAATAAATAGTAGGTTATCTCAATAGGGTAAATCCAAAGTATCATAATTTTCTATCATCAAAAGGGCACTAAAACTATTTTAGCAATATTTACTATCTTCCATTATTTATGAACCAAGTACAGATAATATTCTTCGAAAAATTATAAATAAATTATAATATACAGATAAAGCCTTAAAAATAGCATTGGCCCAATTTCATAATTTTTCAGTAACAATATCATCCCTAATTAATTTCCAAAGCATAAAACCCCTTTTTAACATTTGTGAAGGAAGTACTGGATTTTCTCAACTAAAAATTATAAAAAAATTGAAGGGTAATCATTCTGTCCTAAAACATATATTTCCAAGATTTCATGAGATTTCCATGAACAGAAATGTACAAATAATTAAAACATCAATTAGGGCTATAATAAACTTTACAAATGAAGTGCTGGAAATAAACATCATAAAATTCCAGTAAAATCTCTATAGCTTCTACCAACTCCAAAACTTACTCTACCCTAATTTCACAGCCTTTAGATAAAGTTTAGTGATGGATAGTGCTTAATTAGTTTTTAACCCTAAAGCTACGATTAAGTTTTTGAGGTATCTACTTGTCTCCAAATTCTCCAAGATTCCATTCAGATGATTCTTATCATGCTAATGTCAACTCTACAGAGTTTCAAGGAAATACAAGAGCAATTGCCCCCATGTCCTTCTCAACCCTCAAAACCCTCCATCTAGGGTTTGAGTATGGGTCCTAGGGTAAACCAACCCTAATCCACACCATTTTCTCCAAGTGAGTTATAATAACCATTCCAAGTCACTGGTCGAAATATCAGCCACTGTTGAGGTGATTTGACCATTCCAACCTCTAGTGCACCTTTTACTCAAAAGTGCCTCACTATTGCCTAGTTAAGAATAGGTGGCTGGCTCCCTATCCAAAACTCATCCAAATGAGTTGAAATTTTGCACAGAGCTAGGTTTTATAGCCAGGGATCACTCACCAAAATTTGGGAGGGTTTAGAGGTTATTTGACCATTTAAATAAATTACTCTAACTTTATTAAATTAAAATAGAAACTTTAGGCAAAGTGTCTCCAAATATTCCCATTTTTGGACAGCCTCTAAATATGGCTAAAGGGTAACCCTCTGCCCAAATTTCAGGTCATTTGGACAAAGGACGAAGAGTGGGCATCCATTTTAATTTCTGCTCAACTCTAGGTACAGCCCCCATTAAAACAGGTTCTGCGGTTGAACCGCTTACCCAAACGAGTTAAAATTAATTTTAAATTAATCGAGACTTGAAGGGCTACAACTTTCGTGACTGGCCATTTTTCCTAAATCGTCCTCTAAGTGCCTCGTTTTACAGCATCAACATGTGCACATTTAATGTACCTTTTCCTTTTATATTATTTACATAATTTTTATAATATAAAACTGTTTCCACTATTCATCTTCTACAGAACCCGAAAACAAGAACTCAGAAAACTCATATTTCCTGTATCTCTTTCGCGATCCATTGCCGGCCGTCCGATCACTTCCCTAGCCGGCCACCACCACCTCCGTTGAGGCGACGGCTATCGGTCGGCGGTGGTTTCGCCGCCGGAGGTGGCAGTTTCCGGCGAACTCAAAACAATATTTTTCCATGGTTTTCCATGAAAACACGAGGTAGGTCCGGCTCCTTTGAGCACGAACTTCATTTCTAAGATCCTAAGATCTACCCATAAGATAAGAAGTAGAGGAGGACCTTGTTCGCGGTTTGAAGACGAGATGAACGTCGGATTGTCATGGCGCGGTGGTGGCATTCCCGAACTTCTTCAACAGCAAAAACAAAAATCTGAATTTGTTTGGACAAGAGTGTAACCTTCTCCTCTTGCTCTAAGGAGGCTTTTATAGATCTCCCAATGGGGAGGGGAAAGGATGAAACATTCATTGCCATGAATGTTTCTCTTAATAACGTTTCGGTTATGATGCAGAGAAGAGGAAAAGGTGGAAGATGTAATGGCTGATCCAGGTGGCGATTTCCTATTAGACCTCACTCTCTCTTTCTATTAAATAATTAGAGAAGGAAACGTCCCATAAATATTCATGTTGTACATTCCCATTATCAGAATTGATTATGACGTTGGTTACCGAAATTTCCAGTCTGGCTGACGTTTCGGCCTTGGTCACGGGCGTGACAGGCCCGGGTGGCCAATTCTGAGTTCGACAATCGTCGAACTGAGATAGACGATCATCGAAGGGTGGTCATTCCCTAGGTCACGGGCGTGACACATGGGTCACGGGCGTGATAGGGTTAAGAGGCAAATTCCGTGCTCGGCGATCGTCTTGCTGAGATCGACGATCGCCGAAGGGGTTCACGCCCTTGGTCACAGGCATGACACCTGGGTTACGGGCGTGACAGGGTCATGACACAAATTCTGCGCTTCGACGATCGTCCCGCTGAGATCGACGATCGTCGAAGGGGTCACGTCCTAGGTCACGGGCGTGACACATAGGTCACGGCCGTGACAGGACCGGGTTGCAAATTATACGCTCGACGATCGTCTCACGGAGATCAATGATCGTCGAAGGAGTCACGCCCTAAGTCACGGGAGTACAGCAATTCTTGTGCTTCTAGGGTTCTGTCACGACAGACCGACTCCTAGGGGTCTAGCCGGAAATGGGATGTTACAGGAACCACGGCCAGGAGGAGCATACCTGGGAACCCCAGGACCTGATGCGACAAAAGTATCCAGAGATGTTCAGTCAGGTATCCCACAACCTCTCAGGACGTTCAATTTTCTTTCCTATTTTAAACTAGTAGGACTGGAATTTCAAGAATAGGGCTCATCTTTAGTTTATTGGGGGTAAACGTTAACAATTGGGCGAATTAGACATAGATCTAAGTTTTCCCGTTTAACCTCACTTAGCAAACATGGCATCGAGATGTAATACTACACTTCTCATGGGATGTTACAAGTTTCTTTCCCTCCGATAGGAGTCCCCGTACGCTTAACCTTGATTTCGGGGACGAAATCTTTCTTTTGTTTATTGGGATTTGTAACATCCCATTTTCAACTAGACCCCTAAGAGTGGTTTTGGTCATGACCAAGTCATGACAAATCCCTAGGGATTTAGAAAGGGCCAAGTAATCAAAGGCCAAGGTGAGACTCACCTTGGTCTGCCTATGGCACAACCTCATCACCAGATCTAAGGTTTGACTTTAGGGATTCACCATGACTCCATGACCCCACCACAACACCACTAACCTATTAGAGGATCCACTAGAGCCCTAAGGGTCCATGCAAGTCAACCCAAAGTGACCAATCTGACCTAGGACCACCACTGGCCAAAAATGTGACAAGGTGCCCTAACTAAGGGAAATTGGCCTCTAATGTGCTCAAGGGACCCCACCATGCCTCCCTAACCTTAAAGTGAGGTCAAAGGGTCACCAAGGACCCATTGGAGTCAAGCCTAGTGGCTAAGTTGACCCAAGTCAACTCTAAACCCAGATTGGTCAAAGTGCCCTAACCAAGGGGCAGGTGACCTCCAATGGGCCAAGTCAACCCTACCCAACTTTTCCTAGACCTCCACGGAAGACAATGGGTCACTAATGGCCCTTGGGGGTCAACCCAAATGGCCATGTGGACCAAAGTCAACCCAAGCCCATTTTGGGTCAACCTAGCCCAAATGGGCTAACCCAAGCTTTAGCCATTGCTTCCCAAGGATAACTTCAATTCTCATAATTCTTATGAGTGGAATGGCTGCATATATCCTAGAGGGTTTGACCAGTCAACTTGGTGACTAGGAGAGAGAAAGGGGGACTTCATTTCATTGTAATGGTGGAGAGAGAAAATGGGGGGAAGAGGAATGGTATGGGGACCGGCCAAAGGAGGCTAACAGCTACCCTTTATGGCTGCAATCAACTCCTCTAGGGGAGAGGAGTTGATTCCAGCCATTTCCAGGCCACCAAGGGGAAGATTCAGCCCCCCATCTCTCAACCCGAGCCACCCCTTTAATGGCTTTAATGGCCATTGGAGCTACAACCCTTCCCCTCCCCAATCCAGCATTTAAACCCCATCAGTGGGTCAAGGGGAAGATTTCCCACCACTTACCCGAAGGAGCCGAGCCAGTGCATAGTGTTGTTACAGAAGCCGAGCGCTGCCGCCGTAGACCATGGCATCCCGTCAATCCTCCCGCATTCAGGCCGCCGGAAAGGTCCTCCTCCACTCCTCTCTTCATGGGTAGATCTTAGGAATTGATTAGGGAAAGGTTCGGGCTCAATTGAGCCCGATCCAAAATTCAAAATCCATGGAAATTGGGTGAAAATTATCCTCCCGGGTTCGCCGGAACAGTCGCCTCCGGCGGCCGTGCCGCCGGCTGGGGGTAGCCCCCACCTCCCCGAAGGTGGTGGTGTCATTGGCCGACCAGGGAAGTGGCCGGGTGGCCGGGAAATTGGCCCGCAAGCCGCTCCAGGACGGGTCAATCTGGGCCGTTGACTGGAGGAAGGAGATGAGCCGATGCCGTCCAAAAGGACGCTTTAAGATTCGTGCTGAGATTATTATTAATCTTTATTTCCTTGATTTATTTAATTCTGTCACACTTTTTTTAAAGTATTTGGTTTAAATTTTTAAAAATACTTAGGCTCACCTAATGGAAAAGTCATCAACATGAAATATGTAGTCCTAAGGGTCTACTTTAATCCAAAATTTATTTGGAAAAGTTTGGACCACTGGTTGGGCCAGGGCACCCATTTTGGTGGGACCTATACCTAGGGCTATCCTAAAATTCAAATGGATGCCCACCTCTCATCCCGTGTCCAAATGTCCTGAAATTCTGGCAGGGATTCTATCCTTACTATACCTAGGTCCTATCCAAAAATCAGAATTTGTGGAGAATATTGTTCTATAGTTTTTGTAAAAATTTAATAAACCATTTATAATTTAATTAGGTGTCCTAAACACCTCAAAATCCCCCCAAATTTGGGTGGGTAGTCTTAAAGGGCATGGTAAGGCTTTGGTAATAATTTCATTGCATTTGGAGATGTTTTGATTAGGTTTTTATCCAACCCTAGGTTGACCCTCATAGGAGTAATTAGGTCAAAACACCCCATTAGAGTTTTGAGTGGCCAAATCACCTCAACAGAGGCTAAAACTTTGGTCACTGACTCTTTATGGTATGAAACACCATCCAATGGATTTTGGAGTGGTTTGGGGAAGGGTATCCCTAGGACTCTAGGGTAGACCCTTTTATGGGATATTTAGGGTTTGATGGTCATATGGTCAAATTACTTTGGAATGACCTGAAATTTGGTGGGGAAGATCATAGAGAGTATATGGTCCTATGGATGAACTTTCATTGAATTTGAAATCCTTTAACCCCCTCAAAACTCTAACCCTAGTTTAGGGCACCAACCTTATTTTGAATTATTAGGCTGTCAATTGAACTTTTACTCAAATGAAATTTTTGGCAGGGTGATGTTCTGGTCTAAATGGCCATAATATAATTTTGTTGAGATTTTTGGGTTAATATATATAGTACCTTATTCACAACCCTAGTTGTGCCCTATATATTTACTTTGATGATTCTGGAATTTCTGTTCACTGGAATGTTATTAAATCTTGGATTAGGGCATCTTATAGCATGTTATACCCTCTGTATTTTTCTTGGGAGTTTTATCTGATTTTTTTAGGTACTTCATTCATAAAATTACGAACTATGAATTTTGATCAAAAGTAGATGTGGAGCTTAGTGTTATTATAAAAATTATGAAATCTGTTCAGTGGGTGTTTTATATCAATATGTAAGTCCTGAAATTTTCTCATAATTTTTTAGGTAATTATTTACAGTACTTGCTTCAATAACCCAAGAGCTTGGCTTAACAATGTAAAATTAAATTAGGAGGTACTGTTCACTGGAAAATTGTGAGAATCCTCCTAGAGTGTTTTTAGGCTATGATGATCATACTGGATTTTTTCTATAATTTCTGGAACAATATTTATTGCCTTTGATTCTTAAAATAGGTATTATGAACCTTATATGCTAAATTATGATTTTGGGGCCTAAACTATTTTAAAAATTCACATGTCTTGGATTTACTATTGATTTGCTTTGTAAAATTTATCATGATTTTATGAAGTCTTATACTTACTTTAAAAGTGCACTTCATGATCAAATGGTAGCTCTTGGAACCCTTAAGAAAATTAATTTAAATATCAGAATATTTAAGAAAATTATTATTTTCTGGATTTAGTCTATTTGTGTCATGATAAGCCTCCAGTAAATAACTTAGGGCACTTGGATGATTATTTGGATTGTCCCCTATTCGGTTCGACATATAGCCTAGGTTGGTCTGCATGTAGCAAATTGCTAAATAGCAATAGGACATGATCCGGGATAGTTGTTGGAGTTGTCGTTTTGGCTTGGTGGACTGGTGTGGATGATTTCACTATAGAGGGATAGGAAGAGCTGTGAAAAGTGGTTTGGCTAGATTCTAGGGGTATTTGGGTTCGACGAAAGATCGTCTTCCCCGAGGAAAAGAAGAGTAAAAATCACTCTAGGTTAGTATATCGTAACACGAGGAAGTAATGGGTAAGGGATTCAACCAATAATAATAAGTGTCTTGCGAAAGGGAACGATGGGCTTCAGCTACCATCATAGTTCCTAGTGCCCTTTGAGAGCCCTTCATATGGAATACCGTGGGCAGTCCTGGGTTAACGTAAACTGAAATAACAAACTGAAAAGAGTAACATAGTAATTAGGATTTCATATTTCACAAACACTGTTTGCACGGGGATATTGTTGGGAGCTTCGGCTCGACTGGTTAAGAGACGGACGGAATGGTCCGGGGAGCTTCGGCTCGATTGGCTAAGAGACAGGCGTTTTGGTCCGGGGAGCTTCGGCTCGGTTTTTGTCTGATTACGGTTAAACTTGCATGTGCATAAAAGGAAAGGAAATTAAGGTGGTGGGTATTCGTTATTGGAGGGTCGATGCACCGACGCCAATACGCTGACTCGGCAAGTGTGGTTAGCACTTCGCCAACAGAAGTCCGGTGCGCCAGCCGGCAAGAGTACGCAGGCGTCCGCTTAGTGCACCAAGCGTTGAGGCGTACGATAGGTCTGACCGGTAGTGCTTTACTGGTTTAGAGGTGGGCGAGGCCCAACCCACCGCTTCCGTCTGCCACTACGGAGGTATCCTGGGAGGTAATGGCTCCGAAAGGGGGAACTAAAGGTCTGTGTGCACAAAGTCGGGTGTGTGAGTTGCACTTGCATGTTCCATCATACCCACTTGCATGTCATAGCATAATCGATTCATTTAACCCCTGACACCTAAAGTATAAGTTGAATGGGACGCTTATACATTAGGACTTGCAAAACGACCACTTGGTCTATAAGTTTGTGTGTGCAAGTTTATAAATTAAGGTTAAATTCAATATAAATATATGTTGTTGTTTGATAACCGACACCCCAACGTATAAGTGGTATGGGACACTTTATACGATGGGAGCTTTGCAGAAGATCCCTTGGCTTATGTGTTTCCGCTCATAAGTCAAGGTTATATTTCATACTTTACCTTACTGCCATTTATATTATAAACTGCTAGTATAGGTCCGCCGCCACCTGCTTTGTCTTATTCTCCACCTTCATGCCCATCCCTCTCATCCTCTCCGCTCGGTGCCTAAGGGCCATGGGGGAAGTGGTGGGGGATGATAGGACTTAGTCTTATAGACTAACGGTTTTTGAACCACATCAATTAGGGGATCGTGGAGCCCAACATGGAGCAGCAGCCCCGGAGGTCGGCCCGCTTAGAGATGGGACAGTCTAGCTCAGGAGTTCAGTCAGCTGGGACTGTGAGTCCTGACTTATATTAGATGAAATAGTTTGCTTCCACATGAGTGTTTTGTAGTGAGGATATGATGTACCGGGAATAAGCCCGCATTTCTAGTACTTTGATTATTATTCTGTGGACACTCCCTTCGTGGAGATATTATTTTTATATATGTGATTTACTAGTGGACTTGCTTTTACTTACTTCAATTATTGTGCTACCTTTCTGTGATCGAATTGGTCGGCAGAATCGGCGCCTTGTGGTGATGACCCCCTTAGGATGTGAAGGTGTCACCGCAAAGCGGCGATTCTGGGCCTAAGACCCCGGTGTTTAAAAAGAAAAAAAAGGGGTCTTACACCGGAATCCTCCTCGGACTGAGCTCAGAAGCGGATTAACAACTCACTATTCGGGCCACGACCTGCGGTGGACCTTCACCCTCTATTGGTTTACTCCTCTTCCCCTTTCTTCATTGTATGGAATGATTGAATGTGTAATGAACTACATTTTCTACTTTATATCTAATTGGATATTTGTAGTTCCCATTTGCTTTTGAGTTGTGTGTTGTGAATGCGCCTCGCCCATTCCACATCCACTTCATACCCTTGTTTCACCTGATTTCACTCCACACAAGAACCCTTCCATCCATTATCTTTCCATACACTTGCCCAACCGAAGTTCGGCATCGCGGCCAATACACTCACCTCGCCTTGCGAAGCAGTGCCTTTGACCCGCATAGTCTTAATTAGTTTATTAGATCAAGAAACAACAATCTCACAAGCCCCCTTTTTAATCTTTTCTAAGTATAACTCTTATAACGATATTTTCTGAACTGTCGCCGCTCTATGCTAATTGCATTCCTCAAGTGACCGACACTTGGGGATTTATTCCCACATTTTATTACTTGTGTGACCGGTGCACTTGCCGATTTCCATGCATCAACTGCACAGGAAGCTGATCCTGTAATTCGCTACACAAGGCCGAGCAGACTTGGTGATCAAGCTGAGAGGACAGCTGAGGTTGATGGCGGCAACCCCCAATGTGTTAAAGTTGAAGATGATGACGGTGATGGCGACGGCGTTATCCTACATGTTGAAGATGATGACGGCGACGGCGACGGCGATGGCGTTCTCCTACATGTTGAAGATGATGACGGCGACGGCGACGGCGTTCTCCTACATGATGAAGATGAAGACTACATGATGTGGAGCTATATGAGATGAAGGATTTTAAACATTATTTTGTTTATTTCTATTCTCTTTTTTATTTTCATCATGTAATGTTTAAAACATTTAGTATTGTTTTTATTTTCTTTATGTGGGCTGCATATAGCCAAGGTATGTTGTAAAGCCTATATATAGGCATGGACTTTCATGATTTTATTTAGAGAATGAAAAATTGAAAACCAAAATTCAAAATTTGAATTTCCCCCCTCCTCTCTCTTCCCCTCTTGGAAACTTCGTTTCCTCCTCCTCCTCTCTCTCCTCCTCTCCAAAATTTCGGCCTCCCCCTTTCTTTCCCTCCTCTCTACCTCCTCCTCCTCCTTTCCAATATTCGTCCAATGTCTTCCCGCTCACCCAAAAAAACCGATCAACCCCCTCCATCAAGAGCCCCCAAATCAGCCCTTTTCCATAGTGAAATCGAACAAGATCAAGGTGTTTTCTCCCTTTGTGGTTTTCCTCCATCCCGGCGTGAAGCAAAGGAAGCGGACAAGTTTTCTCTCCGGTCGGCGAAACTCTGGCGGAGTCATGGAAGAACGATCCTTGAAAGTGAACCGGAATCATCTATTCCGGTTGGGTAACGAGATCTTCTACCTCTTGTGTGATTCTTATTTTTTTAGATTTTCATTTGGTGGAATACCTTTGTGTTACTTTGGAATCGTTTTTTCATTCGTGGTTTATCTTTCCGATTGCATGTGTTGTTCTTTCTAGTTGTTTAATTTTCCGAGAGGTTTGGCGAGCCTCGCTTTCGTTTTGTTGGGAGAGATCTACCATTTTCGAACCGAACTTTTCGGTAGATCTCTTTTGGTACAACCATCGCTCGTTCGGACCGGGTGGATCCTTTTAGCTTGAGAGAACGACGACCTATAGTCGTTTGTTCGATCTTAAAACGGCGTGGCTACCGTACGTTAGTAATAGTTGATAACGTTGTTCGTGAGTGTGCTGCGTTTAATTATTGTGTGAGCGTAATAGTGGAAATAGAGAGGCGTACGTGTAATCCCCTTAGCCGTTATAGTGACAAACATAGTGGCCTACATCAATTTGGTATCAGAGGGAGGTTGTGTCAATTTCTTAATTGACACCATCCTATTTAATTTTAGTAGGCCGACACGCACGTGCACAAAATTTTTCAAACAATAAAAAAGCAAAAAAATATTTTTTTGTGGTCTGCCAATAGCAGCCTAAATTTTTATTTTTTAGCAAAAATTAAGAAAAAAAAATTAATTAATAATCTCCATATTTTTGCCAGCAAGAATATCAAAAAATATATATATATTATTTTGAAATTTTAGCGGGAACAAATCTATCTTTGAAAATTAATCAGAATCAGACTATATTTCTTTGTATTTGTACACTTACTCCGCGTAGTCTATCTCCATTTTCCCGCTGAAAATTAAAACAAAAATGGCCTACGATGTTCACGTTTCCCGAATGAAATCTTTAGGTTCTGTCATGAACGTTAGAAAGCCTTTCCATTGTCCGGTAGTGGAAGAGATTAATGGGTTGATTGGCCACCTAAAGGCTAATCAGGTTGTACCGCACTCATCTAGGCATGTTAGAGTTCCAGCTCCGACCTATGATGGGCTAGGTGGAACTCAAGAGTTTTTAAGCTGGGTAAAGGCTATGGAGCGCTATTTTGAGAGATATCAGATAGTGGACCCCCAGAGGATCCCCGTCGCGAGACTTCAATTATTTAGTCGAGCCCAGACCTTCTGGCTCAATGAGGAGAGACGTTTTGGGACATCCCTCGAAGAGTCACCTGTAGGTTGGAATATTATGAAGAATTTATTAACGGATGAGTATTACCCTCCCCACTATCGTTCTCAGTCATCTAAAAAGTAAGTGAAACGCCACCTATGATTATGCCTACACCGTACCAGTATGACACCCCGTACTCCCGTGCTAGGACGTCACATAAGTTTACTTCTCCCCTCCAGGGCACTAGACCCCAACTTGATTATGAGAGTGTTCCTATCCTCATGGGTAGTCAGGTGATCAAGACACGTGAGACTAGTGAAACGACTAGGTTTGGCACTATCGATCATTCTATTCTGACTACGCCCGTAGTCTCCTTAGAGTCGCCCCCTGAGCTGTCAAATCTAGTTATTGACTCCCCTAATGAGTCTGAGGCTGATTCTACGATTGCACCCATCACCAAGGATGAGGTTATTATCACTGACGAGTGTAGCGACGTTGAGGAGATTGGTTACCCTAGTGACCTTGATGAGGATTTCTATTATGAGGAATCATATCCACTCCCCTTCGACGACATTTCGGAGCCATCCATCTTGATCGTAGTGGAGTCTTTTGATGACCCTAATTCGATTGACAATCTGGCTGAATCGGAAGAGTTATCTTACGCTAAGAGCTTACCCAGTCGTGAGTTAGATGATGTTTGGGATGATGATAGTTTGACCTGTGAGAGTATTACTTTGCCCATTACTAACCACACTAGCGTTGTGACTGATCACCCTAGTGTTGAGAGCCCTCTCCAAAATACAAGCCTCGACGTGTTAGAGGCTACGATTACACCTAATGAGAATATCTCTGATTTTCCTGAGGATCTTGTAAGTGAGGATGTTCTAGTTGATTTCTCTAATCACGAATTAATGGATGCCCCAATTGATTTGGAAGACTTACTATATGATCAACATTTATTGTTGGAAGAACTTTCGGATGAGTTGGTAGAGTCCTCCTATGAGGATTGTTATTCGGAGAGTGAGTTGGGTGATGATGAGCCAGATGAGTTTATCGTGAGGGAAAATCTTTTGTTTGATTTTTCGATAGAGTTTGATGGCTTGCACCCGGAGGATTTTACTTGGACGATAAATCCATATTTTGACACTGGGTATGACGTAGCCCCTCCTCCAGAATCTATCGATGCGCCCATCCTGAGATTTCTACTGCTACTGATGTCACAATTTATGAGTTGGAAGAATTTCCAAGTGAGAGAGTTATACTTTTGGAGGTCGTTATTGAGGTAGACCCGGATAAGCGTCCCCTTATGCTAACTCCGTGGCGTGAATTTAAATACAATCTTAACTCTTTCTCGTTGTTAGTGCTACCGATAATCCCTCCTGATATGTTGACCCGACCAGCGGATCCTTTGGGTTGTGCGTTTAATTTGCCTGATTTGAGTCAATTAGTTTTACCATCCATGCAGGACCCTCCTTGGGACATGTCGCGTCGTGTGTTATTAGATGTTGTGTTGGGTCATGATGACAGTCTCGTTAATTCTGTACCCTCTCAATTTTCTAAGATTCACCAAATCTCTGAGAGCACGTTAATGACGTGGCCATCTTTTGTGCCATCGGACTGCATGCAGTTAGTACCACCTGATTTCATTCTACTAGTGCCTCCTGATGTAGTTCCGCTAGTGCCACCCTATTACTTTCCGTTTGCACCACCATATTTATTTCCGTTTGTGCCACCTTATGTAGTTCCGTTACCGCCATTTTCTATGACAAGTCAACATGCACTAGTATTTGCCTCTTTTGTTCTTAATTTACATAAGCACGGTAAGGAAGCGTTAGTCACACACATGTCTTCTTATCAATATATCGCTAACTTACATAAGAGGGTGTCTCCTTATAAGGTTTTCGGTTTACTCTTGGTGCATCTCATCCCAAAACGGATGCCTTCGGGAACTATAGAAACGTTGGCGATTTGGCGAGTTAGAACTTTTCGGATTTTTAATCAATTAGGAGAAACAACATATCTGTTGAAGTTAACCACTGAATGGGGTAATTTCCCTAGTTTAAATGTTTCCAATTTCACGCATTGTGTTTTTCCACCTTTTGAAATATCTAACTCTACGTTTGGTGCCACTATATTTTCATTTGGGTTGGGGGGTGAGCTTGTTCTTGGATCGTCCTCTCCATCAGTCTCCAACGGAGGTACGTTGACTGTTGATGAAGAAATTTTTCCTCTTTATTTGCCTAATGCTTTTCCCAATTTCCCCAGGACAATCTTTTTGCTAGACAGGTTCATATTTGATTTTTTGCTCTCCTCTCCAAGCGGTGGTATTCAGCGTTATGCGATACGATGGTGTGCTCGCCCGGTCTTCGGTGACCCTTGGATTTCGGACTCGGTGATGGTTCTTTTGGATGATGTTCTTCGGCGCCAGCACCTCCATGCCAACTCATCGGTGATGAGTTATTTTGAGCGGGGGAGGATTGATGGCGGCAACCCCCAACGTGTTAAAGTTGAAGATGATGATGGTGACGGCGGCGGCGTTATCCTACATGTTGAAGATGATGACGGGGACGGCGATGGCGATGGCGTTCTCCTACATGTTGAAGATGATGACGGCGACGGCGACGGCGTTCTCCTACATGATGAAGATGAAGACTACATGATGTGGAGCTATATGAGATGAAGGCTTTTAAACATTATTTAGTTTATTTCTATTCTCATTTTTATTTTCATCATGTAATATTTAAAACATTTAGTATTGTTTTTATTTTCTTTATGTGGGCTGCATATAGCCAAGGTATGTTGTAAAGCCTATATATAGGCATGGACTTTCATGGTTTTATTTAGAGAATGAAAAATTGAAAACCAAAATTCAAAATTTGAATTTCCCCCCTCCTCTCTCTTCCCCTCTTGGAAACTTCATTTCCTCCTCCTCTCCTCTCCTCCACTCCAAAATTTCGGCCTCCCCCTTTCTTTCCCTCCTCTCTACCTCCTCCTCCTCCTTTCCAATATTCGTCCAAAGTCTTCCCGCTCACCCAAAAAAACCGATCAACCCCCTCCATCAAGAGCCCCCAAATCAGCCCTTTTCCATAGTGAAATCGAACAAGATCAAGGTGTTTTCTCCCTTTGTGGTTTTCCTCCATCCCGGCGTGAAGCAAAGGAAGCGGACAAGTTTTCTCTCCGGTCGGCGAAACTCCGGCGGAGTCGTGGAAGAACGATCCTTGAAAGTGAACCGGAATCATCTATTCCGGTTGGGTAACGAGATCTTCTACCACTTGTGTGATTCTTATTTTTTTAGATTTTCATTTGGTGGAATACCTTTGTGTTACTTTGGAATCGTTTTTTCATTCGTGGTTTATCTTTCCGATTGCATGTGTTGTTCTTTCTAGTTGTTTAATTTTCCGAGAGGTTTGGCGAGCCTCGCTTTCGTTTTGTTGGGAGAGATCTACCATTTTCGAACCGAACTTTTCGGTAGATCTCTTTTGGTACAACCATCGCTCGTTCGGACCGGGTGGGTCCTTTTAGCTTGAGAGAACGACGACCTATAGTCGTTTGTTCGATCTTAAAATGGCGTGGCTACCGTACGTTAGTAATAGTTGATAACGTTGTTCGTGAGTGTGCTGCGTTTAATTATTGTGTGAGCGTAATAGTGGAAATAGAGAGGCGTACGTGTAATCCCCAGAGCCGTTATAGTGATAAACATAGTGGCCTACATCAGAGGTTGCTGAAGCTAAGGCAGGCCACAAGGGCTTGACCGTGGAGGCCGTGCAGACTAAAAGTTAGGGTCCGCAGGTTCTGATGTCTTGGCTAACTGTTGTATCATCCCCTCTGAATGAGAGGTATGGGGGACTATTTATAGGCTCGGGCTGGAGATGGTCCTGGTAACGTTACCCCAAGTAGGGCAGTGAGCTTTTGACCGAGTCCGCGATATGCTACGGACTGAAGAGGCAAGTCAGCCTCTGCTAGCAAGCTGGAGGAGCAGGTCGCCATCTTTTGGCAGTCTGTGTAATGAGTCCTCCTCTACTACTGGATGGAGCAAGTTTGCCACCTTCTGGCAGGCTGGAGTTGATTCTGTGCTGTATCGTGCAGCTTGATGGAGTCCTGTTTCCAAATCCTCCCTCAGGCAGACTGAGACCGAGTCCAACCACTATTGGCAGACAGAAGGGGTTGGTCGCCACTACTGACTGGCGGTCTTGAGGCTTGTCACCATTATTGCTATGTGGTGAGCTGGCAGACTAAAGATAGAGTCCGCCCCTGGCAAAAAAGAGTTCTGCGCGGTTAGCCTAAGCAAACCGCACGGCTTGTGGAGATGAACTGCGAAAGCAGTCCGCACCCCCGCAGATTACACCTGCAACGTGACCTGGGCGGCCAGACAGGGGAGACCGCCCTAGCCGCACAGCCTGAGTGGACAGAAAGGTTTATCCGCCTGGCCCACAGAGGGGTTGAGGTTGGCCGCAACCTCTAGGAGAAACCTAGAGAAGGTCGTGACTTGCAAACTGGCTACCTTGGGAGGGATCGCCGATTTCTGGGTCAATAGGACCCTGTCTTACAAATTAGAGTTTTCCCAACGACATCTGCCAAAAACTTTCCTTTGAGATTTAGTTTTTTCCTCAAGACTAATCCAGTGGTGTGCTAAGAAAGCCCACACCACTTCAGGGCAGATTTTACATCATTTTGATATAGTTCCTCTTATTCATCAAACAACCTGAACTAGGGCAGATTCATGGCTTTGCTCAATCTCTTGGGAGTGATCTTTATCTTGTGCCAACTGATGGATGATTTTATTTTATTTGAGGACAAGTCGACAATGACATTCGAGTAAAGTTCAATCACTTCTCTCTTTCATAGCAAGCTTGGCTCTAACAGAACATAATCTAGGTCAGCGACCTGTAGTAGATGGAGAATAAATTATACCTCCTCTGGTGAATCATTGAAACCATTTCTCACTAACTCTGAACCCTCGAATAGAAAATCCATTCCTTTCGACACCATTAATCCTTTGAAATTTTGTAGATTTCTCAAGCTTTCGTCGCATTGAGGTAGAAGGACGAAAGGGCTATAAATAGTGTATTTTGTTCTAAGCACACACACTTCTATTTATACTTGACTCTTATTTGAGAATGTGGAGAGGAGCATACTTGTTGTGATAATCACGAGGAGATCAACGGCTGGGATTAATCTCGTGAGTTAGCCACGGTCATAAGTCTCTGGGAGTATTCATCGAGTGGCCTCGACGCACTCCAAGCTTGAATTTTTCTCAGTGCACTCGACGTCTCGACACTTGGACTCAGTGCACTTGATGCCTGATGTTTTCTCAGCACATTCGATGCCAAATCACTTAAACTCAGCGCATTTGATGCTTTGATATTTAATCCATATCAAACTTAATATCATGCAAGAGACAAGTTTGTCTACAACATATATGCATGAAAACACTGAATCTATACTAAGTTCAGCATGCCCAACTAAATTTTGAATGTGTTGAACTTGGCTTAATCAAATGGCTTAGTGAAAATGTCAGCACCCTATTTGTTTGTGGTGACAAACTGAAGACAAATGTCTTTTTTTCTACATGCTCCATATTAAAATGATATCTAATCTCAATATGCTTAGTCTTGCTATGAGATAAAGGATTCCTAGTAATAGAGATTGCACTGAAAGAGTCACATAACATTTGAGTTCTACTTATCTAAAGATTATAATATTGGAGTTGATGTTGAATCCACAGTAGCTTTGCACAGCAATTAACAGTTGAGATGTACTCTGATTCAGTTGTTGAGATTGTAACACCCCAAGTTTTTGTAGGCAGGAAAAGAGGGTACCACATAGCAGTAGGCCAATACCACATCACGGTAGCGTCAGGCGTCGAGAGCATTGAGTGAGGTGAGGTGACTCAACGCCTAGTCTACCACTTGGCAATATGTTATTATCACGAAGTGCTAGCCAATTTATTGGCCGACCACTCGGGAAGTTATCGCATGGCAGTAGTGATACCGCAGGTGGTAGTTTGACAATTTATTTGTCGAATCTCTCGGGTTTCTTCCGCGTGGTGGTAGAAACTATTGCGTGGCATTAGGAGGAGCGCTTGTGTCGTTACCATCCGCATCTACCGTGAGGCACTAGCAAACTATCGTACAGCGTTAGCGAAGCTGTAACTTCATGGTCATGTGTCGGCCTATGAATATAGGGATTGGGCGGTGGCCCATGAATCTAGGTATTGATTAACGGTACCGAGCGGTGGTAGCTAGTTATCGTGCGACGGTAGCTCTGTTTATAGTGTTGGTTTGGTCGTTTTCACTTCATTCTTTTGGAGATGGAAAACCTTGCGCTGGATGGTTGGAGGAAGAGAAGCACCGTCGGAGAGAGGAGATCTTTCCATCATTTGCGATTCAAAGCTCGGATTCTCAAACGAGTTCGGATCATTCGAGACAAGGTTGTAGCGGTCGTGTTCATGCGGCTAGAATCTCTTCCATGGTATTGAAGCAGACTTCTAGGGTAATGATCCTCTTCCTTGGACATATGAAATCCTTCTTTTTGGCATTAGAGGGTAGACACTCCACGAACACGTGGAAGTGGTTCTCCTAATGGGTAGATCTATGTATCCCCATTAGTTTTGCATTTAGATTAGGAATCGAAGTATAAAATAAGCATGTTATATGAAGCCCATCTGAACAAGTTGGTCTGGATTGGTGATGTTTGTATGTTTTGTATGCCAGAGAAGACTCTGTGGTTATCGAGTAAATTTCGGAGTCACTGGGTGTATTAAGGCATGCTTCTTAGAATACTTATGGGCGTTTGCTGAAGCATATCTTTGGGAGTCCTGCGGGATATTTTGTGAGGCCTATCTGGTGAGACTTGGGGGCCGAGGGTGCCTATATCTTGAAGACCTGGGGGCCAATTTGTAGAGCGTGAGCTTAATTTTCTCAGCTTTGGTATCCATGAGTGCAAGCCTAGGATCCTTATAGAGTTATGGATCATATAGAAAAGGGAAAGGGAATGCTGACCCGCATCAGGCCTGCGAGACGGATGATTTGAGAATGGGATGTGGATGAATTGTACTCTCCCCTATGACGGTTGACTTGGAGTGAGTCAAAGTGTGAATTTTAAGTCACCAAGACTTTGTCGTAGCATAGAGGCGTTGTCTCTGGCTTTGTCCCTGTGAGACTGAAAGCTCAAATATTACTGACTGTCACAGAGAATGGTGGTGCGACCCATGTGGTCTTATGCACCAAGAATGTGCCTTGAGATTACGGGGCATTGGGAGTTTGTGCCAACATCTATGGCAAATGGTGGTTAAGTTGCACGTTTTTATTGCCAATATATGTTTATACTAATCCCTGTAGGGAAGGAGCACCGCCACCCCGAGTGAGGGGTGGGGTCGTTATAATTTGGTAAGCTAAAGCTGACTGTTTCTTTTGTTTACCACCGCGCAGTGGAATGTTTCGTGCAGGTGCAGTCAAGCCAAGCGAGATATAGCGGTCTGGAGCCCAGGATTGCTAAGCTGGCCCTTGAAGGACAAAGCGAATTACCCATTTATTTTATTGTTCATGTGTGGCCGGCCTACGTGTCGATGTATGCATGACATTTTAATTTGAGTTGAACAATATAAGGCCTTAAAATCAAGACTATTGTTGCGCGCTAGGGTTCGAAGAAAATAAACGCAACCGAACTAGCAACCCGATGAGGCAAGTATACCTATCGAATTGTAGCAAGGGGACACAAGTGTCGTATTGAAATCCGGGAACTGTTGGCTAAGCTTACTCACACGAACGCTATTATCTTATCGACGGAAAAACTAGGGTTTTAGAAAATCTAAGTGCAGGGGAGAAAGTAAAGCTATACTAGAAAGAGAAACACTGCAACTAAGTTACGCTATTAAGAAAAGAACTATGCTAGAAAGGAAACTACTGCAGTTAATTAAAGAGCACAAGATAGGAGATTACTACTAAAGGAAGAAAATATGAAATGGAAATGCACCGATCAAGATTCACCTCGGCTAAAGACGATTAAGAAAATGCGATAAAAATCTAAACTTAATAGGATAAGGGTCCTTGACCGTGGAGGTTCCTAAAGCTTGAACACGCTTCTCTCGAAGTCGTGCCCAACTGAGTTTAGGAAGGTCCGACTGACTCTCGTCTAAATCGGAGGCCTAAAACTCGCTTTACGCGGTGAACACCACTATTGGATTTTACTCCAATCCGGGAGATTTGGACGTCTGCCTCTCTCGAGGGGTGCGTACAACTCCCTTTACTCTTGAATGCTCACTTCATTCTTTCGGCCTCTCGGCTAGCCCAGAATGAAAGCAAAGGCGGAGAGTATATATCGAAAATATACCCCCAACCCGTGATTAATCAAGAGTAATTCAAGGCCCTAACCTAAAAAGAAAAGATTAATTTAAACATCATAACATAATCGCTCTAACCTTGGATCATCAAGATCGAGTACAAGGAGGATTAGTTAATCATAATGGAGTGGAGGGGGGGAGATGAGTAGAAAAACATAAGAAGAACACAAGCTAAGGGAAGAACAATTTTATTAATGAAAAAGGGCAAGTTACACTAATGAAAATAAAATTACAAGTGCATGAAAATTAAACCCTATTCTAACCCTACATTAAGCACTAAGCAAGAAGAAAATTACAATGAAAAGCTAAGACAAACTACAATTAAACTAGGGTTAAACAAAAAGTACAATGAGAGGGGGAGAGAGAGAGAGAGAAAGCATGAAAAAGGATCAAGAAACAAAGGGGCAGCACCTCCCCCACTCAACCAAAACTTGCTGAAATGGAGAGGGGGGCTCTATTTATAGATTTTTTTCTCGGGTTGGTCACGCCCTCCGACACGCCCTAGGGGGGGCGTGTCCGGGGGCGTGACAAGTACGGATTTGACCTCGGGCTCTGGATTCTGGCGGGAGGGATGATTGCTTCGGTACGTCGGTGGTCACGCCCTAGGTCACGCCCGTGACAGGGGGGCGTGACAGGCACGTCATGTCCAAATCATTGGTCGGAAATCCGTCAGTCACCGAAAAAGGAGGGTGTCATGCCCATGTCACGGGTGTGACATGGGGCGTGACAGTACTGTTTGCGTGCTGAGGCGGAACGGCATTTAATGCGGCGGCAGGCTTTGCGGCAGAGGGCGACACGCCCATGTCACGCCCGGTGACACGCCCGGGGAGGGCGTGTCAGGGGGGCGTGACAGCGGTTTTTGACCGTTTTCTGTCCCCTCCAGCAGGTGTCCTCGGGATCGGGTGACACGCCCTAGGTCACGCCCAGGGAGGGCGTGACAGGGGGGCGTGACAGGTCATTTTGGCAATTTTTCTGGAAACCTGCAAAAAGACAGGAAAAAGTTAGTGGCAATAAAATTTACATAAAAAGGATAAAAATAAACTAATAATAGACATAATTTGTACAATATAAAATATAAAATACGATAATAGTTTAGGCTATAAAACGTATTATCAAATTCCCCCAAGCTTAAGCTTTGCTTGTCCCCAAGCAAAAATATAAAAACTAGAAATTTATAAAAAGGACTAATCAAAAAGTTCTAATTATGCCTACACAAGTACTATGCGAAATTCTAAGTAGGGAAAAAGGTGAAATGTAAGTCTAAAACAATTATTTAAGTATGGTAAAACTTTTATAAACTTTACTTAATAAAAACAAATCATCCAAAATTTTAACGAGATTTTTTAAATGGACTTAAGTAAAGCAACGAAAATGAAAAACACGCATTGAGTTGTTACTAGATCCAAGCAACGCATTATAATTATATCAATTCAATTATCAAAAATCTAGGTTTAAATCTAAAACTAAAACTGATTTACTGTTTTTCTTTTCTTAGTTGTTAAATAAAAAAATTCAAAAAGCGTGAATCAAAAGAACTTAAATAGGACAGAAACGTTTGGTTTAGGAAAATGATTAGGAGTGGAATTCAAAGATAAACGTGAAGGTTTTAAAATCACACTAAACCAAAGCAAAGAGTTTCAAAATCTTTATAAAAATATATACACACATTCTTTTTCTTCTTTTTCAATTTTTTTTTCAAAACAAAGGCCATAAATATTTTTTTTTATTTTCTTTTTGGGTTGGCCAAACAAAAATAAACCTTTCGAACATACTTTTTTTTTTCGAAAACCTTTCTCCCACAAAAATCACAAAATACCCTATCAAAATCGTCAAAATAATTTATGAAACTCAAAAAGGCTAGTGTGATTCGATAGGTTGGAAATTTTGGCTTTGGTGAAACTGAAATGAAGGGAGGAGCTATCAAATGAAATCGGAAAAAGGCTCAAAAACGGCTAACTAGTGGTAAAAGTTTTTAGGTTGGCAAGAAAGCTCAAACGAAAACAAAAACGGCCTAAATCATTTTCACGCTTTTGAATTTATTTAAAACAAAGGTTTGAAAATTTTCAAAAAGCGAGTCCTAGATAATAAAAGAAGATTGATGAAATTAACTTGAAAATAGAAATAATAGGTAACTTGGATCGTTCACATCTACTACGTTATTCAAAAGTTGACTTTATAAAAATTATTCAAAAACGAAAAAGAAAATAGTGGATGATGAATTTTTAAGAAAGTAAAGGAAATAAACAACAAAAAACCATAATAGAAATGCGAGTTTTAGAAAAATATTTCACCTTAACATGCTACCGTGAATTAGAAACACAGCATGGCCAACATTTTACTTGTGAAACATAATTAAAAAGAACGATTAGAAATATTATAATTAACTAAGTTGTTTATAGGAGATTTTGAGTAAAACAAAACTAAAAACTAGGGGTACTATTGAAATACCAAAATGTCTAAACTATTCAAAAACACATATTTTTTTTTTAATTTTGAGAAATATTCTCTTTTTTTGGATTTTGGATTTTTTTTTCTCTTTTTTTTTTGGAATTTTTAAGATATTCATTTTTTTTTTTTTGGAAATAATTACAATATATACAAAAAGAAAATTATTTACACTAAGCAAAAGTGAAGGAGAAAATCCTCCCCCAAGCTTAAAACAGACATTGTACTCAATGGCTAAAGAAGGGGATTGGAGAAGGAGAGAAAAATAAAGTACAGAATTGAAAGACAGAATTGAAATACAGGTACTTCCCCGGATTTATTTGCTGCGAAAGCTGAGTGATGCCGCTCCCCGAATGTCTTCTTTGGACTTTGTGATGGATTCAGCAATGTTGGAGCAGGCGATCGCAGAAGCTTCAGCTTGTCGGAGCCGTCCGAGGCAAAAATTGTAAAATAAAGAAAACAGAAAAAGATAACTTGGGTTGCCTCCCAAGAGCGCCCTTTGGTTAAAGCATCGTTGAGCTCGACGCATCAAAAAAAATAATATTGTCCAAAAATATTGTTGTCCCAAAATAAAATTGTCTTTAGCAAAAAATTAAAAGTTTCAGATTAGAGTTCGTGAAGCAGAAACTTAATAATGTTTGGACTGACATCATCATCACCAGAGAAATACAGTTTAAGACGCTGACCATTCACTTTGAAATTACCCTTATCAGGGTGAGAAATTAAAACAGTTCCATAAGGAAATACTTCTAAAACAGAAAACGGGCCAGACCAGCGAGATTTTAATTTGCCCGAAAATAAACGTAAACGAGAATTATATAAAAGGACTTGGTCGCCCGGCTTAAAGTTTTTAGGGTGCCTTAAGTGTTTATCGTGTAAACGCTTCGTCCGCTCTTTATAAAGTTTATTATTTTCATAAGCATAAGAGCGCCACTCATCGAGTTCATTTAGTTGAAATTTTCGAAGGTCACCGACTGAGTGGGGATCGAAGTTTAAAAATTTTAAGGCCCAAAAGGCGCGGTGTTCTAACTCTACGGGCAGATGGCACGATTTTCCATAGACCAGCCGATACGGCGTACATACGAGGACGGTTTTGTACGCTGTTCGGTATGCCCATAAGGCATCGTCAAGTTTGGCTGACCAGTCTTTTCTAGAAGTTGAAACAGTCTTTTCTAAAATTCTTTTTATTTCTCTATTAACTACTTCGACTTGACCGTTAGTTTGGGGGTGGTAGGCAGTGGAAAGCTTATGCGTAACGCCGTATTTGGTAAGGATTTTTGAAAATTGTGCGTTACAGAAATGGGAACCCCTATCGCTAACGATTGCGCGAGGCGTACCGAATCTAGAAAATAATTTTTTAAAAAACGTGACTACAACTCGGGAGTCGTTCGTGGGAAGAGCTTGGGCCTCAGCCCATCGTGAAACATAATCAACAGCAACTAAAATATATTTGTTTCCGAAGCTAGAAGGAAGGGGGCCAACAAAATCAATTCCCCAGAGGTCGAAAATTTCGCACTCTAAGAAATAATTTTGCGGCATTTCATTTTTATTAGAAATGTTGCCCGACCGTTGGCAACTATCACACCTACTCACAAAGGCTTGCGCGTCCTTAAACAGGCTAGGCCAGTAAAAACCCGCGCAAAGTACCTTATGAGCGGTGCGAGCAGCTTGATAGTGCCCACCTATCGGACCTTCATGCAAATGTTTTAGAATATCAATTCCTTCATCACAAGAAACACATCTCCTTATCACTTGATCCGCACAAATTTTGAAAAGATGTGGGTCTTCCCAAAAGTAGTTCTTCAGCTCAGAAAAGAATTTCTTCTTTTGCTGAGAGGAGAACTCCTTTGGGAGCACCCGGGCCACTAGATAGTTGGCGATGTGCGCGAACCAAGGAGAAGTAGATGTATTAACTAAAAGCAGCTTCTCGTCAGGAAAATAATCATTAAAAGATTTTTCATTTAAATTTTCTATAAAGGGGTTATCTAATCTGGACAGATGGTCGGCAGCCAAGTTCTCGGCTCCTCGCTTATCACGGATCTCTAAGTCAAACTCCTAGAGGAGTAAGACCCAGCGAATCAAGCGAGGCTTGGCATCCGTTTTGGCAAGAAGGTACTTGAGGGTCGAGTGGTCCGTAAAAACAATGATTTTTGAAAGAGTAATGTAAGGGCGGAATTTATCAAACGCAAATACTACAGCTAAGAGCTCCTTCTCGGTTGTGGTGTAATTTTCTTGTGCAGATGTGAGGGTTTTACTAGCGTAATAGATGGGGTGGAAGTTCTTAGATATGCGTTGACCTAATACGGCTCCCACCGCAAAACTACTCGCATCGCACATAATCTCGAAAGGAAGGTCCCACACCGGAGCTATCATAATCGGTGCGTTAATTAACTTTTCTTTAATTAATTCAAAGGCAGAAATACAAGAGTCATCAAAAATGAATGGAGCGTCTTTTTCTAAGAGATGGGTGAGGGGCTTAGTGATCTTGGAGAAGTCCTTTATAAAACGACGATAAAAACCAGCGTGGCCTAGGAAACTTCTTATAGCTTTTATGTTTGTAGGGGGCGGCAACTTCTCAATAACTTCTATCTTGGCAACGTCTACCTCAATACCTTTAGCAGAAATTTTATGACCCAAAACTAACCCTTCCCTCACCATAAAATGGCATTTTTCCCAATTTAGGGCAAGGTTAGTTTCTTCGCATCGTTCTAAGACTTTTTCGAGGTTTTCTAAACATCTATCGAAGGTATCGCCGAACACGGAGAAATCGTCCATGAATACCTCCATAATGCTTTCTACGTACTTGTCAAATATTGCGAGCATACATCGCTGGAATGTAGCTGGCGCATTGCATAATCCAAACGGCATTCTTCGGTACGCGAAGGTGCCGAAGGGACAAGTAAACGTAGTTTTCTCTTGGTCCTCGGGAGAGATGGGTATTTGAAAGTACCCCGAGAGGCCATCGAGAAAACAATAAAAGCTATGGCCGGAGAGACGTTCTAAAATCTGGTCGATAAACGGTAAAGGAAAGTGGTCCTTGCGGGTGGCGTCATTTAACTTACGGTAATCTATGCACATACGCCAACCCGTCACCGTCCGTGTCGAGATTAATTCATTATTCTCATTACTAACTACGGTTATCCCTCCCTTCTTTGGAACTACCTGAACGGGGCTAACCCACTTACTGTCCGATATAGGGTAGATAGTTCCTGCGTCTAATAGTTTCATAACCTCGCCCTTAACTACTTCTTTCATATTCGGGTTTATACGGCGCTGAGGTTGGATAGAGTTACGCGAATTATCTTCCATTAAAATTTTATGTGTACAGAAAGATGGGCTTATGCCCTTGATATCAGAAATTTGCCAAGCAATAGCCCGGCGATGCTTACGTAGAACTAGAAGAAGTTTATCGTTCTGCGTATCCGTGAGGTAGGCCGAAACGATAACTGGTAACTTGGAGTCTTTTTCTAAGAAAGCATACTTAAGGTGTTCGGGAAGTTCTTTAAGTTCTAGGTAGGGGGTTCTTCATAAGAGGATTTTGAGATTCTTTCTTTTTCAAAAATAATATCTTCATAAACTTTTTTATAAGGAACGTAATAAGGGGTAGGGCTAGCAGCCAAGACAGCTTCTTGTAGAGATTCAGTGGGAAGAAAAGAGGAAGAACAAAAATCAGAAAATTCTTTTTCAAACTCAGAAAGACAATAAGAAGATTCATCACTTCCTTGCAGTGATTCCGTTGTAAGAGAAGAGGAGCAAAAAGTAGAAAATTCTTTTTCAAACTCGGAGAGGCAGTAGGAAGAATCATCACTCACGGCGTCTACGAAAAAACATGAGTCATCGTTCGCTAAGGTGTTCTTCATCGAAGGGGTGATAGAAAATGTGACTTCGTCGTCGCCTACTCGAAGAAAGAGCTTACCATTGCTTACGTCAATGATGGCTCGGGAGGTGGCAAGGAAGGGTCGGCCAAGGATCAGGGGAACCTCGACGTCTTCTTCGATGTCCAGAATGACAAAGTCCACCGGGAAGATGAACTTGTCGACTTTCACTAGAACGTCCTCCACTATTCCTAACGGGTACTTGACGGATCTATCGGCAAGCTGGATACTCATACGCGTGGGGTTAAGGCTACCAATCCCTAACTTTTTGAACAACGAAAAGGGCATCAGGTTTATACTCGCGCCTAAGTCGGCTAACGCGTGTTTAACAAAGAGATCACCGAAGACACACGGGATAGAGAAACTACCCGGGTCACTGATTTTCTTCGGCAAACCGTTTGTTAAAACGGCGGAGCACTCGGCGTTTAGCGTGACATGCGAAAGATTCTCTAACTTCTTCTTGTTTGTGAGGAGGTCTTTAAATATTTGGCGTATTTCGGCATCTGCGAAATAGCCTCGTGGAAGGGAAGATTAATGTGGATTTGTTTGAAGATTTCTAAGAAGCGGGAGTACTGATCAACTTGACGTTGTCTATTAAGTTCAAGGGGTATGGAGTAGTTGAATTATTTTTGAAGATGGGTGGTGGAGTGAGATTATTTTCTAAAGCGGGGGTGATTACTTCTTCAGCAGAGGGTGGAAGCGGAGCGGAGCTTTGATTTTTAAAAGCGGGAGCGGAGCTTGCCTCGGGCTCTTCACTTACCATACCGGAGACTTGCTTCCCACTCCGAAGAGTTATAGCTTTCGCTTGCTCTCTCGGGTTGGGTTCGATATTGGAAGGAAGAGACCCTGCGGGTCGCTCAGAAATTATTTTCGCGAGCTGTCCTACTTGATTTTCTAGACTTTTTACGCTTCCGGTTAACGTTCTTATAGTGGCGTCATTTGTGGTGATATATTTAGAAAGTAATTCCTCCAAGCTTGGAGGTTTTGGGTAATTTTGAAGAGGTGGTGGTGGTGGTGGTGCAGAAAAATCATTTTGCGGGGGTGGGCGCATCGCATTCGATGGATTACTCCATGAAAAGTTCGGGTGATTTCTTAAAGCGGGGTTATAACTATTCGGAAAATTAAAACCAGGCGGATGAAAATTCGCAGCAGAAAAATTATTAAAAGCAGTTCTAGGCAAATTATTAACATAATCTAAATGTTCTGGAGTAGGGGTTGCAGATTCCCATACCTGAGGGGCGGAGGCAGCAGTCATCTCCGTTATCTTTTTGCTTAGGATTTCTACTTGCAGAGCGAGCTGGGAGACGTTGTCCACTACATAGATACCTGCAGGCTTGTTCGGGCGGGATCTGGGCACATTCCACTGATATGTGTTCATGGCCATGTCCTCAAAAAGCTCAAGAGCGGATTCCGGGGTCTTATGATTTAAAGTACCGCCAGAAGCTGCGTCTATCATTTGCTTCGTGCTTTGATTTAGCCCGTTATAAAATGTCTGCACTTGTAACCTGACAGGCAGCGCGTGATGTGGGCATCGTCTTAATAATTCTTTAAATCTCTCCCAGGTTTCGTATAGGGTTTCAGAGTCTATTTGTCCGAAGGCAGAGATGTCGTTCCTAAGTTTTGCAGTTTTAGCTGGCGGAAAATACTTCACCAAAAATTTTTCAGTTAATTCATTCCAAGTGGTTATGCTATTCTTCGGAAGTGTGTTAAGCCACTGCTTAGCTTTAGTTCTTAGAGAGAAGGGGAAGAGTCTCAGCCTGATCGCATCATTTGTGACACCATTTATCTTGAAGGTGTCGCAAATTTCAAGAAAGCTAGCTATATGTGCATTCGGATCTTCATCTTGAAGTCCGTCAAATTGCACATATTGCTGCACCATTTGAATTATGCTAGGCTTTAGTTCGAAGTTATTATTTGCTATAGCAGGGCGGACTATACTTGATTCTGTTCCCTCGAGGTTCAGTCGTGCATAATAGGACATAGTCCTTTGCACGGCCTCATCTACGTTGGGTTCTTCCATTCTTAAAGTAGCAAATGACTCGGAGTCCTCAACCGGCACTTGGATAGTAGGACCTTGAAATCGCGATCTTCTCCGAAGAGTACGCTCAATTTCGTGGTCCAAGTCCAAAATAACCGACGGACTCCCGCGGGTCATGCACTAAAAGAACAGAAAAGAGAAGAGAAAGAGAAAAAGGATAAACTAGAAAGAAAAACTAGATTTAGAAAATTAAATTAATTTTTTTTTCTTTTTGAAATAGATTTTTTTATAGATTAACTCCCGAACTTCCCAAGGACTACCCCGTGAAGGGTTCGCAAGGTACTAGACAAGATAGTGGCGCTTAAAGCCCTTTGCCCTTTTCGAGAGAATTAGGTGGCGTAGAAAAATTGTGAGGTTGGTTTCTATTAAGAGCGGTGATAAACTTTTTTTTTTTTGATTTTTTTTTTTAAAATTTTAAAGAAAGAGGATGAGAAAGAGAAGAGATAAAATTAATAGGTTCGTGTTTTCAAAAAATCAACGGAAGTTGGGTCCCCGACAACGGCGCCAAAAACATGTTGCGCGCTAGGGTTTGAAGAAAATAAACGCAACCGAACTAGCAACCCGATGAGGCAAGTATACCTATCGAATTGTAGCAAGGGGACACAAGTGTCGTATTGAAATCCGGGAACTGTTGGCTAAGCTTACTCACACGAACGCTATTATCTTATCGACGGAAAAACTAGGGTTTTAGAAAATCTAAGTGCAGGGGAGAAAGTAAAGCTATACTAGAAAGAGAAACACTGCAACTAAGTTACGCTATTAAGAAAAGAACTATGCTAGAAAGGAAACTACTGCAGTTAATTAAAGAGCACAAGATTAGGAGATTACTACTAAAGGAAGAAAATATGAAATGGAAATGCACCCGATCAAGATTCACCTCGGCTAAAGACGATTAAGAAAATGCGATAAAAATCTAAACTTAATAGGATAAGGGTCCTTGACCGTGGAGGTTCCTAAAGCTTGAACACGCTTCTCTCGAAGTCGTGCCCAACTGAGTTTAGGAAGGTCCGACCGACTCTCGTCTAAATCGGAGGCCTAAAACTCGCTTTACGCGGTGAACACCACTATTGGATTTTACTCCAATCCGGGAGATTTGGACGTCTGCCTCTCTCGAGGGGTGCGTACAACTCCCTTTACTCTTGAATGCTCACTTCATTCTTTCGGCCTCTCGGCTAGCCCAGAATGAAAGCAAAGGCGGAGAGTATATATCGAAAATATACCCCCAACCCGTGATTAATCAAGAGTAATTCAAGGCCCTAACCTAAAAAGAAAAGATTAATTAAAACATCATAACATAATCGCTCTAACCTCGGATCATCAAGATCGAGTACAAGGAGGATTAGTTAATCATAATGGAGTGGAGGGGGGAGATGAGTAGAAAAACATAAGAAGAACAATAGCTAAGGGAAGAACAATTTTATTAATGAAAAAGGGCAAGTTACACTAATGAAAATAAAATTACAAGTGCATGAAAATTAAACCCTATTCTAGCCCTACATTAAGCACTAAGCAATAAGAAAATTACAATGAAAAGCTAAGACAAACTACAATTAAACTAGGGTTAAACAAAAAGTACAAAGAGAGGGGGAGAGAGAGAGAGAGAAAGCATGAAAAAGGATCAAGAAACAAAGGGGCAGCACCTCCCCCACTCAACCAAAACTTGCTGAAATGGAGAGGGGGGCTCTATTTATAGATTTTTTTCTCGGGTTGGTCACGCCCTCCGACACGCCCTAGGGGGGGCGTGACAGGTACGGATTTGACCTCGGGCTCTGGATTCTGGCGGGAGGGATGATTGCTTCGGTACGTCGGTGGACACGCCCTAGGTCACGCCCGTGACAGGGGGGCGTGACAGGCATGTCATGTCCAAATCATTGGTCGGAAATCCGTCAGTCACCGAAAAAGGAGGGTGTCACGCCCATGTCACGGGCGTGACATGGGGCGTGACAGTACTATTTGCGTGCTGAGGCGGAACGACATTTAATGCGGCGGCAGGCTTTGCGGCAGAGGGCGACACGCCCATGTCACGCCCGGTGACACGCCCGGGGAGGGCGTGTCAGGGGGGCGTGACAGCGGTTTTTGACCGTTTTCTGTCCCCTCCAGCAGGTGTCCTCGGGATCGGGTGACACGCCCTAGGTCACGCCCAGGGAGGGCGTGACAGGGGGGCGTGACAGGTCATTTTGGCAATTTTTCTGGAAACCTGCAAAAAGACAGGAAAAAGTTAGTGGCAATAAAATTTACATAAAAAGGATAAAAATAAACTAATAATAGACATAATTTGTACAATATAAAATATAAAATACGATAATAGTTTAGGCTACAAAACGTATTATCAACTATTTGTGAATTTGTTTATTCATTCCTACTTTTATGTTAGTGGACATTCAGTTGGTTTGGTACCTGTTAACCTTTAAAGTACTTCCGCTAGAATGCACTCTATGATAGGATGTGTGTATTTGGATTATGGTTTCAATTATTAACTCCTTTGACTGTCTGTACAATATGGCGTTGGGCCCCGACCAGAGCTTCTGTTGTTTTCTATATGATGGAAGGGGATGCTACAAAGTTGATATCATACTCTGGTGTTAGTATTCCTTATTAAAATTCGTGGTCGAATTCTCTTAATGGGCGGTGAAAACATGTATGTATATTACATTTATAACATAAAAGAACTCTGTAATGTCAACTTAGGAATGAAAATTCATATGTTTGAGGAACCTGTGTGTTCCTATGATTGCTTTGTGGAAATTTGTAGTCACCTAATTGAGTGTTTCACGATTATAGGTGACGAGAAGTGGTGTAGAGCAGTCATAATGTCAGCACTCTGCGGAGAGTAGTGTGCCCAATGATGCGCCTACAACCCCTCCTTCTACTGAAACCATTCGTATGGTAGCTTAAGTAGTGTTCGCTATGATCAATGCCCAACTAGGGAGGTAAGTATAGCCTCCTGCTCCTGGATTAGGTCATGTATCGCTTGGTGTAGCGGAACCAATAGTTGTAGATCAAGTAGCGACAGAGACCGTAGTGCAGAGGAGAGAAACTGAGAAACAGCTAAAGCACATGATGAGTTTTAATCCACCAGTGTTTTGGGTGATTGAGACCCAAACGCAAGCTGAGGACTGGCTTTCCAATGTTAAGAGAGTCATGTCCGCAACAGAACCTGAGGAGTGGCAGAAGGTTATGATAGATAATTTACTTCTGGATAATGAAGCAAGGTTATGGTGGGATGAGTTAGAGATACATCACTTTGCTGGGAGGCAACTTTTTGATATATTGATGGAGGAGTTCCCAAGACTATTTCTAGCACAGTTCATCCCGCCAGTGCAAAAAATAGCAATGGAGAATCAATTTAGGAAACTGACTCAGGGTGAGAGCAGCGTGGACGTACCTACATGAGTTCATGAGATTGGGGTGTTATGTTGGCTCCACTTTTACTGATAAGGAGCGCAAGACCAACCGGTTCTATGAAGGACTGCTTGATGATTTGAGGTTTCTAATCTCAGGTCCTATGATGTAGGACTTTCTAGTCTTGGTCAATACAACCTGATCTCTGGAGAAGAATCTGAAGAGAGTTCAAGGTAAGAAGGACTCGGCAGTGAAGAGGTCATACTTTAAAGTTCCAAGTTCGCCAAAGTTTGGTTACCGAAGGTGGAACAAGAAGGCCAAGTCTTCTGTACCGGCTTCTTTGCTAGTTACTTATGGAGCTTCTTCTAGGAGAGGCAGCCCAAATCTTTGTTATAAATGTGGTAAGACGGGACATATAGCTCGCAATTGTTGGAGTGGCAATTCGAAGAAGAAGGCAGGTGCATCGTATACTGAAAAAGGGAAGGCAGTGCAGTCAACCGCATCTCATCAAGCTCCAGCCTAACCAAGATTCTACAACCTTGGCCAACAAGAGGCCATCAAACAAGGCTATGTGGTGACAGGTATGTGTTAGATTTTAGTCATAATACTTTGCATACCTTGCATCTTATGCTTTGGTCGTATGACTGTCGTGTTTTATGCTTTGTTGTAGTTATAGAGCATCCGTCTCAAGCACTGTTTGATACAGTAGCTTCACACTCTTTCCTATCAGATGACTTCGTGTTATGTATCAGAGTGCCCTCTTCTGTGGATAAGGATAAATTGGATGTGCTGCTAATTAATCGGTGTTCGATGCGTATGGATAGAGTCTGTTGCGTTAAAGTACTGATAGGAAGTCAAACTTTTGACTTGGAGGCACCACTACTATCGATAGTAGTGATCTTTGGCATGGATTGGATATCCGAGTAATACGCGTACATCGATTGTAGTTCGAAGACTGTCAAACTGGGGTTGAATACAAGCCAAGAAACTACTTTCTCTAGTTTAAAGGGATTGAGCAAGACGCAGATGTCTGCTCTTTAAGTTGTTAAAGCAATTCATGGGAGCGGAGTTATTCTTCATCCTATTGGAGGCTAGGAAGCCCAAGCCTGGTTTGGTCAGTATCACAGTAGTGTCGGAGTTTGCCGACGTGTTTCCTGAAGATCTCTCTGGAGCCCCACCACAGAGAGAGAGAGAGATAGAGTTCACTATTGAGTTGGTGTCAGGTGCCAAGACGGTATCGCGATCTCCTTACCGCTTAGCACCGAGAGAGATGGCAGAATTAAAGGCGCAGCTTCAAGAGCTGATAGATCAGGGGTTTGTGCTTCCAAGTTCGTCACTTTGGAGCACCCCGATCCTCTATGTGATGAAGAAGGACGGAAGTCTGCGACTGTGTATCGATTATCGAGAATTTAATAAACTAATAGGGAAGAACAAGTACCCAATTCCAAGGAGTAATGATCTATTTGACCAGCTAGTTGGGTCGATTTTGTATTCGAAGCTAGACATGAAATCTTGATATTATCATCTGAAAATCAGGGAAAGTGATATTCCCAAGAAGATGTTCAGAACACAATATGGGCATTATGAGTTCACTATCATGCATTTCGGGCTGACTAATGCGCCATCCGGGTTTATGGACTTAATGAACAGAACATTCAAGGAGTATCTGGATCAGTTCGTGAGAGTGTTCATTGATGATAGCATGGATGTACTCCCAATCCAAGGATTATCATGTTTATCACTTACATATTATTCTAGAGACGTTGAGGAGTAATCAGTTGTACGCCAAGTTCTCTAAATGTGAGTTTTGACTATCTTCTGTGTTGTTCCTTGGTCATATTGTCAGTGGTGAGGGTATCGCGGTGGATCCGGCAAATATTACTGTAATTCGGGAGTGGCCTGTGTTGTCTTCTATGGCGGAGGTCCAGAGTTTTCTCGGACTTTCTGGCTACTACAAGCACTTTGCGGAAAAATTTACACGGATAGCTTTACCCCTCACAACCCTGATAAGGAAGGATCAAAACTTTGTTTAGTTGCTAGTGCACGCGCATGCCTTCAAAGAATTGAAAAGTCGTGCGAGCACGGCGCCTATTCTATGCTCGCCATGTGGTATAGAAGGCTTGGAGATCTATAGCGATGCTTCAGGAAGCGACGTAGGCTGCATTTTGTTATAGCATGGGGGAGTAATAGCTTATGGTTCGCGCCAGTTGAAGGTGCATGAGAGGAATTATCCAGTCAATTACTTGGAATTGGCAGCCGTGATATTCACGCTGAAGCTCTAGAGGGACAACTTATACGACGTGAAGGTCGAAATTTACACAAACCATAAGAGCTTGAAGTATCTGTTGGATCAGAAGGACTTAAATATTCATCAGCGAAGGTGGACGGAGTTCCTTGGGGACTACACTGTTTGTTCCCTAGTTTTTATTTGGGCCATGTCATCTCAATTGGGCTTTATTGGCCCTAGAATTATCTATGGTCAATAATTAGACTAAAATGTTAGTCTACCCTAGGTTTAGGTAGAATAGTCCCAGATAGGATAGTTGAGATTGGATTGAAATGAAATTTTGTTTAATAGAATTTTACTCGATGATAGTCGATTGTCGCTCTACGATCTTTGATTGGTGTTCAACTATCTCAGAGTTATATGTACTCTAAAGTGGGATCGACGATCTGCTTACTCAGATCGACGATCATTTAGCCTAGGTCGACGATTTCTGTGTAGATTATGTTCTCCTTTAAGGTCGACGATCTGCTTGGTCAGATCGACGATCTTCGATCCTTGCTCGACGATTTCTGTCTGCTATTATCAATATTCATTTCATTTGATTCCCTGTTTATTTACTCCAATTTAAAATATTCTATTCAAATATTCTGCTTATTACAATGCTTATACTCTGTTGCTTATTTGCAATATTTCTTATGCATTGATTTAAAAGATTTTGACAGAATAAAGCTGTTTGTTTTATTAAAGGAAAGAGTGGATTTTGTACAGTTGTAATATAGCCGTTTGGCTTGGTTTCCTGTGCCAATTTGTAAAGTTAAATTGAAAGCATATTTTTTTAATATCCTTAATTCCTTTTTAGGAATGACAGAAAAGATTGCAGGTGCAGGTTTCCTTAATTTGTTTTATTCTATTATTTGGAAAGTTTTTCTAGTGCAGGGCTCGAGGCTTTTTCATAGAAGAGAAGTTTCTATTTTATCAAGGCAGCCGGTTGAAGACAAGAAGATAACTCTCTCACACAAAAACACAAAACATTGCAACAAGTGTGATAGAACAAGAGCTCTCAAGTAAAAGGATTTTGTTCTTCTTCTTCTTCCTGAGTTCATCCTGTCTTCAGGAAAATCAACACTCAGTGTTCAAGCTTTCAAAAAGAACTTTCCTTCCAGATTGCAAAATCTGCTGAAGAAGAACATTAATCAACATCTTGAGTCTTCTTCAAAGCTGAATCAAAAAGAGTTTCAAAGCAATCTGGAGTTCCTGCACCCTGAAGCAAAGCTTCTTCCAGGACATTCTCTAAGCAAGGGGAGCTTTGATTTTCTCAGAGAAATCTACTAGCTTCTCTTAAAACAGAGAAGACACGCCTTTTTATCTTTCTTTTAACCTCCTTGTAAAAGGGTTATTACTCCCTTCAAAAGTGAATTGTTGGTGATAGGGCACCTGATCAAAAACCTATTGGATTTTAGGCTCCTAATCAAAAGCTCAAAGGGTCTCTAGATCTACATGAAGCAGATCTTGTGGTGGTAGGGCACCAGAACAAAAACCTGTAGTGTATTCCTACCAGGGTGGTAGAAGAGTGGATGTACCCAATTGGGGAACCACTATAAAGCTCTTGTGTTGTCTGGTTGTTTACTTTAATCATTGCTCTGTGGCTGTGATAGATTTTACTAGGTTGCTAAGTGCTGTGCTAGGCTTAAAACTCAACTGAAAATTCAGTTAGCTTGATCTTTTTTTCACTACTCTCTTATAGGCTTTAGGTTTTAAGCTTTCATATTTCTATTCCGCAAATAACTCTAAGAGAAGTATTTAGAGTCTTCTTAATTTTTGAATACTCTATTCACCCCCCCTCTAGAGTAGTAAGTATCTTATCCCCTCTCTTTCAATTGGTATCATAGGGAGGTTGGTTATTCAACAGCTTAACCATTCCTAAGTTTATTGGTTGAAAAGGCTAACACCTGAACCATAAGATCTTGTGATAAGATACTTTGATACCATATACACTCACATTAGATTAATGGCCCAGTACAAAGATTACTCTAGCATCAGACCTCCAGTATGCAACTTAGCCAAGTTTGGCATCTGGAAGGCAAGAATTAGACTTTACATGAACTCTATTGATGAAGATATTTTTTTCCTCTATCTTAACAGTGCCACCAACACCACCTGCTGCAGCTACTGCTACAAAATCTGCAAATCTCAGTGCAGTGCCACCTCCTAACTATAATGAAACTTACAAGAAGGGCATGATAGCTGATGCCAAAGCTATGAATATTCTGGCTCAGACTATGTCTGATGAGACATTCCAAAAAGTGGTTGATTGGACCTCAGCAAAAGCCATGTGGGACTCACTGAATCAGATTGTAGCTGGTTAAGCTGATGAGAGGAAGGACAGAAGGTCCAACCTCATATCCCAATATGAGAACTTCAAGAAAGAAGAGGCTGAGACTGTAGAAGCCATGTACACAAGGCTCATCTCCATTATCAATGAGTTGAGGACACTTGATAAGGAGATTACACTGACAGAAGTCAATGACAAAATACTGATGTGCTTCCCCAGCACATGGGATCTCAGAATCTGGCCAATCAAGGATTCCAGAAGTATAACAGAGATCTCAACTGAAGCTCTCCTTGGCAAGCTCAAATCATTTGAGCAAGTACTGAAGACCAGGGAAGCTGAAGCTAAAACTAAAACACCTACTAAAATAAGGAAAGAGCAAACCCTTGCTCTTATGGCTGATGATGAGTCCAAAGTGACTCAATCAAATGAAGAACTTATGGCACTCTTTGCCAAGAGGTTTTACAAGATGGGAAGAAAGGACAACATAAGAAAGTCATCAAAATATGATGACAAGCAAAGGTATGATAAAACCCCATCTAAAGAAATTATTTGTTATGGATGCAGGAAGCCTAGACACATCCTCCCTGATTGTCCAGAGACAAAGCATAAGGAGAGGAGAAAAGAAAAGGAACATGAGAAGCACTACTCCAAGGCATCTTCTCACAAATATAAGAAGAAAGAGAAAGGTCTTGTTACAAAGACCTGGAGTGATTCTGAGGAAGATAATTCTTCTTCCAGCTCCAGTGAAGATGATGAAGAAGAGAAGAAAGCTAAGGAGATTTGCCTTATGGCAATCAATGCCTGCAGCAGTAACTCAGCTGCATAGATGACTGAAGATGAGGAGGATGAATTATCTGATGAAGATCGGGTAATTGCATCTTATGATTTTACCTCTGATGAATTTAAGCATGAATTTAAAACTCTTTGCCTAGATTTACTTAGCTCAGAAAAGGAGATTAAATTGCTTAGAGATAAACTAGCTGGATCAGAATCTCTATCTAGTGAAAACATTAGGTTAGAATCTGAACTCACTAGAGCATCTAAAGAAATCAAATTTCTTAAATTAGAACTAGCTAAAGCTAAAAGGTTAGAGGATTCACTTAATGGAAGAAGCCTTAAGTTGCTAGAAATCACAAGCGCAGCCAACACTAGGACAGGCAACAATAAGTTAGGCTTAGGTGCCTCACCTAATGAACCCCCATTGCTCCTTGAATATAATCTATCAACTCCAGTAAAATTTGTTTCTGAAAAGGGAATACATAACACTGAGGTTATTCAAAAGGCTAAGAAAACCTTAAATTAGATTAAGAGAGACAAAAGGAAACAGAAATTCATAGAAATTCAAAAATCGTCAAACGCCCATCAACGATCGCTGCACCCATCGTCGAACGACAATCGATGATCTCTGAACTAACCTGTTGGGTATAACTACTTGGCAATGAGGGATTGACGATCTCAGCCTGAGTCGTCGAACAGAGATCGACGAACGTGGAATCCAGAATCTTTTTCTTTAAACCAAGATCGACGATATGGGTACCGATCATCGAACATCGATTGACGATCAGAACTAAATTTTCAGAATTACAACAATACTAATAGAAACAATAAGTTTAATAGCAACCCTAGGTCTGTTAATTGGATTATCCCACCTAGGAGATCTGATCCCTTAGGATATCACCCTCAACCTGCATATTCTTTTATTTCTAGTTTTTCCTATGTGAAGAACAATGGACCAAAGGTTACCTGGGTCCACAATGTTTAATCTATCTTATTGCAGGTGAAGACCTATCCTATCACTCAGGACAAGTGGTATTTGGATAGTGGATGCTCCAAGCATATGACTGGAAACAAAGAGAACCTGTCAAGCTTCAAAGCCAAGTTGGGACCAAAGGTAGTCTTTGGTGATTCTAGTTGTGGTCAGACTGAAGGATATGGTAAATTCACCATAGGGTCAGTGACTTTCAAGAAGGTAGCTTATGTCACAGGACTGAAGCACAATCTCATTTCTGTGAGTCAGCTTTATGATGCTGGCTATCAGGTTTGGTTTTCTAAAACTCTGTGCAATATTACTTTGAATAATAAAATTGTGTTAGTAGGCATTAGACAAGGAAATATAAATCTTGTAAATTTTAAGTCCACTTCTTCTGAAATTTGTTTATTTAATTAAGTGAGTAGTAATAATACTTTGTGGCATAAGAGGCTAAGTCATGTTAACCTTAAAAATATATCTAGGTTATCTAAATATAACCTTGTTAGAGGTTTGCCCTCTTGCCCCTACAAGAAAGAAGGCCTATGCAAGGCTTGTCAGCTAGGCATGCAAACCAAGAATAGTTTCAAAGCTGTAAATAAAAGTGATTCACCTAGAATCCTGTACCTATTGCACTTGGATCTCTTTGGTCCAATAGCTGTACAGAGTCTAGGAGGGAAATTCTATACCATAGTTATTGTAGATGATTACTCTAGGTTCACTTGGGTGTTCTTCTTGAGAACTAAATCTGATAACTTAAAAGTTCTTACAGATTTTCTACTTTGTATACAGACTGAGAACTCTACTCAAGTTTCCTTGATCAGAACTGATCATGGTACTGAGTTTGAATCTCTTCTTATGCAAGAATTCTATGAGAAAGAAGGTATCAGGCATAGCTTCTCTGCTCCTAAAACTCCTCAACAAAATGGGGTAGTGGAAAGGAAAAACAGAACCCTGATTGAAGCTGCAGGAACATTGTTAGCAGATGCTAATATACCTCTATCCTTTTGGCAGAAGCAGTTAGGACAGCTAACTATGTACTAAATAGGAGTCTGATACATAAACTAAAGGGGAAGACTCCTTATGAATTGCTTAAATAAAAGAAACCTAAAATAGATTATTTTAGAGTTTTTGGTTGTGTAGTTTACATTCACAACAATAACAAAGATTACATTAGAAAGTTTGAAGTAAAGGCTTCAATGGGAATCTTTCAAGGATATTCCCAAGTAAGCAAAGCTTATAGGGTGTTTAATAAATCCACTTTGAAAATTGAAGAGCCATTACATGTATCTTTTGATGAAATAAAAATGTTTTACAGAGAGAAGGAAACTTCCTCCAATAACTATTTGTAGGTACCTGACTTGTGCAAGAATTTGGATGAACAAAAACTCACTCAGGAGATTCTACCTCAATCTACTCCTCAGATAGTTGATTAAGACAGTGATGGAGATCAGGTAGAAGTGATTGCAACTTTACCAACAGCCAATCTAATTCCACCTGAGGAATTGATTCCAACTACTGTTGAAGATCACATACCACCAACTGATTATGTCACACTTAGAGATCATTTTACATCTCAAGTGATTGGAGAAATTTCAACTGGTGCGCAAACTAGACATCAACTAAGTCAAGATGTGATGCTTGCTTGTTTTCTTTCACAGTTTGAGCCCTTAATCATAAAAGATGCTGAGCAAGATCCCCACTGGATCATTGCTATGCAAGAAGAGCTAAACCAGTTTGAAAGGTGTAAAGTTTGGAATTTTGTCCCAAGACCAAAAGGTCAGCTGGTCATAGGCACCAAATGGGTGTTTAGAAATAAATTGGATGCACAAGGAATTATCATAAGGAATAAAGCAAGGCTTGTAGCACAAGACTACAGATAGGAAGAAGGCATAGATTATGATCAGACTTTTGCTCTTGTGGCAAGGCTAGAGGCAATAAGGATCTTTATAGCCTATGCAGCCTACATGAAGTTTAGGCTCCGTTTGTTTGAGCGTTTTGCTGTTCCGTTTTGGGCAAACGCCGCCGGAAGGAGGGTAAACAAATGAACCTCCGGCGGCGTTTGCTCCGTTTCCACACGCTCGCCTAGAGAAAAGCCCCAAAAAGCTCCGTTTGGAGCAGCCACCTCCCCCCTCCGATTCGAATACTCCGTTTCCACCCGCCGGATCGACCTACCACCGCCGAACCAAATGGAGCCTTAAGGTGTTCCAAATGGATGTAAAGAGTGCATTCTTGAATGGAGAGATAAAGGAAGAGGTGTTTGTTGAATAACACCCAGGTTTCATTTCTTCAACTCACCCCTCACATGTTTTTAAGCTGCAAAAAGCTCTGTATGGACTTAAGCAGACTCCTAGAGCATGGTATGAGACTCTAGCTAGTTTCCTATTAGAACCTAAGTTTGTAAGAGGCATAGTTTATAAAACCCTTTTCATTAAGCACCACAAGGACAAAATCCTGATAGTTCAAATCTATGTGGATGATATTATATTTAGTTCCACTGATTCAACACTATGCAAAAGGTTCTCAGACCTAATGCATTCTAAGTTTGAGATAAGTAGTATGGGTGAGCATTCTTATTTCCTTGGTCTTCAAGTGAAACAAGATACTGATGGCATCTTCATCTCCCAATCTAAGTATGCCAAGGAATTGGTAAATAAGTTTGGGATGGCAGATGCTTCAGCAATGCACACTCCTATGGCTACTAATGTAGTTATTAATTCTGATGAAAAGGGAAAGCCTGTTGATCAGAAAAATTATAGGGCCATTATTGGTTCCCTATTATATCTGACTGCAAGTAGGCCTGATATAATGTTTGTCACATGCCTATGTGCAAGATTTTAGGTCAACCCCAAGGAATCTCATTTAACTCTTCTTAAGAGAATCTTAAGATACTTGAAGGGATGTCCAAATTTAGGACTTTGGTAACCATCTGAATTAGAATTTGAGTTGATTGGATACTCAGATGCTATCTATGCTAGCTGTAGAGTTGACAGGAAGAGCACCTCAGGGACTTGTCAGTTCCTAGGTGAGAGGTTAGTCTCATGGTTTTGCAAAAAGCAGACTTCTGTTTATACCTCAACTATAAAGGTTGAATATATAGCAGCTGCTAGTTGCTGTTCATAGATTCTGTGGATTCAAAATCAACTCTTGGATTATGGGTACACACACAGAAACACCAAAATTATGTGTGACAGTACCAGTGTTATTTCTATAGAAAAAAATCTTGTGCACCATTCTAGAACTAAGCACATTGACATTAGATACCATTTTCTTAGAGACTGTGTTGACAAGAATAAAATCAATCTCGAGTTTATACCCACAGATCTTCAGAGAGGTGATATTTTCACAAAGCCTTTAGATGAACAAAAACATCTATTCTTTTTGAATCAACTAGGCATGATGAATGGATCAGACTAAGTGTAAAAATCTGCTAAGTTGAAATCTGTTCTGAGTTCGTCGAACGGTGTTCGAAGATCGTCGAACAGGTTGAGTTATATCATCGACCCTTGGTCTACGATAGCTCTTTACTTTTTGTGACAGAAATTGTCGATCGACGATCGACGACTCTGCTTCCGAAATCGATCGATGATCGATGATCGTCGACCGATTTTCTTTAATCTTCATTCAGAGATCATCGACTTTTGTTTATTTCTAAACGATCATCTATTTAGGTCTGAAGATCGTCGACGGAGCTCGCCATTTCATATTCTGCTTCCAGAACTGTTTCGAGCTCTTGTCCCGCGCTCTCTCACTCTCTTCTTGAGTTTTCTCTCATCAATTCCATGGAGATTTCCTCTGCAAACCTGTCCGTGATGAAGTTCGATGTCGGTTTCCATGTTGACTTCGATTCCTTCAGTTACAGCGAACATGTTTTCAAAGAAATACTGCAGTTATGCGATGAACAAAGACTCAAAAAGCTTATGTCCACAAAAATCAAACTCCACTTATCAGAAATAAAGGAATGGGTCTATACATCTTCTTCTGATGACAAAGTGATGACAGGAACCATCAACGGTGTGGAGGTAATTCTTACTCCAGAAATTCTGACTGAAACTTTTGAGTTGAAGAATGGAACCGATGAGTATGAACAAGATATCGCTGAGTATGGTAAGATGCTAATAGAGATTGGACATGCAGAAGGCATTCCCTCTAAGCTGTTAAAAGTAAATCTATCTGTTGGTTTACAAGTTCTTGGCTGACCTAGTAGGAAAAGTGTTGCTTGGAAAGCATTCCGCTCACGACAACATTAACAGGCAACAGTTTGCCTTAATGTCAGCTATTGTGAATAAGAGAGAAATCAATTGGGGTGGATTGCTGTTTGAGTTAATCAGGAGAAAGAACAACAAGAAAGAGGTGACTCAAGGCAGGCTGATTGGGTTTTTTCTATCCAAGAAAGCTTCCCAGCTGTTAGGCTTTGTTCCTACAGCCATCAATGCCAGCAAAAGGATTGATTCTTCCCTATTTGCTAAGTGGAAAAGGGTCATTCAGAAACCTTCAAAGGCTAAGTCTGCCCCTATAACATCTGAGAGCACAAGGGCTTCTGAAGCCACTTCCCACCCTAGTGAATAAATTCCTGCTTCATCCTCCTTGCCATCCACCTCCATTACACCTCATTCTTCTCCTATGAACCATCCATAACAATCTGCTTCTCCAACTCCAGCTCATCTAGCTTAGATACCCAACTTCAACATAGATTTCATGTTCAATCTGCTCACTCCGTCTCTTCATCACTCCCCAGCTACTTCAAATCATCAATCACCCACACATGATCATCCATCTCATCACAATTCCCCACTTGATGTGGCCCCAGCTAAGCAGACCATCAATTCTGATGATGCCCTTTCTATCATTCCTCCACCATTTCAAATTACACCAGAATTCATTGCCAGTATCCTAGACCTCATTACTCCATCCATCAAAATAATGATAGCTGAAGTCATTGCCCCTCTTGCTAACTCCATCTCTTCTCTTGCTGCTTCCTTCACTGACCTCTCAGTCGTTTCTTCATCTAGGGGCCTGGGTTTAGTTCCCACTGAACCCAGGCAGGGGGAGATGTTCAATGATGATGATTCAGGATCTATTTTGGCTCGTCAGGTTGTGCAATCTCCAATAGTAGTGGAGCTAGAAACATGTTCAGATATAGTTCCAGATGAAGTCCAGAGGACATTTATAGATATAGATGCTCTAGTAGTTCCAGATGAACTGGAGGCATTTCTTGATTCAGATGATGAGTCCTCTCTCTCTTCTCCTGGAGGCCATTATCAGTCTTCCCCTTGTTCTTTTGATCCTCTTCAAGCCATTGTGTGCTATCAGAGACCAATGTGCCTTCAGTTTTTGGACAGTTTTATTATCTCTAAAGCAATAGCTGAAGCAGCCTTTGCCATAAAATTCTGTCTTGAGGAGATTTCCACTCCTATAATTTCCAGACATCTAGAAGGGATTATTACCTCCTTCTTAGAAGATAAGTGGAATTCAGTAGAGTCTTCAGATAAAGGTGTGCCAGTTGCTGTTCCAGAAGTTGAGTCTGCGCCCTCTACTCTTTGGGATGACACCCCAGGTCAAGATTTTCACTCTCTCTTGGCACAAGATATATTAGAAGAAGAAACAGAAAAGGCTCTGTTGAAAGCTAAAGAACAAGAGGAAGCTATGCTAAAAGATATTGATGATCTGTATGCAATACCTCAGTCCTCACATTCTGAAGATGAGGATGAAGATTCTGATGATTCAGAAGGTAATAAGAAAAGGAAAATGATTACTAAAAAGAAAAGGAAGGTTGTTGCTCCACCTCTTATAAATCCATACCATGATATTCCATACTATATTCTGAAAGGAATTGATCCTAAATCTAAGAATTTTGAGGCTTGGATGTGGTACTCTAAAAATGCTCAGAAAGCAAGGAAGAAGAGCAGGAAGAACTCTCCTCCTCCCAAGGGGATTCAGAGAGGTCCTCCTCCTCCTCCCTCTGTTGGTGCTCCAGGAAATGTTGCACCCAAATCTTCTGCTGCCTCTACCAGACCAAATCAACCATACACCTATCATAGGAAGGGCAGGCAGCCTCCTCCCAGCAGGTCTCATGATCAGAGGCAGACTAGGCATTCAGATACTCCAAGAGAGCAAGTTAACGAAGTTGTATATCAACAACCAACCTTCTCTCCTCCTCAATCCCCTAGGCCTCCTCCTAGAAGAAAAGTTTCACCTTCAAAGGAAATACCAATTCAAGCTAAGCTAGCAGATGTCAAAAGAAAAAGAGTTATATACTCTGACAAATCAAGCAAGAAATATGCTGAGTTTGCTCCTCCATCCAGTCTTGTGATTCAAGAGCCATCTCAAGAGCAAACTGAGAGTTTTTTAAATCAATCAGTAAAGTTTAAGGCTGTAAATCAATTGGATCCAGATGATGAAAATACTTATTAAAGTCAAGAGCTTGATCCAAACTTCAAAATGACTAGACTTTTAGAATTGGTGGGAATTGCTCAGATCAAGAAAGCTAAAGCTGAAGGTAAAGATATCTCAGGTTTCTCTACCATGTCCAAATACAGAAAGAAAGAACTGGATAGATTCCAAGTCAGTTCAGAAGTTTTTGATGCCTCAAAGTATATGGAAAAACATCCTGAAGCTGTTCTGCCAAAAGTTGGAGAACTAAAGATCATTGGAGAGCAAGACTTGAAGTTATCAAAGAAAGATGCATATGATCCTAATAGAAAAATCACCTTCTCTCCTGCTTCTTCTAGTCCTCCTTCAGATTTTGTTGATAAACAATTGTGACATTTGTTTTGATTATCTGTTTTATTTAAATCTGTTTGATGATTTATCTATTGTTGTTTATTTTATCTGCTTGTATTAGATTTGTATATGTTTGAGTAACATCACCCAAATAGGGGGAGATTGTTGGTTCCCTAGTTTTGATTTGGGCCATGTCATCTCAATTGGGCTGTATTGACCCTAGAATTATCTATGGTCAATGGTTAGACTAAAATGTTAGTCTACCCTTGGTTTAGGTAGAATAGTCCCAGATAGGATAGGTTAGATTGGATTGAAATGGAAATTTTGTTTAATAGAATTGTGCTCGACGATAGTCGATTGTCGCTCGACGATCTTCGATTGGTGTTCAACGATCTCAGAGTTATATGTACTCTGAAGTGGGATCGATGATCTGCTTACTCAGATCGATGATCGTTTAGCCTAGGTCGACGATTTCTGTGTAGATTATGTTCTCCTTTCAGGTCGACTATCTGCTTGGTCAGATCGACGATCTTCGATCCTTGCTCGATGATTTCTGTGTAACACCCCAGAATCTCAAAATATGTTTGTGCACAGTTTTGGGTTGGAGGCTGTTAGACACGGCCTGGGACACGGGCGTGTCCCAGGGCGTGTCGGGTGTACACGGCCTGGGACACGGGCGTGTCCCAGGGCGTGTTCAGCTTAGTCGACGATTTATAGTCGACGATCGTCGAGCCTGGGACACGGCCTTCGACACGGGCGTGTCCCAGGGCGTGTCCGACACGTATCCGTTCTGGGCGTGTCGCGGTGTCAAGTTGACGGTCAGCGGTCGTCAAGCGGCGACACGGCCTGGGACACGGGCGTGTCCCAGGGCGTGTCACACATTAAAATCGGAAAATGGCCTGTTTGAGTCAGAGAGGTACACGGCCTTGAACACGGCCGTGAACACGGCCTGGAACACGGGCGTGTCAGGTTCGACACGGGCGTGTCCCAGCCCGTGTTCTGGTATCTTTCGAGTCGGTTGCTAACCGACTGGGGGAACACGGCCTGTGACACGGGCGTGTCACAGGGCGTGTCGGGAACACAGCCTGTGACACGGGCGTATCACAGGGCGTGTCAGGCCTGTTGAAATGTTTTTCAGAGCAGATCTCGGCCGTTCGTTTCCTTCTATTTGGATCTTGTGGTCCAAAGCTTTTCCAGCCTCTTTAAGGCCGTGGATTGAGATGAAATCTAATTTCCACTTAGCCTTTCTCTCTCTAAAGAGAAGAAAGAGAGGAGAGCTTGGAGGAGGAGGAGGAGGAGCTTTCCGGCCGCCGGTGGAGCTACGTCGAGCCGAATAGAGAGCCGGGTGCAGCGTTGCGGAGGCAAGGCCGCTGCGGTGATTTCCATCCGGCTAGTTCTTCTATGGCGCCGAAGCGATCGTCAAGGGTAACGATCTTTCTTCCTTGGGCAGGTGAAGCCCTTTGTTTTGCATGTGCATGGGATCCTCCATCAAGAGATGGAAATGCGTAAGTGATTCCATCAGTTGAGTCTGCATCTAGAGCCGGAAAGATGTTGTACGGCATAGGCATGCTGTGTGAAGCCCATCCAGACGTATGTCGGGATTGGTGATGTTTATATTGCGAACCGGAGAAGACTCCATGTATTCATCGTTTAGCCTGCGGAGATGGTGAGGACGATGTGCTTGGTGGTCAGGATGCTTTGCATAGCTCCTTTGGTTGCATGCTTGCAAAGAGCTGGTTGATGGAGTGCGGACACCTCTGAGTGGGTGGGCGCGGGAGGTCTTCAACAGGGGTTTGGAGGCTTATGCCCATTCCACCAAGTGGCGATGTTAAGATCAGATGAGTGGTCGATTGGTAGCAAAGCAGCAGGGCGAATTCCCTAGGCTTGTTACACTACGTGGGTAGGTCGACTGGTAGTGCTCACGGGTTTTGGTGTGGTGCGTACCTCTGAGTGAGACGGGTGCGTGAGGTCTTCAACAGGGGTTTGGAGGCTTATGCCCGCCTACCAAGTACAAACCATAAAGGTGCCCTGAGTGCACGGAGCGCCTGGCATTGAGGCCGGCGTTTGTGATGTGGTGTGTATGTTATATATCCGTTGAAATTGCTATCCATGCAGGGAAGGAACCACTGCCCCGGATAAGGGGTGGGGTCGTTATAATTGGTCAGCTGAATGCTGACCGTTGCTTTGTTTATCACCCATGGGGTGGACGTCCATATGCAGGTGTTGCGGGCTGATTGGATTGAGCGGGCAAAAGCCCATGCTGCTGGTAGGCCCTTGAAGGCCGTGCGAAGTGTCGGATTTCATGTGTGGCCGGCCTGCGTGCCGATGTATGAAATTATATGTATTGTAAAGAGTAACTTGTAAGGCCTTAAGGCCCTGTGCGGTGGCCCTGTGCGGTGTGGTGTTGTAAACATTCCTGGTCTTTTATATAAATGTGATATTTATATATTAGTGGACATTCATTGATATGAGTTCTTACACTTAATACAATTCCGCTAAAATGCTCTGAGTTAGGATTCGTATGGTTTGGTATTATCCTGTGACCTCACCGTCTGTTTGTGGCATATAGTGTGGGGCCCCGGCCGGACCTTCTACTATACGTCATTTAACGGATGGGGTTGTTACATTTTGGTATCAGAGCTTTTGTCGGTCTTCCTCTTTCAAATTCATGGTCGAATTCTTTTGTGGGGTGGCGAGCACGTGTTTGTGCGACCTGCTGTAATGCTAATGAACTCTGGAATGTCCACTAGGGAATGTGTGTGTGTGTCTATTCGGTGAGTTTGTCGTTTTACCATGGAAAGTAATGCTATCTTGTTCACCTATAGGTGACGAGGAGTGGAGCTCGGCAGTCGGATCCCCAGCGTTCGGATGAGAGTGCGGCACCACCTGAGGTTCCTACACCTCCCCCTTCTGCGGAAACGGTGCGCTTAGTTGCGGAGGTGATCTTTGCTATGCTTCAGGCACAACCTTTTGGGCAAGCGAGGCCTGCTGTGGCGCCAGTGCAGGTTGGTGCGAGGCAAGAGCATGTTGAGGTTGGTGCGAGGCAAGAGCATGTTGAGGTTCCGGTTGCTGTGCAAGCAGCGGACGAGCAACTTAAGCACTTTATGGAGTTTAATCCACCTACGTTTGTCGGGGCAACGTCTCCAACAGAGGCCGAGGATTGGCTCTCTAGAGTGAAAAGAATCCTGGCTGCGCTCAGGATTAGTGAGGAGCAGAAAGTCCCGTTAGCCACTTTCCTCCTGGAAGGAGAGGCGAGGCTTTGGTGGGATGAGATCGAGTTGCACCAGTTGGGAGGTAGAGACCTGGGCGACATATCGATGGACGAATTCGCCAGATTATTTTGGGCAAAATACTTGCCAATGGCGCAGAGAATTGCAATGGAAAATGAATTTCAACGTCTGGTACAGGGTGAGAAGACCGTGGACGATTACCTGCATGAGTTTACCAAGCTCGGTCGTTATGCGGGGTCGACGTTTGCGGACCAGGCGCGGAAAACGAATAGGTTCTATGAAGGACTGTGTGATGAGCTGAGGTTGGCTCTCCCGAGTTCAGTGAACCAAGGATTCCAAGCATTGGTGCATACCGCTAGTGCGCTGGAGAAGGATTTGAAGCGGGTACGGGAGAAGAAGATCGTAGCGGTGGAAAAGTCCGACTTCAAAGTTCCGCCATCAGAGCAGTCAGATTTCAGGAAACGTGATAAGAAGCGGTTTCGACCCGCTGAACAAACTTCTTCAGATGTTGCGTCAGGAGCAACGTTTGGGCAAGAATGAGTTGAGCCGCGTACATGTTTCATTTGTGGGAAGCCAGGGCATATCGCGCGATTTTGCTGGAATGGTGCGTCCAAGGGTGAAAGAAAGACAGGTGCGTCTTATGACGAGAAGGGTAAAGCTGTGGCAGAGTCGTCTGCATCGCAGGCGCAACCGCGCATATACACACTTGAGATGCAGGAGCCGCAAAGCTCAAATCAAGCAGAACAGCAAATCCGTGCTTTGGACTTAATGGAGGCCGCTAAACGGATTCTGCGAGATGCGGAGAAGCCGAAATAAAGTGGAGTGTGCACTTTATTATGTTGTCTATTGTCTGTCTGTCTGTATGTATTTCTGTTTGTGACAAACAGTTGTGGTGGTACGATGCCATGGGGCAAGACAAGCTGTGGCCTCTAAACTCTAAACCTGGATCGTTTTGGTTTGTATCGCAACAGCGTGGTTGTGTTGATGCTTGTGCGTTGCGCTAAATTTCGGGACGAAATTTCTATAAGGAGGGGAGGGTTGTAACACCCCAGAATCTCAAAATATGTTTGTGCACAGTTTTGGGTTGGAGGCTGTTAGACACGGCCTGGGACACGGGCGTGTCCCAGGGCGTGTCGGGTGTACACGGCCTGGGACACGGGCGTGTCCTAGGGCGTGTTCAGCTTAGTCGACGATTTATAGTCGACGATCGTCGAGCCTGGGACACGGCCTTCGACACGGGCGTGTCCCAGGGCGTGTCCGACACGTGTCCATTCTGGGCGTGTCGCGGTGTCAAGTTGACGGTCAGCGGTCGTCAAGCGGCGACACGGCCTGGGACACGGGCGTGTCCCAGGGCGTGTCACACATTAAAATCGGAAAATCGCCTGTTTGAGTCAGAGAGGTACACGGCCTTGAACACGGCCGTGAACACGGCCTGGAACACGGGCGTGTCAGGTTCGACACGGGCGTGTCCCAGCCCGTGTTCTGGTATCTTTCGAGTCGGTTGCTAACCGACTGGGGGAACACGGCCTGTGACACGGGCGTGTCACAGGGCGTGTCGGGAACACGGCCGGTGACACGGGCGTGTCACAGGGCGTGGCAGGCCTGTTGAAATGTTTTTCAGAGCAGATCTCGGCCGTTCGTTTCCTTCTATTTGGATCTTGTGGTCCAAAGCTTTTCCAGCCTCTTTAAGGCCGTGGATTGAGATGAAATCTCATTTCCACTTAGCCTTTCTCTCTCTAAAGAGAAGAAAGAGAGGAGAGCTTGGAGGAGGAGGAGGAGGAGCTTTCCGGCCGCCGGTGGAACTTCGTCGAGCCGAATAGAGAGCCGGGTGCAGCGTTGCGGAGGCAAGGCCGCTGCGGTGATTTCCATCCGGCTAGTTCTTCTATGGCGCCGAAGCGATCGTCAAGGGTAACGATCTTTCTTCCTTGGGCAGGTGAAGCCCTTTGTTTTGCATGTGCATGGGATCCTCCATTAAGAGATGGAAATGCGTAAGTGATTCCATCAGTTGAGTCTGCATCTAGAGCCGGAAAGATGTAGTACGGCATAGGCATGCTGTGTGAAGCCCATCCAGACATATGTCGGGATTGGTGATGTTTATATTGCGAACCGGAGAAGACTCCGTGTATTCATCGTTTAGCCTGCGGAGATGGTGAGGACGATGTGCTTGGTGGTCAGGATGCTTTGCATAGCTCCTTTGGTTGCATGCTTGCTAAGAGCTGGTTGATGGAGTGCGGACACCTCTGAGTGGGTGGGCGCGGGAGGTCTTCAACAGGCGTTTGGAGGCTTATGCCCATTCCACCAAGTGGCGATGTTAAGATCGGATGAGCGGTCGATTGGTAGCAAAGCAGCAGGGCGAATTCCCTAGGCTTGTTACACTACGTGGGTAGGTCGACTGGTAGTGCTCACGGGTTTTGGTGTGGTGCGTACCTCTGAGTGAGACGGGTGCGTGAGGTCTTCAACAGGGGTTTGGAGGCTTATGCCCGCCTACCAAGTTCAAACCATAAAGGTGCCCTGAGTGCACGGAGCGCCTGGCATTGAGGCCGGCGTTTGTGATGTGGTGTGTATGTTATATATCCGTTGAAATTGCTATCCATGCAGGGAAGGAACCACTGCCCCGGGTAAGGGGTGGGATCGTTATAATTGGTCAGCTGAATGCTGACCGTTGCTTTGTTTATCACCCATGGGGTGGACGTCCATATGCAGGTGTTGCGGGCTGATTGGATTGAGCGGGCAAAAGCCCATGCTGCTGGTAGGCCCTTGAAGGCCGTGCGAAGTGTTGGATTTCATGTGTGGCCGGCCTGCGTGCCAATGTATGAAATTATATGTATTGTAAAGAGTAACTTGTAAGGCCTTAAGGCCCTGTGCGGTGGCCCTGTGCGGTGTGGTGTTGTAAATATTCCTGGTCTTTTATATAAATGTGATATTTATATATTAGTGGACATTCATTGATATGAGTTCTTACACTTAATACAATTCCGCTAGAATGCTCTGAGTTAGGATTCGTATGGTTTGGTATTATCCTGTGACCTCACCGTCTGTTTGTGGCATATAGTGTGGGGCCCCGGCCAGACCTTCTACTATACGTCATTTAACGGATGGGGTTGTTACATTTTGGTATCAGAGCTTTTATCGGTCTTCCTCTTTCGAATTCGTGGTCGAATTCTTTTGTGGGGTGGCGAGCACGTGTTTGTGCGACCTGCTGTAATGCTAATGAACTCTGGAATGTCCACTAGGGAATGTGTGTGTGTGTCTATTCGGTGAGTTTGTCGTTTTACCATGGAAAATCCACTAGCCAATTTATTGGCAGAGCTCTCGGAAAGTTATCGCTTGGAGGTAGTGATACCGCAAGCGATAGCTTGGCAATTTATTATTCGAAGCTCTCGAGTCTCTACCACGCAACAGTAGTAACTATCGTATGGTAGTAGCATGAGCGGTCATGTCGTAACCATCCCCAGATACCGCAAGGCACTGGCATCCTATCGCGCAGCGATAATGAAGTTGTAATTTCGTGGCCACGTGTATGCCTGTGATTAGAGGTCCTTGATGGTGGCATATGAATCGAGGCATTGATTAACAGTACCGTGTGGCGGTAGCTAGTTATCGCGTGGAGGTAGCTCTGTTTATAGAGTTGGTATGACTATTTTCACTTAATTCTTTTTGGTTTTGAGAACCTTGGGATTGTAAGTTGGAGGAGGAGAAGTAACGCTTGAGAGAGAATATCTCGCCGCCATTTGAGATTCGGAGCTCGGATTCGTAGGATGAGTTCGGATCAATAGAGGAAAAGATGTAACAGTCATGTTAATCCGGCTAGAATCTCTTCCATGGCACTGAAGCAGACTTCTAGGGAAACAATTCTCTTCCATGTACATGTGAAGTCCTTCTTTTTGGCATTAGAGGATAGACACTCCACGAACACGTGGAAGTGGTTCTATCAACGGGTAGATCTGTGTATCCCCATTAGTTTTACATTTAGATCCGGAATTGAAGTACAAAATAGGCATGCTGTGTGAAGCCCATCTTGACAGTTGGTCTGGATTGGTAATGTTTGTATATTTTGTATGTCGGAGAAGACTCTGTGGTTATCGTGTAAATTTCAGAGTCATGGGGTATGTTGAGGCTTGTTTCTGTGAAACCATATAGCCGTTTGCTAAAGACTGTCTCTAGGAGACCTATAGGCTATTTTGTGAGGCCTGTCTGGTGAGACCTGGGGGTCATTGGTGCCTGTCTCTCGAATACCTGGGGGCTAATTTTTGGAGCGTGAGCTTAATTTGCTCATCTTTGGTGGCCATGAGTGCTAGCCTAGGATCCTTACAGAGTTATGGATCATACGGAAAAGGGAAAGGGGATGCTGACCCACGTCAGGCCTACGAGCCAGACGATTTTAGCATGGTATGTGGCTGAACTGTACCCTCCCCTATGTCGGTCTACTTGGAGTTGGTCAAAGTGTGAATTTTAATTCACCATGACTTTGTCGTAGCATAGAGGCATTATCTCTGGCTTTAGCCCTGTAAGACTGAAAGCTCAAACATGTTGACTGTCACAGAGAATGGTGGTGCGACCCATGTGGTATTATGTACCAATAATGTGCCCTAAGAGCATGGGGCGTTGGGCATTTGGGCCAACATCTGTGGCAAATGGTGCTTAAGTCGCACGTTTTGATTGCCAATATATGATTATAATAATGCATGCACGGAAGGAGCACTGCCGCCCTGAGTGAGGGGTGGGGTCGTTATAATTTGGTTAGCTAATGCTGACCGTTGCTATTATTTGTCATCGCGCAATGGAATGTTTTGTGCAGGTGCAGCCGAGCCAAGAGAGATATAGCGGGCTGGAGCTTAGGATTGCTAAGCTACCCTTTGAAGGCTAATGCAGATTACGCATTTATTTTATTGTTCATGTGTGGCTAGCCTATGTGTCGATGTATGTAAGGCATTTTAATTTGAGGTGAACAATGTAAGGCCTTAAGGCCAAGACTATTTGTGTATTTGTTTATTCATTCTTACTTTTATGTTAGTGGACATTCAGTTAGTTGGGTTCCTGTTAACCTTTAAATTACTTTCGCTAGAATGCACTCTGTGATAGAATGCGTGTATTTGGATTATGGTTTCAATTAGTAACTGCTTTGGATGCTCGTAGTATATAGCATTGGGCACTGGCCGGACCTTCTATTATATGTTATGTGACGGACGGGGATATTACTGAGATGACAACACTTGTTTGCTTCTTGCTGCTCCAAAAGACCAATCTTCTTCTTAGAAATTTACAGGAGCCTGAGGTGCTTTTCCTGTCTTCTCTACAACCTGCAAAGTCTGCATCTGAATTCCTAATTAGTTCAAAGTCATTATTCCTAGGGTACCACAGACCAAGACCAGGTGTGCCCTTGAGATATCTCAAAATTATTTTTGCTGCAGAATAATGGGATTCCTTAGGGCTAGCCTGGTATCTAGCACAAACAGATGTAGCATAAATAATGTCTGGTCTACTTTTAGTAAGGTAGAGGAGGGAGCCAATTATGCCTCTATATAAGGTTTCATCAACATATTTCCCTGTCTCATCCTTGTCTATTGATGATGAGTTGTAAATATTCATATTTTTTACGTACTTTATTTTCGTTGTTTTTAGTTACTTTTGTTCAATAAAATGTTTCGTTTTCGTATATTCTCTTCTAACTTAGCTTAATTTTGTTTTCTGAAATTTTGTAGAAAAAATGTTGAAAATTCAAAGTACACGCCCATGACCAGCCCGACACGCCCGTGTCGGTCCTGTAGTTTTCAACCCCATTCAAATAGTTGCTGTCAACATCAAATTTCTACCAGGTGTCCAGTCACGCCCTACATGCACGTGACCTCACGCCCGTGACCAACATGTGGACTTTCCCGAAGCTTCCAGAACCAAGCCAGCTCACCGAATTTTCCGCTTCAACAGCACGCCAGCCCAATATGCCCCGCAATCACGCCCGTGACCAGGGCGTGTAATCCGAAAATTTTGTCTATAAATTTAAATTCCTGTATGTCCCAAGGGTTCAGTTTTTTTAGACCATTTTGCTGTTTTGGGGCTGCTTAGGTGCAATTTGTGCTATATAAGGAGAATTTTCCCCTCCCTCCTTTTGTGTTTATTTTAGCTTTATATAACCCTACTATTGTCTTAATAAAATATGTTAGTTATTCCCACCTTATGTTGTCATGGAATGCATGTGGGTGCCCAAATTTTGTACTCATTTTTTCCTTTGTTTTTCCTTATTCTTCTATGTGTGTGTGTGTATGAGAGTAATTTTATGCCTTTATGTTTTCAAGTTATTTTCTTACTTAGCTTTGTTCTAATTTTTCTATTAGTTTAGTATTGTTATGATAGCTTTTCTCATCGTTTCCCTTAGCTTAGTTGATTTTTAAATTGCTTTGTATTCATTCTTGTGGGTTTATAAAAGAGTTTTTAAAGTGTTTTTGTTTTTTTTTACTTAGCTTTTCTTTTAGGTTGTAAAAATTTTTGTTCCTAAAACCTTTTTTTCTACTTTTTAAGCATTTTAATAAAGTTATAAAAATGAATTAGATGTTATTTAAAATTTTGAAACACTTTGATTTTTGCTTTTATTTTGAAAAACTTTTCCTTCTTTAATTTTTATTTCTCCTTTTTATACATTTTTAGCAAGTTCTAAAAGTATAAATGTAATCATTTTAATTTTTTGATCGCTTTGTTTTTCTCTTTTTGTTGTGTGTGTGAGTGTATGAGTTAGGTTTTTATTGTTTTACTTTTTTATGTAGAGTGTGTGTGTGTATGAGATAGCTTTTATAGCTTTCATTTCTCTCCTACTCGTTTGAGTAGAACTTGCCCTTTATTGCTTTCATTTCCAGCCTACTCATTTGAGTAAGACTTGCCCTTTATTACTTTCATTTCCTGTCTACTTGTTTTAGTAGGACTTGCAATTTACCGCTTTCTTTTCCCGCCTACTCGTTTGAGGAGGACTTGCAATTTTCCTTCCTACTCATTTGAGTAGGACTTGCAATTTCAATTATGTATTTTTCTTTTATAACTTAGCATTTTACATTATTATGGCTTTGATGAGTGTGTGCATTCTCTGTTTAGCTAGCTTTTCCTTTTTTTTCTAACGTTGTGTTATTTTATGTCTTTTTATAACCCTTCATCGCTTAGTTTTGAACTCAAGCCTCACCAAGCTCATAAGCTGTCCCCATCCCGATGAGTGGATAATCTCTCTAGCCCTTGGTATCAAAGAGCATTGGGACATAAAAAAAAATTAAATAATTAAAGGTCCTCTTTTTCTCTTTAATTAAACCACTTAAGGTTTATCCTGGGTATACGACGCATAGAACCACATATCAATGTGTGGCCTCTATTTCTGTTATCCATATGCTAGCTAGCCGAGAGGCCGTGCGTATGGATAGATCGCCCTTGGGTAGAAAGAGTTTTCGTATTAAACCTCGATAGAGGAGGAGCAAAATTCTTCCAGATTGGGTCCCACCCCCCAATATCGGGTTTCTTAGCGTAAAGAGGGCATTAAGAGGAATACTTCGCCGAACGAGAGCTCGGTCAAATAGTCTTAATGTCCAGGTGAGCGATAGCACTAGAGATAGGTGAGGTCATGCCTGTGGAACCTCCACGGCCAACTTGCCTCTTTAATTAATTTGAAACCTAGGATCTCTGCTAAACTAAAATTATTTTAGTCTTAAATGTTTCGATACAAAGCGTTATTTCTTCATCGATTTTTCTATGTCTATTTTGAGGCTTTTCTTATAACCGCCCTAGTTAGTTAGTTAATCCGACACCTTTATTTTCGGTAAGATAATAGTCCCTCCGGGAGGAGTTTAAATAATCAACCTGCCCCGGGAAATATACGACCTCGATATTCCCCCCGAATATCTTGTATTACTTGCGACAGGTGCACTTGCCTCCTCGCATTCCCTTCGCGAAAATCGACCCCCGCACTACTACTCCAAAATAAAGGTCGGGCAGCACGGAGGGCCAACAAGTTTTTGGTGCCATTGCCGGAGAACACACGTTGTTATTTCGAATTCCGGAGTCTATTACTTTTATATTTTTTTCTAAAAATTTTAAAACCTAAAAAACTCTACTTAAAACCCAAAAAAGGAGAGAAGAGTTAAATATTTAGTATATATTTTAGGGTGTATGACCCATGGACAACCCTCAGAGTCTGAAAATTTTAATTTCGATCCTAAGATCGAACACTCCCATGCGCATATTCGATCTCAATGCCGGAATCCTTTTTTAGACCCCAAAGAATCAATGGGAGAACCCTTTGCCTTAGTTATGGCTGACCTTATCCCAAATGTGGCTGTAAAGCGTATAATGTCTTACTACGCCCGACCGAACCTAGATTATACTGGGTCTAGTATTGTTCGGGCGATGGTGGCGAACAATAATTTTTAGATAATGTCTAGCATTATTCAAATGATCCAAAACATCGTGCATTTTGATGGACTGCCGGATGAGGACCTGAATGTCCATTTATCTATTTTTTTAGAAATCTGCGACACTTTTAAAATTAATTGCATCACTGATGATGCAATTCTCTTACACCTTTTTCCGTTTTCCTTAAAATCCAAAGCTAAGGCGCGGTTGATTTCCCTCTCGCGAGGATGTATCACCACTTGGGCCGAGCTTGCGGAACAGTTCTTAACAAAGTATTTTCTGCCCGCAAAAACTGCAAAGTTGCAGGCAAATATTTCTTCATTTGTGCAGAACGATCCCAAGTCTCTATTTGAAACTTGGGAGAGGTTTAAAGAATTCCTCCGCAGGTGTCCGCACCACGCGCTGCCAGCGTAGCTGCAGGTCCAAATCTTTTATAATGGGCTTAACTATTTGATGTGTCAAATGATTGACGTGGATGTCGGGGGTACTTTGAGTAACAAGACTCCCTAGGATGCCCAACCTCTTATCGAAGAGATGGCCATGAATGCCTACCAGTCGAATTTCTCGCGGGGACGACCCAAGTAGGCAGCCGACCTCTTCTAAGTGGATGCCACTGCTCACTTAGCCCTTCAAGTTGAAAGGCTGATAAGGCAGGTGGCGGAGATGTCTGCTGCCTCCTCCAATTCGCCTTGGGCGATTCCCTCTTACGTTAGTGTATTCAAAGAGTTCGTAGACTATATAGGAAATTCGGGTCGAACTTCCTTCAACCCCAACAACAACCCTTATAGTACCCATCAAAATCTGGGTTGGAGGAACCACCCCAACTTCTCATGGAGAAATGCAAACAACGCACATCGCCCGCCTAACTCTCTTACGCCCGGATTTCTGCCGCCTCCCCCTCTTCAAAAACCATCTCAGATTTAGGAAAATTTTTCTAGATACATCGCGTTAAAAGAATCAAATATCTAGAACATCACCGTATTGCTAAAAAACTTAGAACTAAAGGTTGGATAGCTGGCATGGATGATGTCCGAGCATGCGCTCGGGGAACTGCCGGGGAATACGGAGCCCAACCCTCAGGAAAATATCATTGCTATAACCCTCTATAGCGGAAAGGAGGTGGTCGACCCAAAATGGATCGATCCTCAGGTACAAATTTCTCCTCTTACCCCTCTTCCCCTTTCTTCAGTTATGACACCTTTACCAATTTAAAATGATAAAATTATTTTAAACACTCCCTTGATGTATCCACATAAGTTAAATAGTGAGCATAAGGACGAGCAGTACAAAAAATTTATTTTATTATTAAAACAAATTCATATTAATGTTCCCTTCTACGAGGCAATCTCACAGATGCCTAAATATGCAAAATATTTAAAATAACTTCTATATAATAAACAAAAATTTGAGAATATTTCTCATATCTCTCAACTCGGAGTGCTCGATGGCTCTTACTAATAAATTGCCCCCAAAACAAAATGACTCGAGAAGGTTTTCCATCCCGTGCCTTTTTGGCGATATATTAATAAAATATGCTCTTGTAGATTTAGGCGCGAGAATTAATTTGATGTCGTTCTAGATTTTTCAAAAATTAGGTTTGGTCACTCCGGCCCCTACTAAAATGCATATCTAACTAGCGGATCGCTCAGTTAATTTCCCCATTGGGGTAGTGGAGGACGTTCTTGTTCAAGTTGATAAGTTTATCTTTCTGGTAGACTTCATCATCTTAAACATCGAGGAGGACGCCGATGTACCAATTATACTCAGTCGCCCTTTTCTCGCCACCTCCCACACATTAATTGATGTGAGTAACGGTCGTCTCCTCCTTCAGGTAGGAGATGATGAAATTACTTTCTCAATTAATCCCTCGATGGAAAACTCTTCATCGAGCGATGATTTTTTTTATAATTTAGATACTTATTTCGGAGATCGTTCTTCCCATGTTTTCGAGTTTATCTTTTGAAACGATGATATTTTCACGCTCGAAAACTCTAATAGCGTAGAGGATGACTCTACAAATGTGTCTTTCAAACCATTTGGATCGAAAGAAATTAAAATTAAAACCTTGTTAGAAGAGCCGCCCTGTCTAGATTTAAAAACTCTACCCGAATCTCTCAAATACGCTTTTTTGGGCAAAGATAATACCCTTCCTGTTATCATTTCTTCACATTTGAGCGATTCAGATACTTTTGATTTATTGGAAGTTTTGCTTAAACATCGCCACGCAATTGTGTGGCAAATTTCTGATCTAAAGGTGATTAACCCCTCTTTTTGCACCCATAAGATTTTCCTTAACGATGATTACCGCAAAACTATTCAGCCGCAGTGACATCTTAATAAATACATGAAATACGTTGTTAAAGTCGAAATTATAAAATTATTAGATGCGGGGATAATTTATCCTACTTCTGATAGTGCTTGGGTTAGTCTCGTTTATATCGTTCCCAAGAAGGGCGGTCTTACTGTAGTGGAAAATGAACATAATGAACTCGTCCCAACTCGTACTGTTACGGGAAAGGGGGTGTGCCTCGATTATAAAAAACTAAATGATGCCACAAGTAAGGACTATTTACCACTACCGTTTTTCTACCAAATTCTGGGGCGTTTATCCGGTCATCCATATTATTGTTTTCTTGATGGTTTATCGGGGTTTTTCCAAATCCCCATTTTCCCCGATGACCAAGATAAAACAACTTTTACCTGCCCGTTTGGCACCTTCGCATACCGAAGGATGCCATTTGGCCTATGCAATGCATCAACAACATTTCAAAGATGTATGTTGGCTATCTTTGGCGAGCTGGTAGGAGACATTAAGGAAGTCTTTATGTATGACTTCTCTGTTTTCGGATGCTCATTCCCGACCTGTCTTTGTAATTTAAATCATGTCCTTTGGCGATGTGAGGACACGCATCTCATTTTAAATTGGGAAAAGTGTAACTTTATGGTTCGAGAAGGTTTGGTTCTCGGCCATAAGATTTCGTCTAAGTTGATGGAGGTCGATAAGGCCAAGGTAGAAATTATCGATAAGCTTCCCCCGCCTTCTAACGTAAAATCTATTAAGAGCTTCCTAGGCCATGCGGGCTTTTATAGACGTTTTATTCAAAAATTTTCTAAGATAACAAAGACACTTAATCGCCTCCTGGAAAAGGAATCACATTTTGTCTTTAGTAGAGAATGCGAGTCCGCTTTTTTTTTAATAAAACAAAAGCTTATCAATTCTCCAATTTTAGTGGTGCCCGATTGGTCCCTTCCGTTCGAGATTATGTGTGATGCTAGTGATATTGCCGTAGGTGACGTTCTTGGCCAATGCATAAACAAATACTTTTACCCCATTTATTATGCTAGCAAGACGCTAACTTCCGCACAAGAAAATTACACAACAATGGAAAAGGAACTTTTAGCCGTCGTTTTGCATTTGATAAGTTTCGCTCGTATATATCGCTATCTAAGTTATCGTATTTACCGACCACTCTGCCTTAAAATATTAATTAGCTAAAATGGATGCCAAGTCCTGTCTTCTTCGATGGGTCCTCCTCCTACAAGAATTTTATTTGGAGATCCAGGATAAGAAGTGCGCGGAAAATTTAGTCTCTGATCACCTCTCCCGTTTAGAAAATCCGAGTGCAGAAGCTCTCATCGAATCTGTCATAAATGATAGATCCTCGAGGAATGCCTCCTTGCCATAAATACTATTTCTTCTTCCCTGCCTTGGTTCACAAATTTCCCGAACTATTTAGTTGTGCGGGTGCTCCCAAAAGACTTTTCGAGCCAGCAAAAGAAGAAATTTTTTTCTGACTTGAAAAATTTCTTTTGGGAGAACCCTTTTCTTTTTCGTATCTGCGGGGACCAGGCAGTCCAAATATGCATCATGGGTGTGGAGTGCACACAAATACTTAGGCGTCACTGCTACGAAGGTCCAGCTGGTGGGCATTATCAAGCTAACTGGTCCGCGCAGAAGGCACTTGAGGTGGGCTTCTTTTGGCCCACTCTTTTCAAAGACAGTCACAATTTTGTGCGCTCCTGTGATAGCTTCCAGCGATCGGGTAACATCTCTTGTCGCGACAAGAAGCCCCAAAATTTATTTTTAGAGTGCGAATTATTTGATTTGGGGGGCATTGATTTTGTTTGACCCCTACCTCCGTCTTTTAAAAATAATTATATTTTTGTGGCGGTCGATTATGTATTGAGGTGGGCGGAAGCACAAGCTCTCCCCACCAATGATGCGCGAGTCATCGTTACCATTCTTAAAAAACTATTTTTCAAGCTTCGGCAAGCCTCGAGCTATTGTGAGCGATAGGGAAAGCGTTTCTGTAACACCCAAATGGCTAAGATGTTATCAAAATACGGAGTCACACATAAACTTTCCACTTCCTACCACCCGCAAACAAGTGGCCAAGTTAAGGTAGTCAATCGAGAGATTAAGCTTATATTAGAAAAAAAAACTGTTTTGCTTAATAGGAAAGATTGGTCCATCAAACTCGACGATTCATTTTGGGCTTATCGTACGGCATACAAAACCCCAATTGGTTGTACGCCGTGTTGATTAGTCTATGGCAAAGCGTGCCATCTCCCCGTAGAACTAGAACATTGAGCTTTTTGGGCTTTAAAACTTATAAATCTCGACGCAAACTTAGACGCTCAAAATAGAAAACTGCAACTAAACTAGCTCAATGAATGGCGTGCAAATGCTTACGAGAGCAATAAGTTCTATAAGGAGTGTTCTAAGTTTTATCATGATCGAAAAATCAAGCCCCCAATTTTTTTTCTCCCGACGATCTTGTCCTTCTTTATAATTCACGTCTTAGGCTTTTTCCGGGTAAACTAAAATCACAATGGTCTGACCCATTCAAAGTTGAAGAGGTTTGGCCATACGGGACTATACTCGTATCCCACTCAAAAAAAGGCTCATTTAAAGTAAATGATCATCATTTGAAATTCTATATAGCGGGAAATCCAGTGGGCGGTAATATCAAAACCATAACCCTCGTCGAAATATAAGCCTGCCAAAATAGTCAAGCTATACGACTATAAACAAAGCACTCCTGGGAGGCACCTCATGTTTATCTTTTTCACTATTTCTTTATTTGTTTTTCTTTGGTGTTTTGTTCTTAACAATGCAGGGTTTCTAAACGGGCCTCCCCGAACACGTTTCAGGGAAGTTTCTACCCTCCCTCTCTGTTTTTATATATATTGCATTTTATTTCTTTTTTGTTTCACATACTTATATTACAATAATGGGGACAATGTTGGACTTAAGTATGTGGGTGTTTTCGTGCTTTCTTTTCTGCACTTCTATTTTTTGCACTCCTAAAAATTTGAAAAATACAAAAATGAAAACAAAACAAAATTTTTATTTTTTTAAAAAATGAAAACTCAAATAATATTTTCTTTTATAATCAAAAATTTCAAAAAAATTATAAAACAAAAATTCCAAAAATATTTAGTTTTATTTTTTAAATATTCTTTGTAAATATTTTTGGTAAATGTTTTTTGAAAATATTTTTTATAAATATTTTTTGTAAATATGTTTTTTTTCTTTGTAAATATTTTTTGTTTTCTTTGTAAATATTTTTTGTAAATTCTTTTGTAAATATCATTTTCTCTTTCCCATCTTCCTTTCTCTGTAATCTTTGTAAGTTTTTACTTCTTTCCTCTCTTGTAAATATTTGCTTAAAAATCTTAAAAACACAAAAAAATTCGAAAATAAAAAAAGAGTTCCAAAAAATATCTTTTTAATCTTTCTTTTGTATGTATATATTAAAGAAATAAATTTAAAAATCCAAAAAAAGATAATAAAAAATATGATAACCCTAAAAAAACCAAAAAAAATTTATGATAAGAATAAATCGAATATACAAATCTTAGCCTATTTGGTCTCAAAAAATTTTGTTGCGAGTTTATTTATAAGAGAATTTTATTAATTCTTTTTAACTTATTCGTTTATTAATTTGAGATTGATAGATTTAAATATCCGGGCTTAATTTTTAAAGAATTTCTTATGTTTTTTTCTTAAGATAGAGGATTTGTTTTAGGCACTACTTCTAATTTATCTAAAATAGAGACACGTGTATTGTGTTAGAAAAAACATCCTTAAACTTCAATTATGTTTACTTCAAACTTTTTGAAATACAGGAACGTTCAATTTATCAAAGTTGCTCTCAAATTTTTTTATTAAAATCTAGTTTTCTTCTAGAAAAGAAAACCCTATCTCCCCATATTTATCATGTCTTATATGCCATGATAAAAAATTTATCCTTAAAAGAACCTATGCCAATGAAAATAAGATTTCGTTTCATAAACATGGCATCCAATATTTTAAAAGATTATATGTTACCGAGTAAGAGGATAAAATTAATTACTCCTAAATAGGGCTGATATGGAGTCGAGTTCGAGCGATTTTGGCTCGGCTCGAAATCAAAATTTTCAACTCGAACTCGACTCGAAATCAAAATTGATTTCGAGTCGAGACGGCTCGACTCGAAATGGCTCGATTCCGAGTCGGTTCGAAATCGAATCGAGTCGGCTCGAAATTAAATTGAGCTAGCTCAAAATTGAATCGAGTCGACTCGAAAATGAATTAAGTCGGCAAGAAATTTAGCAATTTTTCATTTTATTCCTAGTTTGCTCAAAATAAAATTGGGCAACCTATAAATTTAGCAAATGAAACACTTAAAGCCTTAATTCTTTTTATTTAGGTTTAAATTTTGTTATTTTTAATCTTAAAATAAGAATATATTAACAAATACATAATTTAATTAATTAAATCGAGTTGATTCGAATCATATTTCGAGCGATTCAGGGCTGGCTCGAAATCAACTCGAAATCAGATTCGAGTCAAATTGAATCGACTCATATTGAGTCGAATCAATTTTAACATATTCCGATTCGGCTCAATTTTTGAACGATTTTCGAGCAATTTTCGAGTTTCGAATAATATGCTCAGGCCAACTCATATACATATATATTGGGTTATATGAAGCTGTTCGAGAAAAAATTTACATGTTATGGAAAATAAGATTTCATTTTCCTAAACATCAACTTTTAGACAAAAAAATTCATTAGAGGTTTGAGAAAAAATACCTCACCTCTAAACCCAAAGCCCTCTTCATAAACCACAACAACCGCCTTAGCCATATTAAATGATTCTTTACTTAATTTAAAATCTTTTTGAGGGCAAAATTTTTAAATTGCATTATTTCCTTTAAACTCTTATAAGCTAAAGTTTCTATAATTCACATTTTTTTAAGCTAACGATTACAATTTATGCTTGTTATTTGTTACTTCAAGAAGTATTTTTGGCCAAAACTTTTCCTCTATTTAAATCATTTTTATAATTTAGGGCTTAACTCAGTTGAAAAGATTGGGAGAAAAATTGAATACTTTATTCTTCCTCAAAGGGGCTATTTATAATGTTACAACGAGGTGACACGTCATCAATCCGTGTGCACCAATAATTCCTAAATAGGCATCGCACTATTTAGGATACAAATATTCTCTAAATATTATAAAATATTCTCTGAATATTCTCTAATAAATATGAATATTCAACTCTCCCCCTCAAGTTGGGAATATATATTGACCATTCCCAACTTGTCAATATTATTCTTGAAGTTGTCACTGCTTAGCCCCTTGGTAAAGACATCGGCAAGTTGATCAAATGAGTTTACAAAAGGAGTGCAGATATTTCCCTTGTCAAGGTGGTCTCTAATGAAGTGTCTATCAACTTCCACGTGTTTGGTCCTGTCATGCTGAACTGGATTGTGTGCAATACTAATGGCAGCCTTGTTGTCACAGTAGATAGTAATAGGATTGTCCCCTTGAAAGCCCATATCTCGAAGAATAGCTTTCAGCCACAGTCCCTCGCAAACACCTTGTGCCATAGCCCTATACTCTGCTTCGGCACTTGATCGGGCAACCACATTCTGCTTCTTGCTTTTCCACGAAACCAGGTTGCCTCCTATAAAAGTGCAATACCCAGTGGTAGATTTTCTATCATCTTGACTGCCAGCCCAATCAGCATCAGTATATACTTCAACCTTTAGTGATTGGTTGTTTTTGAAAAGAATTCCACGTCCTGGTGCCTTTTTTAGATACCTTAACACCCTGAAGGCCGCCTGCTGATGTCGAATCGAAGGAGAGTGCATATACCTGCTTAGAACACCCACTGCATATGTAATGTCAGGTCGTGTATGAGACAAGTATATGAGTCATCCAACCAAGCGTTGATATTTTGAGGCATCAACCTTTTCTCCACCAGTATCTGCATCAATTCTGTGATTAGCCTCAATAGGGGTGTCCACGGGGGCACATCCAAGCATCCCAGTTTCTTCAAGAAGATCCAAAGTGTACTTTCTTTGGGAGATGAAGATCCCTTGTTGAGATCTTGCAACTTCAATTCCTAAGAAATATCTCAGCTTTCCAAGATCTTTAACTTCAAATTCTCTGCTTAGTTGCTCTTTTAAGTGGATGATCTCCTCCAAGTAATCCCCAGTAATGATGATGTCATCCACATATACAATAAGGATAGAGATCAGGTTACCCTTCCTCTTGATAAAGAGAGTGTGATCAGCTTGGCTTTGAATGTATCCAAGTTTCATCATGAACTTGTAGAGCCGTCTGAACCATGCCCTCGGCGACTGTTTCAAGCCGTACAAGGCTTTTAGAACACGACATACCTTTCTTTCGGACCCTTTGATAACAAGGCCAGGGGGAATGTCCATGTAAACTTCCTCTTCTAGATCACCGTTCAAAAAAGCATTCTTGATGTCGAACTGAAGAAGATCCCATCTTCGACTCGCAGCACAAGAGAAAAGTATACGGATTGTGTTCATCTTTGTAACAGGAGCAAAAGTATCCTGGTAGTCAATACCCTGAGCCTGTGTATAGCCCTGAGCCACCAAACGGGCTTTGTACCGTTCCACTATACCATCTTGGTTTTGTTTGATTGTGAAGACCCAACGGGATCCAACCGTGCGCTTCCCAGGAGGAAGATCTACAAGCTTCTATGTGTTATTTTTGTGCAAGGCACGCAATTCCTCCTCCATTGCCTGTTTCCACTCAGGTACCTGAACAGCCTCCTGCCATGTCTTAGGGATCATAATAGATGAAAGAGATGAGATAAAAGCTTTATGGGATGGAGAGAGGTGAGAATAACAAATGTAGTTGGCAATAGGGTGTTTGGTGCTACCCCGTTTACCTATAAGCCTGGCAAGAGGAATATGAAGATCGTCATCGGAATATGGTGTGGAGACGGTCACCGGTACTGGAGAAACATCCTCAGTCTGTACTTGCTCGACGGCAATAGGAAGGGGAGACTCGATGGGAGCAGCGGGAGAAGAAAGAGGAGAAGTGGCAACAATAGGAAGGGGGGACTCGATGGTCTCGTCACTGGTAGTAGAGATCTCCCCCTGACGAGGACCAAAGTAGGACTCCCCCTCACGAAAGGTAACATCCACCGTGCAATAGTAGCGACGAGTCGGAGGATGATAACACCGATACCCTTTGGTGGTAGGAGAGTATCCAACGAAAACGCAACGGAGGGAACGCGCATCCAGTTTATCGCGATGCGGCGTATGAACATGGACAAAGCAAACAGAGCCAAAGATACGTGGAGGAAGATGAGAAGTGTGGACTACATGGTTTTTTGCAAGGTGTGAGAGGGGCGTATCAAAGGAGAGAGCACGAGATGGAAGACGATTAATGAGATGCGCGGCTGTGAGAACGGCATCACCCCAGTAGGATTTGGGAAGGTGCATTGCAAGGAGTAAACACCGAGCCACTTACAGCAAGTGCCGATTCTTCCGCTCAGCCACCCCATTTTGGGTGGAAGTATGAACACACGTTGTTTGATGTAGGATGCCATGATCGGCAAGATAGGCTCCGAATGCACCCCGGTCATCATACTCCCCACCATTATCACTACGAAGCACACGAATTTTCCCGCCAAATTGTTGGGAGACCATTTTATGAAATTTTTGAAAACAGGAAAATACATCACTTTTTTGTTTCAGTAGATATAACCACGTAGTGCGTGAGTGACAATCAATAAACGTAATAAACCATTTATAGCCAGATAAGGATGTAACCCTGGATGGTCCCCAAACATCAGAATGAATAACATCAAATGGGTGTAAACTAGGAACAGAAAGATGACTAGTTGTGTGACGAACATGCTTAGACTGCTCATAAGCATCACAAGAAAAAAAACGAATTATATGATTAAAGATAGGAAATAGTTTAGTAAGATATAAAGTGGAGGGATGCCCAAGGCGTTGATGCCAGGGTCGGACGTCATGGAGAGTAGGAGTTTTGGTGGATGATAGAGCACTGGGAGAAGTTTGGTTTAGCAAGTACACTCCGCCAATATTTCTACCACTGCCAAGCGTCCGCCTCGTAGCCAGATCCTGAAATACACAAACATCAGGAAAAAAGGTTACAGAACAGTTCAACGAAGTAGTCAAGTGACTAATAGAAAGCAAATTGCGAGGAAAAGATGGGACATGTAAAACAGAGGACAGGGATGGATCGGGAGAACACGTGATAGTCCCTTTACCAGCAATGGCTGAGAGGGAGCCATTAGCAGTAATAACCTTATCCCGACCAGAAAGAGGAGTATACGAGGTAAAACCTGAGGCAGAGCCAGTCATGTGGTCTGTCGCACCAGAGTCGATAATCCACTCGGAGGGGGTGGAAGACAGAGCATGAGCACTGGACAGACCTGAAGTGGCAACAGCAGCATGAGAGGTAACAGTAGTAGACTCTGTGTGGGAGCGCAACATACGTCGGAAGGCCTCTAACTCGGCCGCAGACAAACCACCAGAGATTTCCTCCAGAACCTCAGTAGAGTGTGCAGAAGACTGAACACGATCACCAGAAGAGCGACCACCTCCACGATATCCACCTCTACCACGAGTACCAGAACCTCGACCGGCTGGTGCAAGGTGCGGATGTAGGCGAAAGCACGAGTCTTTGATATGGCCTTTTTTCCCGCAGTGACTGCAAATAGGAGGGGGACCGCGGGAAATCCCAGCGAGCGCAGAGTGGTCAGTAGTAGAGCCAAGAGTGCGGTGACGGTTCTCATCACTGAGGAGCATGTTGAAGGCCTCCCGAAGAGAAGGAAGAGGCTCACGGTGAAGGACATTCAGGCGAACAGCGTCAAACTCCATGTTGAGCCCCATAAGGAACACGTGAACACGGAAGCGATCTTTATCTCTTTGGAGGTCCTTTGCATCAGTAGTACATGCAGCAGTAAAAGTATTGAAGAAATCCAACTCCTGATAAAGACGCTCAAACTCAGAGTAGTATGTGGCAACGGTCATCGTACCCTGCTTTAGCTCAAGAACACGGCGAGTGAGCTCATAAACTTGCATCGAACTGCCTGCCTGAGAGTAGGTATCACGTGCCCGGATCCAGATATCATAGGCGGAGTCCAACAACATATAACTGCGATACACCTGAGGGGACATCGAGTGAAGTAACCACGAGACCACCAGAGAATTGTCCGCATCCCATTTTTTCCATGAGGGATCGGTACGCAGGGGCTCAGTCGTGGTACCATCAATAAGTCCATATAACTGGTGACTGCGAATAGCATGTTGGGCTGCCCTGGACCATTCCAGGTAATTTGTGCCATCCAAGGCAACTGTGGTGATCTTCAATGAGCCAGATGGGCCATGACTCCGGGGTGGATCGACAGTCGAGCCGGCATGAGCGCCAGTTAGAGGAGCCGAGATTCCGGGAAGAGTACCGGATTGGGAGACGACAGATTGATCATCCATCAAGGGAAAACACGGATCTGAACAAGCCGACAAACAAACGGTACACCCTACGAGAGTCCCTTAGATCATGACGTCGGAAGGAACACCGGAGGGCGAGAGCACGATGTGTCCGGCTGCATCCATGGTATTCAAAAGGGACGGGACACCGGAGACATAGGAGAGGAAGGAAGAGGAAATTCTGGCGAGGGCCAGCCGTTCAGGCCATCGCCTGGACCAGGCGACACGGGCGACCCTGCAGAAACAGGCGACGGAACCTGCGAGATGAGCAAGTTCGCAGGATTCCGCCGCAAGAGTTAGCGTTTGGCGTCTGGGGGGGGGGGGCTCGGTCGACGGAAGCGGGCGACGGGTCGGGGGGAATTTGACGGAAGGGCGTGAGATTTTCCCTCTGATACCAAGTTGAAAAGATTGGGAGAAAAATTGAATACTTTATTCTTCCTCAAAGGGGCTATTTATAATGTTACAACGAGGTGACACGTCATCAATCCGTGTGCACCAATAATTCCTAAATAGGCATCGCACTATTTAGGATACAAATATTCTCTAAATATTATAAAATATTCTCTGAATATTCTCTAATTAATATGAATATTCAACTAACTCTTATACCACCGATGTTTATTTAGATCTCTCTTTTAATTAATTCAAGCAGTAGCTAAATTTAGGATTTCTTTTAATTCCTTATAAGTACATCTCTAACTTTTGTTCTGGAATAGCAAAAGCTTAAGTATGGGCTATTTGATGAGTTATAAATATTCGTATTTTTACGTACATTATTTAAGTCATTTTAGTTTATTTTCATTGTTTTTAGTTACTTTTGTTTAATAAAATGTTCCTTTTTTCTATATACTCTACTAAATTAGCTTTATTTTATTTTCTGAAATTTTGCAGAAAAAATGTTGAAAAATCAATGTATACGCCTGTGACCAGCCCGACAGTCCTGTGTCGGTCCTGTAGTTTTCAACCCCTTTCAAATAGTTATTGCTGACATCAAATTCTTGCCAGGTATCCAGTCACTCCCCGATACATGCTCGTGACCCCACAGTCATGCTCGTGACCAACACGTGGACTTTCCCGAAGCTTCTAGAACTAAGCAGCTCACCGGATTTTCGGCTTTATAAGCACGCCAGCCCAACATGCCCCCCCAGTCACGCCTGTTACCAGGACATGCAATCCGAAAATTTTGTTTATAAATTGAAATTTTTTCTATGTCCCAAGGGTTCAGTTTTTTTGGACCATTTTGCTATTTGTGGGTTGCTTAGGTGCAATTTGTGCTATGTAAGGAGAATTTTACCCTCCCTCCTTTTGTGTTTGTTTTAGCTTTATGTAACTAATGAGTCCCGTTTATATAGGGATTTGCGGGCTCATCTGGGCTAGTTTTCATGCCTTTGCACTTTATTTATTGGATGTTTTCGTTGTTTATCTCATCCTTTTTGCCATTCATGCTTTGTGTGCTTTTCCTGCCCATACGTGCGCATTTGCGCACTTGTTGGTTGGGGGTAAGCACATGGTACTCCCCAGGGCCTTTTCCAGTAGTTTTCTCTTCATTTCTATATTGTTGGAGGGTCCTTCATTGCCTTATTTTTCTTTGCTTGCAGGTGGTCAGTTTTCCCCTTTTCTGAATTCTGATTTGTGGAAAATGCACAGTCGTGCATTTCCTTAGAGCACGGTTAGTTTTGGTCGAGCGTTTTCCTCTAGTCATTCTGGTGAAATGACCAGCTCGTGCGAATCCATCACGCACGGTTTCACCAAAACTGTGCGCGAAGGAAACACACGGTTTTCCTGTAGCATTCTGGATTTTGCCTGCCATTCTTTGTTCTGTGGTTAATCGTGCAATTTCCTTCACGCACGGGCGGAAGCGCCCGTGCGCGAGTAAATGCACGGTTCCATAGTTTTTGCCTGCATTTCTTCATTCTGTGGTTACCCGTGCAAATTGCTTCACACACGGGCGGATCGCCCGTGCGCGAAGGAAACGCACGAGTCAACGCCTCTTCTTTGCAGGCGCATGTTTTATTTTAATATCGCATGGTTCGCGCAAAGTCGTGCGTCGAACCGTGCGAGAAAAATTTTTTGATTAATTCTATTTAAGTTGCAGCTTTTGCCATTCTCCGGGGGGAGACCAGCCAGCCCGCCTTTTTGGCTCTCTTGAGCGGGAAAAACATTCTCCAACCCCCTTTCTCTCTCTCTTCCTTGGTGGGAAGATCCGGCAACGCATTCCACTCCATAGAGCTTGCAAAAGCTTCATCCTCCACAGCCATTGATATTGCTACGTTTGAAGCTCTGATTTAAGCTACTCATTGCAGCCCACCAAGTTCCATTCCGCCTCAGCAACCTCAGCATTACGAAGACAGGTTCGACAGAGGAAGTGACAGCTCCTCTTGGATCCTGGACTCCTTCCTAAGACCGAGCATAGACAAGGGTTGACACCCCTAATTTCCGACCGAGAATCTTAGAAAGCTTCTTTATCTTGGTTGTAATCTCTCATCCCTCCTCTTTTATTTACTCATTGCTAAACTCTTGTCGAATATTGTGGTGTGATATGCATTTGTGGTTCTAGAATGCTTTATGCTTTTGCTTAGGTGTTTTGTGAACTTGTTATGATTTGTTAAGCTCATTATTCTTGCTAGAGTAGGTGTTTTGGCCATTCTAGCATTTTCTAGAAGTGTGCGTTGTGAAGAGGTGTTTTCAACCCTCACCAGTTCTCACACTCCGCTATCACGCTCTGGAGTGATTCACCCGAGCAAACGAGGTGGTCTAACCTCGAATTAGGACAATGAGGGATTTCACTACCCCTACGGCGGGGAGTGTTTACCCTGGGTTTGGACCAGCCATCGCTAACCACCATTTCTAAATTAAGCCGGCAATCCTCAACATGATTAGGAACAACACATAATATTTAGGGTTGCCAAGCGAGGATCCTCAGCTACATCTTGCAGAGTTTTCTGAAATTTGTGTAACCTTTCGTTATGTGGGAATTGCTGACGAAGTGGAAAAATTAAAATTATTTCCTTTCTCATTGCGGGATAGAGCCAAGACGTGGCTGCATACTATCGCTCTGGGATCTGCTCCAACATGGGAAGCCTTGTCTTCCTTATTTTTGGCAAAATTTCACCCTGTTGATAAAATTGTTAATGCGCGCAGGGATATTGTCATGTTCTGCCAGCAAGATCAAGAGACCCTCTCTGAGGCATGGGAGAGGTTTACCGATTTGCAATGCCTTTGTCCGCAACACGGCTCTGAGCCATGGAGTTTGGTCGAGATATTCTATTTCGCCATCGAACCAAATTTTCGGGCAATGATCGATGCTGCTGCAGGAGGGATAATCATGAATTTGGCCCCCGAGGAAGCACTGAGGCTTCTACGTGATATGGCCTCCCACAGTATCTATTGGACCGCCAGAAAAAATGCCCCGAGAGGGGAAAGGAACTTGTTTGATGTGAACGCAGTGGTGCACCAAGCTGAACCATTCCATCCTTCTTTGGAAGGAAAATTGTTGATGATAAGGTCTACCCCGCCTCCAGCTCCTATGTTGAACATTGCGTGCCAAGGTTGTAGAAACACTGGGCACCACGCTTTATGAGTGCACCATGGGGGAGTTTACTAATGATACGACAGGTATGGCTTTTGAACAAAGTGTTAATTTTATTAATAATCAAAATAGATCAGCCCCTTATAATAATGTGTATAACCCGAATGCGAGAAGTCACCCGAATTTCTCATGGAATACTAATGCTCCTGGTCAAAAATGCCAAGGAGGCCAGCATTAGTTTGATGCTCAAGCCTCTGGCAGCCAACCGCGACAACCGTAGGCGGGTTATAATCAAAACATACAAGGGGCGTGTAAAAGCGCGTTAGAGGAAATGATGGAGAAATTTGTTGAAATAGACCAGTAAAACATGGCCACTCAAACCGCCTCCATAAGGAATTTTGAGACACAGCTTGGGCAATTTGCCCATGTGCTCTCTGAACGCACTCGTGGTGCCCTCCCGAGTGACATGGAGAAATATCCCCGTGACCAAGGGAAGAGCGTTGTTGAGTTAGGTGAGTGTGGTTGTAAGACCCCCCTCCCAGAACACAAGATACGGCACGAGAGGGTTCTTATGCCCAGAACAGCCGCCTTGCGGTAACACTAGGACTCGGTCTAGCCTGTACCAGAAGACGCTTATTCTGCCGGCAACAACCAATATCAACACATAATTGCCAACCCAACCATAATAATATAAGAAAGTCAGTCCACACTAAGCATATATCCATAAGCATAACAAAAGAGAAGCTAACAAGCTTCTACATAATCCGAGTACGTGAATATATTTGCCTCGAAGGGCTACAACAAAATCTCTCTCACTCATATCTGTAACCGACGGTAGCGACGGTACCGTCCCTTCAGGCCCTGTCGTCCTGGCCTGGCTGTCCAGCTGCATAGCCTGCTGCTCCCCCTGCGGGGTTTCCTCCTAAAAAGGAAGACGTAGCAACCGTTAGTCATAAAGACTAAGTGGCTTCACATCCTCTCCCCCGGCGACTCCTCGGCACCGGGCAGAGAAAGGAACAGGTACAATATATAAATAACAGTAGTACAACAGATGAAGTGAGTATACAAATCATAAGCAGCGACAACAGTAGTGTATAATAAACAAGTTCTTATTTTACAAATCTACTATCTACAGCAGCAAGAGAGTATATTGCTACAACAGTAAGTAACTCAACTTATATGGATGCCCATACAAGCATATAAGTTGAGGGTCGTTCAGCAATAAGTAACTCATCGTATAGGAGTTCCCATACAAACCTATACGATGAGGGTCTTAAGTATGCAATGAAGTGTATGCTATGAATGCAATGCAATGACACACCCATGATCAAGCACATGCAATCGCTATGTCGACACAGACTTATAGTTCCCACTATTCGAGCAGGTAGCTAACCTCTCAGGCGTCAACCGTCGTGGCCAAACGGTGACAGTAGAGCGGGCATCTCCACTACTAGGCTGGTCTCCACACTACCTGGCCTAGGCCTCCGTACGCCTCAACGCTAAGGACACAACAGCGGAGCTCACATGCGTACTACGGCTCAGCGGGTTCTCTTGGGTAAGTGAGCACCAAGATCCTAGCCCCGAACTGGCCTATGCGTGACACGGAAGGAGCCTCGGAAATGAACAAGAGGACCAAGCCCAACCATTCACTTGGCATGGAAGGAGCCTCAGGACATGAACACCGAGGACCAAGCCCAACCGTCCAAGGTCTAGCTGTCGACTCCCATCGGTGTGACGATTGGCGAGCCCGTAGACCTGCCACACTATCCTTAACCCGGGATTACGACACCGTGTGTCGACTCACACCACATGCAATTTCACAATATAGTGGTATGGAAGGAGCCTCGGGATGTGAACACCGAGGACCAAGCCCAACCATCCATCAAATGCGGGAGGAGCCTCGGGACATGAACACCGATGGCCAAGCCCAACCGTCCAACTTTACTCATCTCAATCTCATTCCAACTAGTGACAGTAAACACTGCACTTGTTACTTCCACAATGCTACCCGTAAGGAGACGACACTCTAAGCATTGGATTACTAATTCCCTTTTATCCACCCAACATGTATCATGGCCATAGTTAAATCCTTTATACATTTATCCTATTATATCTACCCAATTATATCGGGTTCTTTCCTTCAATTAAACTTGTCCACAACTCATTATATGAATTTAGATTCATAACCTCAACTTATCACGTCACTATGATGATTATGTCAAAAGAGTCCACCCAAGCCTCGAGTTGGATCGCAACATTAAATTCCACCACATCGCATTCCACGTTACACAAGCCCAGAATTTAGGTGTAGCCTTAATCCGGGTAGCCACTTCGACCAAGGATTCCCGAGGCTACAGAAATCCGATGAGTGCGTGTAACTACTCGTTGGAAATATAATTTCGTGGGCTACAACTTTCGTGTTTAGTCGAAAGCCCAGATTTGATCGCATCACACCAGAAATCCACTCGAAGCCTGCTGCGTACATGGTACAGATTTCCTGGGTGGAATTTCCCCCAACCGTAGCAGATTCGAACAGACTTTCCTGTGGCTACAGGTATCGCCTTAGAACGTGCAACCACTCGTTGGAAAGATAATTTCAAGGGCTACGACTTTCATGTTTAGTCGAAAACCCAGATATGACTAGAACACCCCCGAAATTGGCCACGAAGGTCGCTGCGTGCAGAAAACAGATTTCTGCATGCATCTTAAGGCGAGATGAACGGCATCCGTTCATCTTCCTCCTTGCACAAAACTCCCAACATCTCCTCCAGAAAATAGTCCACCCTTATCCACTCTCACGAAGCCATATTTCTCCACGAATCCTTCTCTCATCTTCATTTTGAAGGATGAAGAGGTTGGAGGGGGCTAAAGCCTAGAAAACAAACCTAGGCATGGCTTTCCTAGGAAATCTCTTCCTCACAATCAAGACTCTATGGAGTTGATATCTCTCCTAGAATATATCTACAGATCTAGTACCAAGGGAGAGGGGAGGAAGCTCACATCGTTTCCAGCGGTACCACCGTTCCTGGCCATGGATCTAGTCGTTCTCCTTTGCGGCATCTCTCGCTTGGTGCGGTTGTTCTTCACGGCAAAGGAAGGAGAGGGAGAGAGAGAAAGAAGGCCGCCTCCAAGAGCTCCGCCTACTTCCGCCATCTCCATCAGTTTCGCGAGATCCACGATGACGGCAAGGGTCAATCGGCGCAAAAGCTAGGGTTCGATTTTAACTCCCTTTTTATAAGCCGATGTATTCTTCTGCCATGTGTCAACGCCTCATTGGACCGTCCATAATGGGTCATATTTGTAACACCCCAAATTTTGGAAGAGGAACCGATGGCGTTATTTTTTTGGCCAAAGTGGGTTCTGGGTAGGCTGACACGGCCTGTGACACGGGCGTGTCACAGGGCGTGTCGTGCTCGGGTTCAACGTTTTTCTGTCAACGATCGTGAGTGAGAACACAGGCTTTGACACGGGCGTGTCAGGTGCGACACGGGCATGTCACCTGAGATACGGGCATGTCTCAGGGCGTGTCGAGCACTCAACGATTTTGTGGCGTTGAGCGGGTGCACGGTCCGTGACACGGGACTTGACACGGGAGTGTCAGCCGTGACACGGGTGTGTTCGAAGACGTGTCAAGGGACGTGTCCTTCTCGGGTAGTTTTGAGGAGTTTGGTATACGGGCTTGACACGGCTAGTGACACGGCCGTGTCGGGTCTGACACGGGCGTGTCAGAGGCCGTGTTCCAGGCCGTATTCTGGTTGGGAATTTTGGGATGACGGCGAATGGTTGACACGGCCCTGCATACGGCCGTGTTGCAACCTGTGTTCGGCCCAGATTTTTTTATTTTGGGTTCCGATTGTGGCCGTTCATTCTTTTCTTGGGAAGATCCAACGATGGGGAGCCTCCCTGGGCAGTTTAAGGACGGGAATAGGGTTCCAAACCCTCATTCACCACTTTCTTTTATCTCTCTAAGTTCTAGAGAGAAGGGAGAGCAAGGAGGCCAAGTTCCGACCACCGACGAAGCTTCGGAGGTCCGTTTCGCGAGCGGAGTTCAGATCCGCGAAGGTGGGAGCGTTGCGGTGGTTTTCAACCGAACAAATCTTCTCCATGGCTAGGAAGAGGGGACGGAAGGTAACGACACTTCTCCTCTCAGTTTGTTTTTAGGATTTAGGATGCATGAATAGCATCCCCTTCCTTTCGTGTTTTGAGCACAGGATCTCTCAAATGAGAGGGATTCGTGTAGCCTAGGTTCAAGAGGAACCTCCGGGTTGAGTATGTTCATCCCGGCATGCTTGAATTAGAGATCCGCTTCGTTAGCGGATTAGGAATTGTGGGTGAAGCCGTGGTCGCGACCGTTAGTCCGACCCGGTGATGTTGTATAGTGAGATTTGAGGATTCGGTAGAAATCCGTTGCGGCAAGACGCCGTTGTGTGTATGTGTTTTCCCCCTTTTATTTGAGTGAGTACTCGTAGAAGGAACCGGACAAGGTTAGCTCCGCTTTGTGCGGTAGATGGTTTCCCTGGAGCACGGGAAAGATACGGTGTGAATGGTGATTGGGGTGGGGAAACCTTTGTTTGTGCTGTGCAAAGGCGCGGCTATGTCTCCGTGGTCGGCTGGCTATCCCGTGACGCACAAGTCATATGGGAAAAGTGTCCCGGCGAGACTAGCCCCTTGTGTGAGACTGACGAGAATGCCGAGCGAAGGGCAAGCCCGGGCAATGTAGCCATGAGCGGGTGGGGTCCAGCAAGGCTTCTTAGAATCGGTCAGTGTGAGACGGAACCCTGACGAGCCAAGTCAGAATATGCGAGCAAGCCCGGAGTTTATGACCCTTGTGCGGGTAGGGCCTTTGCAAGGTTCCGTGTGATGGCGTGTGTGCCGTTAGGGACATAGTGGTTCCCTTTTGATTGCGGCTTTAAGCCAATGGGGAAACGGAAGTACCCAGTGTTTGATGTTGTGCTAGATGCATACGAGCTAGGGTGCCTTGGGTGAAACCCGGGTTGCATTCATGTTGCATAGTAGACCCCTTTCACTTTGTACAAAACATAGAAAACATGTACGCTGTATGAGACATCCAAGCCTGTTTTACCGCTTTAATATATATGCTCTTTTGATATACGAAGTGCTAACTTGCAGGTGGAGTGGTACCCCGGGGTCCGTTAGGGACGGCCGGGAGGAGATGTGTTTGTTATACAGTAGAGGTCAGCCTTTGCTGACCCACGTTACTTCAAATCCTTACGGGGCAAGGATCGCAAGCAGGAGCTAGTGCACCGGGCAAAAAGCCCTAAGCCTCATGAAGTGTTGCTGTGCTTGGATTTTCCTTTTGTGTTTGCTACTCTTGTTATGTTTATGTCCGGCTTGCATGCCGAGGTAGCCCAGGAGTGCTTGGCACATTTTTATTTGGACTATTATTGTGTAAGGCCTTAAGGCCATCTGATGCTCTACTGCTAGTGGATAACTTCTGTCTGTTAGCATTCTATTTCCACTGCGTTCGTCTGGAGTTTTGAGATAGGGTATTTTTCATATCATCTTTTAATACTAAAGCTGTGACGTCCGTATGTTGTGGGGCCCCGGCCGGACCCATATTATATGGTCATTACAGGGGAGGTGTTATAATTTGGTATCAGAGGAAGGTTTAGCGTTCCAATGAGAAGTTTCGCGGTCGAAAGTATAAGTCGAGTCGCGTATAAGAACTTATCCACATAGGAGTATCGCGGGACCATGAGTGTCCTTGTGTTCGAGTCTTGCGATTAGAGACTGATTTGCGTTTTCTTGCTTGTGTTTAGAGTGTAAGCAACGAGGCTGGGACCTCGAGGCCAAGAGAAGAGCTCTCGGCAAGTAGTGCGACTACGCAAGGTCTGCTAGGGATGGGGGTCACACCGGCCGACTTCTGCCATATGTGTAACGACCCCATCCGTTAGATGACGTATAGTAGAAGGTCCGGCCGGGGCCCCACACTATATGCCACAAACAGACGGTGAGGTCACAGGATAATACCAAACCAAATACGAATCCTAACTCAGAGCATTCTAGCGGAAGCTTTAAGTAGTACTTTGAACTCTCAACCGGAATGTCCAATATATATAAAACCACCTTTATATATAAATACCACGGAATGTACACAACCACAAGAGTTTGGCCTTAAGGCCTTACAGTTCCTCTGAACATACATCATGTTTTACAAACCTCGGCGTGCAGGCCGGCCATACATGAGTAAAAAGAGAAAACAAAACAAAGCCATTCGCTTAGCCTTCCAGGGCTAGCCGCAGCAGCAGCAGCAACAGCAGTAGGGCTTCAGCCCATCATTTACCACTTGGCTCTCCAGTACCTGCACGGGAACAATCCACCCAACCGGTGGCAAACAATGCAACGGTCAGCATTCAGCTGACCCAATTATAACAATCCTACCCCTTTCTCGGGGCATGAGCATTCTTTCCCTGCAAGCATGGCATCATCCAATAGCAACTATGTGCGCGCAGGCACATTCAAGCCATCACAACCATCGGCCACCCGGCCCGACAGTCCGTGCACTCAGGGCACATTTTCGGTGTACCGGAATACCAGGGTCAACACCACCGTCTACACGGTATTTGAGCATTTCTAGTCTTTCCGGCGCGCGGGCCTAAGACTCTCATTAGGCGCTCCAACAAAACCTATACCAGGCTTCCAAGTCGGACGGACCTAACGCAGGTACGGATCAGCCACCCCCCGTTGCTCAAGTCGCCGAGCCACCTCGAATACGGAAGTATCCATGGCATTTTATAGGCGCGGGTCGGTTTCATCTTTCCTGTTCGGCAATCTGCCTTTTCATCGAGTTGCAGCCCAACGGCTCAACTACTCACAAAGTGGCAACGCACGGCCACAAGAGTTGCCGCCAACCCTCTTCATTTCCTGGACATCGTCCAGTACTTCCTGCCGCACCAAGCAACAGGTAGGAACAAGGCATCACAAGCCATAGGCATCACAAGCCATTATCACGGAGCCTTCTCCGATATGCAAACAAGCATCACCAATCCAGATTCCATCCAGATGGGCTTCACACAGCATGCCTAGAGCCGTACTCCAATTCCGGCCTCTAACAAGGGGGACTTCACATATCTACCCCAAGGGACACCACAACCCACCGCACACTCGCGGGGAAGGGTTTTCCCTATGCAATGCAGAAAAGAAGGACTTCACATGTCCAAGGAGGGAGATCGTTACCCTTATCGATCTCTTCGGTGCCATCGAAAACTAGCCGGTGAGAAAGAACCGCAGCAGCCTTGCCGTCACAACGCCGGCTTCGGATCGCGAATCGGACCACGGGAGCTCCGCCGGTGGCTTGCTCTCCTCCTCCTTCTTCCTCTCTCTTTCTCTCTTCCTTAAGGATAAAGAAGAATGACTTCTTCATTCTCTCTCACGACTTAATCCAGCCCAAGAAATCACCTGAGCCGTTAGATCACAAGAGAGGAAACTGAACGGCCAAGATCTTCCCAAAAAATCACTTTTTGGCCGACACGGCCTGTGACACGCCCGTGTCACAGGCCGTGTACCCCTTAAGCGGTACACACAGCTTGAACCGACTAAACAACACGGGTCATCGACACGCCCGTGTCGGACCTGACACGCCCGTGTCAAACCTGAGACACGCCCGTGTCTCCTGCTCCATCGAGCTGCAACCAGTACACGGGTCGGAACACGGCAGCTGACACGCCCGTGTCCAGCCTGACACGCCCGTGTTCCCGGCCGTGTTCAAGGCCGTGTCCGGCTCTGACCTGAATAGGCCAAATTCGCAAAATAAATAGAACACGCCCTGGGACACGCCCGTGTCCCAGGCCGTGTACACCCGACACGCCCTGGGACACGCCCGTGTCCCAGGCCGTGTAACCTGACCTGCTACTCAAACTTCAAGTTGAGTCTTTTGGGCCTTTTTGGGGTGTTACAACCCTCTCCCCCTTAACAAAATTTCGTCCCGAAATTTGCACGGTAAGGAAACAAAACCAGCAATGCTATAACTCTGTTATAACAAAAAGTACACGGTCTACAGTTTATACAAATAACTCGGGAAACTCAGCTCGCATGGTCTGCTCTCGCTCCCATGTTAGCTCTTCACGGCCACAATTGTCCCATCGGACCTTGACCATCCCGATCACTTTGTTCCGCAACTGTTTCTCGGCTCGATCCTCGATCTGAATGGGTCTAACCCTCGTCATTAGCCCATACTCGACCGGTACCCGATCAGCCTCCACGACTTGAGCCGGATCCTTTACCGCCTTACGAAGGACTGAGATGTGAAACACATCATGTAATCCACCCAAGTCCGCTGAAAGTGCTAGTCGATAAGCAGCCTCCCCAACACGCTCCACCACCTCAAACGGACCAAGATACCTCGGACTTAGCTTTTTCAAACGCCGAATCCTGGACACACCTTTGAAGGGTTTGATCTTCAAATATACCCAATCACCCACCGCTAACTCCACGTTCCGGTGCTTGGCATTGTAGTACTTTGCTTGACGATCTTGGGCTATCAATAGCCTCTCCCGAATAGAGCGTATGAGCGAAGTAGCTTCTTCGACTTCCTTTTTCCCACTCAGCTTCGATTCGCCTGCTTCTGCCCAAGCTAAGGGTGTACGGCATTTCCGACCATACAACGCCTCGAATGGTGCCATACCAATACTCGTTTGGTAGCTATTATTATAGGCAAATTCGACGAGAAATATATACTCTTCCCATCTCTTACCAAAGTCTAGGGCGCACATGCGGAGCATGTCCTCCATCGTCCTGTTGGTTCGTTCAGTCTGGCCATCCGTTTGGGGATGAAAGGCCGTACTAAACGCTAATTTTGTACCCAACATTTGATGAACGAGCCGCCAATCATTCGATGTGAACCGCCCATCACGGTCACTAACGATGCTCCGGGGAACACCGTGCAGTCGAACAACCTGCTCCACATACAGCTTGGCCAAGGTTTCCACTGAATCGTCTCTTCTGTTTGGAAGGAAGTGCGCCACTTTCGTCAACCGGTCCACAATCACCCAGATTGAATCATGACCGCGTTGAGATCTCGGCAACCCGTGCACGAAATCCATCGAAATATCATCGAACTTCCACTCCGGAATAGGTAACGACTTCAGAAACCCGCCAGGCTTCTGGCATTCTGCTTTCACCAACGCACAGGTGTTGCATTTCGCCACATAACGAGCCACATCTTTCTTTAGTCCGGGCCACCAGAACAGCTTTTTCATGTCCCTGTACATCTTTGTGCTCCCTGGGTGAACTGAGTACTTTGCAAAGTGAGCTTCGTACATCAACTCTTCCCTCAGTTTACCCACACTTGGGACGCATACTCGACCATTTCTCCGTAACAACCCGTTATCCCAAGAGAATTGATCATCCGGCCCATCTTTAGCATAGCGCTGGAGACTTTCATCAAGCTCCGTTGCTCGCCGAACTCTGTCCGTAAGGTCATACTGCACCTCCGTCCAGTTCAAGCACGCATCGGTTGACGCACCCTTGTCAACACACGATATCTCCAATGCTTCCAATTCCTGGATCAAACGCTGATCATGCCTCTGCAACCAGCTTGCCCGTACCGGAGTCTTCCGACTCAAAGCATCAGCGACCACATTTCCCTTCCCGGGAGTATAGTGAATCTCGAAGGTGTAGTCCCCGAGGAACTCCATCCATCTTCGTTGTCGCATATTCAGATCCTTCTAATCCAACAAATACTTTAGGCTCTTGTGATCCGTATAGATATCCACTTTCACGCCATATAGATAGTGCCGCCACAACTTGAGCGCAAAGATTACCGCCGCCAACTCCAAATCATGGACGGGGTAATTCCGCTCATGCACTTTCAACTGACGCGAGCCATAAGCAATCACTTTCCCAAACTGCAGAAGAACGCAGCCTAAGCCGCTCCCAGATGCATCACTATAGATCTCATACCCATCGGTACCACATGGCGATGTCAACACAGGCGCCGTGGTCAAACGACTCTTCAAGTCTTCAAAAGCTCGCACGCACTCCGGCGTCCATATGAACTTTTGATCTTTTCTCGTCAGCGTGGTCAGAGGTAAAGCAATCCGTGAGAAGTTTTCCACAAACCGTCTATAGTAGCCCGCAAGTCCAAGGAAGCTCCTGACCTCGGCCACTGAAGACATCACTGGCCAATCTCGGATGGCACTTATCTTCAACGGATCCACCGCGATACCCTCTCCGCTTACCACATGGCCTAAAAAGGCTACTGAAGAGAGCCAGAACTCACACTTTGAGAACTTGGCAAAAAGCTTGTTCCTCCGCAGGGTATGCAAGACCAACCGCAAATGGTTTGCGTGATCCTCTTCCGACTGAGAGTATACTAAGATGTCATCGATAAACACAATAACAAACAAATCCAAGTACTCTCGGAACGTTCGATGCATTAGGTCCATAAATACCGAAGGCGCATTACATAGGCCAAACGACATTACCATGAACTCATAATGCCCGTAGCGTGTTCCAAACGCTGTCTTGGGAATGTCACCTTCCCGAATCCTTAGCTGATAATATCCCGATTTCAAATCCAACTTGGAATAGACCGTTGATCCCGCCAGCTGATCAAAAAGGTCATCAATCCGTGGGATCGGATACTTGTTTTTCTCCGTCAGCTTATTCAACTCGCGGTAGTCAATACACAACCGTAAGCTACCGTCTTTCTTTTTCACAAAGAGAACAGGCGCGCTCCAAGGTGACATACTTGGGCGTATATATCCCTGCTCCAACAACTCTTGCAATTGGACTTTCAACTCAGCCATCTCTTTTGGCGCGACGCGATATGGAGAGCGGGCCACAGGTTTCGCACCTGGCACCAACTCAATAGAGAAATCAATCTCCCGCTGGGGTGGTAACCCAGGAAGATCTTTAGGAAACACATCGGCAAACTCTGACACAACTGGCACTTCACCGACACTGGCCTTTGGCTCAACAGCCTGAATTAGCGTGAAGAATAACTCCGCGCCCTTCCGAACAGCATTGACGACTTGGAGTGCAGACAACAACGTTCCGCCAACTCCTCGCATACCAGCGAACTTCGTCACAAGCCCGGTATTCTGGCCCAGTGTAATCTCTTTGGAGTTGCAATCAATAAAGGCACGCTGCTCCGAGAGCCAGTCCATACCAAAGATCACATCAAACTCCGATAACGGTAACACAGCTGCACTCAAACCGAAATCCCGACTTCCTATTTGCACATCCACATCGCAAGCCCTATCCGCAAGCATCACACAGCCATTCGGCAATAACACCCTTGTACTATCCACCGTCACATGACTCGGTACCCCAATGCGAGATACGAAATCCTCAGACAGAAAAGAATGCGAAGCACCCGTATCAAACAGGGCTCTCGCTAAAGTATTCCGAATCAGGACAAAGCCTGCAGCACACACACATCATGCACAAGCTAAACATAACCAAAACCAAAAGCACAGCAAGTAAACTAATTCAACTCGTACCTGTGACGACGTCACTTTGCTTAATCGCTTCCTGTTGGCCAAGTTGATAGATTCGGGGCTGCGCCTGGGAAGCAGAGGAATCCACCACCGCTTTGCCCTTCTCAGCATACGACGCACCCGTCTTCTTTTCCCCTTTGGGCTGCACAACTCGACAGTCACGAGCAATATGCCCCACCCGGCCACAGTTATAGCACGTACGAGCATCCGGCCTTGATGTCGCTCCCGACACAACGGTCGTAGTCACTTGCCCAGATGGCTTGGACCTCTTGCCCCCTTTCTTCTGGTAAAACGACTTGCCTGGGCGAGGTGCTTGAAACTCTGGCTTTGACGCAATCAAGCCCTTGTTCCCTTGCACTCGCCTCATGTCCTTCTCCAACGCGCACGCAGTATCAACCAACGCCTGAAACCCTTGGCTCACAGAACTCGAAAGCAGGAATCGTAACTCATCCCGCAATCCTTCATAGAACCGATTCGTTTTCCTTTGGTCATCCGCGAAGATTGTTCCCGCATATCGTCCCAACCTAGTAAACTCGTGCAAGTAGATATCCACACTATCGTCCCCTTGCTTTAACCGTTGGAACTCATTTTCCATAGCAATACGTTGCGCCGCTGGGACATGTTTCGCCAGAAATATCCGAGAGAACTCCTCAATCGACACTTGTGTTAATTGCCTGCCCGCCAAATGGTGTAGCTCAACCTCGTCCCACCACAACCGCGCCTCCCCTTCAAGCATGAAGGTGGCTAAGGTGACCTTGAGAGTTTCCTCCGCCCTGATCGCTGTCATTTTCCTCTTGACACGCGATAACCAATCTTCCGCCTGCGTTGGGGATCCCATTCCCGCAAACGTAGGAGGACTGAAGCTCATAAATTGCTTCAACTGTCGGTCAGCTGCTCGTGGATCTACAGCCTCAACCGGCTCGGGTCTTACATCAACACGAACTGGCACTACCACCGGCTGCGCTTGCCCGGTCGGCTGAATCATGGCAAATAGCGCCTCAGCCACTAAGCGAACAGTTTCCGCAGATGGAGGAGGTGTTGGCACCTCAGCTGGTGCCGCACTCTCACCAGAACGCTGGGGCTCAGACTGCCCAGCACCACTACGTGTCACCTATAGGTGGACAAGACACACATTAGCGAACGTATGCAAGCAAAACAACACAAAAAGGAACGCGCAGATTCCTCAAACAAGATTTTGTACATTCCTTTGGACATTCCAGAGTTCATTAGCGTTACAGCAGGTCGCACAAACACGTGCTCGCCACCCCCACAAAAGAATTCGACCACAAATTCGAAAGAGGAAGACCGAGAAGAAGCTGATACCAAATTGTAACGACCCCATCCGTTAGATGACGTATAGTAGAAGGTCCGGCCGGGGCCCCACACTATATGCCACAAACAGACGGTGAGGTCACAGGATAATACCAAACCAAATACGAATCCTAACTCAGAGCATTCTAGCGGAAGCTTTAAGTAGTACTTTGAACTCTCAACTTGAATGTCCAATATATATAAAACCACCTTTATATATAAATACCACGGAATGTACACAACCACAAGAGTTTGGCCTTAAGGCCTTACAGTTCCTTTGAACATACATCATGTTTTACAAACCTCGGCGCGCAGGCCGGCCATACATGAGTAAAAAGAGAAAACAAAACAAAGCCATTCGCTTAGCCTTGCAGGGCTAGCCGCAGCAGCAGCAGCAACAGCAGTAGGGCTTCAGCCCATCATTTACCACTTGGCTCTCCAGTACCTGCACGGGAACAATCCACCCAACCGGTGGCAAACAATGCAACGGTTAGCATTCAGCTGACCCAATTATAACAATCCTACCCCTTTCTCGGGGCATGAGCATTCTTTCCCTGCAAGCATGGCATCATCCAATAGCAACTATGTGCGCGCAGGCACATTCAAGCCATCACAACCATCGGCCACCCGGCCCGACAGTCCGTGCACTCAGGGCACATTTTCGGTGTACCGGAATACCAGGGTCAACACCACCGTCTACACGGTATTTGAGCATTTCTAGTCTTTCCGGCGCGCGGGCCTAAGACTCTCATTAGGCGCTCCAACAAAACCTATACCAGGCTTCCAAGTCGGACGGACCTAACGCAGGTACGGATCAGCCACCCCCCGTTGCTCAAGTCGCCGAGCCACCTCGAATACGGAAGTATCCATGGCATTTTATAGGCGCGGGTCGGTTTCACCTTTCCTGTTCGGCAATCTGCCTTTTCATCGAGTTGCAGCCCAACGGCTCAACTACTCACAAAGTGGCAACGCACGGCCACAAGAGTTGCCGCCAACCCTCTTCATTTCCTGGACATCGTCCAGTACTTCCTGCCGCACCAAGCAACAGGTAGGAACAAGGCATCACAAGCCATAGGCATCACAAGCCATTATCACGGAGCCTTCTCCGATATGCAAACAAGCATCACCAATCCAGATTCCATCCAGATGGGCTTCACACAGCATGCCTAGAGCCGTACTCCAATTCCGGCCTCTAACAAGGGGGACTTCACATATCTACCCCAAGGGACACCACAACCCACCGCACACTCGCGGGGAAGGGTTTTCCCTATGCAATGCAGAAAAGAAGGACTTCACATGTCCAAGGAGGGAGATCGTTACCCTTGTCGATCTCTTCGGTGCCATCGAAAACTAGCCGGTGAGAAAGAACCACAGCAGCCTTGCCGTCACAACGCCGGCTTCGGATCGCGAATCGGACCACGGGAGCTCCGCCGGTGGCTTGCTCTCCTCCTCCTTCTTCCTCTCTCTTTCTCTCTTCCTTAAGGATAAAGAAGAATGACTTCTTCATTCTCTCTCACGACTTAATCCAGCCCAAGAAATCACCTGAGCCGTTAGATCACAAGAGAGGAAACTGAACGGCCAAGATCTTCCCAAAAAATCACTTTTTGGCCGACACGGCCTGTGACACGCCCGTGTCACAGGCCGTGTACCCCTTAAGCGGTACACACAGCTTGAACCGACTGAACAACACGGGTCATCGACACGCCCGTGTCGGACCTGACACGCCCGTGTCAAACCTGAGACACGCCCGTGTCTCCTGCTCCATCGAGCTGCAACCAGTACACGGGTCGGAACACGGCAGCTGACACGCCCGTGTCCAGCCTGACACGCCCGTGTTCCCGGCCGTGTTCAAGGCCGTGTCCGGCTCTGACCTGAATAGGCCAAATTCGCAAAATAAATAGAACACGCCCTGGGACACGCCCATGTCCCAGGCCGTGTACACCCGACACGCCCTGGGACACGCCCGTGTCCCAGGCCGTGTAACCTGACCTGCTACTCAAACTTCAAGTTGAGTCTTTTGGGCCTTTTTGGGGTGTTACAATATGCTTGCAGAAGCGATGGTGGCGGCCCAAGCTACAGCGACAGCACAGGTAGCAGCTCCCGTTGCTCAAGTAGCAACTCCTGCTACCCCGGACACGGCAGCGACCGTGTCGGTTGAGGAAGCCAGGCGGGTAGAGCCGCAGGCCGAGATATTGGTTGTCGGGCATGGGGACCGGCAAATGAAGTACTTTCTGAGTTTCCACCCTCCAACCTTCAAGGGAATCGGCACGCCCACAGATGCAGAGGATTGGTGGGCTAGAATTCAGGAGCTTCTAAGGGAGGCAGAGGCGCCAGATGAGAAAAAGGCAGAGTTCACAGCCTTTATGTTGGAGGGAGATGCCAAGTTATGGTGGATGAGCCATAGTGGCAGGCAGTTTCTAGGACTCATACCGTCCATCGAGGAGTTTGGGAATGCCTTTCTGAAGAAGTACATTCCCGCATCAACAAGGTTAGCCCTCCAGAGGCAGTTTTTACATCTGGTACAGCGGGACAAGTTAGTGGATGAATATGTTCAAGAATTTACTCGCTTGGGTCATTATGCGGGAATGACCATGGCTGACGATGAAGAGAGGGACAATCTCTTCTATCATGTATTGAGGGAGAATCTAAGACAACCCCTCATATCGATGAAACGTGCGGGTTTCAACGAATTCGTGGAGGCGGCCCGAATTTTGGAGAGTGATATGGAGCGATCCCAGCGTTGCAAGGATTTCACACCCAAACAGGGGGAAGAGAAGAAGCCTTCTCAGTCCCATGGAAAGGCGGAAGGGAGCCGATGGAAGAAGAAGCCTTCCCCATATAAGTCGGGCGAGAAAAGTAATTGGACGTCCTGAGGGTCACCCTCTAAGGGACCGCAGACGTGTTACAGTTGTGGTAAGCCTGGCCACATAGCAAGATTTTGTACCCAAGGGGGCGCTGAGCAAGAGCCAAGGCAGGATCAGACCGTGCGCTCCGGCCCTAGTGCAGCAGAGAGGGGGAAGATGGCGGAGTCGAGTGCTTCTCAGTTTCAACCAGTGCAGCCAAGGGCCTACAACCTTGGGCAGCAGGAAGCAATCCGCCAAATCGATGTGTTGACAGGTATGAGAGTTCAACCTGCACCGTAGATTTCTTCCTTTCAAGCCTTTTTATGTTTGTTGCATGTGTCTAGGCTTTGTAGTGGTATCTGGGTACCCCGCTAGGGTACTTTTTGATACGGGAGCGTCGCACTCCTTCCTTGCGGAAAGTTTCATCCGGAGGATTGGAGTTGAGTCCTTCTCAATGGACTCAGAGTTGAAAGTGCGCATGCCCAATGGGTCGTCTATGAAAACCAGGGCTAAAGGGCGGATTTGTTGGAGTCTTGAGGGAGTCGACTTCATGTTGGTAGCGACGATCTTGCCGTTGTCCGAGTTCGATGTGATTTTGGGGATGGACTGGCTAGCAGAGCAGCGTGCCAGTATTGACTGTTTGTCCAAGGTGGTAACCCTGAGGGGCGTGGGGCAAGCGGAAGTCAAGTTTGAGGGCATGCATGGAGTGGCATGTTCCCTAGTTTCGGCACTTCAACTAGTGCGAGTTGTTAACCAGGGAGGTGTAGCTCTAGTAGCGTTGTTGGAGGATAGCTTTTCCAGGCTGTCGCTTGGAGAAGTGCCCGTGGTGGCGGAGTTTGGAGATGTATTTCCTTAGGAGCTATCGGGAGCACCTCCTCGGCGGGAGATTGATTTCTCCATCGAGTTAGTGCCCAAGGCTAGACCGGTGTCACGTCCACCCTTTAGGATGGCACCAAATGAGTTGGCCGAGCTCAAGGTTCAGTTGCATGAGCTTTTGGAGCAAGGGTATATCAGACCCAGCTCTTCACCGTGGAGTGCGCCGGTGTTATTCGTAAAGAAGAAGGACGGTAGTATGCGTTTCTGCATAGACTACCGAGAGTTGAACAAATTGACGGTCAAGAATAAGTATCTGATTCCTCGGATAGACGACCTTTTCGACCAATTGGTGGGGTCGGTGGTGTACTCCAAATTGTACTTGAACTCCGGATACTATCAGTTGCAGATTCGAGACGAAGACATACCCAAGACCGCGTTTGGTACGAGGTATGGTCATTTTGAGTTCTCGGTGATGCCGTTCGGGTTGACGAACGCGCCGTCCATTTTCATGGACTTGATGAACCGAGTGTTTCGCGAATACTTGGACTGGTTCGTAGTCGTCTTTATCGATGACATTTTTGTGTATTCCAAGTCGGAAGCGGAGCACGAGTCGCACTTGAGGACAGTGTTGCAAGTATTGAGAGAGAACCAACTTTATGCGAAGTTCTCCAAGTGCGAGTTCTGGTTGGAGAAGGTGGCATTTTTAGGACATGTGATTAGTGGGGATGGGGTGGCGGTAGATCCAATGAAAGTAGAAACCATCAGAGAGTGGCCAATTTGAGGACCGTGACGGAAGTCCGGAGTTTTCTTGGACTAGCCGGGTACTACCGAAGGTTTGTGGAAAACTTTTCGCGGATAGCTCTACCCCTCACTTCACTAACTCGCAAAGATCAGAAGTTTGTATGGACTCAAGAGTGCAATCAGGCGTTTGAAACCCTGAAGGAGAGGCTAATGACGGCGCCGATCCTAAGTCTACAAAAGGGGACCGAAGGATTCCAGATTTTCAGCGACGCATCCGGATGCGGTTTAGGGTGCGTGTTGGTGCAGCATGGTAGTGTGATAGATTTTGGGTCGAGGCAGCTGAAGCCTCATGAGAGAAATTACCCCGTCCATGATTTGGAGTTGGCGGTGGTAATTTTTGCTTTGAAGTTGTGGAGGCACTACGTTTATGGTGCAAAGGTGGAGATCTTCATGGACCACAAGAGTCTGAAGTACCTCCTAGATCAGAAGGACCTAAACATGCGGCAGCGCAGGTGGGTCGAGTTCCTTGGGGACTACGAGGTGACGATTCAGTATACGCCGGGGAAAGCCAATGTGGTGGCTGATGCTCTGAGCAGGAAATACTCGGGGCAAGGAAATTGGATTGAAGCTCACGATGAGCGGTTAAGGAGGGACTGGGAGTCCCTAGGTTTGGAATGTGTGGCAAGAGGCGAGTCTAGCGTGGCTCGGCTAAACTGGATTGAGATGCAGAGTGACTTATGCGATCGTATTCGGGAAGAGACCTGTGTGGATGCGGAGTTCCAACCTTTCGTGGAGGAAGCTCTGAAGGGCGAGGGTAGCGCCTGGGAGATGGTTGATGGGATTCTGAGGAAGGGCGGAAGGATTTGTGTACCGCAGTTTGGCAAGCTCCGCGAGGAGTTGATGTTTGAGGCCCACTTCACTAAGTACTCCATTCACCTGGGCAGTACAAAGATGTACTTGGATTTGAAGAAGTCTTATTGGTGGCCTGGGATGAAGCGGGACGTAGCTTTGTTTGTGAGTCGGTGCCAAACTTGTGCCTTGGTGAAGGCCGAGTGTCAGAAGCCGGGCGGGTTCTTGAAGCCTCTTCCAATCCCCAAATGGAAATTTGAGGACATCTCCATGGATTTTGTGCATGGGTTGCCTAGATCGTAGCAGGGTAATGATGCCATTTGGGTGATTGTGGACCGCTTGACCAAAGTGGCACATTTCATCCCAAACCGGAAGGAGGATGGTGTGGAAAAGTTGGTGGAGTTGTACGTCCGCAACATTGTACGACTTCATGGGATTCCGAAGAGTATAGTCAGCGACCGGGATGGACGTTTTACGTCTAAGGATTGGCGGTTGGTGCAGAAGAGCTTGGGCACAAAACTCAAGTTCAGTACGGCCTTTCATCCTCAAACCGATGGGCAAACCGAGAGAACGAACCGCACTATTGAGGATATGCTAAGGATGTGTACTCTTGACTTCGGCAAGAAGTGGGAGGATCACCTCTTCATGGTGGAGTTCGCTTATAACAATAGTTACCAAGCTAGTATCAAGATGGCGCCATACGAAGCTTTGTATGGGAGACGGTGTCGAACACCGATGTCTTGGATAGAGGCGGGAGACACCAAACTTTTGGGAAAAGAGGTGGTAGCCGACGCTAGTGAGCTCGTGCGGACCATACAAGAGCGCATGAAGGTTGCTCAAGATCGGCAAGCCAAGTATTTCAACGCTCGCCACAGGCATGTGGAGTTCGCGGTGGGCGACTGGGTTCATCTTAAGATCAAGCCATTCAAAGGCGTTTCACGGATTCGCCGACTCAAGAAGCTGAGTCCGAGAATTTTGGGACCATTCAGGGTCACCGAGCGAGTGGGAGAGGGAGCGTACCGGTTAGCATTGTCCACGGAGCTAAGTGGATTACACGACGTATTTCACGTCGCCGTCTTGAGGAAAGCCTTGTTAGAAGCCAGCGTGGTGATTGAGCCGGCGGCGGTGCCGGTAGAGGGAGACTTGAGGATGTGAGTTCGTCCAATCGGGATAGAAGATTCAGAGGTTCGGCAACTGTTGAACAAGGAGGTTAGACTCGTACAGGTCCGTTGGGACAACTGTGGCCGCGAGGAGCTCTCATGGGAGCGAGAGCATGCCATGCTGGAGGAGTACCCTGAGCTTTTCTCCTCAGGTACTGTTTAGTTTTGTTTACTTTCCATGTTTTAAATTTCGGGACGAAATTCTTGTAAGGGGGGAGAGTTGTAACACCCCAAATTTTTGAAGAGGAACCGATGGCGTTATTTTTTTGGCCAAAGTGGGTTCTGGGTAGGCTGACACGACCTGTGACACGGGCGTGTCACAGGGCGTGTCGTGCTCGGGTTCGACGTTTTTCTGTCAACGATCATGAGTGAGAATACGGGCTTTGACACGGGCGTGTCAGGTGCGACACGGGCGTGTCACCTGAGATACGGGCGTGTCTCAGGGCGTGTCGAGCACTCAACGATTTTGTGGCGTTGAGCGGGGGCATGGGCCGTGATACGGGACTTAACACGGGAGTGTCAGCCGTGACACGGGCGTGTTCGAAGACGTGTCAAGGGACGTGTCCTTCTCGGGTAGTTTGGAGGAGTTTGGTACACGGGCTTGACACGGCTAGTGACACGGCCGTGTCGGGTCTGACACGGGCGTGTCAGAGGCCGTGTTCCAGGCCGTGTTCTGGTTGGGAATTTTGGGATGACGGCGAATGGTTGACACGGCCCTGCACACGGCCGTGTTGTAAACCGTGTTCGGCCCAGATTTTTTTATTTTGGGTTCTGATCGTGGCCATTCATTCTTTTCTTGGGAAGATCCAATGGTGGGGAGCCTCCATGGGCGGTTTAAAGCCGGGAATAGGGTTCCAAACCCTCATTCCCCACTTTCTTTAATCTCTCTAAGTTCTAGAGAAAAGGGAGAGCAAGGAGGCCAATTTCCGGCCGCCGACAAAGCTTCGGAGGTCCGTTTCGCAAGCGGAGTTTAGATCTGCGAAGGTGGGAGCGTTGCGGTGGTTTTCAACCGAGCAAATCTTCTCTATGGCTAGGAAGAGGGGACGGAAGGTAACGACACTTCTCCTCTCGGTTTTTTTTTTAGGATTTAGGATGCATGAATAGCATCCCCTTCCTTTCGTGTTTTGAGCACCGGATCTCTAAAATGAGAGTGATTCGTGTAGCCTAGGTTCAAGAGGAACCTCCGGGTTGAGTATGTTCATCCTGGCATGCTTGCATTAGAGATCCGCTCCGTTAGCGGATTAGGAATTGTGGGAGAAGCCGTGGTCGCGACCGTTAGTCCGACCCGGTGATGTTGCATAGCGAGATTTGAGGATTTGGTAGAAATCCGTTGTGGCAAGACGTCGTTGTGTGTATGCGTTTTCCCCCGTTTATTTGAGTGAGTACTCGTAGTCGGAACCGGACAAGGTTAGCTCCGCTTTGTGCGGTAGATGGTTTCCTTGGAGCACGGGAAAGATACGGTGAGAATGGTGAATTGGGTGGGGAAACCTTTGTTTGTGCTGTGCAAAGGCGCGGCTATGTCTCCGTGGTCGGCTGGCTATCCCGTGACGCACAAGTCATGTGGGGAAAGTGTCCCGGCGAGACTAGCCCCTTGTGTGAGACTGACGAGAATGCCGAGCAAAGGGCAAGCCCGGGAAATGTAGCCATGAGCGGGTGGGGTCCAGCAAGGCTTCTTAGAATCGGTCAGTGTGAGACGGAACCCTGACGAGCGAAGTCAGAATATGCGGGCAAGCCCGAGGTTTATGACCCTTGTGCGGGTGGGGCCTTTGCAAGGTTTCGTGTGATGGCGTGTGTGCCGTTAGGGACATAGTGGTTCCCTTTTGTTTGCGGCTTTAAGCCAATGGGGAAACGGAAGTACCCAGTGTTTGATGTTGTGCTAGATGCATACGAGCTAGGGTGCCTTGGGTGAAACCCGGGTTGCATTCATGTTGCATAGTAGGCCCATTTCACTTTGTACAAAACATAGAAAACATGTATGTTGTATGAGACATCCAAGCCTGTTTTACCGCTTTAATATATATGCTCTTTTGGTATACAAAGTGCTAACTTGCAGGTGGAGTGGTACCCCGGGGTCCGTTAGGGACGGCCGGGAGGAGATGTGTTTGTTATACAATAGAGGTCAGCCTTTGCTGACCCACGTTACTTAAAATCCTTACAGGGCAAGGATCGCAAGCAGGAGCTAGCGCGCCGGGCGAAAAGCCCTAAGCCTCATGAAGTGTTGCTGTGCTTGGATTTTCCTTTTGTGTTTGCTACTCTTGTTATGTTTATGTCCGGCTTGCATGCCGAGATAGCCTAGGAATGCTTGGCACATTTTTATTTGGACTATTATTGTGTAAGGCCTTAAGGCCATCTGATACTCTACTGCTAGTGGATAACTTCTGTCTGTTAGCGTTCTGTTTCCGCTGTGTTCGTCTGGAGTTTTTAGATTGGGTAGTTTTCATATCATCTTTTAATACTAAAGCTGTGACGTCCGTATGTTGTGGGGCCCCGGCCGGACCCATATTATATGGTCATTACAGGGGAGGTGTTACAATATTGAAGTGACCCGGTCCAAGGAACCATCCAGCGCGAATATCGAAATCCGGTTCGGTCCGCCTATACAAGCCGGCGAATCTGCCCTGCCGAAGAAAACGCACAAGTCAAATTCGGCGGGAATCATCTGTCATTCTCGACGATCGGCGAGAATCGTCAGGCATTCTCGACGAATTTGTCGGGAATCAACAATGATACCCGGCGATTTTCCCTTAGCCTAACTTATCGGAAATCTTGCGTTGAGTGTGTTGAGTATTCTCATCGATACTCGACGATTGGCGAGAATCACCAAGCATTCTCAACGATTTTCCTTTGGGCCATACTTATCAGAAATCTGGCGTTGAGTGTGTTTAGTATTCTCATCGATACTCGACAATCGGAGAGAATCACAAGGCATTCTCGACGATTTTCCCTTGGGCCATACTTATCGGAAATCTGGCGTTGAGAGCGTTGAGTATTCTCATCGATACTCGACGATCGGCAAGAATCACCAAGCATTCTCGACGATTTTCCCTTGGGCCATTCTTATCGGAAATCTGGCGTTGAGTATTCTCATCGATACTCGACGATCGGCGAGAATCACCAGGCATTCTCGACGATTTTCCCTTGGGCCATTCTTATCGGAAATCTGGCGTTGAGTATTCTCATCGATACTCGACGATCGGCGAGAATCACCAGGCATTCTCGACGATTTTCCCTTGGGCCATTCTTATCGGAAATCTGGCGTTGAGAGCGTTGAGTATTCTCATCGATACTCGACGATCAGCGAGAATCACCAAGCATTCTCGACGATTTTCCCTTAGGCCATTCCCTTTCGATCCGTTGGATATCACTCAACCATACTATCCATCCAATGCACTTGACACCTTTTACTAATGCGCCCCGAGCCCGATTCAAGTCTCTTGACTCAAAACTCGTGCGAGGGGCGTAGCGCAAATTGGGACGTTACAAATCCTATAAACAAAATAAAAGATTTCGTCCCCGAAATTAGGCTAGGGCTATGGGGATACAAGTACTAAATAATATGCGCTAAAAAATGTTACCTTGGAAGAACAGCTCCGGGTAGCGCTTCTGCATCAAGTCCACCGGCTCCCAAGTAAATTCTTCCTTCCCATGATTAGACCACAGCACTTTTACCAGCGGCACACTTTTGCGGCGCAGGGTTCTTATCTCATTATCAACGATTCGTACCGGCCCAGTCGCACAGATCTGTCAGACGCCACAGCACCATCAGTCGTGGGGATGTATTATTCGGGCCGCAACAACGCCTTCCGAAGCGACGAGACATGGAACACGTCGTGGAGATTTTCTAACTCGGGCGGTAGCTCCAGCCGATTGGCCAAAGGGCCAATCTTCTCCACTATGACATAGGGCCCAACATACCGTGGGCTGAGCCTCTTCACTCCTCGTACTCGTGATACTCCATGCATCGGTCGGATTTTCAGAAACACCTTGTCTCCCACTTGAAATTCCACCATCCGGTGTTTAGCGTTGTAATACTTCGCCTGCCGACTTTGAGCCTCTAACATACGATCCCGTATCAACCTAACCACCGCATTCGTGTCATCTATATATTCAACACCCAAAGTCTTCGGGTCTTCATCTTGCACCCAAGACAAGGGGTTTCTACACCTCCTTCCATATAGGGCTTCATAGGGTGCCATGCCAATGCTAGCTTGATGGCTGTTGTTTTAGGAGAATTCCACTAAGGGCAAGAGTCTTTCCCACGGCTCTCCCCTATCTATCACACACAACCTCAACAGATCCTCCAATGTTCGGATGGTCCGCTCAGACTGCCCATCCGTCTGTGGATGAAATGCGGTGCTGAAAGTAAGGCGCGAGCCCAAATAAGCCTGTACCGCCTTCCACTCCTTGGAGGTAAAACGACCAACACGGTCTGAAACTATCGTCTTAGGTACGTCGTGATACCGTACAAATTGTTCCACAAAAAGACGTACTAAGACGTCCACATGAGCCTCCTTCTTCATAGGAATTAACCGGGCAACTTTCGTCAGGCGGTCAACGATCACCCACACTGAATCATTTCCTGAGCTGGAGCGAGGTAGCCCATGTACGAAGTCCATGGAGATATCCTCGAACTTCCATTCGGGGATTGGCAACGACTGTAACAGGACACCGGGGCTCCTACATTCCACCCTCACTCTTTGGCAGGCTTCACAATGCGTGACAAAGTACCGGACATCTTTCTTCATTCCTGGCCAACACATCGTCTTCCGTAAACCTGCGTACATCCTTGAAATTCCTGGGTGCACGGAATATTGAGAGCAATGTGCTTCTCTCATAATATCCTCCCAGATTCTGCCACCTTTGGGAATGTAGAGCAAGCCACGAAAGTAAACAAGGCCGTCCTTTAGTGTGTACTCGTCGATAGTCCCGTCTTCGATTAAATTTATTGCCGGGGCCAAAGCCGCATCCAAGCCTTGCTCCACTCGGATCCGGTCCCGTATATCACAAACTATGCTCATGCTAGACAGGTACTCCGTATATTCCGAAGAAGCCTTAAATATTAAGGTGATGTACATCTCCTCGATCATCCGTGCCAACTCCATGCTCATCAATCGAGATTCTGGGCTCGAGCCGAGTACTTTCCTACTCAACGCATCGGCTACCGAGTTTGCTTTTCCAGGGTGGTAGTTCAAGGTGAACTCATAGTCGCATAGAAACTCTAACCACCGCCATTGTCTTAAGTTCAATTCCTTATGGGTGTGGACGTACTTCAAATTTTTATGATCCGAGAAGATTTCGCAGTGGACGCCGTATAAATAATGCCTCCATACCTTCAAGGTGAATACTGTTGAGGCCAAAATTGACCCCAACGAATGTTCACAAACCAGAGTGCAGCCGATGCCTACTTCTCTCTTATCTCGACCCTTGACTGGCTGCTAAGGTCAAAAGACTGACCCAAAGCCTCAGCTGGGAGGTCCCACCACACACCCGGAAGATCTCTGAGAGCTCCCCCTCCAAAGCCAAATGCTGGGCTGGGAGCTCCTCAGAAGGCACTAGGGTTGGAGAGTAATGAAAGTCCTGCCTTCCAAAGAGCCCCTATGGGTCTTTTTATAGTCTTCCTTTGACCTGAAACTACTGAAATACCCCTGAGGGGTCTGCCAATAGCCAAATCCCGCTGTCATTCCAAGGGCATTTGGGTAATTTTACCTCGGGATAATATACGTTATAAACTAATCCCCTTTACGAGCGTCGGGCCCTACCACGTGGGCCCACTTGGCGAGAACCCTGGCCGAGAAGGCTCTCGCTGGACCCCCACCCGGGCCAACCTTGGCGAGACCCCTTGCCAGGGAGGTTTGCGCTCTTCACGGTCTTTAAACTATCGCGACCGAAGGCCTACCTGGGGCCTTCTCGCCTCCCCTGGGCGGGAGCCAGCCCTAAGGCGGAAGCTTCCGTGGTCAGGCCCTCTACTTCGGTCGTTCGACGATCTCTCCTGCCGAGAGGTCGACCATCTGCCCTGGTTCCCTCAGCTTTCGCCTGCCCTTGGCGAGAGCTCCTATAGGGCGAGAACTCCACAAGCATGCCTCAGGGTTAACCCGAGGTTAGCCAGAGACTAACCCAATCCTGACTGTTGAAGCCCTTGGGTCCCTCCCAGCGAATATGGGGTTGTACACAATCCCCGCTCTTTTCGAGCTAGCCCTGCGCTCGACAAGACAAGTCCAACCCCCAAAATATTTGCTGGACACGTGCCCGCCTATCGAGGGAATCTTTTGGTGGGTCCCACTGCGGCTATAAATATGCACTGATAGGCGTCCATACGCCCTGCCCTTAAAATACGGTTTTCCAACTGAGCTCTCGCCTCAGGGATTTTCGCGCGAGCTTACCATGCATCCCAAACGTGCTGCCAAACCGCTTCCGCAAGACCTCCAAGACCGGTTAGCCGCTGCCCAAGCGCGGGCCTTGGCCAACTGTGCGGCGGTGGCTCCATGGTTAGCGAAAAAGACTTCAACCGCCGGGCCTTCGGAGCCGAAGAAGAAGGAGAAGAAAAGAGCGAAGGCGGTCCGGCGGGACCTTTCTCGCGAGAACAGGGATCCTCCTTCCCCCACTCCCAATCCTGCGGGAGATCCTTCCCCACAGAAGGTAAGCCTTCCGCCCGTGTCTACCGAGCTGACTGTGCATTAGATTCGATGATTAAAGTATGCTTTCGCAGGAGTCCGCTCCCAATAATGACGCCGAAATTCCGCCCAGCTCTTCGAACCTACCCGCTCATCCCCCAGAGGACCAAACACGGGTCTCGGAGAGGATTCCTCCAGCCGAGACCGGAACGATAGGTACATTTTCCCTTGTCAATATTTCAACCCGACCCTTTCTTTTCTGAACCGTCTTCTCGCAGTGTCAGCTCCCGCCGACCCGGGTCTAACCACCCGGGAAGATGAAGCGAGAACCGTCGAAGTGCCTCCCGTGGTGGCCAATCCTATCCTGCAGTCGGGAGGGGCGGCTTCTGAACCTTCCGCTACTCTCAAGGATGCCGATCGTCCCTTGAGAGAAGACAACTCCCCTCATGCTTCCGGCCAGGCCGGGATCATCGTGCGCGAGCCCTTCCGCCCGGGGCTGGGCAAGCCTCTTCACCTCCTTTATGGAACCAACGGAGGGGCCGGGCCTTCTCGTCCAACTTTGGTTGACGGTTCTCGCCCAGCCGCAGGTATGCGAAAACTTTTCTGGACTGTCGATTGTCACGCCTTGACCAAAATTCTCGTGTGTTTATTCTGCAGATGATCCTGGCTTGCGGTCGGGAGTCAATGAGGAAGGAGAAGAAGAGGAAGAAGAAGACGAGGAAGAAGAGGATGAAGAGTCCCCCCTCCCTTCGTCTGGCGAGATAGAGGAAACCCTGAACAGTGCTGGGAGCGCGAAGGGGAGACGGAGGAAGATCTCGGTCATCCTGGCCAAGCTTGTCCGGCGAGACCGTGCCCATACCGCCGCGGCGAAAGCATTCCGCGAGTCTGTGGAGCAAAGGTTGGAGGCTCTGGAGCGGGATTTCTTCTTGGGCGAGATTGATTGCCCACGCGGGCCTTCCGCCGAGTCTTCGCCGGGGAGGTGCATCTCGCAGATCCGGGATTACGCCAGGCGGATCAACCTTGGGTGCACCACGCTATCGTCTTACTTCAACCCGTTGGCGCCCCCAAGAACTAGGCGGCGAGAACGGGGACGATGGAGCTGGAAGCCCTACTAGCCTTCACGCTCTGAATCTCAATGTATCTCTTTTTTCTTCTTCTTTTTTTCTTTTTCAATGTCTGTAATAAACATTATTACTAATTAAGTTTTACCCAGCTTGCGCTAGCGAGAATCCCGCTTCTACTCATGTCTCTCTTTTCCTTTTCCTTTTTCTTTTTATCGCTCTGCGAGGCTTTTTAATTAAGACACTTACACCAATCTAGGATGCTTGCGCTGATCTAGGAGGTTTGCGTTAACCTAGGAGGCTTGCGCCGGTCTAGGAGGTTTGCGTTAACCTAGGAGGCTTGCGCCGGTCTAGGAGGCTTGCGCCGGTCTAGGAGGCTTGCGCCAATCTAGGAGGCTTGCGCTAATCCAGGTAGTCGCGTCGAAACCCGAAGCGACCGTTGACCGCTGTCATCCCGAGGGGGAGAACCGAGGCGTCGTTAGCCCGGATTCTGACAGCTGTACTCCGCTGTCACTTTCTCTCTCTGCCGGATGAACTCATGATGATTACGATTCACTATAAATAGAGAAGTCTACCAACCGCATTTACTTCTTCGATCCGGAACCCCAGCCTTCCCTCCGTGCTCTCGCGTTCCTGCTTCCGCCCTCTCCAGCTCTCGCTCTTACTCACGAACTAGCCATGCCTGGCGAGAACAAGGGTCGCGCCCATTGTGCGGAAGCCTTCCAGAAACACCTCTTCCCTTCCTGCAAGCTCACCCTCGACGAATACAACATGATCGTCGACCGCTACGTTCCCGCCGGTTTCTCGGCGCGGAACCCGGGGAATCACGATAGGGTGAATACTCCCGGGGCGGGAGAGCTTGCCATCCCCCTCGAGCATTTCGAGGTGGGCTTCCGCCTCCCCCTTTGGCCGGAGGTTCGGCTAGCTCTCCGTTATTATGGGGTGGTTCCCGCCCAGCTAAACCCGAACTCGGTCGCGATACTTATAGCATTCATATGCTATATGCGATCCGAGAGGATCGAGTTTAGCCTGCCGATCTTCCGGAAGCTATTCAACTTCCGTGCCAAGGGGGGGGGGTAGTTTTCTTCTCTGGACAACAGCTCGAGGTTACCGGTCTCGCCAACAAGCACCACCATTGGGGCGAGAAGTTCGTTTACATCAGCGGGGACTTCGGCAACGTCCCGCTTCAGCCCGTCCAGTATGAAGACGCTGCCTACAAGCCGCCCGCTCTGGGATCGCGCGAGAGCGCAATCCTGGAATTCTTCGGGACCAAGGAGTTCGACGTCCCCTATCTTCGGCGGGACGTCGACTCCCTCCCCCTTGTTCACTCGGGCGAAGGTACGGTCTCGCCTCAGATTTCCTTTTTTATCAATGATTTTCTTGCGCTGAAGTGCTAAAGCGTCTTAACTTTACAGGAGAGCGGGAGGTCCCTCTGCGCCAACCCTTCGCTGAAGGCCGGGGTGTTGAGGGTCTGGCGGCGAGAGGCTCCCTTGCGCTCGCGGAAGCTAGCGCCAGCGCCTGCCGAGAAGATCCAGCTCCTTCCATGCCGCCACCGGCCAAGAAGCGAAAGGCCACCCTTCCTCCTCTCCGTGCGCTGAAGAGGCCCAAGCCTTCTGCCGCCGAGAAGGGAAAATCGTTGGCGGTCTCGCCCGTCCAACCTCCTCCCGAGGGCAGGTCCTTTGAAGCAATCCTTCAGATGGCCAGCGAGATGGATGCCGCCGCCAAGAGCCGTGCCGAGGCTTCCGCCAGGAATATATCGGCCGCAAGCGAGGCTGGTGGAGAAGTGGTCGCCGCCGAAACCTCCGCCAGCGTCCCGCCCCCGGAGGTGCCGAGAGGGCACCGGAACTTTGGCTTCGGCGTTAGATACGCCAACTCGGAGGGGAAGCCTCAGATGGAATGGGACCCTGAGTCAAACTCGATCAGGGTTTCGACCCTCCTTCCCAGATGGGCGGAGGGGGAGAATATGACCGGCGAGGCCTTCTCGCTTGGGTATGGTCTCTACAGCCGGGAGGATGCCGGCGTGTTTGACCAGATGTCCACCCGCCTTCTAGCCTTCGACGCCACCCGGGCCCTATTGCGCGCGTTCGAGCTCACGCATATGTGTGCGCGTCGAAGTATCACCATTGACAAGAACTTCACTGATATGCGCAAGGCGAGGGAGGACGCGGTGGCTCGCGCGCACGCCGCGGAAGAAGAACACGCGAGAGCTCAACAGGAGCTCGCGGATGCTAGGCTGGCGCTGTCTCTGCGCCCCGCGACCGAGGTAGGCGAGATCCTTCTGAACCCTTGCCCCCGTTCCCCCGAAGTTACCACTGTGTAATGTGCCTAGACTGAATTCTTTTAATCCTTTTGCAGGATTCTGCCCAAGTCAGGGAGCTTCGCGCAGAGCTAGCCAATGCGCGCTGCGAGAGCGTCCTCCTGAGGGAACAGCTCCGAGCAGAGCTGGCGAAGGTCCCGCCTCCGGAGCTAGATGCGAGGCTGCGGATTCGTTACCTCTCGGAGTATGACGTGGACAAGCTGCTTCAAGCCAACGCTCAGGCGACCGTCAAGCTGACGCTCGAGACGCTGCGAGACGTCGAGCTACTCCGGGAGGACGGCGCGACCATCGACGCTCGCCAACTTCTCCCTTGGCTCTACGACCCAGTTCCCAAACCCCCGGGTGCGCCGGACTCGCCTCTCTCAGACGCCCCGAGGTCTTCTACCGCCGTTGGCGAGACATCCGAAGAGGGCTCTGGCGATGACTCCAGCGAGAGCACCAGTGGGGATTACAGCGCGTCCCCTTAAGGTGTCTTTTATTTTGAATACCCTTTTGTAATGAGCGAGAAGCTCCTCACTTCTGTAATTAACTTTATATAAAGTAATGTTTCATTTTTCACTGTCATTGTGTGTTTTAAATGTATATTACTCTGCCGAACAGCTTCCGCGCGAGCTCCCGCCGAGACCCTTAGTCTCTTTAGGGTGACCTTCCTTAGATATCAGTTAGGCGGGAACCTTGCGCCGTTGATTAAGTCGTCCTGCCCAGGTCCGCCGGGAGCCTCCTTTTGCGAGAACCCCCCCTTCAACCGAGACCTTTACTGGCCGCGACCTTTGAGCCGAGACCCTTACTGGCCGAGGCCTTTGGGGCGAGACCCTTACTGGCCGAGACCTTTAGGGCCTTGCCTTCAGTCTAGGTCAGGGCCCTTCCCTCGTATTTTTCCAACCAATTAAACCCCTACCCCACCGGCGAGCCGTCGGACCTGCTAGCTTATATGGGAGCCTGCGCAGCGGGTCTACCGGGGTTCGAGCCGAGCTCGTTGTAACGTAGTAACTACCAACCAAGAACCAAGGATCAAAAAGTCAAGGACTCCACCTATCCCCCGCAGGCGAGCCTTCAGACCTGCCAGCTTGATGAGAGCCTGCGCAGCGGGTCTACCTGGGGCCGAGCCGAGCTCGGGGTGTTGATGAAGATAACCAAACCTCTCCCCCACAGGCGAGCCTTCGGACCTGCCAGCTAGATGAGAGCCTGCGCAGCGGGTCTACCTGGGGCCGAGCCGAGCTCGGGATGTTGATGAAGATAACCAAACCTCTCCCCTACAGGCGAGCCTTCGGACCTGCCAGCTAGATGAGAGCCTGCGCAGCGGGTCTACCTGGGGCCGAGCCGAGCTCGGGGTGTTGATGAAGATAACCAAACCTCTCCCCCACAGGCGAGCCTTCGGACCTGCCAGCTAGATGAGAGCCTGCGCAGTGGGTCTACCTGGGGCCGAGCCGAGCTCGGGGTGCTGATGAAGATAACCAAACCTCTCCCCCACAGGCGAGCCTTTGGACCTGCCAGCTAGATGAGAGCCTGCGCAGCGGGTCTACCTGGGGCCGAGCCGAGCTCGGGGTGTTGATGAAGATTCCTTCGACCAGACCTATCCTATCACTGAGACGAGGAGTCATAGTCAGTTAAAACAAAAACGTAAAGATAGCTCACTCGGCGATAGTCAACATTCTGAAATAACTTATTGAAAATGCAATAGTTGTTTACAACATTACAATCCTTCTTTCCCTCTTACGGGTAGAAGCGCTTCAGGTCATCACCATTCCAGGTGTGACTCAAGGTCCTTCCCTCCGCATCCTGGAGATAATAGCCTCCGTTAACCAGAGCCTTCTCTACTATGTAAGGCCCTTCCCAGCTAGGGTTGAGCTTACCAACCGCGGCCGACCTTCCCGCAGCGTCGACCTTTTTTAGTACTAGATCCCCCTCGGCGAATTGCTTGACTCTGATGTGCTTATCGAAGTACCGGGCCATTCGCCGTTTTATTTCTTCTTTCCTGATGGCGGCAACATCCCGCAGCTCTTCCACCATATCTAATGAGAGGCGCAACCCTTCCTCATTCTCCATCCTCCAAGCTTCGCTTCCCTCAGCTGCGGCCGCGACCCTTGGGGACCGAACCTCGAACTCCACAGGGAGGACGGCCTCACACCCATGAGAGAGCTTGAAGGGGGTCTCTCCTGTGGCCGTGTTCGGAGTTGTTCGCAAGGCCCACAGGACGGAAGGGAGCTGTTCCACCCAGCTACCCTTCAGGTTTTCCACCTTCTTTTTGAGTAAGTTGACAATGACTTTGTTTGCCGCCTCCACCTGGCCATTGCTCCGTGGATGATGGACGGAGGCGAACCTGAGGTCAATTCCCAATTGGGTGCAGAAACTAATGAATTCTTCGCTGGCAAACTGAGGACCGTTGTCCGTCACTATCGCTTGGGGCAATCCGTGCCTGCAAATGATTTCCCCCCAAACGAAGTTTCTGATGACCTGGGAGGTTACCTTGGCTAACGGCTTGATCTCCAGCCATTTGGAGAAGTAATCAATCATAACTAGGAGGAACCTCCTCTGCCCGCTAGCTGGGGGAAAGGGTCCAACCAGATCCATTCCCCAAATGGCGAAGGGCCATGGCGCCGTGATGCTTCGAAGCCTTTGGGCGGGCAAGAGCTGGAGAGGAGCGTGTACTTGGCACTTCTGACACCTCCTTGCGAATTCAGCTGTATCCTTCCTTAAGGTCCGCCAGAAATATCCCTGCCTTACCACCCTTGCTTCCAATGTCCTTCCCCCTGAATGACTGCCGCATTCTCCAGAATGCACCTCTTTCAGGATCCTCGGGACTTCCTCCTCGGTTACGCATCTCGCGAGGAGCCCTGACAGCATCTTCCGATGCAAGCTCCCCTCCAGCATCAGGTAATGAGCCGCCTTGCGCCTAAAGCTCTTTGCATCCTTAACTTCTTCCGATAGTTCTCCCGTGGTCAGGAAAGTCACCAACGGATCCACCCATGAGGACCGCCGATTCACTTCCATCAACTCCCCCTCTTCAATGGCTGGTCGGAACAGTTCGGTTAGGGTACCTCCTCCCCGAGGCCCGAACTTCGCTAATCGATCAGCTGCCGCGCTTTCCTCCCTGGGGACATGTTGAATAGAGAATGAACGAAGACCCCCAATGAGGGCTCTTACCTTAGATAGATACCTCGCGAGAGTCGGCTCCCGGGCCTCAAACTCGCCTCGGATCTGTGATGCTACCACCATCGAGTCGATGAAGGCCTCCACATCCTGGATTTCCAGCTCCTTTGCCAGGCGAAGGCCAGCGATCACAGCCTCATACTCTGCTTGGTTGTTGGTTACAGGGAAGTGGAAAGTCACTGCTTGCTCTATGGTAACTCCCTGAGGGCTTACCAACACCACACCTCCTCCCAGGGAGTGCCTTCCTGAGGCCCCGTCGACCACCATCTTCCACGCTTCTTGCGGCCTTGGCTCTTCAGTCTCGGCCTCGGTAACATAGTCTGCCAGAAAATCCGCTACGGCCTGGGCTTTGATGGAGAGCCTCGGGACGAAAGAGATGTCAAACTCGCTTAGCTCGATGGACCACTTCGCCAACCTTCCTGAATGTTCCACCCCCTCCAAGACCTTGCGAAGGGGATGGTCTGTTACCACCCTAATCGAGTGTGCTTGAAAGTAAGGGCGAAGCTTCCTAGCTGAGATGACCAAAGCATACGCTAGCTTCTCCAGGATGGGGTATCGGATCTCCGCCTTTTTTAAGATTCGGCTTACATAATAGACGGGTAATTGCTTCTTCCCCTCTTCTCTAACCAAGACGGAGCTCACTGCCTCTCCTCCTACTCCGAGATACAAAGCTAGGTCCTCCCCCTCCTTCGGGCTTTGAAGTAACGGAGCTTGGGAGAGTTGCCTCTTCAGCCCCTGAAAAGCCTCTTCATACTCGGCCGTCCATTCGAATGCTTGGTTGCCACGAAGTACCTTGAAGAAAGAGGAACATCTATCCCCTGACCGAGAGAGGAACCTGCTCAGCCCGACCAACTTCCCGGTCAAGCGCTGGACCTCCTTGGCACTGCGAGGCGATTCCAGGTCTAGGATAGCCTGAACCTTATCGGGGTTAGGCTCTACCCCCGCGGGAGTCAAGAGGTGTCCGAGGAATTTCCCGCGACTAGCCCCGAAGACACACTTCAAGGGGTTCAACCTCATCTTGAACCTTCGCAGGGTGGCAAATGTCTCCTCCAAGTCTCGCAGGTGGGAATCAACACACTTGCTCTTGACCATGAGGTCATCCACATAGACCTCCAGGTTCATTCCCCTATAATCTCGAAAGATTCGATCCATCATACGTTGGTATGTCGCCCCTGCGTTCTTCAATCCGAAGGGCATCATCTTATAGCTGAAGCATCCCTCCCTCGTGATGAAGGAAACATCCTTGACATCAGGAGGGTGCATCCGGATCTGGTGATAACCTGAAAATGCATCTAAAAAACTCATAAGAGAAAAACCAACGGCTGAGTCAACCAGCGCGTCGATTCGAGGCAAGGGGTAGCAATCCTTGGGACATGATTTATTTAATAACGAAAAATCAACACACATGCGCCATTTTCCTCCTCCCTTCTTCACCATTACCACATTGGAGATCCAGCCTGGGTACTGGATCTCTGAGATGAAGCCTGCGTCCAGGAGCTTTTGGACCTCCTCTCGGATGGGGGCTTCTAGCTTGGTGGCGATGGCCCTCATCTTCTGGCGTATGGGGCGGGCTCTGGGATCCAGGTTCAAGCGATGACAGGCCACGTCCGCGTCGATGCCCGGCATGTCTGCCGCGCTCCAAGCGAAGATGTCGACGTTGCTTTGGATGCAGGCTCGCATCCGCTCCTGATCCTCGAGGCTCAAGCCCCCGCTGATCCGAATCCTTTGCGCCTCCCCCACTCTTGTAAGCACCTCCATCTCCACCACTTCTTCGGCCGGCTCCAGCCCCGACCGCTCCCAACTTACCCTTGCCTCCTCCTGTTCGAACTCGAGCTCCTCTCCCCCAACCTCGTCGACTTCCATCGCCTTCTCCAGACTCTCCTCCTGCCTCTGCTCTTCTTCATCCATCACTCCTCTCGCCTCTTCTAGGCTGATCTCCTCCACCTCTGCCAACTCCTCAACAATCTCCATCGCCTCTCCCAGGCTTACCTCCCCTTTCTCAACCCCTTCCTGCTCAGCCATCTCCTTCTCCAACTCCTCTGCCTCCGCCATCCACGACACGGTATTAACCGCCGTCACATAGCATTGCCTTGCCATCTTCGGATCCCCCCTGATCCTAACCTGCACCCCTCCATTGTTGAACTTGAGGCATTGGTGGTACGAGGAGGGTACACAGCGAAAGGCGCTGATGAGGGGGCGCCCAAAGATGGCATTGTAACTACTCGGGGCGTCCACGATTACGAACCGACAGTTCCGTGAGACGCCCCCAAGCCTCACATGCAGGCCCACTCCTCCTTCCACCTCTTTCCTTTCGCCGGAGAAGCCAAAAAGCGGTCCATCAGAAGCCAGGACCCTTTTTCCTTCCACCCTCATCTCATCGAAAGCCTTCTTGAAGATCACATTCACCGAGCTCCCATTATCCACCAGTATCCGGGAGACGGTGTAGTTCTCCACCGCTGTCTGGATCACAAGCGCATCGCAGAACGGATCCTCGTAGTCTGGCATATCCGCGGATGAGAAAGTGATCTTCTCCTCTGGGGGGGAGCCTGGGAGGTCGAGGCAACCCCTCGGCGGAACATGGTTTGAAGGCTCCCCTTGCGGGTTGCCTCGATCCCTACTCCCCCGTGGATCACTCCGATCCCTCCTCGGGTCCCCACGTCAATCCTGTCTTCACATCTGTCTTCCACCTCTTCCCGCTGAACTTCAACGATCCTTACAGGCGGATCCTGCCTTCCGGCCCCTCTGGCCCCTCTAATCTCCAGAAACTCTGGGCATGTGGTCGTTGCGTGACCTTCCTCTTGATGGAAGTCACAATAAGGTAACCCCACTCTGCCCCCTCTTCCTTCTCCTCCTCCCCTTCTTCCGGCTCCCCGAAATCTTCTTCCTCTTCCCCTTCCCACCTCCATAGCCTCCTGCGGCGGTGGGAAATGACCCCTTGGTCCTTGTCGCCATCCTCCCTGCTCCAGCCTTCTGGGCTCCCGGAAGTTATCTCTTCCCTGATGTCCTCCCTGGCCCTGGGGGCGACCCTCCTGAGGCCTCCAACCCAGTCGGTTGTTTGGCTCCCTGGCCCCCCCATGCTGTTGCCCCTGCCCTCGGGGCTCTTCTCTTCTCCTATCTTCCCTCGGCTCCCTCTGCTCTCTCTGCTTTCCCACCACCGGCTCCTTCACGTCGTCCTCGGCCAACCTGGCCAGCTTCCTCGCGAACGCGGGGTTTGCCCTCTCGAAGTCTATCTCCTTTGCTGCCCTCTCCATGAGCTCCTCAAAAGAGAGAGGGGGCACTCTCTTCAACTCCATGCTGAAAAACCCTGGTCTCAGCCCCAGGGTGAAGGCGAGCATCAACGCGTACCCCGGGACCTCCTGGACCAGGAGAATCTCCTCTTGGAACCGGTCAACATAATGACCCAGCGTCTCCTCCGGCCCTTGCCTCACTACAAACAGGCATTCAGCCTCCTTCTTCCGCTTCTTTGAAGTCGAGAACCTCAGCAAGAAACCTCTGCGCAGATCTTCGAAACTGTAGATGGAACTCGCCGGCAACTGGTGGAACCAGTCCCTGGCCTTCTCTTTCAGAGTGATGGCAAAAAGCCTACACTTGAAGGCATCCGACATTTGCCTGATGGACACCACGTCCTCGAACCATTGCACGTGCTGAACCGGGTCATCCTTCCCGGTGTAGTAGGTCATGTCCGGCTCCCGGAACCCCTCCGGCACTGGAGCCGAGACAATGAGCTCGCTAAAGGGGGTCTCGCCTCCCGCCTGGCGAGAAGGCCCGTCTCGCGACCTCGGTTGGCTGGACCGGTCCGCGAGACCATGCCCAGGGAAGAGTTCCCGCACCGTCGCCTCCTTCTCGCCCAGATCCGCCGGAAGCTCCTTCTCAAGACGTTGGCCTGGGAAAAGCTCCCGCGCGGCTACGTCCCTCTCGCCTGCCTCCACCGGGACCTCCTTCCCGGGGCGCTGCCCTGGAGCGTTCTCGCCTAGCAGCGGAACCACCTCCACCGGAACCTGCGGCGTCTCCCACTCATTCCTTGCCGAGAAGGCCAAGTTGATCGTCTGCATGACTTCCTGCCTGAAGTCCTCAAACATTTTCTTCGTCGCCTCGTCCACCCGGGTGGGGGATCCTGCGCCTGATCCTTCACCTTCGCCTCCTTCCATGGGACTTAACTCGAGATTTTCTTACACCGACTGCTTCCACGCTCACCGCACCAGAACTGTTGAGGCCAAAATTGACCCCAACGAATGTTCACAAACCAGAGTGCAGCCGATGCCTACTTCTCTCTTATCTCGACCCTTGACTGGCTGCTAAGGTCAAAAGACTGACCCAAAGCCTCAGCTGGGAGGTCCCACCACACACCCGAAAGATCTCTGAGAGCTCCCCCTCCAAAGCCAAATGCTGGGCTGGGAGCTCCTCAGAAGGCACTAGGGTTGGAGAGTAATGAAAGTCCTGCCTTCCAAAGAGCCCCTATGGGTCTTTTTATAGTCTTCCTTTGACCTGAAACTACTGAAATACCCCTGAGGGGTCTGCCAATAGCCAAATCCCGCTGTCATTCCAAGGGCATTTGGGTAATTTTACCTCGGTATAATATACGTTATAAACTAATCCCCTTTACGAGCGTCGGGCCCTACCACGTGGGCCCACTTGGCGAGAACCCTGGCCGAGAAGGCTCTCGCTGGACCCCCACCCGGGCCAACCTTGGCGAGACCCCTTGCCAGGGAGGTTCGCGCTCTTCACGGTCTTTAAACTATCGCGACCGAAGGCCTACCTGGGGCCTTCTCGCCTCCCCTGGGCGGGAGCCAGCCCTAAGGCGGAAGCTTCCGTGGTCAGGCCCTCTGCTTCGGTCGTTCGACGATCTCTCCTGCCGAGAGGTCGACCATCTGCCCTGGTTCCCTCAGCTTTCGCCTGCCCTTGGCGAGAGCTCCTATAGGGCGAGAACTCCACAAGCATGCCTCAGGGTTAACCCGAGGTTAGCCAGAGACTAACCCAATCCTGACTGTTGAAGCCCTTGGGTCCCTCCCAGCGAATATGGGGTTGTACAAATACCACCGCTCCTAGCTCCAAATCATGCACCGGGTAATTGATTTCATGCTTCTTCAATTGTCTTGAAGCATAAGCAATTACGTGCTCATGCTGCATCAACACCGCTCCCAACCCCTGATAAGACGCGTCCGTGTAAACTTAGAATCCTTCCTTCCCAGACGGAAGGACAAGGATGGGGGCAGAGGTAAGTCTATCCTTCAATTCCTGGAATGCCACTTCACACTGGGGTGTCCACTCAAATGGCACTCCTTTCTTTATCAAGGAAGTAAGCGGAAGAGCAATCTTGGAGAATCCTTTTACGAACTTGCGGTAGTATCCGGCAAGTCCAAGAAAACTCCTCACATCGGCCGCCGACTTCAAAGGTGACCACTCCTTCACGGCACGCACCTTGGCCGGATCCACAGCTAGTCCAGCCCCACTGATTACGTGACCCAAGAAATCCACCTCCCTAAGCCATAATTCACACTTGTTAAACTTGGCGAACAGGGCATGCTCTTTTAGCTTCTCCAAAACTAAGGCCAAATGTCTGGCATGTTCTTCCTCCGTCTTCAAGTAGACTAGGATGTAGTCAATGAACACAATGACGAAGACATCTAAGTAGAGCTCAAACACTTTATTCATCAAGCTCATGAAAGTTGATGGGGCATTGGTGAGCCCAAACGGCATCACTGTGAACTCATATAAGCCGTACCTTGAGCTGAAAACCGTTTTCTATATATCATCCTCCTATATTCTCAATTGGTAGTACCCTGAGCGCAAATCTAGCTTGGAGAACCAATGCGCTCCCACCAGTTGGTCGAACAACTCATCGATCTGAGGTAACGGGTAGGTGTTCCGTACTGTCAGTCGGTTGAGTTCCCGATAGTCTATACATAAACGCTGGGTTCCATCTTTCTTCTTGACGAATAGAACAGGGGCTCCCCAAGGTGACGAGCTGGGGTGAACAAACCATGATTCTACCAGCTCCTGCAGTTGAACTCTAAACTCCGCGAGTTCTTTTGGGGCCATCCGATAAGGGGTCCTGGAAACAGGCTTAGCTCCTGGTATAAGCTTAATCTGAAAATCCACTTCCTTATGCGGGGGTAACCCTGGCAATTTCTCAGGAAATACCTCAGGGAAATCTCGTGCTACCCGCACATCCTTCACATCTACCTTCATCTCTTTTAGTTCGAAACGTATCATGTAGACTTCATCCCCTCTCATATGAGCTTTCAAGGTCTGGATTGAGGATAACAATATTCGTGGTGCGAAATTTATACCTTGGAAGACTACATAAGTATCCCCATGTCTCAAATAGATACGCTTCTCCGCACAGTCGATTCTTGCATGGTGCCAATCCAGCCACGTCATACACAGGATGAGGTCGAATTCTGGTATTCTCAAAATTGTGGCAGGGGTATCAAAGGTTTTTCCCCCAATGGTTATCTCTAACTCACACTTCGCGGTTGTCGTCATCTCCGATCTGTCTGGGAGCCGTACTCTTCGGGCAATACCGGTGAAATATTGCACTCCGGGTATATTCTTGATGAACTCTTCGGACATGAAAGAATGTGAGGCGCCGGTGTCAAATAACGTATAAGCCGGTTTCCCGCCGACCATCACGGTGCCTAAGTGTCATTTAATAATACTCAAGCTAGACGTCTAGTATATCTTAAGCCATTAGTGACCCAGTCCAAGGAACCATCCAGCGTGAATACCGAAATCCGGTTCGGTCCGTCTGTACAAGCCGGCAAATCTGCTTGGGCGAAGAAAACGCACAAGTCAAATTCGGCGGGAATCATCTGTCATTCTCGACGATCGGCGAGAATCGTCAGGCATTCTCGACGAATTCGTCGGGTATCAACAATGATACCCGGCGATTTTCCCTTAGCCTAACTTATCGGAAATCTGGCGTTGAGTGTGTTGAGTATTCTCATCGATTCTCTACGATCGGCGAGAATCACCGGGCATTCTCGACGATTTTCCCTTGGGCCATACTTATCGGAAATCTGGCATTTAGTGTGTTGAGTATTCTCATCGATACTCGGCGATCGGCGAGAATCACAGGCATTATCGACGATTTTCCCTTGGGCCATACTTATCGGAAATCTGGCGTTGAGAGCGTTGAGTATTCTCATCGATACTCGACGATCGGCGAGAATCACCAGGCATTCTCGACGATTTTCCCTTGGGCCATTCTTATAGGAAATCTTGCGTTGAGTATTCTCATCGATACTCGACGATCGGCGAGAATCACCAGGCATTCTCGACGATTTTCCCTTGGGCCATTCTTATCGGAAATCTGGCGTTGAGTATTCTCATCGATACTCGACGATCAGCAAGAATCACCAGGCATTCTCGACGATTTTCCCTTGGGCCATTCTTATCGGAAATCTGGCGTTGAGAGCGTTGAGTATTCTCATCGATACTCGACGATCAGAGAGAATCACCAAGCATTCTCGACGATTTTCCCTTAGGCCATTCCCTTTCGATCCGTTTGATATCACTCAACCATACTCTCCATCCAACGCACTTGACACCTTTTGCCAGTGCGCCCCGAGCCCGAGTCAAGTCTCTTGACTCAAAACTCGTGCGAGGGGCCTAGAGCGAATTGGGACGTTACAGTAGTAGTGAGGAATTGTCTATCGAATGTGTGATAAATGAAGTAGAGACGGTGGCCGTATGCGATTCTTGATCGACATGCAACATTCTTGCCCTACGAGATGTTACGAAGCTGAATTTGAATGTCGAGAATAATAACCAGAATTCGCTTGTGTTGGCTGATGGATCAGTTGTTAAAACTGAAGGCGAAATCAAAGATGTTAAGGTAAAACTTAACGGGGCTGTTGTGGTCACCGACTTTCAGGTATTAGGATCGGAGGAAAACACCTCCAAACCAATTTTGGGGGTTCCATTTCTGAAAGCTAGTGAGGCGACGTTGTGCTTTAATACTTCCGGGATTACCTTAACATCTACGGATGAATTACGATCTCCGCAATCTCTTCCTGTTCTAGCCCCTTGTAAATCAAAAAATCTAAGCACGGTTAATGTTTTGTTATCTAACGATTTATCTAGTGATGATAAGGTGGATGAGTTGCTTAGCGAGCACTATGTGACAACGATAGGGAAGGAACTGTTGAACCTTGTTATAGATAAATCAAGTGCGGAGATACCAGGCGCGGAAGGAGATGACGATAAGAAAGACGTTGGATCATGCGCGGCTAGTGAGAGCGTGCAGGAGATTACTTTTAGAAAAGTCATTGAACCAAACAAATCTTGGAAAACTATTAAAAAGGTATCATGGGCCGATCTGCCACCCTCTATGGGTGAAGAAAGGATGCTCCCGGCTATGGTTGATGATCTGAACACTAAAACTTCAGGCGTGAAATTTCCACCCTGGCGCTCTCCTACGGTGGAATTGTGAAGAAGAGAGTTACTCTTGCGCAAGGCGCAGCGTTTTGCCCTCCAACGCGGGAAGGAGGAGAGTAGGGGTACAGAAGACAAGTCTTCTTTGGGCCCTAAAGCCTTCCTCTCCTCCTAATCTCACATGTCGTGTGAGATTTACCACAAATCAGCGTTTAGCTGAAATGTGGCATATCTCCGGGGTCGTCTCCTTTGCCTTGCTTCTTTTATTTCTATTTGTGTAAAATGTTGTTTGGATTTTGAAATTAATTGCTTAGGTTGCTTTTGTACCTGAACAATGATATATAACTGCTAATACAGGTATTTGGTCCACTTTAAGGACGGTAAAGAAAAGGGCTTATGGGAGACAACCCAATTTTGCTGCCTCTATATTGTGTATAAGGCTATTGCCTTACCTTGCTTGCGTTTCTTTCTATTTTCTCTGTTTTCTTGTGTTGCATATTTTCTTGCATGGTTGGAGATTGTTTATACTTGCAGGTAATGATTTCTTGTGTCGTAGGCTGGTTGATCGAGTTTGAACGCCTAACTTCTGGTATGCTCATCTCTGAGCATTGGGTAACCTCTTCCCTCACCTCGTAGATTACATTTTCATCATCATCATTGTTTTGTTAGATTAAGTCTGGGGGAGAGCCTGTAGTTGTTACCCGTTACACTCGCACTTGATTTGCTTGCCAGTAGTTGTTATTTTTGAATTACGTAGTCATTGCTTTGCGCACCCATGTACCCACTTGAGCGCGTTCTTAACTTTTTGTGTGCTGCGAGTCAAGCTAGCTTCTTTCGTTAGATATGGGAAGATTACCGTGCTAACTTAGGATTATTTGGCGGAATAAAATGTTGGCCTTGCTGTGTTCCTAGTCAAGTGCTCCCGTCTCTTATAGAAAATATAGTAAGATAAATTTTTCTGCATACTGCTAGTTTATATTTTTCTAGCTGCGTAAATTCTTTTTATACTACTCAGGAAATTTTTGATGAATACAGTGTGAATCCGACGGTAGGTTAGGGATGTGTTTAGACGGTCGTTAGATTTATATTGCTCGAGTCGAGAGAAGGGATAGTCTCTCTCATTGGCTAAGAACTTGCCCCAGGCTACTCTCGAAGCATAGGTACATGGTTAGCTATGCGCGAGCATGATGTAGGCCATCTTTTTGGCCAGGTTGAGCTTTGTACCATTCCTAACATCATATCTTCGCTAGCCTCGTTGTGCCTACCCTTTCCTTTGATTCAGCTCCACTATGATTTCACCAAATCCTCATAGCCTATCCTAGTCGCACGCCCAAGTCGAGCTTTAGTATTTCCTATTTTTATGTTGGGTTGTGATGTGGTGTTGTTATTTGTGAAAATGTGGAAGTGCGCCCAAGTCTATATTTGCTGATATTGTGAAAATAAAAATGAAAAAGAAAAAAATATTTGTAAGGAAGAAAAAAAAGAAGAAGAAAAAGTTTGATTGAAAATCTTTTTGAAAATGTGATTGTATGTGGAGTAGGTGGTGCGCACACCCATATGTTAAAAGTTAAGTCTGGGGGTGTGGCGTACTCGTTCATTTGGCAGATAGCAGATTGGATCCTTGTTATGCTAGCTCATTTGGGTTTTTGTGCTTAGCCTCCCTTTTTATCCTTCTTTACCTCACTGAAACCCAAGCCCCAACTTTTCCTAAAAGTCCTACTAACTTGCGCTTAAGTCGAACTAGTATCGTGGAGAAAGTGCAGAAGGGCAAGCTTATGGCCACCGATATTGGTGGATTCCTTTGGGGGTTTTCTTGAATCCCGATCTTTGGCAATACTCATCTTAGCGGCTAGTTTATTTTCTCCCTACGAGTGACTGAAGGATTCACCGTGATTCTCTTTTTGAGTAGTTATACAATTTATTTTTGCGCAGGCTGAAAATTATAAATTAGTTTGTATGCTTAGAAATTTTCTTTACTCAATTTTTACGCCTGTGCGCATGCGACTTCGCATGGTACTTAGGATCATAATTGCTAAGTTAGCTAGTACTTTTTCTGGTTTGCGAGGATCTTCTTTGCTCGGGACGCACAAATGGTTAAGTCTGGGGGTGTGATGAGTCTCGTTTATATAGGGTTTTGCGGGCTCATCTGGGCTGGTTTTCATGCATTTGCACTTCATTTATTAGATGTTTTCGTTGTTTATCTCATCCTTTTTGCCATTCATGCTTTATGTGCTTTTCCTGCCCTTGCATGCGCATTTGCACACTTGTTGGTTGGGGGTAAGCATGTGGTGCTCCCCAGGGCTTGTTCCATTAGTTTTCTCTTAATTTCTGTATTGTTGGAGGGTCCTCCGTTTCCTTATTTTTCCTTGCTTGCAGGTGGTCAGTTTCCCCTTTTCTGAATTCTGATTTGAGGAAAATGCATGGTCATTCGTTTCCTTAGCGTACGGTTAGTTTTAGTCGTGCGTTTTCCTCCGGTCATTCTGGTGAAATGACCAGCTCGTGCGAATCCTTCACGCACGGTTTCACCCAAACCGTGCGCGAAAGAAACACACGGTTTCCTGTAGCATTCTTGATTTTGCATGTCATTCTTCGTTCTTTGGTTAATGTGCGTTTTCCTTCACGCATGGGCAGAAGTGCCCGTGCGCGAGTAAAACGCATGATTCCACTATTTTTGCCTACATTTCTTCATTCTGTGGTTACCCGTGCGAATTGCTTCACGACGGGCGGATCGCCCGTACGTGAAGGAAACGCACGTGTCAACGCTTCTTCTTCGCAGCGCATGTTTTATTATAATATCGCACGGTTCACGCACGGTCGTGCATCGAACCGTGCGAGACCAATTTTCTGATAAATTTCTATTTAAGTTGCAGCTTTTGCCATTTTCCGAGGGGAGACCAGCCAGCCCGCCTTTTTGGCTCTCTTGAGCGGTAAAATCACTATCCAACCCCCTTTCTCTCTCTCTTCCTTGGAGGGAAGATCCGGCCACGCATTCCACTCCATAGAGCTTGCAAAAGCTTCATCCTCCACCGCCATTAATATTGCTATGTTTGAAGCTCCGGTTTAAGCTACTCGTTGCAGCCCACCAAGTTCCATTTCGCCTCAGCAACCTCAGCAATACGATGACGGGTTCGATGGAGGAAGTGAAAACTCCTCTTGGATCCTGGACTCCTTCCTAAGACCGAGCACGGACAAGGGTTGACACCCCTAATTTCCGGCCGAGAATCTTGGAAAGCTTCTTTATCTTGGTTGTAATCTCTCATCCCTCCTCTTTTATTTACTCATTGCTAAACTCTTGTGGAATATTGTGGTGTGATATGCATTTGTGGTTCTAGAATGCTTTATTCTTTTGCTTAGGTGTTTTGTGAACTTGTTATGCTTTGTTAAGCTCATTATTCTTGCTAGAGTAGGTGTTTTGGCCATTCTAGCATTTTCTAGAAGTGTGCGTTGTGAAGAGGTGTTTTCGACCCTTACAAGTTCTCACACTCTGCTATCACTCTCCGGAGTGATTCACCCGAGAAAAGCAGTGAAGGCGACCCGCAGTAATTATAGGTTGTTTAATTTAGGAAACCCCAATCAAAACCCCCCTTGCTTACTTTGCACTTACACTCATTTCTCCAAAGTACTAAAACCCTTGCTCCCTAATTGCGCTTCACGAGAAATCGATAGTCGGGGAAGCTACTCCCCATTATTATTACTTGACAGCGATCAGTACACTTGTCGCACGTCCATCAGTAACCCTACTTTTGTCTTAATAAAATATGTTAGTATTCCCTCCTTATGTTGTCATGGAATGCATGTGGGTGCCACAATTTTATTCTCTTTTTTCCCTTTGTTTTTCCTTGTTTTTCTATGGGTGTGTGTTTGTGTATAAGAGTAATTTTATGCCTTTATGTTTTCAAGTTATTTTCTTACTTAGCTTTTTTCTAATTTTTCTATTAGTTTAGTGTTGTTATGATAGCTTTTCTCATCATTTCCCTTAGCTTAGTTGCTTTTTAAATTGCTTTGTATTCATTCTTATGGGTTTTTAAAAAAGTTTTAAAGTGTTTTTGTTTTTGATTTACTTAGCTTTTCTTTTAGGTTGTAAAACTCTTTGTTCCTAAAACCTTCTTTTCCACTTTTTAAGCATATTTATAAAGTTATAAGAATGAATTAGTTGTTATTTAGATTTTTGAAACACTTTGATTTTTTCTTTTATTTTGAAAAACTTTTCCTTCTTTAATTTTTATTTCTCCTTTTTATGCATTTTTAGCAACTTCCAATGGTAGAAATTTAATCGTTTTAATTTTTCGATCACTTTGTTTTTCTCCTTTTTGTTGTGTGTGTGAGTGGAAGAGTTATATTTTTATTATTTTCCTTTTTATGTAGAGTGTGTGTATGTATATGAGATTGCTTTTATAGCTTTCATTTCCCGCCTACTCGTTTGAGTAGAACTTGCCCTTAAATGATTTCAATTTTCGCCTACTTGTTTGAGTAGGACTTGCAATTTACCGCTTTCATTTCCCGCCTACTCGTTTGAGGAGGACTTGCAATTTTCCCGCCTACTTGTTTGAGTAGGACTTGCAATTTCAATTATGTATTTTTCTTTTGTAAACTTAGCATTTTACTTTATTATGGCTTTGATGAGTGTGTGCGTTCTCTGTTTAGCTAGCTTTTCCTTTTTTCTAACGTTGTGTTATTTTTATGTCTTTTTTATAACCCTTCAGTGCTTAGTTTTGAACTCACTCCTCACCAAACTCATAAGCCATCTACATCCCGATGAGTGGCTAATCGCTCTTATCCCTCGATATCGAAGAGCATTGGGACATAAAAATCTTTTTAAATAATTGAAGGTCCTCCTTTTCTATTTAATTAAAGCACATAAGGTCTACCCCGAGTATATGATGTAACGCACCGAAACTCAAAAGAGTGACGGATGGCATTTTGAGCCAAATCTGGGTTTTGGTAGAGGTGACACTGCCTGGGACACGGGCGTGTCCTAGGGCGTGTCGTGCTCGGGTTCGGCATTAGTCGCATGGTCGACGATTTTGGAGTCAATGATCGTCGGGGGGGGTGAACACGGCCTGGGACACGGGCGTGTCCCAGGGCGTGTCAGTCACTCAAAGCATTGCACTCAATGATCGTTGAGTGAGGGATGCACGGCCTGAGTCCAGGCGTGTTCGGGTCCGACACGGGCGTGTGAAATTCGGCACGGGCGTGTCGAATACCTGTATCCTCCTCGAGTCTTTTGGCGTGTTGTGCTAAGACAGCTACATGACCTAGGACACGGGCATGTCCCAGGGCATGTCAATCACACGGCATGTGACACGGGCGTGTCATATGGTCGTGTCCTGCTCTGGTTGATTTGGACCTGTATTGTTGGAGGGACACGCCCAGCTACACGGGCGTGAACTGGGTGACACGGGCGCGTTAAGCCTAACACGGGAATGTCGAGTGCTCATGTTCTTTTCGGGACGTGACGGTTTTGACGGAGAATGGGTGATACGGCCTTGTACACGTGCATGTCGCAACCCGTGTTCGGCCCATGTTTTGGAATTTCGGGCTGAATCACAGCCGTTTGTTTCCTTGTTTTGGGATCTGATGGTTCAGGCTCTTCCCACCTTAGGGTTAAGGCCGGTTCATGGGTGTAAAGTCCTCATAATCTTGAATTCACTCTCTTTCTAAGATCTAGAGAGAGGAGAGAGTAAGGAGGAAGAAGGAAGGCTAGATCCGGTCACCGACGGAGTTTTGGAGCTCCAAATTGCGATCCGACTTCGGATCTGTGGAGGCAAGGAGATTGCGGTGATTTTCATCCGCATAGATTTCCATGGCGCCAAGGAAAAATGCAAGGGTAACGATTCTAAACCTAGGACATGTGAAGTCCTCTTTTCCTTTGCATAGGAAGCCCTCTCTCGCGTGTATGCGGTGAGTTTGTGGCGTTCCTTGGAGTAGATATGTGAAGTCCCCCTTGTGTAGAGTCCGTATTTGAGAACGAACATAGGCATGATGTATGAAGACTACCCGGACAAGTCTGTCTCGATCAATGATGTTGCATTGCATATATGGCCAGAGAAGACTCCGTGCGATTGTTTGTTTTTTGGGTTTTCTACGGGGTAGATTACAACAGGGAGACTTGAGGACTAACTCCAAGATGCACCTGGAAAACTAGGCAGATGTGTGATTTTGCCAACATGGTGGACGGGGAGCCAACTTGAACATAACCGGGTTATGTGAATTGTGTGATGGAAACGGGACTCGGGGAGTCTTGACCCATGCATATGGCTTAAATTGACGTTGCGGTGTGAGCAACGGGTCAAGCGGAACCTTACCTGTTCTATGTCGTTCGGTGGGACCGTTGGCATAGATGAGTGTATCTGACGGTCTATGGCTTAAATTGACGTGACCTGAGCCAGGAAGACAAAATGCTCATAAGGTTAGCCGTCCAAGGGACGGTGGTGAGACAGAAATGTCTATGGCTTAAATTGACGTGACGTTGGCCGGTTCGCCGTGATTGTGCCCTGAGTGCACGGGGTGTGTGGTCGTGCGTGCCTGCGTCTGTGATGAAGTGTGTTTACACTATACTGCTTGGTTATGCTAACAAAGTGCAGGGAAGGAGCATCGTCGCCCCGAGTTTGGGGGCGGGGTCGTTATAATTTGGTCAGCATAGCTGACTGTTGCTTTTGTTTGCCACTGTGTGGTTGATTATTGCTTGTAGGTGCTGTGGAGCCGAGCGGTAAATAGCGGGCTAAAGCCCAAGTTGCTGAGCCGGCCCTTGAAGGCCTAATTTTGAGTGTTTTTCTTATATTCTCATGTATGACCGGCCTGCATGCCGAGGTTTGGAAGACACTTATATTTGAGCATACTATTGTAAGACCATAAGGCCAGTACTCATGTATTGTACATTTATGTTGGTTTGAGTAGTGGACATTCATGCTTTGCTAAGTTCTTTATTCTTTGTAACTTAATAAACTGCTTCCGCTAGATACTCTGTGTAGGACGTTGTGATTGGTTGATTGGTTTCAATGAGTAACCCACCGGTCTGTCCGTGGTATATGGCGTCGGGCCCCGGTCGGACCTACTGCTATATGTTATATGAAGGATATCGGTGTTAGAATTTGGTATCAGACTACCGGATTCGGTCAGGCTTAAATGAATTCGTGGGCAAATTCCATTTAAGGTTTGGTGAGCACACGTGTGTGCGTCATCGTTATAACATGAAAAGAACCCATGAATGTCCACTTAAGAATGAAAATACACATGTTTGGGGAACTTGCGTATTCCCATAATTATTTTTTGCAATGTTGTGTGGTCACTTATCGGTGTTTTACATGATAATAGGTGACCAGGAGTGGTGCTGGGCCGTCGGAACAGCCAGTTTCTGAGGCAAGCAACGCACCAAACGATGCGCCTGCAACACCCCCTTCAGCCGAGACCATTCGATTGGTAGCGGAGGCTGTGTTTGCGATGATCAACGCGCATCCTGTGAGACAGGTGCAGCAGCCCGCTCCTGCTGTGGAGCAAGCACCACTCTAAGAGGCAGAGCTAAGGAGGGTGGATCAGGTGGTCTTGGAGCCAGTGTTGCCAAGGAGAGCATCAGAGAAGCAACTGAAGCACGTGTTGGGCTTCAATCCTCCTGTGTTCTCGGGGACGGGAACCCCAACTTAAGCGGAGTATTGGCTCTCTAGAGTTAATAGAGTGCTGACAGCGACTGAGACTGAGGAGTGGTAGAAGACCACTATTGCGACGTTCTTGCTGGACGGCGACGCAAGGCTATGGTGGGAAGGCTTAGAGCTATACAATCTGAGGGGCAGGCAACTGGCTGATGTCTCAATGGAGGAGTTTTCAAGGTTGTTCTTGCCTCGATACCTCCCCTCAGCCCAGAGGATTGCTTTGGAGAAGTACTTCCAGAAGTTGGTTCAAGGAGACAGTACCGTGGACGAGTATCTCCACGAGTTTACTCGTTTAGGCCGGTACGCAAGCGCTACTTTTGCTGATGAGGAGCGCAAGATGAACCGATTCTATGATGGTTTGAGAGATGACCTAAGATTGCTACTTTTGGGGCCTATGGCGCAGGGTTTCATGACCTTGGTCAACTCGGCCCAGTCCTTGGAAAAGGACATGAAGAATGTTCAGGCGAAGAAGGACTCCAGTGGAAGGAAATCGGAGTTTAAAGTGCCGACTACTTCGAAGTCTGGATATCACAGATTCCACAAGAAGGCTAGGATGTCGGGTCCAGCCCCTTCTACCGGTGCCTCGGGGGAAACCAACCGAACCCCGGGCGCTTATTTCACTTGTGGAAAGACGGGGCATTTTGCCCATGATTATTGGAGCGGACGTCCGAAGTCCGAGAGAAAGCCAGGAGCAACTTATGAAGAAAAGTGCAAGGCAGTGGAGTCAACCGCATCCCACTATACTCTGACTCAACAGAGAGTTTATAATCTGGGCCAACAGGTGGCCATTAAATAGGCAGACGCGGTGATAGGTACGGTTTAATTTTTAGCAAGTTAGCTTTAAATACTGTTACCTAGTGCTTGTTAGCTTATTACTGTTTGTATAGGCTTTGTTCTGGTTTGCGATAGTTCGGCACGAGAACTGTTCGATACGGGAGCTTCACACTCCTTTTTGTCCGAAAGTTTCATAACGTGCATCGGAGTCCCTTCTTCGATGGCGAAGGACAAATTGGATGTGCTGCTGCCAAATGGGTGTTCGATGCGCGCGGACAGGGTATGTGACGTAAAGGTTCATATTGGAAGTCAAGAGTTTGACTTGCTAGCGTCGTTGCTGCCGCTAGCAGAGTTCGACGTCATCTTCGGTATGGATTGGCTTTCGGAGCAGAAGGCTTTTATAGATTGCAACCGCAAAGAGGTCAAGCTGGGAGTTGGGCAGGAGACAACGTTTACGGGACTGAAGGGGTCAAGCAAGACACTGATGTCTTCTCTTCAGGTGGTCAAGGCAGTTCGTGCTGGTGCAGAGCTGTTCTTCACGTTAGTTGAGGATGTAAATCCTAAGCTCACTTTGGGTAGGATCTCGGTGGTTTGTGAGTACCCCGAGGTGTTCCCGGACAATCTTCTCGGAGCCCCACCACAGCAGGAGATCGACTTCACGATCGAGCTCGTGTCAGGTGCCAAACATGTATCACATTCTCCTTATAGGTTGGCGCCTAAGGAGATGGCAGAGTTAAAGGTTCAACTAGAAGAGTTTATGGAGCAAGGGTATGTGCGTCCAAGCTCGTCGCCTTGGAGCGCACCGGACCTCTTTGTAAAGAAGAAGGACGGGAGCTTGCGGCTGTGTGTCGACTATAGGGGGTTGAACAAGCTAATGGAAAAGAATAAATACCCGATCCCAAGGATTGATGATCTTTTTGATCAGTTAGTCGGGTCATTGGTTTATTCAAAATTTGATCTGAAGTCTGGGTATTATCAGCTAAGGATAAGGGAGAGTGATATCCCGAAGACAACATTCGGCACGAGGTATGGGCATTTCGAGTTCACGGTCATGCCATTTGGGCTGACTAATGCGCCATCGGTGTTCATGGATCTGATGAATAGGATGTTTAGAGAGTACCTAGACCAATTTGTGATCGTTTTCATTGATGACATATTGGTGTACTCGCAGTGCGAGAAAGATCACTTCAAGCATTTGCATCTGATGTTGGAGACGTTGAGGAGGAATGAACTTTATGCAAAATTCTCCAAATACGAGTTTTGGTTATCCTTAGTAGCATTCCTTGGTCATATTTTCAGCGGTGAAGGAATAGCGGTAGATCCAGCGAAGATTGTTGCGATACGGGAGTGGCCTGTGTTTTCTTCGGTAGCGGAAGTCCGGAGTTTTCTGGGGCTTGCCGGCTATTATAGGCGCTTCGTAGAGAACTTCTCGCGGATAGCGTTACCTCTCACGAAGTTGTCAAGGAAGGATCAGAAGTTCTTGCGGACGCAGGAGTGCGCGCAAGCGTTTGAAGAGTTGAAGAGTCGGTTGACCACGGCACCGGTGCTAAGTTAATCGCGTGGGACCGAAGGTTTCGAGATTTATAGTGATGCCTCAGGCAGTGGTTTTAGCTACGTACTGCTGCAGCATGGGAGTGTTATTGCGTATGGATCACATCAGCTGAAAGTGCACGAAAGGAATTATCCGGTCCATGACTTAGAGTTGGCGATTGTGATATTTGCGCTTAAGCTGTGGAGACACAATTTGTACGACGTAAAATTCGATATTTATACCGACCATAAGAGCCTGAAGTACCTGTTAGATTAGAAGGATCTGAACATGAGGCAGCAGAGATGGATGGAGTTCCTAGGGGACTACACGTTCAAAATTCATTATGTACCCGGGAAAGGCAATGCAGTTGCGGATGCGTTGAGTCGCAAGGCTCCCGCCCAAGCCAATCGGTTGTCGGTTCATGATGAGAGGTTAATTCGGGAGTTAGAGGCGTTAAAGATCTGTTGTGTTGATAAGCAGACTAGCGCCAAAGCATTGTTGAACTGGATGGAGGTTCAGTATGACCTGGCTGATCATATTCGGCAGGCTATGAAGGTGGATGGCAGCATGAAGGAGCTTATGGTTGTAGCATTGGATGGGTCAAATTCCCAGTTTTCAGTTAAAGATGGACTTCTAAGGAAGGATAATCGTTTGTGCATCCCAAACGTGGGAAATCTACGGGCGGAGTTGATGTACGAGGCTTATCATACCAAGTACTCAATCCACCCAGGGAGCACGAAGATTTACCGGGACCTAAAGAAGTTGTGTTGGTGGTCAGGGCTCAAGAAGGATGTGGCACTATTTGTGGCTAAATGTTAGACTTGCGCCTTAGTAAAGGCAGAGTGCCAAAAGCCAGGAGGATTCTTGAAATCCTTGCCTATTCCGGAATGGAAGTTCGACGACATTTCGATGGACTTTGTGCATGGCTTGCCAAGGTCGCAGAAGAGAAATTATGTCATCTGGGTGATCGTAGATCGGTTAACAAAGGTATCGCACTTCATTCCGCATAGGAAGGATGATTCGGTGGAGAAACTGGCAAAGCTGTATGTGGATAATATAGTCAGACTACACGGTGTGCCCCGCAGCATCGTGACTGATCGAGATGGGCGTTTTACGTCAAATGATTGGAGGTTGGTGCAGCAGATGCTGGGGACTAGATTAAAGTTTAGCACAGCCTTCCATCCACAGACGGATGGGAAGACCGAGAGGGTCAACAGAACTATGGAGGACATGCTTCGCATGTGCGTTCTAGATTTCAAAAAGCATTGGGAAGACCACCTGTATCTGGTGGAATTTGCGTACAATAATAGCTACCAAGCAAGTATGCAGATGACGCCCTTCGAGGCCCTATATGGTAGGAAGTGTTCGCACGCCGTTGTCGTGGCTAGAGACGAGTGAGGCAAGGTTGTACAAGAAGCAGGAGGTGGAGAGCGCTACTTCCTTGGTGCTGATCATTCGAGAGCATTTGCTGATCGCTCAGGATAGACAAGCTAAGTACTACAATGCCAAGCATCAGAACGTAGAGTTTGTGGTCGTCGATTGGGTGTACTTGAAGATAAATCCATTCAAGGGTGTGTCACGGGTACGATGCTTGAAGAAACTGAGCTCGAGATACCTTGGACCATTTGAGATTCTGGAGCGGATCGGCGAAGAGGCTTATCGTCTAAGGCTATCAGCGGAGTTGAGTGGTCTACACGATGTATTCCACATTTCAGTGTTGCGAAAGGCAGTGCAAGAGCCTTCACAGGTGATCGCAGTTGATCAAGTGTTGGTGGACAAAGGGTTAACAACTAAGGTCAAGCCCATTCGTATTGAAGACTTTGAGGTTAAGCGACTCCATAACAAGGAGATCAGGATGGTCAAGGTCCGTTGGGACAATTGCGGTCGTAAGGAGCTCTCTTGGGAATAGGAGCATACCATGCTGGAGGAGTACCCAGAGTTATTTCACTCAGGTAACGCTTTTGGTTTTGTTTATCTTTCCTTTGGTAATTTTGTGGACGAAATTCTTTTAAGAGGGAGAGAGTTGTAACGCCCCGACCGGACCTATTGCTATATGCTATGTGACGGATAGGGGTGTTACATATGACGTGTAGAACCACATATTGATGTGTGGGCTCTATTTCAATTATCCATATGCTAGCTAGCTGAGAGGCCATGCGTATGTATTGATCACCCTTGGGTAGAAAGAGTTTTCACACAAAACCTCGAGAGAGGTGGAGCTAAATTATTACGGATTGGGTTCCCACCCAATAGTGGGGTTCTTAGCATAAAGCGAGCATTACGAGGAATCCATCGCGGAATAAGAGCTCGGTCGAATAGTCTTAATATCCAGGTGAGCGATAGCCCTAGAGATCTGTGAGCTCATGCTTGTGCAACCTCCACAACCAAGTTTCCCCTTTAATTAATTTGAAACCTAGGATCTCTAGTTAACTAAAATTATTTTAGTCTTAATCGTTTCGATACCGAGCGTTATTTCTTCATCGATTTTTCTAAGTCTATTTTCAGCCTTTTCTTATAACCGCCCTAGTTAGTTAGTTAATTCGACACCTTTATTTTTGGTAAGATAATAGTCCCTCCGGGAGGAGTAGAAATAATCAACCCGGGCCGAGAAATATACAACCTCAATATTCCCCCTGAATATCCTATATTAACAGGTGCACTTGCCTCCTTGCGTTCCCTCCGCGAAACTCGACCCCCGCACTACTAATCCAAGAGAAAGGTCTGGCGGCGCGGAGGGCCATCAATTGACACATTTGACCCCATAGAAGTTTTTATTATGGATGCAGTCTCCATTCCAAAATTTTTAATTCACTCCTTGGTGAACTTAGACTGAGAGATGGATGGACCATCCTTTGACTCTCTGACTTGGCGGCCCAACAAATACTTGAGTTCACCCATATTGCTCATCTCAAACTACCCTTGCATAAATTAGCAAACTTTTTACAGAGGCCATCATTAGTAGACCAAAATATTATGTCATCTACATAATTTTGGACTAGAATGATCTTACCCTTGACTTCCCTAAGGAATAATATCTTGTCTATTTTTCCACTTGAGAATTTATTCTCAATGAGAAAGCTATACATGGTTTCATACCATGCCCTGGGGTCTACTTTAATCAATATAAAACTTTTCTAAGCTTAAATACATAATCAGGAAAGTTATAGTTGACAAAACCTGAGTGTTGCTCAACATAGACCTCCTCTTTTAGGTCACTATTTAGGAAAGCTGGCTTAACATCCATTTTGTAGACCTTGAATCTTTTATGTGCATTATATGCAAAGAACAGTCTTATAGTTTCCAATCTATCTACTAGTGCAAAGATTTAATCAAAATCAATACCTTCCTCTTATCTGTATCCCTTGGCAACCAGTCTAGCTTTATTCTTGATTATAACACCATTCTTATCATGTTTATTCCTATAGATCCACTTGGTTCCAATGATGTTATGTCCTTGTGGTCTGAAAACTAGCTTCTAGACCTTGCACCTCTTATACAGGTTTAGTTCGTCTAGCATAGTCACTATCCAAAATGAGTCTATGTTGGCATCTTCAAACCTTTTAGGTTCAACCAGTGACAGGAAGCTAGAGTGCATAAAAATGTTGAGGCTTCTGCTCCTTGTTGTAACCCCTTGGCTAGCATGACCTATGATTTGATTTCTTGGATGATCCCTCAAATTCCTGACAGTTGCTGGCATTCTATTTTTAACATCTTGAACTTCGATGGTTGGATCGTTCTGGCCTTCACCCATGTCCTGTGTACCTTTTCCTTCTTCAAGAATGCATACACCACCATCTTCCACTTAGGCAGTAGGTGGAGTAACCTTAATTGTTAGTTTATCAATCTCCAACTTCACACCTATAGATCTAGAGGAGTTAGGCAGCTCACTGTTAATCATATGTGATTCATCAAACACAACATTTACAAATTCTTCTACAACTTGATTTTTCAAGTTGAAGACTCTATAGGCTTTGTTATGGTTGGTGTACCCAACAAGGATTCCTTCATAAGATTTGATAGCAAACTTAGTCAAGTAGGACTTCCCATTATTGAGAACAAAGCACTTGCTTCCGAAGATCCTGAGATATGCTAGATTTGGTTTTCTGTCTTTTATAATCTCAAAGGGAGTCTTCTTATGATACTTGTTGGTAGAAGCTCTATCCAGGACATAACATGCAGTGTTCACAGCCTCAGCCCAGAAGTATTATGGGAGTGAAGTGTCACTGAGTAGTGTCCTACCAACTTTTATGAGAGTTCTGTTTTTCCTCTCAGCAATCCTATTTTGCTGGGGTGTTCTTGAAGAAGAAAACTCCTGATAAATCCCTTGTTCTTCATGGAACTTTCTCACGCCTTCAGTCAGAAATTCAGTACTGTGGTCACTCCTGATTTTGACCACAGTATTATTCTTTCATTCTAAATTTTTCTAACAAAGGTCACAAAGATGTTAAGGGTTTCAGACTTTTTCTTTAAAAAGAAACCCAAGTAAATCTGGAATTATTATCAACTATAATAAGTGTATAGACTTTCCTACCTAGACTATGAACTGGCATATGACCAAATACGTCCATATGCAAGAGGTACAAACACCTCTCAGAATCCTTGGCCCCAATGTCTTAAAGGATATTTTTTTCTACTTGTCCTTGAGTAGGCATTGAGTGAACAACCTTCACTCAATGCTTCTGTCCTTAGACAGATTTCTAGTTAGCAATATTGAGGCTTTGAATGTATAGAGTTTTTTCAGTGATTTTCCCTTTCAGGCGTTGAGTGAACTGAGTTCACTCAATGCTTTTGGACTTAGCCAATTTTTTGCTTGTTCAGCAACCTTTCTTGAGTCCAACTTTCATTATGACTCTTACTGGCTGTCTAATCAATGTAATAATATTCAACCTATAAACAATGAACTTGAACATATATTAGATACATTCATTTGTATACCATTGACTTGTGGGCCTTCTTTAAATCTAGGACATTGTGATCAATGGACCCAACAATGAACTTGTAGGGGCATAACGCTACCAACTCTCCCAAAAGCATGGACTATTTCAGGACGACACTACCACTCCTTTTTGGAGCTGGCTACCCTAGGCAGGATCAACAGGGAAACCAGTTAGGTACAAGGGACATGCCCTTCTATTTGACTAGTGTGGGCCATAGCACCTAGCGCCATACCTCCCAACATCGGGGGCATTGCTGGACCCCAACAAATAGGATTAAAGAAGAATTTAGGATTGAATCTCCCACAAAAGAATCTATTCATTGAGCGATGCGTGACTGGTGCTAATGATTTTCGTTTGTATACAGTCGATTAACTACTCGTAGTTATTGTAGTCCTTGACTCGCCGGAGATCTTCGTGCGTGATCGAGAGAGAGGCGATTTTCTCTTTTATGTGTGCCAATGTCAGTGGTGGTTGATATAAATAGATATACTTCCATTTTCCATGTTTGAAAGGAAGGAGTACTACCGCCCCGAGAAGGGGGTCGGATCATTATAATTGGTCAGCTAAAGCTGACCATTGCCTTATTTTGCCATGTCTTAGTGTATTGTCATTGTACAGGTGCTGGAGATCCAAACGTAAAGTAGCGGGTTGAAGTCCCTTTGTGTTATACGGACCCTCAAAGGTTAAGAGAAGCGTTTACTTATTTTCATGTGTTGTCTACTTGCGTGTCGAAGTATGTAAACCACTTTGGTGCTAAACAATTCATAATTTATAAGGCCTGAAGGCCAGACTATATGTATGACTTTCATTCTTGTTGTCTTTTATATTGGACATTCCTGATTATGTGTTCTTGTTACTTATAGGCTTCCGCTAGACTGTAACTCTAAGTTAGTATACGCGAATATTTTGGTTTTAATGCATAACTCCATTGACTGTCCATGGAATATGGTGTGTGGCTCCCATCGGACCTTTTATTATATTCTTCATGACGGATGAGGGTGTTACATAAGGTACTCTTGTCATTTGGTAGATAACATCGATAGTTTCTTTTCTTCTCCTGAATTAATTCTACGGGAGTCGGTGAATAACTTGAATTAGTGAATTCTTTTTTAATGTAATATGTTTTGTATGAGGAGTGTTTAGCTAGAGCGAGATTTAGAGCTGGAAAAGGAAGACTGCCTATACCGAGGGCTAGATTATGGGTTTGTTGTGCTCTTCTACATTTTAGTAGTGTGAGGATCTCTGTTTGATGTTCTTCAACCTGATGTATGCGTTCTTCCAATGACATATCAGGTGCATTCATAGCTTCTATCACGATAGGTGTGCTGGCGAGCGAGCGGAGAGAGCAAGTTGGACGTACCCCCTGTAATTGATCTTTCAATAGTGCGGGTGGCTCTTCCTTCCATATTCACTAATTATGAGTATTGTTGTTCAGAGGGTGTCTTCAGTGTCTTTTTAAAGCTTTGGGAGTTCGTTTTCCACATATGTGATGGCCACCCCTCGTCCATTAGATGATTGGAAGAGGACGAGCATATTTTCTCTGATCTTTAAGAGTGGCGAAAAGCTTTGCAAGCTTATTATAGATAGTGGTAGCTGTGTGAACGTCGTATCCGAGAACGCCATAGCACGTATGTCCTTGACCACGGAACCACACCCGACCCCATATAAGGTCGCTTGGATCAACAAGATCTCCGTACCCGTTACCAAGCGATGCCTGGTCCCACTCTCATTCAAATCCTACGTTGTTGAGGTGTGGTGTGATGTCCTTCCGATGGACGCCTGTCATGTGTTGTTGGGCCGCCCTTGGCTATACGACCGTGATGTCACACATTTTGGTAGAGCCAACTCCTATGAATTTAAATTCAATGGTAAAACCATCACTTTGAGGCCCACCATCCCAAAGGAGCCCGTAGTCTTGGCTAAGGACACCACTATCCCGGTAGAACGGAAAGCCTTGAATCTAGTTGGTAAGAAAGAGTTTGAGAGAGATCCGTTCCTTGATGGAATTATGTATGCGCTAGTCCTCCTAAGTGCGAAGCCCGATTCTAGCGTCTTGGATGAGTTACCTAGTGAGTTACGGGTACTATTGGAAGAGTATAGGGACATGTACCCGGATGAGCTACCGTCCACGTTGCCCCCGCTTAGGAATATTCAGCATGCGATAGACCTCATCCCGGGGTCTTCCTTGCCAAATCAGCCCCATTATCGACTCCACCCCGCAGCTCACCTGGAGTTGCAGTCCCAGATAGAGGGCTTGCTAGAGAAAGGTTTTATTAGGACTAGTATGAGCCCATGCGCGGTGCCAGCCCTTCTAGCCCCCAAGAAGGATGGTACGTGGAGGATGTGCGTTGATAGCCGGGCTATCAACAAGATCACCATCAAGTACAGGTTTCCCATTCCCCGCCTAGATGATTTGTTGGATGTCTTGTCTGGGGCCACCGTATTCTCCAAATTAGATCTTCGGAGTGGCTATCACCAGATTAGGATACGAGAGGGCGATGAGTGGAAGACGGCATTTAAGTCGAAGGATGGACTGTACGAATGGCTTGTGATGCCCTTTGGGTTATCCAATGCCCCTAGTACCTTCTCCCGGATGATGACACATGTCTTTCAGCCATTCATGGGGAAGTTCGTTGTCGTCTACTTTGACGATATACTGATTTATAGCACCTCTACTACCGAGCACATCTCCCACATGAGAGTGATCCTTTCCACCCTGCGGAAAGAGACCTTATTTCTCAATCTGAAGAAATGCACTTTCAATGCCTCAGGTAGAGTTCTTGGGTTATATAGTCGGTTCACAGGGTATTCGAGTTGATCCGGGCAAGGTTCAGGTCATTAAGGACTGGCCTGTGCCAACCACCCTACGTTAGGTACGTAGTTTCCATGGGTTAGCCACGTTTTATCGTCGTTTCATACGAGACTTCAGTAGTATTATGGCGCCTATCACCGACTGTATGAAGAAGGGAGAGTTTACATGGACGAAGTCCGCCACCTATGCTTTTGAACGAATAAAGGAGCTTATGACTGAGGCACCTGTCTTACGTCTACCTGACTTTTCTAAAGTCTTTGAGCTCACCTGTGATGCGTCTGGAGTAGGGATTGGAGGTGTCCTGAGCCAGGAGGGCCATCCCGTTAGTTATTTCAGCGAGAAGTTGTCGGGCCCCAAGTTGAATTATTCCAATTACGATAGGGAGTTCTATGCTGTAGTCCGATGTCTACACCATTGGAGGCACTATCTCCTCTCCAAGGAGTTCGTGATCCTCTCCGATCATGAAGCCTTGCGTTTCATTAACGGACAGCATAAAATCAGCCCAAGACACGCTAAGTGGGTAGCATTCCTACAAGGTTATACCTTTAACCTCAAACATCTTAAGGGAGCTGATAACCGAGTCGCTGACGCCCTTAGTCGTCTTACGCTTTTACTCACTTCTATGGAAGTACATGTTATAGGATTTGAGCGGGTTAAGGATGAGTATGCTACGTGTCCTGACTTCCAAGACGTCTATTTATCAGCCCAGGATAGTTCCCCCACGACGATATCTGCGTACGTCATTAAGGACGGTTACCTGTTTAGGAACGGAAAACTATGTATTCCGCAGTCATCGTTACGTCTACATATCATTTGGGAATTGCATAGTGGAGGGTTGAGTGGTCACTTCGGTAGGGATAAGACGATTACGTTAGTAGAGGAAAAGTTTTATTGGCCCAAACTTAAGGCTATGGTAGGAAGAGTAGTGAGTAGCTGCCGAACGTGTCAGGTTTCTAAGGGTGGTAAAACCAATGTAGGATTATATACACCCTTGCCTATTCCCTCCATGCCTTGGGTAGATGTTAGTATGGACTTTGTATTAGGCCTTCCCCCTACCCAACGCCGTCATGATTCCGTTTTTGTAGTTGTGGATAGATTTTCCAAGATGGCTTATTTCATCCCGTGCAGTAGAACAAACGATGCGTCTCATGTCGCTAAACTATATTTTAAAGAAGTCGTTAGTCACCGCGGAGTGCCAAAGACCATAGTTTCGGATAGAGACGTAAAATTCACTAGTTATTTTTGGAAAACGTTATGGATATTAATGGGAACAAAGTTATTGTTTTCCTCCGCCTATCATCCCCAAACGGATGGGCAGACGGAAGTAGTTAATCGGAGTTTAGGGAATTTGTTAAGATGCCTCGTGAGCGATCATTTAGGCACTTGGGATCTTCTCTTACCCCACGCCCAATTAGCCTACAATAATTCCAAAAATAGGTCTACGGGTATGTCTCCGAATGAGATTGTTCACGGTTATAAAGCTCCTGTGCCGCTTGACTTGGTGCCGTTGCCTCCAACGTACAAAGCAAGTCAATTTGCACAATCCTTTGCCCAACACATCCATGATCTACATGCACGTATACGGGCCACTTTGACGTCACAATACGACTCTTATCAGGCGCACGCTAATTCACATAGGAGAGTATCAAACTTTAAAATTGGCGATCTGGTTTTAGTCCGTTTAGTTCCCGAACGCTTGCCAACTGGCACCGTTAAAAAGTTAGCACCAAAGCGCGCCGGCCCTTTTCGGATTATTAAGAAGTTAGGTGACAACGCTTTCGTTTTGGACTTGCCTGCTGATTGGGGTATCTCCCCATTTTTAACGTTTCGGATTTAACGATATTTGTGTCGCCACCACAAGAGTTGATTTCTTTGTCGTCTTCTTCTCCCACTTTAAATTCTCATGGGTTGGGGAGTGGCAGAACGGATGATCTCTCTCTTACGGTCCCCACAGGTATATCATCGGATGGTACGTTGCCTTCTTTCTTGCCTACTGCTAATATGTTCCCCAGGTTCCCACGGACATTTTCCACTCCAGAGATGATACTTGATGCTGAGCATGTTACCACCGCTGATGGCGACACCCGCCGCTTCCTCATCCGTTGGCGTGACCGCCCCCCTTCGGATGACTCTTGGGTGCTCGAGTTGGAGCTGCAAAGCTTGGATGCCGATCTTCTTCGTCGCTACCTCTTGGACCACGCAACAGAGATGCGTGATTTTGAGCGGGGGAGGATTGATGGCGCGCCCCCGCCACCTCTACTTGGAGACGATGCTGACAATGATGAGGTTGATCCGGTTGCTGAGGCGATTCAACTAAAGGACGTGAGGCGTCACGATGGTGCTAGCGGAAGGCTACGTTACAACCTCCGCCCGCGGCGCGCAATATTCGCCGCACCGCATTAAAACAATTCCCTTTTCATGCTTTATTATTTCTATTTTAGGAATATAAAATTATCCAAGTTTGAAGTGATAATTTTATATTCAATGTTTGCAAGTTTATTTTTTATTTGGACAATATTTTATTTTGGTGTGCATTTAACCATTTGGATGGATGAGATTACATCTCCATCATGAATGGTTAAGGCTTGTTTGTAACTCCTATTTAAGGAGGCATTATTATGAGATCATTAGAAAGTTTGAACCCTAATCCTCTTCTTTGAGAAATTCGGCCAAGGAGGTTTCCCCCTCATAGCCGCCGCCCCCCTCTAGTGGTGTGAAGCCGCCGGCCCCCTTTGCTCCCTCCATCCGGTTCGGTGCGACTCCGGCGCGGCTTCCTTCGGTGCGACTCCGTGGAAGAAGGTTGCAAGCCCTTCGGTGTGACGCCGGTGGATCCGTGGAGAGAGTGATTCTCCCACAGTTATCGTGTGTGAACGTTCTCCGGTTGGGTAAAATCTCTCATCCCTCCTTGTGTGATTTCTTCTAAGTAGTTGTGGTGGATCGCAAATCGTTTTTTTCCGCTTCGTTAAATTAATCGCTGCACTTTCATTTCGAAATCGCCGTTGCTAGGCTTTTTTATTTTCCGGATCGGGTGGATCCTATTTGCCGGAGCGGATCTTGGCCTATAGCCTTGGTTTTGCTCCCAAAAAGGTTGGCAATCTTTATGTTAATTTGGGGAACGATCCGACTCAAATTTTGATCGCTATTTTCGAGTCGACCAATCCTCCTTGTTATTTTATGCGCTGCGTTTGTGACGAGGAAATATTGTGGGCGATAGGTGCTGTGTAAGTGCGGTAGATCTAAGATGAGATTGGGCGTAGCGTGACTTTTACCGTAGAGATCTCCGATTCCGGACATCCCTACATCAATATGATGCCAAATTATTGCTGCTAACTCAACCCTCATGTTAGACCGGACTAAACTAGGCTGCCTTTGCCTGTAGAGCGGTCTAGCGTGCACAAAGTTATAGAACAAGTAGATCAGAACACAGCGATTTTAATGTGGAAAAACCCCTCAACTGGGTAAAAAACCATGTAACTGGTATAGTGCCGGTAAAATTTCACTATTGGCGGTAGTTTATAGATTATCAAGGGAATCGAGGGCGACAAGCCACTCCTCGTTACAACTTGGAGGTGAAAGAGATTGCAGGTGTGCTCGGTGGTCGACAAGTCGTCTCACGCAAAGCTCATTTTCTATCACTTTTTGGCGGTGGCAGATTCCCTTGAACACCAGTCAAATGTTGAGCACGACAGCACGATAATAATGCGTGGAGAGATGAGTTGGATGAGACTTGTAGAATGATGGGAATGTAGGAGATTACTTGGAGTGGCTGGTTGGCGATCATCTTCTTCCTCGGATCATCGTGAACTAGATGAATTTTTGGGTGGCTCAACATGAGGAGGAGACTCTTAGGAGGATTTCGTAGAGCTTCAACCTAAGAAAAGAAAGCTGGGAGGAGAGAAAGTTTAAAATGAGAGGGATCCTGCGACCTTTTTATAAGCTCCCAAGGTGGGTACAATGGTTATGTGGCTATCTGCACACTGTAATCACCCAAATAACTGTATACAAACCACATTCTGAATAGTTTTGATCGTATATTATTTACACGATATATGTTATATGCAGCCCGTACTTATACTCATAATATTTCCCGCTAATCATAGTGGTTACATGGGTGGTAATGTGGTTGGTTACCTATGTAACGAACGACGGAGATCGTGATAGGATGATCGGACGACGTCGATTAAAGGTGGTCGACCGGAATAATTAGGTCGGGGATGACTGATCGAGATGCCGACCGGGGAGAGAGCCATCCAAAACCGACCTTCCATTTATCGGCCATATGAGAGACACATGGCGGTGACATTACCAAGGTAGGTACGGGGCGCCCGACACTGGCCTCATCATGGCTGGCATGGAGCGAGGAGACTGGTGCAAGCCTTCCCAAGGCAGGCCCCGTAGAGGCCAGACAGGAGCGGGGTGCCTGACACCGGCCCCGCAGAGGTCGGCCGGGAGCGGGGCGCCCAGCTTCATCCCCGTAGAGGCTGACCGAGAGCGGAACGCCTAGCGCCGGCCCCGCAGAGGTCGGCAAGGAGTGGGGTGCCTAGCGCAGGCCCCGCAGAGGATGGCAGGGAGCGAGGTGCCTGGAAGCCCTATTGAGGTCGGCCGAGAGCATGATGCCAGATGCCGGCCCCGCCGGGAGCAGGATGCCAAGGGCCAGCCGGACATCGTACACCCAACATCGGCCTTGTCTAGGACAGCCGGGATCTGGGTGCCCGACGTTGGTCTCAACAAGGTCGACCCAGAGTGGGGCTCCCACCGCCGGCCTTCCCAAGGCAAGCCGGCCGCTAGGCCACCCGATGTCGACCTCGCCAAGGCCGGTTGGGAGTGGGGCGCTGGCTTGGCCGAGGCTGCAGGGCGTCGACCACCCGGTGCTAGCCTCATCGAGGTCGGCTGGGATCGAGGTGCCTAGCGCAGGCCGCACCGATACTGGCTGGTCACGAGGCTGCCGGTCCTGACCCTGTCGTGGCCGACCGGGAGCGGAGCCTCCTAGCACTAGTGATGGTGGTACCGGTGGTCGGTTGCGTGTTGTCATGCAGGTCTTATGTGTAGTGGGGTTTTTTCGTAGTAGTTGGTCACATGATCCCACAAGTTAGTGAGGATCATGAAATGTGGACTATCAGCGCCTAACTTTTCCAATATAATTATCTTTGCCTAATTATTAATAATATATATATATACATATACACATATGTACATATGAATATAATATAAATATAAATAAATAAATAAATATATATATAATTATATTATATAAACGAAAAACATTTTAGATCAAATTGAGACCTAGTTTGAACCATAAATTGAATCCCAGCCATATTATCAAGTGTTGGATGGCTGCAAATAGCGAAATCTCAAAAATTCCCTCTCACGCTCTAGCAACAAACCTTATAGTTTCCTACTCTCTCATTCGAGAAAACTCCTCCCTATTTTCCCATGTCGTCACCTGCCTGACAGGAGCTCACCGACAGATCCCCACGGGCAGGGCCACTAATGGCAGTGGCCTTGCCCGCTTGCTGCCGGACAGCCCCCGACAAGTTTGTCAAGCCCCGGTGAACCCGTCGGTGGGCTCTAATCTGGCCGGTAGCGGTGTAGGCAAATAGCACGGCCCCCCATTCAAAATTCTTTTTTTAATTATTCATTTAATTTACTTTTTAATTTTCTAAATATTAGTTTTATATAATAGAAAAAATAATTTAATAATTTATTTAAAAAATATTTTTCTAATTAGAAGGGGTGGAATTTTTTTAAAATTATATGTTTAGTTATTTTTTAAAATTTTCTAAATAATTGTTTTTATAATAGAAAAAATAATTTAATAATTTACTAAAAATAATTTCTAATTTGAGAGTATATAAATATAATATTAAATAAATTAAAGAACCAGGGGCGGGAAAAGCGTGTCGTTGCGAGCAAAGCCCATCATGGGCATGGTACTATCGCGCGAGGGATATGGTACCCTCCATGCACATCACTAGTATATAAAAAATTACAAGTTCTCCAAAAATAGAGAACATGGCTAAAATTGTTGTTACCATGTTTTTCATATTTGAAGAACATGGCCCAATGAGGATCTCTAAATATAGAGATCTCCGTTGGAGGCGCTCTAATGATTTTTCAGGTTTTTATACTTTGTCATTATGATCGAGAACTATCATTTTATATTGCATGGGATAAAATTAATGTTCACAAACAACCATTTTGTATCATAAAAACAACACTTAAGCCTTTATTCTAATATAGTGGGGTCTAATATATGGATCCTTTATTTCCATTGTGCCCTATCTTTTTTCATAATCTCACTAATGCCTAAGTACATCATGTATTTTCTTATAGTTTCATTCCAAGTCTTTATTGGTCTACCCCTCCCTCATTTAACATGCCTAGTGACTAGACTCTCACAATGCCTAATAGGTGCCTTTAATGGTCTCCTTTGTACGTATCCAAACAATCTTAGTTTAGCTTATCACATCTTCTGTGCAATTGGTTCTACTCATGTCTTATCCCTGATGCATTCATTCCCTAATACATTTGTGTCCAAACCATTTTGCGTCATGATTGATAAAAATATTGCGTGTGATCAAATAATTTTATGTATTAAAAAGATGAGAGATTATTGTGTATATGTCCCAGAGCTCGTTTGAGACCAATGCCAATATAGTGTTTATAGCCCCTCTATGCAAAAATTTACTATGCACAGATAGGCCGCAAGTTTATAGTATTACCATCATTAGTCCCCAACACCTATGGGTGAGGAGAGAAAATAGAAAACTGATAAAACTGATCAAACCATACGGATATGAAACTGAACTGATAGGTTCGATGTTGGTTTGATCAGTAGCTTATGAAAACTGAGTCCAAATAGATTCGGTTCGATTTTTGATGTCATAAATCTCGGAGGTGTTTTATGAAAGAGAGAAGATGAAAATGATGTTCTCAGAATCTATTTCAATAAAGGCAAGTATACCTTATTGTTTATAGTATAGGATATTAAAGCTTAATATCAAGGTCGTATTTCCTAGGGGGATTGATTACATCTACTTTGAGGGGTTACCATTATTTTATCAAATAATTGGGTTGATTTACTTAACTAAATTTCACGTTATAAAAATGGGTTTCGAATTTATGGAGAAAAGATTAATACTCGATTTTGAATCACATCGACAGAAGCTAATCAAAATGCAATAACAAACTAAATCTTAATAAAGTAAACTGCAGCTTGATCGTTGAGGTTCCCGAAGTTTGAACACGCTCCTCTCAGAGACGTGCCCAACTGAGTTTAGGAAGATCCGACCAAACTCTCGTCTCATATTCGATTTCCTAAAGCTCTCCATAAGTTAGAACTGCACTATTGGATTTGACTCAAATCCTGGAGATTTACATCATTCTCTCTCGAGAGGTGCGTTTAGTTCTCTTTACTCTTGGGTGATCAACTCAAACTATGTGGCTCTCGGCTAGCTAAGAATGAAAACTTAAACAAATACTATATATTCATAATATAGTTCCGCTATATTAAAATCTAGAGTAAATCGAAGGCCGGTACCATTAAAAGAGAAAGTAAGCTAAAACATCAGCACTTGATCAAATTATCCTTAGATCATCGCGATTGAGTACTAATGAGGATTTAGTTACCCATAATGAAGTAGGAAATGAAAATCATGTAAAGAATATGCATTATAAGAAAGTGAGAGAAAGAGAAAATGAATTGTAAACTATTTTATTTCTTATTAGACAAAAGTTACCAAAAGGACCAAAGGACATTACAAAAAGAGTTTGCAAAAAGATTACAAATATGATAAACAATATTGCAAGAACGTTATGGAATGAAAACATTAAACTAAAACACTCTGAAAATATACTCTCAATAGCTCTCTGCAAGGCTCAGATCTCTCCTAGAACACTTCGAGCTTGCTACTATTTATAGGAATTTTTCGGGAAGTACGCGCCCCCCTGACACGCTCATGTAGGGGGGGCATGTCAATACTGTTGATTTTGGCGGATGAAATTAAAGTCTGGAAGTGACTAGCATGGAAGTTCAGTTACACGCCCCAGTGACACCCCCGTGTAAGAGGGATGTGCCTGTTGAGGCGTGACAATGGAGGGGAAAAATCACGCTGCGGTGAATTCTTAGTACTCGGAGAGCACGCCCTAGAGACACGTCGTGTAGGGGGCGTGTCAGTTGAATTCTTCTTGCACGTTAATTGGGGTGAATCTGCGGCGTTTTTGGTTACATGCTCAGAGTACACGCCCTTGTAGGTAGTACACGGTCGTGACCAATGGGTGTGTAAGGTTGATTTTTATGGAAACAAACATTGGGCCATTACTTCATTCCAATCGGGATGCACGCCCAATATACATGACCAAGACCAGGGGTACACGCCCGTGAACTGGGGTACAAAAAGTGGAAAATGATTAGAAACTTTTATAATCCTGAAAAACTGAAAATAAAAAAAAAATTAGAATAATTTTTAAGAAAGAAACTAATTATAGGCTCAAAATTCATGTATTATGTAATTTTAAACAAGAAAATGTAGAGATTTACCCAAGTAATTTAAACTAAAATGAGCATCACCAAATTCTCCCATACTAAGTATTTTGCTGGTCCCCTAGCAAACACATACGAGATAGCAAAAATAAGACGGAGTAATCAATCAATTTGGCTATGCTGAGCACAAGTATGTTGTGAAATTAGAACTAAGGAAAATATGAAAATAAACAAAAAATTATTACTTTATCATGACAAAAAATTTATATATTTCACTAATATAAAAATAAATCATCCCAAGTTCTAAAAAAAGTAAAACCAAGTATGAGACGAATGAAAAAGGCATCGAGTTTCTACTTAAATCTAAGAGACAATTTATACCTACCCCAATCTAAATCATGAGTCTAAACTCCTACCTAAGGGCATACCTAATTTACTTTTTCGCTATTTAATAAATAAATAAAATTATAAGCATGAATTAATAGGACTTCATTAGGTATAACTTTAGGCGTGTGTTTAAGGAGCGGAAATCAAAAGATAAACATTAAGGGTTAAAACACACTTAAAACAAAGGGCTTTGTAGAAAAATGCATGCTATTACAAATAAATTGTTACACCCCAAAATTTTTTGAAATATTAGGTTAGCGGTCAAAATGCATTCTCTAATTTTGATATCTTTTTATTTTTTTCATTTTGTTTCCATACACATTTCATCCTTTTTCTTGTTTTTTTTTGTTTTATTTCTTTTAGCACTTCTTTTGTAGCAGAAGGATAACCACATAAGAACTCCACCATTTCACCAAATAAGAAGCACTAGCAAGATATAAATATAGCTCAAAATTTTAAGCGGCAGTATGGGTAGGCTATTTGGCTTTGGCGAGAATAAGTGGAACTACAAAAGAAATGGGAAAAAGCACAATATGGCTAGCAGCGGTTAGGATTTTATGGCTTGGAATGCAAAAGCTCAAACGAGTCAAGAGGTGGCCTAAATTATTTTCATGCTCCTAAGTCTATCTTTAGGAAAACATTGAAAAATTCAAGAGATGTAAGACTAGGTAGAAAATAAATAAACTTGATTTTTCAAGAAAGCGAATATAATAAGCGTTTAGATTGTTTGCATCTACTACACTAATCAGAAGTCAACATTACTGTACCAGCCTCCTAGGAGGGAGGGAGTTGGATGCAGGGTCATCGCGCCCTGAAGACCGCCAGATGAACTTCGCTTTCTTTGGCTTGAAAAGGGGGCCAGGCGACCCGCGCGCTAGCCACAGGGCGGCTTCGAGAGCCGCATCCTGGGCACCCTCCCTCGCAGCCGCCAAAAGAGCCCTCATCTCCTCAGACATAGGCATCTCGCGGTTATAGATCATGAAAGGGAGCAAAGAAGAGGAGTTATCCTAGAGGCCGGACAGCTTATTTATAGCGAGAAGGTGGGCCCCACCAAAAGATTCCCTCCAGCTCAGCAAGGTTTTCGCCGAACATGTGAGGGTTGGATGTTTCTTTCCGAGCCTTTTTCAAAAGCTCGCAAAGAGAGCGGATTATGTACAACCCCGTATTTGCCGAAGGGACTCAAGCAAGCAGGCGGGCCGCCCCCGACCCGCGCATCGAAGGGTTGCCCAAGCGGGCTAGCCTTGCCCGCACCCTCCTAAGCGGGTCAGCTCGCGCCCTCCTAGGCGGGCCACCCTCTGGCCCGCGCCCTTCTAGCGAGCCAGCCCTGCTTGTGCCTATTTTGGCGGGCCAGCCCCGCCCGCCTCTTCTAGGCGGGTTGGCACGCGCCCTCCTAGGCAGGCTACCCTCTGGCCCGCGCCCTCCCAGCGAGCCAGCCCTGCCCGTGACTATTTTGGCGGGCTAGCCCCGCCCGCCTCTCCTAGACGGGTCGGCCCGCGCCCTCCTAGGCTGGCCTCCCTCTGACTGGCGCCCTCCTGGCGAGCCGGCCCCGGCCCACGCCTCCCACCGAGTGGAAGCATTGAAGGGCTACTCGTTCGATACCCAGTGGGGAGGATTTCTTACCGTTTTGCCCCATTGGCCTGCCCCTAGCCAATCAAAATAGCGAGGTCTCGCTATTGGCAGACCCAGATGAGCTGCATATAGCTGTTCAGAATAGCGGAGTTTGGCTGTTGGCAGGCCAGCCCGAGGAGTTTTCAGTAATTTCGAGACAGCGGAGTTAGTTATTTATATACCACCGTCAAAATCCTATAAATAGGACCCAAGGGGTACCCCAGAAGGGCATGCTTACTTATCTCCCAGTTCTCTAGCGCTTTCTGAGGTACCTTAGCCCGACATTTGGCTAAGGAGGCGAAGCGCTCAGTGATCTTCTTGGTGTGTGGTGGGACCTCCGCGCTGGGCCCTTGGTCTAGTCATTTGCTCTCTTATTCTTGTTATTTTCTTACAGGAGCGAAGTAGGTGTGCGACCACCCCTTCCCCAAGGGTGAACTCTACAAGAGGCCGATTCTCGGTTTCAACATTTACAAAGATTTTTAAAAAAGAGAATAAGGGATGATAGATTTTAAATGAGTGAAAAACATTGAAAGAAAATCATGAGAAAGTGCAAAAATTCAATAGATTTTTCAAGATAACATGCTACATCTAATTAGAAATACTACATGAGTCAACATATTACTCACAAAACATAGCCAAAATGAAAATTAAAAAAATTTATTCAGCTAAACAGGTGCAAAAAAATGATTAAAAACCAGAAAATACTAAGTTGTGGGGTACTAAAGACTAAGCAAAATTTTAATTCAAATTACTAAAGGTTTATATTTTTTTCCAAAATTTTCTAAAATTTGGAAAGGTCGCAAATGAGGAAATACTCCCCCATACTTAAAATAAAACATTGTCCCCAATGTTTAAAGTTAAGATTGAAGAGGAAAAAGAGGGGAGCGGGGGGGTTGGAAAAACGCTTCCCTGCTAACGAAGGAGGGGACGACCGCAACTGAAACCCTGTAGAAAATTGTTAACATAACAAATTTAATAATACTAATAATAACTATGGGGTGCCTGCCACAAGTTCATTGTTTAAGATCACAAGCTTGACCCACATGGCGGTGAAGGATTATAAATTGGGGAGCATGAGGGCCTCAATTTTCCCTCCCACTGGATCGCCTGCAAGGTAAAGCTTTAAATGATGACCATTAACTTTAAACGAGCCTTATTCTGGGTGGGATATAAGAACAGTCCCATAAGGCCAAACCTTCTTAACTTCAAAGGGGCTAAACCATCGAGATTTAAGTTTGCCCGGAAAAAGCCGCATGCGTGAATAAAAAAGAAGCACAAGATCTGTCGGCTTAAAACTTTTAGGGTGTTTTAGCCGTTGATCGGGATAAGACTTAACTTTTTCTTTATAAAAAAAATTACTTTCATATGCATTTTCTCGCCACTCGTCTAACTCATTTAATTGAAATTTCGTAACTCAACAGATAACGTTGGGTCTAGGTTTAAAAATTTTAGTGCCCAATAGGCACGGTGCTCTAACTCAACAGGTAGATGACATGCTTTGCCATAAACTTAGTGATATGGCATACAACAAATGCTAGTTTTATATGTCGTACGATTCGCCAAAAGTGAGTCATCTAACTTGAGCGACCAATCTTTTTTATTTGTATAAACTGTTTTTTCCAAGATTCTTTTTAACTCCCTATTGACGACTTCCACTTAACCGTTAGCTTGGGGATGATAAGCAGTGGATAGTTTGTATGTAACACCATAACATGTGAGTAATTTTTTAAGTTAGGCATTACAAAAGTGTGAACCCCTATCACTAATCAAGGCTCGTGTAGTGCCAAATCTAGAAAATAACTTTTCAAAAATCCTAAGACCACCATAGCATCATTTTTAGGAAAACTTTGGGCTTCCGCCCACCTCGAGACGTAATCTATCGTAACTAGAATATAGTGGTTGTTGAATGAAGAGGGAAAAGGTCCTACAAAATCTATTCCCCAAAGATCAAACAGTTCACATTCTAAGAAATAACTTTGAGTCATTTCAGAGATGGCAGAGATATTACCTATTCGTTGGCAAGCGTCACAAGAACTTAGAAATTGGTGCGTGTCCTTGAAAATTGTTGGCCAATAGAATCCTTCCTCCAAAGCCTTCCTTGCAGCGCGGCTTGCTTGGTAGTGACCTCTAGTTGGTCCTTCATGGCAGTGCTTCAGGATTTGTAGTCCATCTTCTTGGGAGACACACCTCCTACCACTTGGTCCGCACAAATTCGGAAGAGGAAAGGGTCTTCCCAAAAATAAAATTGCAAAACAGAGAAGAATTGCTTCTTCTGTTGAGTTGAAAAGTCTCCGGGATTACCTTTCCTACAAGATAATTAGCAAAGTTTATGAACCACAAGGTAGGGAGAGAAATTACCTTGGCTAAAGATAGAAGGTGCTCTTCAGGAAAGGCTTCATCAATTTTGTCATCAACAACTTTAACATCCGGGCTCTCTAGTCGGGATAAGTGATCAGCAGCTAGGTTCTCTATGCCCTTTTTATCTTTGATCTCCATATCGAATTCTTGGAGGAGCAGAATCCACCTGATTAACTGTGGCTTTGCGTCAGTCTTGGCAAGCAAATAATAAAGTGCGGAGTGATCCGTAAAGAACACTACTTTTAACAAAGTTAAATAAGATCGAAATTTATCAAAGCAAATATTACAGCCAAAAGTTCTTTCTCCGCAGTGGAGTAATTCGCTTGGGCAGAGTTCAAAGTTTTACTCGCATAATAAATAGGATGAAAATGTTTGTTAATACGCTGTCCTAAAATAGCACCAATAGCATAGTTACTAGCACCACACATAAGTTCGAAAGGCAAACTCCAATCAGGAGAAACTAAAATCAGCGAATTAATAAGTTTATCCTTAATAATAGAGAACACAGAAAGACAGTCAGAATCAAAAATAAAAGGAACATCCATTTCCAGCAAATGAGTTGGCGGCTTAGTGATTTTAGAAAAGTCTTTAATAAAACAGCGATAAAATCCAGGATGACCAAGAAAACTTTTAATCGCTTTAATCGTAGTTGGTGGAGGTAATTTTTTGATTATTTTATTTTTGGTGTGATTTACTTCTATTCCTTTACTAGAAATTTTGTGACCGAGAACTAACCCTTTCTTGACAATAAAATGACATTTTTCCCAGTTTAGGACAAGGTTAGTCTCTTCACACCTTTTTAAAACCTTTTTTAAATTATTTAAACAAAAATCAAAATTATCTCCAAAAACCGAAAAGTTGTCCATAAAAATTTCCATAATATCACCTACATGTTCATCAAAAGTAGCTAGCATACACCTTTGGAATGTAGCTGGCGCATTATATAGATCAAAGGGCATTCAACGATAAGCAAACATGCTAAATGGGCACGTGAATGTGGTTTTATCTTGGTCTTCGGGGGCGATGGGTATTTGAAAATAACCCAACAGACAGTCGAGAAAGCATTAAAAATCGTGTCCAAAAAGACGTTCTAAAATTTAATCCATAAACGGGAGAGGAAAGTGATCCTTCTTAGTGGCGTCGTTTAGTTTTCTATAGTCTATACACATACGCCAACCTGTTACGGTTCGAGTAGGAATTAGTTCATTATGATCATTAAAAACTACCGTCACCCCACCTTTTTTGGCACTACTTGAATAGGACTAACCCACGAGCAATCAAAAATAGGATAGATAATTCTTGCATCAAGTAATTTAATAACCTCTACCTTAACTACTTTTTTCATGTTCGGATTCCAAAAATACTTTATGCGTACAAAAACGTGGACTAACATCATAAATATCCGAAATTTGCCAAGCGATGGCATGATGGTGTTCATTTAAAACCTTAATCAATTGTTCGCTTTGGCAATCCGAAAGAGAAGAATAAATAATAACTGAAAGTTGAGAATAAGGTTCCAAGAAAACATATTTTAAGTGCTCAGGTAATTATTTTATTTTGAGTTTGGGAGGATGCTCATAAGAAGTAGATAAATTACTTTCTTTATTTTCACTAATTTCAAAATTTCGAGCATTTAAAATAGGTGTGTCATGTGATAAAGTGTGTAATATCTCTAGTGAATCGTCAGAAGGGGTTAGAAAATTCATGCTTGAGTGTTCTTCAGAAAAAGTTCCTAAAAAATAAACCACATCGTCATTTGAAAGAGAGTTTTTAAAGAAGAATTTATTGAAATAATAACTTCCTCATCATCGACTCTAAGTACCAGTTTTCCATTTCTTACGTCGATAATAGCCTTAAAAGTGGCTAGAAAAGGACGACCGAGGATAAGGGGTACCTCAGTGTCTTCCTCGATATCTAATATGACGAAGTCAACGGGAAAAATAAACTTATCGACCTTTACTAAAACATCCTCAATAATGCTCAAAGGATATTTGATTGAGCGATCAGCAAGCTGAATACTCATCCTAGTTGGACTTGGCGTACCCAATCCAAGTTTTTTAAATAATGTGTAGGGAATGAGGTTGATGCTCGCTCCTAATTCTGCTAAAGCATGTTTGATTAGTAAATCACCAAAAAAGCACGGGATAGAAAAACTTCCTGGATCGTTTAGTTTTTTGGTAATTTGTTAAGCAAAATTTCGGAGCACTCGACATTAAGTGTTACGTGAGAAAATTATTCTAATTTCTTTTTGTTAGTCAACAAATCTTTCAAGTATTTAGTATACTTTGGCATTTGTGAGATGACCTCACAAAATGGCAAATTTATTTGGATTTGCTTACAAAATTCCAGAAATTGATGATAATTTTCGTCATTTTGATTTTTCAAAACCAAGGGATAGGGAAGAGATGTTTTGGAAATATTTAAAGAAGAAGAAAGTGGAGTAGGAGAAGAAATATCTTTAGAATTTTCAATAGACAAGGGACTTTTTTCAACAATGGTTGGTGCACTTACATCCTTTCCACTCCTAAGCGTAATATCGTTTATCGAGTCCCGGGGGTTCGCCTCCGTGTTTCCTGGCAAAGTTCGAGATTGGCGTTCATTTAAAAATTTGGCGAGCTGCCCAACTTGATTTTTGAGATTCTTAATAGAACGGGTTATATTACGCTGAGTGGCATCAGTATCAGCTACATATTTAGAAAAAATTTCCTCAAAAGAGGGTGCTCGAGGTGCAGGAGGTGGAAAACCAGGAGAAAAAACATTAGGTGGGTGGACAACATTCCCCAGATTGCTCCATGAGAAGTTCGGGTGATTCCATAAATTTGGGTTATAAATGTTTCCAAACGTAGTTTTATGCAAATTTGTGGAAGGTCGGTCTAGGTTTGCAATGAAATCCACTTGTTCTTCCATGAAAAGATTATTATTATAATTAATTTTCAGATTAGCGTTTGAAGAGGAAGAAGGAGACATAGTTGAAAGCTTTTTATTTAAAAGGTCTATTTGAGGGGCGAGCTGGGCTATCTTATTGATTTTGTACTATCCTGTCAGCTTATTTGGAAGTGCCCGCGGTGTACTCCATTGATAAGAGTTCATAGCCATGTCTTCAAAAAGTTCCATTCCATCTTCCAGGTGTTTTGTGGTTTATAGTACCACTGGAGGCTACATCGAGTGTTTGCATAGTAATCACATTTAATCCGTTAAAAAAAGTTTGGACTTGAAGCCAAACGGGCAGCGCATGGTGTGGGAAGTTATGTAGAAGATTTTTAAAATGTTCCCAGGTATCGTAAAGTGTTTCATAATCAATTTGAATAAAATAAGAGATATTATTTCGTAACTTCGTAGTTTTTGCAAGAGGAAAATATTTTGACAAAAACTTTTCAGAAAGCTCAGCCCAAGTATTGGTAGATCCTCAGGAAATAGAATTTAGCCATTCCTTAGCCTTTGTGCATAAAGAAACGGAAACAGTGTTAGCCTAATCGCATCATCCGTAACACAATTAGTTTTAAACGTATCGCAAATTTCAATAAAACTAGAGCGATGAAGATTATGATCTTCATCTTATAGACCATCGAATTGCACGTACTGTTGCACCATCTGTATAATAGCAGGCTTTTAATTCAAAGTTGTTGTTCTCAATAGTAGGGAGAATAATACTTGTTTATGTACCCTCCAGGTTGGCCGAGCATAATAGGACATTGTCCATTGCTAGACCACTCCTGGATTGGGATCATCCATATTTTCTGTGTTAGTGTCTCTGATCGACTCTTCGATGCCTAAGTGTGATTCCTGATCACGAGAATGGAGGTGACATAAGATGGTGCACACTATCTGTAAGACCCCCTTTTTTTTTAAACCACCGGGGTCTTATCCCAGAATTGCCGCTTTGCGGTGGCACCGACGCACGGGAAGGCCGCCACTACAAAACGCCAATTCTGCCGGCCCTTTTCGATCACAAGAGAGAGAAGTAATTGTACATACAATGTAAACAAGTCCACAGAAATATGTAAACAAAAGTGAAATCACATCCAGTCCATCAATAGATAATAACAGGAAATAGATAAATGGGCTCGAGCCCGGTACATCAGAGTCCTCACTACAAGTCACTCATCGCAGAAGCTATAAAACTACTAATCACTCACGGAGCTGTTCGCAGGTGCACCGGTGCTAGACTGACCCACCTCCATGCGCACCGTACTCCGCTGGTGCTGGTCCCTGGGCTGCTGGTCCCTGTCTCCCATCTGGAGCTCCTGTAATGTTGTGGTTCGAAAACCATTAGTCATAAATACTAAGCCATATCATCCCCTACCCCTCCCACCGCGGCTCCTAAGCACCGGGCGGAGAGGAGGAAAGGGAAGCTTCAAAGTGGAGAATAATCAAGCAGATGAAAAGGAAGCTAATCTAGCAGTTATTTAGAATGAAGTAGGTCTAACAATCCTACGGCAGTAAGTAATAAGGAGTACAATTAATAAGTAGCAATAGAGAACAGTAAGTAAACAAGCAAGTAAATAAGTATGTAACCTTAACTTATATGAATGCCCATACAAACTTATAAGTTAAGGGGTCTTCTGCAAGGCTCCCATCGTATAAAAAATCTCATACCGATTTATACGTTGGGGTGTCGGTTGTATGCAAATATGAGTGTAGTGATATGCTATGCCATGATTCATGCAAGTGCAACTCACGCACACGACTCTATGCGCACAGACCTTTAGTTCCCCCTGTTCGGGCAGCTAGCTTCACTCCCAGGAACCTCCGTAGTGGCAAACGAAAACAGTGGGTCAGGCCCCCCACTCCTAGGCGGGTATCCACACTACCAGGCCTAGCCCTTCCGTATGCCCCTAGAAGAACACAACCTAGAGTATCCGCGTACTACTACTGGCTGTACCCACCAGACTTTCTTTGGCTAAGTGTCTCACACCGCCGAGTCAGCGTACCGATGTCGGTGTGAACGTCAATCAGATACCTAAGACCCACCACCTTTGTTCTGTACTCCAACCCTAGAGCCCTCGGCCCCCCGGACAGTCCCGTCCGTACATCTACCTTTAGAGCTACCGTCTGAATGGCAACCAAACCAATTATTCTACCTTCCTAGCTACCGAGGTGTGTGTATGTGCAACCCTAGTTATACTAGTTGCTCTTTGAATTTATTATCCCTATGGTTTACGTTAGCCCAGGACTGCCCCCGGCATACCCCGTGAAGGGCTCTCAAGGGGCACTAGGAACCAAGACGACGGCATTACGGCCCGAAGTTCCCTTTCGCAAGGCACTTATTGTTATTGGTTGATCTCCCTTAACGCAATCCCCTTTTAGTTACTTTAGATCTAACCCTAGAGTATTAAGACTCTTCCATTCCTACCCGGGGTGGACGATCTTTAGTCGTTCCCGTACGCCACTTAACCTTAACCAGTCTCACACTCTACTTATCCTGACTTCCAATAATGAACTTAATCTTAGCTTGCCCTAACCAACCAGCAACTACCAAAATTCCATTTCCCCAGTTCATTATTACTCTAGATCAGTTTCCGTGGTTTTACTATATGCAGACCATCCTAAGGTACATGAGGAGTATAAGGGAGGTACTCCAATTTGTCTTCCGAAACTCCTATAATATTTACTGGAGGTTTACCATGACATAATTAGTCTAAATCCAAGGTTTCCAAATTTTCCTATTTATTGGGCATTTAATTTATTTATTCTAAGATTCCAAATGCCCTAGTATGAACATGAAGTGCAATAATGAGCCAACAATAAATCATCATAAAATCAGTAAAAATTATATGAGACATTTAAACAGTAATTCCAAGTTTTGAGAAATTCCAGAGATGTTTATGCCTATATTTCCTAATTTACCATTTTAGGCCACTTTTACTATATTATGAAGGAAGTACTGTAAATATATATCCAAAAATTCCAAGAAAATTATAGAAGCTATATAGGGACATAAAAGCATTATAAACCAAGTACCATAATTTTTCTCAAACATTTGAACTCTAAATGAATTTTAATGCAAGGTACTAATTTTCTTAACTTAATGAAGGAGGTACTGTTTTTAGTCATCTAAAATTCCGGAAAAAATTACAGGGTCACTATCATAAATTGAAACACCCACTGACCCAATTTAATAATTTTCCAAATAATAATTGGTCATCATTTGTATTTTTGACTACATATCACAATTAATACGTTAAAGAAGTATGTACCAGAAATAATTAGTTAAAATTTCCAAGAAAAATACTGAAGGTATAACATAATATAAGATGCCCTAATCCAAGGTTTCATAATATTCCAGTGAACAGAAATTCCATAATCATCAAAATAAATATCTAGGGCACAATTAGAGTTGTAAAAGAAGTACTGTATAAATTAATCCAAAAATCTCAACAAAAAAATATCATGGTTATTTTGCCCAGAAAATCCCTTTTCCCAAATTTTACTTGATTTGAATTTCATTAGATAGCTCAATAATTCAAATTAAAGTCGGTGACCTAAACTAGGGTTAGGATTTTATGTGACCTAGCTATCTCCAAATACCCTAAACCTTTGTCCAGAGAACTATACTTGCCCTATGGTTCTCTCCACCAAATTTTAAGTCAGTCCAAGGTCATTTGACCCCATGACCTTCACAACCCCAAAAGCCACCATTAAGGGATTTTCCCTAGGCTTCTAGGGCTACCCTACACCAAACCACTCCAAACTCCCTTGGAGGGTGTGTCATGCCTTAAAAGGTCAATGACCAAAATATCAGCCCCTGTTGAGGCGATATGGCCACTCAAATACCAAGGGGGTGTTTGATCCTAAATTATCCTATAAGGATCATCCTAGGGTTGAACACAACCCTATTCAAAACGTCTGCAAATGAGATCAAACTTTTACCAGAACCTAATGATAAACCCAGGGACCACTCACCAAAATTTGGGAGGGTTTGGAAGTCATTTAGCCATCTAATTAAATTATGCTAGGATTATTAAATTTTCTAAAGAACTATAGAAAAACATTCTCCAAAAATTCTCATTTTTGGATAGCACCTAGATATAGGTAAGTTTAGGCCACACCCCAATTTCAAGTCATTTTAATGACTAGATTGGAGTGGGGAATTTTTCTAAGGTCAAGACAGCCCTATGGATAGACCTCACCAAAAAGGGTGATGTGGTCTAACCAGGACTCCAAATCGAGTGAAATTAATTTTGAATTAAAGTAGACTTCGAGAACTACATTTTCTATGTTGACCACTTTTTATGTTTCAGCCCCTAAGGGCTATAATTTTCAGTTTTAACCATGTGTACAGTAAAGGGATTTAAATTCCTAATTATACAAAATATAATATAATAAAAAATAACACTGTTCATCTTCTTCTTTACCTGAACCCGAACAGAACCAGAAAAACAACTATTCCTGTAGCTTTTCCAAAGCTATTTCCAGCCACCCAGCCATCTCCCTGGCCGGCCACCACCACCACCACCTCTGTTGAGGTGAGGGTTACCGTCGGGCGACGGCACGGCCGCCGGAGAGGCGGTTTCCGGCGAACCCGCCACCATGAAAATTTTGGAAAACCATGGAAACGCTCACCCGATCTGGCTCTTTTGAGCCCGATATCTCTCCTAACGATTTCTAAGATCTATCCGCAGAAGAAGAGGGAGGGGAGGACCTTGTTTGCGGGCTGGAGGCGTACAGAGCGTCGGGAAGCCATTGGAGCGGTGGTGGCGTCGCCGGAAATTCTTCAACAGCAAGGGGAAAATCTGAATCCGTTTAATTGAGTGTGTAACCTTCTCCTCTTGCTCTTAGGAGTCTTTTATAGATCAGCAAGTGGGAAGGGGAAAGGATGAAACGTTCATGGCCATTAACATTTTTCTTAATGACGTTTCGGTTATGGTAGAGGCAATTGAAATGCTGGAAACGAAGAGGTGTTTGCCAGGTGGCGATTTCCTATTGGACCAACATTTCCTTAATTTATTAAATAATTAGAGTAGGAAACGGCCCATAAATACTTCTGGTGTAATTCCCATAATCAGAATTGATTACAACGTCGATTACCGAAATTTCCAGTCTGGCTGACGTTTCGGCCTTGGTCACGGGCGTGACATATAGGTCACGGGCGTGACAGGCCCGGGTGGCCAATTCTGGGATCGACGATCGTCGAACTGAGATCGACGATCGTCGAAGGGTGGTCACCCCCTAGGTCACGGGCGTGACATATGGGTCACGGGCGTGACATGGTCATGTGGAAAAATCCGCGCTCGGCGATCGTCGCGCTGAGATCGACGATCGTCGAAGGGGTCACGCCCTTGGTCACGGGCGTGACACCTGGGTCACGGGCGTGACATGGCCATGACGCAAATTTTGCATTTCGACGGTCGTCCCGCTGGGATCGACGATCGTCGAAGGTGTCACGCCCTAGGTCACGGGCGTGACAAATAGGTCACGGGCGTGACAGGCCCGGGTTGAAAATTCTGCGCCCGACGATCGTCTCACTGAGATCGACGATCGTCGAAGGCGTCACGCCCTAGGTCACGGGCGTGACGGGTCGGTCACGGGCATGACCAACCCGTGACCCAAAATCTCGGTCGATTTATTTCATCTTTTGGGCTTCCTAGGGTTCTATCACGACCAACCGACTCCTAGGGGTCTAGCCGGAAATGGGATGTTACAAATCCCAATAAACAAAACAAAGATTTCGTCCCCGAAATCAAGGTTAAGCCTACGGGACTCTAATCGAGAAAAATCAGCTTGTAACATCCCATGAGAATTGAAAGATTACATCTCTACGTTACGTTGTTTTGTGCGGTTTCAAATTTAAGATCAATTCGCCCAATTAAATATGTATATACACCCCAATAAACAAAAGATTAGCCCCTATTCTTGAAATTTCAGTCCTATTGGTTTAAAACAGGAAGGCAAATTGATTGTCCAGAGGGGTGGTGAGGTATACCTGACGAAAAAGTTCCGTTTATTTTTGCCGCATCAAGTCCTGTGGCTCCCATGTATGCTCCTCCTGCCCATGATTGTTCCACAGAACCTTGACTAACGGAACCTTCTTCCATCGCAAGACCCGCACTGCTGTATCGTCAATCCTGATAGGCTCCAAATTAACTGACCGATCCGAGGCCACCGGGCCATCTGCCGAGGAGATCAGCTGCTCAGGGCATAGCAGAGCCCTCCGAAGTGAGGAGACGTGGAAGACGTCATGCAATCCCGCTAACTCCGGTGGTAGCTCCAGTCTATAGGCTAAGGGGCCGATCCGCTCCAGGATCCTATAAGGCCCCATATATCTCGGACTGAGCTTCTTCCGCCCGCGCACCTGCAAAACTCCGTGCATCGGCCGTATCTTCAAGAAAACTCGGTCTCCCACCTAGAACTCCACTTGACGATGCCTCGCATCGTAGTATTTCGCATGTCTGCTCTGGGCTTCCAACATCCTGTCCCGGATCAATCTAATCTGAGCATCTGTATCTCCCACAAACTCCGAGCCTAGTGCCTGCGGGTCCTCATCCTGAACCCATGATAGTGGGGTCCTGCACCTCCTTCCGTACAACGCCTCATATGGAGCCATGCCTATGCTGGACTGATGAGCGTTGTTGTACGAAAACTCGACCAGTGGCAGCAATCTCTCCCAAGGCTCGCCACGGTCCAAAATACACAGTCACAACAGATCCTCCAGTGTACGGTTGGTGCGCTCTGTCTGTCGGTCGGTCTGAGGGTGAAAAGCTGTACTGAATGTCAACCGAGAACCTAGATGGGCCTGGACTGACCTCCATTCCCTGGATGTAAACCGCCCATCCCGATCCGAAACGATAGTCTTGGGCACCCCATGATAACGCACAAACTGCTCAATGAACCTCCGTACTAATACACTGACCGGTGTGTTCTTTGCCACTGGAATGAATCTGGCCACCTTTGTTAGTCTGTCCACTCTCACCCAGATCGAGTCATTCCCCGCACGGGATCGAGGTAGCCCATGTATGAAGTCCATGGCTATATCCTCAAACTTCCACTCCGGCACCGGAAGCGGCTGCAATAAGCCTGCCGGGTTCCTACACTC